>CM066202.1:20194913-20890595 GCA_033675215.1 Rhodiola kirilowii | reverse complement strand
ACCTACATTGGGAGAGCTCTCGGCACCAGATTTCAGAATTCAGCCATGGTGCATTCACGAAGGCCCTGAACTGGAAAATATCGCCATCAACACTTCAGTGGCCCACAACTTACCGAAATTCTCAGGAACGCGTGGAGAATCAGCAATGACTCATCTCCAACGCTTACATGGTATTTGCCAAAACTTAAAACCGAATGGTGTAAACGTAGACGACTTCAAGTTAAAGGTGTTCTATTTTTCCCTCATTGACGCGGCAAATGACTGGTTCCTTTCATTGCCTTCCGGAAGCATCAGAACATGGGCTCAGATGCAGAAGAAGTTCTTAGACAAATATTACCCAGCAGGAAGAGCGATGCAAGTAAGGAGGCAACTGCAGGACATCAAGCAAGGACCCAATGAAACCATGTACGATTACCTGGAAAAATTCAACCGCCTGGAGAGAAGCTGCTATACCCTTGGACTGCCCGAGAAACTCACCGTCGAGTATCTCATTAACGGATTAAGACCCTTAGACAAAATGCTCCTGGATGCCTCAGCTGGAGGGTCCATGATGAATCTATCATTAAGTGGCATAAGGGATCTTATCACCAACGTTGCTGAGAATGCCCGATTCAGAGAAGAGACAACTCAGCAGGAAGAATTCTCCCGGACAAAAAATGTGGCAAAAGTTGAAGCATCGATGAGCTCTATGCCTGAAGAGATGAAGCAGCTAAAGGAGATGATGATTCAAATCCTACGAAGGCAGCCAGTTTCGGTAAAACCTTGCGAGTTCTGTGGTTCTACAGACCACAAAATTGACACATGTCCGACATTAATAGAAGAGGAACCGGCAGAAGTGAATGCAGTGGGAGGATACCAAGGATACAACAACAACAAAAATGACAGAGCCGGACAAAACAGACAGTATGGTCAAGCAACCAACCCAAGCTGGCGTAACAACAACTATTCTCAGAAGGAAGCACAACCAGCTGTTACTCAACCAGCTCAGTCATTCTACCAACCCCCCACCGACAGTATAACCAGAACGCTCCATCAGCAGGCCAATATCAGTAAAGAGGACCAAATCAGTACCAAATTGGCCCGCAGAATCAGCAAGAACCAAGCAAGTCGCTCGATGACACGATGAAGGAGCTCGCAGGAAACATTAATCAATTGGGTACTTCGCTACACCAATACCAGGCGAAAACTGATGGGGCAATTTCAGAACTAACCAAACAAATGTCCCAGCTCGCCACGGCAATGTCAACACTCACTAATGAACCTGGCAGACTCCCTTCACAAACCATCCAAAACCCAAAGGCGAATCTTAGCATGATAAAAAGGTCAAACGAAAAGGCGATGCTAGGAGAAGTTGCACGATCCCCAACTTACGAACAAGCACTTCGCCCAGAGGCGTCGACCTGATTGGAATCAAGAGGAAGACCGACCCAATGATGGCAAAACATGGGTTACACATGCCGACAATGGACGGTACGCATTCACCGTTTGTATAACACCACCACCGATCATACACTCTGACATACCAGCATCTGGATGGGATGACAGTAACAATTTAAGGTGGGACTCCCCAACTAATATTTATGCTTCGAAGCAAAATATTAGGGGATCCGATTATACAAATCCTAAGCCAAGGAACGGGCAGAATGGCCCGATAATAGAAAGAGCCCTCACTTTAAATCACGAGCCACAACCGGAAAGAGATAAAGACTCAGGGGCCTTCACAGTCACCTGCAGTATTGGTGAAGCACAGATTCATAAGTGCTTAGTCGATCTTGGAGCTGCTGTCAACGCCATGCCCTCCTCCTTATATTACTTATTAGGACTTGGTCCGTTAAAACCACCCAGGTCAAATATCGAGCTAGGAGATAAATCGTGCATCCGTCCGGTTGGAGTGCTAGAAGATGTAATACTCCATGTGGGAGAGCTCGTCGTTGCTGCAGACTTCTATGTGATACAAACGGAAGAGACCAGCGAAGACGACCCTCCAACAATAATCTTGGGACGATCATTCCTCTACTCTACTAAATCAAGGATCGATGTGGGCAAGGGCTCATTATCGCTTAAGTTCGGTGGCAAAACCGCACATTTCTACATTGATAATAGCCGCATGGATACAAAGAAACCGCCAGACATTATACCTATCTTAGATCACGGTACACAGATTTCTGACCTGCCAAAGGAGACCGAAAGAGTAACAAGACCAGCAGCTATGGTCAAAGGTCCCCCGCCTTCTCAGAAACAATGGAAAGAAAAAACACCAAAACCATGGAGCTCTAACCCAAGCACATCTGCTCACAAGAAATCAGGTAAAGGCAAGGCAAAAACCAACACAGGAACAGTGGCAAAATACGACCTAAGCCACCCATGGGACCCCAACCAGTGATCCAGGAATAAGGTACTGTCGAGCCAACGACGTTAAACAAGTGCACTGGTCGGGAGGTAACCCGACACTATCTTACTTTCTGTCATTTTATTTTCTGTCTTTTAGTTTTTATCAATAAGTCGCTCTCACCCACTTGGTGCATAGAATGATTTGACTATTTAGGAATTGGTTTTTGGAGCACAATCGGATCAGCCAGGCAGCTTCCGTGAATTTACCGGGCCTGCGCGGAGAGTTCAAGGCCCCAGCCGAACTCCCTCGATTATCCAGCCTCATGCCATGTCATTCGACATAAAAAGGGAGTTCTGATCTTACCTTTCCTTAATATCATTTCCTTCTCGTAATTGTCTGCTTGCATGGCTTTTGAACAAAGAAGTGCTGAAAGGCACGTCTTCGTTCAAAAGTGTGGGGTGAGATCCGCATGTGTACATAAATAAATAACATGTTTTTCTTTTTTAATATTATCTTTTTGAAAATATGAACTTAAGAATGTGAAAAAGATAGATCTAAAATTCATGCATTTACCTTGTGAAAATTCAACTATCTAAAAACTTAGAACGTAACTTCTCATTTGTCCCTTTGTGCTGAGATAAACTAGGGATGTGGAGTTGATAGAAATGCCCTAGAGAGGCTTGGAAAGCAATCGAAGGATCGAATCCAACTATATGGTTTTCGAAGTCAGTGGAGGCTGCACTTCGGGTTTCAGTGAAGATTGAAGTCATCTCCGCCATGCAGTGTTTATGCAAAAAGAAAAAAAAGGCGAGGACGGGAATCAGACCGTCCTCTCTCTAGTCAAAGTAGCCGAGAAAACAGATGAGCGACCCTCATCTTGACCCGCGTGAAACGACAAGGATGAGAGGAGCGGGGAGGTATTTCCATAGGCTTGCGGGCGATGATTGGACCTCCCAAAAAAGGCTTGAGAAAATGGACTAGCAAGCCACAAAAAGGCAAAAGCTCGAAGAAGCAAATCAAGAGGCCAAAGGCCCAAAATTGTGAAGGTTTTAACCGAACAAAAAGTGAAGCACTCAAAGAGTCAAATCAAAGGCCAAAGGCCGATTCACTACAAAAGCAGTCCCTCGCCAAAAGAAAATCAAAGTACTCAAACCATTGAAACCCGAACCGAATCACGTGCTAGAGAAAGCTACAAGGAAACCATATAGTGCGAGACGATTGACAGACCACTCGTCGTCAAAGCGATTTGTGCAAATAAATTTATAATAGTCCGCTACTCGCAACTATACTACTGGGTAGTACTTGGTAAGTAGGGGTCGAACCCAAGGGAATCAGGGGAATAGATGTTCTTTGAGGGGGTTGTCCAGCGAGAGAGCGTGTTTTAGGTTGGTTGGTTGGTTTTAAAGCTACCAGCTAAGTGATTGATTGATTGATTGGTTGGTTGGTTGGTTTTAGTACTGGAAAGTAAATTGCAGTTTATAATTAAAGAGAAATGTTCAGTTTCAGGGGCCTTGTATTATATCCTGTTTATCATTGACCTTTAGTGAATCATCTAAGTATTCAAACATGAATCGAGGCTATTCCTAGCTCAAGACTTGCAACATTGCCTAGCCTTTTTCAAGGTCGTAGAGCACTTATTCTACTTAAACTAGCACCAGTACTCATTTCAAGGTACGCTAGCCTGTGTGCATCCATCTGATCCCTTTGGCCCAGTTTTCAAATGGTTTTTAGGATAAGTCGACCTCCTCGGATAAGCTTGTCCATTTGGTCCCTTTGGCCCAGTTACAAATGGTCCACTTACCCGAGTATGATCACGAACCCCCAAGGACAAGCTTACCCATTTGGTCCCTTTGGTCCAGTTACAAATGGTTCACTCACCCTTGGAAATTCTAACTTTATATATGGCACATAGAATAAGTTTTGAATACTAATACGAGACACTAAGTTAATAGTCTAAAACATTTTATAATACAAGTGCGCCCCTTCTACCGAACTACTAGTTTAGCTACTATTCATCGCGCTAAACATTATAACTAAGGAAATAAAAATAGTTGAATAAATACTAAGAATTACTTACAACCGTTGAAGCGCCAAGGGAGCTATCCTTTATTTCCAAAGCCAAACTTACAAATACATAAACTTAGAGAGAGAAGTGAATTATGGATGATTTGAGATGTGTTCAAATGAGGGGAGGAGCTCCTCCTTATATAGCCATGGGAGGAGGAGGAGATGGCCACAAGTGTCCCATGGTGATTGGAGGAGAAAATGGAGGGAGGAGATGGCCACCACATGGAGGAAGGAGAGGAGGAGCAAGGAGGAGCCGCCACCTATGGAGGAGCAAAAGCCGCCGGTCACCATGTGGAGGAGCCGCCGGTTGCCGGTGGTGGAGGGAGGAGGAGGGGTGGCTTTGGCCACCTCTTGCCCAAGTGGCCGGTCATCTTGCCCAAATGTGAATTTTGTAAAGTTTTGTGCAGTCTTTTCACAAAACTGTCAGTGTGTTTCTTCCCCGGGCTGTCTTGATTCCTCTCCTGATTCTTCTGATTAATTTGTTATGAGTGATTCAACGTCAGGATCCTTGATATTTTTCAGTCGGCATATGATCTTGACCTTGGATTGACTCGTAACATCTTTTCTGCTATAAAAGCTCCTCTTTAGTGTGTATTCTCTCTAAGCTCTGAAATACCCTGTAGAAATATATCTGAACTAACAAGCAAAAGTTAAATAGACAAAATGTCTTATTAAGAGGGTTTTACTGTGTTTTTGATTCGTATAATTATGGTCCATCAACGATCCCGAGGTTGCAGTCCAGGAGCCTAAAAAGGGCTATCTCCCGAAACATCCAGAATAATTTGCATCTCAGCACGGAGGTACAAGTATCAAGTTTCTTCTATTTATTTATACAGTTCAATTTGGTAATAAGTAAGCAATGCATGAATTAGGATAAATCGAGTCCCACAGTCTAATTTTCATATTTTAACAAACTTACTTAGTGTGCCGCCCTTTAATAGCATTGTTCGGGACGAACAACTAAAAGTGTGGGGTGATCTGATGGACCATAATTATACGAATCAAAAACACAGTAAAACCCACTAAATTAGACTGTTTGTCTATTTAACTTTTGCTTGTTAGTTCCGATATATTTCTACAGGGTATTTTGGCACTTAGAGAGAAAACACGCTAAGGAGAGGATTTTACGCTGAAAAAATATTACGAGTCATTCCAAGGTCAAGATCAGACGCTGAACGAAGAAATCTCAAGATCCTGACATTGAATTACTCAATTCAAATTCAACCGAGGAACAACCAAAGTCAGACCGGAGCAAAATTGGATTGATAGTTTTGTGAAAAGACTGCACAAAACTATCAAAACTCATCCATGGACCAAGTGACCGGCGGCTTTGGTGAAGAAGATGACTCATGGGTGGCCTTCCTCCCCTTCTCCTCCATAGCAACCGGCGGCTCTTGGCAAGAGGTGGCCAAAGCCACCTCCCTTCCTCCCTTGCAACCGGCCATCGGCGGCTAAATGAGCCACCATGGGAATGTGACATGTGGTGGCTCCTCCACCACATCTTCCTCCCCTCCTCCTCCACCCTTGGATGCAAAACCACATGCCACCATCTCCACCATCCATCCTCCTCCCCTTGTGGCTATAAAAGGAGCCATCCTCCTCCTCATTTGTATCATCATCACCATGATCCAATCCAAAAATTGTAAACACTTATCTCTCTAAAAGTTTTGGTTACTTTGTAAGTTTGGTTTATGAAATAATACTCTTGTTGGTTCTTGAGTATTATAACGGTTTGAAATTATAATACTCATGTTGGTTCTTGAGTATTATAATACTATAGAGAATAATCCTGTTGGTTCTTGAGTATTCAGTAGGAATTAGGAATACTCCTATTGGTTCTTGAGTATTCCACCCCCTCTCCTCTTACTGTCTTTCAAAAACCCCCGAGTATTTAGCTATGATATCCTCTTCCATGGATACTCGTAGCTAAACTCTTTATTTGGTTTAGGGTGTGTACTTGTATCATAAAATGTTTTAATTCTTTTAGTTTCTTTTCTCTGTATTCAAAACTTGTTCTATGTGCCATATATTAGGTTAGAACTTCCAAGGTTGAGTGGATGCTTGGAATGGCAAAGCTCTTCCGTGGGGTTCGTAAACATACTCGGATAAGTGGATGCTTGGAATGGCAAAGCTTATCTGAGGAGTTTGACCTTTCTAAAACACCATTTGGTTGCTCGGGAATGAAAGACCAAATGGATGCACACAGGCTAATATACCTTGGAATGGGGTATTAGTCTAAGTAGAACAAGTGCTCTACGACTTTTGCAAAAGACTAGACGGTGTTGCAAGTTGAGTGCTTGGAATGGCCTCGATTCACTTTCGAACACTTTTGCAAAAGGCTAGACAGTGTTGCAAGTCGAGTGCTTGGAATGGCCTTGATTCACGTTTGAATACTTAGAAAGGTTACTAAAATAATAAACAGGCTATGATACAAGGCCCCTGAAACCGAATGCTTTCCTGAGATTCAAAACCCCCTGTATTACTTTTATAAATTGCTCGATCATCTGCAATCACCATCCGCTCATCTACCGGAGGACTCACCAATCACGCATCACCCACTATAAGTCTTCTTCTTTTAAATTCAGTATTTACTTTCTGTAATTTACTTTTCCGCACTCAAAACCAAAAACAACCAAAAAAGTCACTTTGTCATAACCGCTAAAATCTCAATCAAGCCTAAAAAACGCTCCCATCCTGTACAAATCCCACAAAGAACAACGTATCCTCCTAATTCCCTTGGGTTCGACCCCTACTTACCACTTGCTACCCAGTAGTGTAGTTGCGAGTAGCGGAAAATATAAATTTATTTGTACAAAGAACATTGCACCTTAACGATAGTGCAGTGGGCTTCGTCAGCCGCCCATTTGAGGAGGAGGAGGAGAGGACATGTGTGAGTTTGTGATCTTTTCACAAAAGCCATCGGCTCCTTTCAGCTCCGGTCTGACTCTGGTTGCTCTTCGGTTGGACTTGTTTTGAGTGATTCCATGTCAGGATCTTGAGATTTCTTTAGTCGGCATCTGGTCGTGACCTTGGAATGACTCGTAATATATTTTCAGCTTAAAAACTCCTCCTTAGCCTGTATTCTCTCTAGACTCCAAAATACCCTGTAGATAAATATCGGAACTAATAAGCAAAAGTTAAATAGACAAAGAGTCTAATTTGGTGGATTTAACTGTGTTTATGATTCATATAATTATGGTCCATCAGATCACCCCACACTTTTAGTTGTTCGTCCCGAACAATGCTATTAAAGGGCGGCACACACTATCTAAGTAAACTTTTAAAATATGAAAGTGAGACTGTGGGACTAGATTTATCCTAATTCATGCATTACTTACTTATTACCAAATTAAACCGTATAAATACTTAGAAGAAACTTGATACGTGTACCTTCGCGCCGAGATGCAAATTAATTCGGATGTTTTGGGAGATAGCCCTTTTCAGGCTCCTGGACTGCATTCTCGGGACTGACTCGCACTATATGGTTTCCTTGTAGCTTTCTCTAGCACGTGATTCGGTTTGGGTTTCACTGAGTTGAGCCTTTTTGATTTCTTCTTTTTGGCGAGGAACATCTTTTGTAGTGAATCGGCCTTTGGCCTTTGATTTGACTCTTTGAGTACTTCACTTTTATTCGGTTAAAACCTTCACAACTTTGGCCTTTGGCCTTTTGATTAGCTTCTTTGAGCTTTTGCCTTTTTGTGGCTTGCTAGTCCATTTTCTCAAGCCTTTTTTGGGAGGTCCAATCATTGCCCGCGAGCATATGGAAATACCTCCCCGCTCTCTCTCATCCTCGCCGTTTCGCGCGAGTCAAAATGAGGGTCGCTCATTTATTTTCCCGGTTACTCTGACTAGAGATAGGACGGTTTGATTCCCGTCCCGCCTTTTTTCTGCATAAACGCTGCATGGCGGAATTGACTTCTAACTCAACTGAAAACCCGAAGTGCAGCCTCCACTGACTTCGTAAACCATATAGTGAAATTCAGTCCTCCGATTGCTTGCCAAGCCTCTCTAGGGCATTTTCTATCAACTCCACATCCCTTGTTTATCTCGGCACAAAGGGACAAATGAGAAGTTACATCCTAAGTTTTTGAACAGTTGAATTTTCACAAGGTTAATTGACAATTCGCTTGTCGTCAGAGCAAATTGTACAAATAAATTTATAAAGTCCGCTACTCGTGACTACTGGGTAGAAGTGGTAAGTAGGGGTCGAACCCAAGGGAATTAGGGGGATACGTTGTTCTTTTACTAACAGGGACGTGTTTTAGGATGATTGAGATTTTAGCGCGAGTAATTAAACTACTGTTTTTGGTTTTTTTGGGTTTTTTGTGCGGAAAAGTAAATACAGAAATTAAATACTGAAAGTAAATACTGAAAGTAAAGAGATAAGGGTTAGAAGACTTACAGTGGGTGATGCGTGATTGCGATTCCTCCGGTTGTTGAGCGGTTGATGGTTGTGGTTGATCGGGACAGTTATACTAGGAAAGTAAATACAGGGGGTTTTTGTGATTGAAAGAAAGTATTCGGTTTCAGGTACTCTTGTATTATAACATGTATATAATAAACCGTTAGTAACTTTTCTAAGTATTCAAAGATGAATCGAGGCCCTTTCGTAGCGCATGACTTGCAACATTGTTTAAAGCAACCCTTGTTCTACTTCAGACTAATTCCTCCTTTCGAAGTATCTTAGCCTTCTGTGCATCCACCTGATCTCACAGTTACGATTGACCAAGTGGTTTTTTAGATAAGTCGAACCCCTCAGATAAGCTTTGCCCTTTCGTAGCATCCACTTACCCGAGTATGTTCACGAACCCCACGGAAGAGTTTTGCTCTTTCGTAGCATCCACTCAACCTTGGAAATTCTGACTATAAATGGCACATAGAACAAGTTTTGAATACAAAGAAATGAAACTAAAAGATATTACAACATTATATAATACAAGAAAATACCTTCCACCGAATGAAGAGTTTAGCTACGAATATCCATAGAGGTGGATACCATAGCTAAATACTCGAGGGTTTTTGAAAACAGTAAGAGGGAAAGGGGTGGAATCCTCAAGAACCAACAGGAGTATTCCCAATTTCCTACGGAATACTCAAGAACCAACAGGAGTATTCTCTATAGTATAATACTCAAGAACAAACAGGAGTATTATTTCATAAACCGAACAAACTTACAAAGTAACCAAACTTAGAGAGATAAGTGTTTTGTGTATGGATTGATGATACAAATGAGGAGGAGGGCACTTCTATTTATAGCCAAGAGGGGTGGAGATGGGTGGTGGAGATGGTGGCATGTGTTTCTCATCCAAGGGAGGAGATGGAGGAGGAGACAAGTGGCGCCACCTTGTGCACTCCCCAAAGCCGCCGGTTGGAGGTCAAAATGGAGGAGGTTTTGTGGCTTTGGCCACCTCCTAGCCAAAGCCACCGGTCACCCAAGGAGGAGGAGGGAGGAGGCCACCCAATGACTCATCCTTTTCACTTAAGCCACCGGCCATCCTTGCATATGGATGAATCTTGACGGTTTTGTACTGTCTTTACAAAACTATCAGTCCAATTTCACTCCAGGCTGTCTTTGATAATTCCTCATTTGGATTTAATTTGAGTAATTCATCGTCAGGATCTTGAGATTTCTTCGTTCAGTGCTTGATCTTGACCTTCAATTGACTCTTGATATCTTTTCAGCATAAAATCCTCTCCTTATCGTGTTTTCACTTTCATCTCTCAATTGCCCTGTGGAAATATTTCGGGACTAACACGTAGAAGTTAGATAGACAAACAGTCTAATTTGGTGGGTTTAACTGTATTTATGATGCATACAATTATGGTCCATCATTAATGCATGAATTATGATCTATCTTTTTCACATTTTCAAGTTCATATTTTCAAAAAGATAATATTAAGGGAAAAGGAAAAAAGAAAACATGTTAACTAACTATGTACGAAAGTGGTTCTCTGATCCATCGATATTTCGACTAATCATTCGCTACATTCGATGAAGGATTTCGCTCATTCTCCCGGCAAATTGTCTATATTTGATGTCTTTCTCTAGTGTTTCAGGTAAAATCGACATATCATCGCTCCTTGGAGTCGAAATGTCAAAAGAACGGAAAATTCGATCGAAAAAGGCCAAAAACCAGAATTAAGCCAGCACTGCCCGTTACAAGCTCACCAGCCGTTACACACCAGGATGTCACGGGTGTAACGGCTGTGTTTTCTACCCGAGTTTTCAGAGCCACCCGTTACAAGAAGAATCACCCGTTACACCTTGGCTGTAACGGGTGTAACGGCTATGAAACGCATCCGAGATTTGGGCTTCAACCGTTATAGCCGTTACACACTGGGCTGTAACGGGACCGTCGGCTGAAAATTACAAGTTGTTTCTAAATTCAATTTTTGGGCTTTTCGGCCCTTTTAGACGGTCTATATAAGGAAACACAAGCAGAATAGACAGGTTGTTGATTCTTTGGAGAAAAACCCTAACTTGGGAGAGAAGACAGAGCTTTCAGCGTGAGGATCGTCGAGCTACACCGCGTCTTTACGGTTTACTCGTTTCTTTCTTCCCTTATACACTGTTTTTGGTTTACTACCATGAATAGTGAGTAGTCTCCTCTATTCCGGGATCCTACGGATCCCGTGCTATGTAACCCTAACTCTCATGTGATCAATTGAAGTTTATTATTTATGCGATTTGAATATTCAATTTCATTACGTGCTTAATTTTATCGTTCTATGCATGTATTTACATCAAAGGGTATGTTTGCATTGGTAGAACGTATTTAGGTTATATGCCGAAAGGTGGATGGGCCCTAGGGATTAACCGGATTGCATGAAATTGATGTTAGGTCATGTTTACATGATTTAATAGGAAAACCATTAATTTAATAAATCGAAATCGTTGATAATCCGTGGATGGGCGACGTTCAACGATGGAGATTAATCTAGACAATGATTCGTGGATGGGCAGCTTGTCTAGTGTTATTTCGGTTATATTCCATATTCGATAGCATGAATAATTAACGTAGAATGATTGCATGATTAGTGGGGTTAGCACGGGTGAAGTACGGATTCTGGGATTCTCTCTCTGAATAAAAACACAACATTAATTTTCTGCCATTTAATTTCTGCAATTTACAAACAATCAATCTTTGTCATTCGGAATAGCTAGATAGGTCACTTGTTGCCTAGTACTCACACACATTGCTCCTAGGATCGACCATTGGCTTACCAAGGATTATAAATTTTGTTTGACTGCAATTTGATCCCTAAAACTAATAATTTGACAACTATAAAGGGTTAAAAATACGCGTGTCAAAATGGCGCCGTTGCCGGGGAGCAGCGTTTAGTGTGATATTAGATCTAACTCGTGTAGTTTAGACTATTCCACCTTACTTGATTTCTGATTTTTCTGTTGTGATTTCTTCGCTCACAGTTTTTCTTGGTTTTTGCAGGTTCTACCTAGTTCATGCCAAGGAAAGCGCTCAAACAGAAAAAGCAGATTCAGATTTCAGACGACGAAACACCGGTCCAACGAAGGTTTAATCGTCAGGCCCAGAACGAAGCTCGGCAGCTACGAGCACTGAACCGTAACTTTGCAGCAATGGCTATGAATCAAGACTTGTTGAACAGAGGGATCGAAGATGGACAGCCACCACGAGTGCAACAACCAGTGCGCAGAATTCTTGGGGATTACACTACTCCACGTGTCACTGGATTTCAGTCCGCTATTGCACCACCTGGAATAGAAGCCAATACTTGGGAGCTGAAAACCAGTCTCATTCAGATGGTGCAGAATAATCAATTCTCAGGAAGGATTAATGAAGACCCTCACCAGCATCTCAAGCGTTTCGTTCAGATGTGCAATACAATGAAGACCAATGGGGTCCCTTCAGAGTCTTACTACCTCAGGCTATTCCCATTCTCACTGTCCGACAAAGCCAGCAGATGGCTAGATAGCCACGCAGAGGGTACATTTACTACATGGAATAGGCTGGCCGAAGCTTTTCTCCAGCAGTACTTTCCGCCATCGAAAACAGCCCATTTCAGGAAGAAGATTATATCATTTTGCTCTATTGATGGTGAGACTCTCTACGACGCTTGGGAAAGGTACAAAGAGCTGACAAGGATGTGCCCACACCACAATCTAGAGCAGTGGTAGATTATTGATACCTTCTATCAGGGGATCGATCAGGGGATGCGTACCTTAATCAATCAAGCAGCAGGTGGGGGACTGAATCAAGTTTTGCTAGAAGACACCTACAATATTATAGAGCGAGCAGCCCAAGACTACCATCTCTGGACAAGTGACCGCGGTAATCCCAGGGACAGGAAAGGCGTGCAGGACCTCTGCCAAGCCGAGAGCACTAATGACATTGCTCGGTTGGCTGATTCAATGAAGATACTTGCCACCGAGATGCAGAATATGAAGCTAGCAAACGCCATGAAATCCTCAGACGTAGCTCATGTTGGCGTATACTGTCAGATTTGCGGCTCTCCTTCTCACTACGCAGATAGTTGCCCAGTGGTCGGATCAGATAATGACAGTGGGAATCAAGAGGATGCAAATTTTGTTGGGCAAAATAATCAAGGGACTGGTTTCGGGAACGGATCAACTGGCAACAGATGGGACAATCCCAACCAGAATCACCCTAACCTATCATACAAACCACAGAATCAGGCACCTACGAGTTTCCCCTACAAACAGCAGCAAGGAAGTGCTCCGTACCAGCCGCGAGGGCAATACAACGTCCGACCTCAAGAGCAAAGCAACAACTCCTACCAGCCAAAGCCTCAGTACAATAACCAAGCACAAGGGCAGCAAAATCAGAACTCAGGAGGCTATTCATATCAGCCGCAGCAGCCCAAGCAACAGGAGACTAGCGAATCGTCTGGCCTGGAGGGCATGATGGCTAAGTTCATGGCAGATCAAGAAAGGAGAGCCCAAGAAGTAGATAGAAGAGCTCAAGAGGCAGAAAGGAGGGCTCAAGAGCAGGAAAGACGAGTGAAAGAGCTCGAGCAGACAATCTGGATGATAGGAAATCAGGTTGCTCAATAAGCAGATTCAGCACATAGAGAACCTGGGAAACTCCCTTCGAAACCAGAGCATCATCCCAGGGAATCGGTGAATACCATCACACTCCGAGGTGGCAAGCAACTCGAAATGATACCAGCTCAAACTACTCGAAATCCTGTAGAAAAATCAGCCTTGAATTCTGCACTTGATGAAGGTGAAACATCGAGAGAAGCTAAAAACCGAGAAGAAAATTCTGCGTAGACAGTGGAGCCAGCTCCTTACAAGCCTCCAGTCCCATACCCTCAGCGTCTCAAAGGTGCTAGGAGAGACAAAGAATTCATGAAATTCGTGGACAAGATTCGTACTCTCTACATCACTATGCCTTTCACTGATGCTATCACGCAGATTCCTACATACGCTAAATTCATGAAAGAGATCATGACTGGAAAGAGGAAAATAGATGGCACCGAGACAGTAGCTCTAAGTGAGGAGTGCAATGCTGCCATGCACATTCCCATGTCGCCTAAGCTTAAGGACTCAGGGAGTTTTTCTATTCCTTGTGATATTGGTGGTCTTACTATTCGTCGTGCTTTGTGTGATTTAGGTGCTAGTGTGTCTATCATGCCTTATTCTCTGTATGCTAAACTGAATCTAGGTGACCTTTGTCCTACTAATATCTCTATTCGCCTTGCGGATCGTTCTTGCAGACTCCCGAAAGGGATTCTGAAAGACGTACCCGTCAGGGTGAAGAACATTTATATCCCTGCTGATTTTGTCGTGCTAGAGATATCAGAGGACACCGACATCCCGATTATACTTGGTAGACCATTCCTTTACACTGCTAGGGTTGGTATTGACATGGATAGGGGATCTATAGCTTTGCGAGTAGGCAGCGAACGTGTTGTCTTTTATTTACCCGACATGTGCAGAACTCCTAGTCTTCTTGCTGATTGTGATGTGTTAGACTCTGCCGATGTTGATCAGCCAATTTCACTGACCTCTATTGAATCTTACAAGGTTGTACCAGGGTGCCCTATACCGATGGATGTCTACGCCATGAGCATAGAGGGTGCGAACGCAGCAGATGCCGCAGGGGACACAGGTAAGGAATCTTGCACGGTAGAGCTAAAACCTCTACCTGCAAGTCTCAGGTATGAATTTCTGGGCCCTAACTCAACCTACCCGGTGATTGTTAATGTATCCTTGACTGATGTAGAGACCCAGAAATTGCTTGTTGTCTTGCGAGAACATAGACCAGCCCTAGGATATTCTATAGACGACCTCAAGGGGATTAGCCCGGATTTGTGCATGCATAGAATTAACCTCGAGGACGATGCTAGGCCTAGTAGGGATGCCTTGAGACGTTTGAACCCCAAATTGAATGATGTCATTAAGAAAGAAATTCTGAAATTATTAGATGCCGGCATTATTTATTCTGTTGCTGATAGTAAGTGGGTTAGTCCTGTGCACGTTGTCCCTAAGAAGGGAGGTTTGACTGTCGTGCGAAATGAAAACAATGAATTAATTCCCACTCGTACTGTGACTGGTTGGCGTATGTGCATTGACTATAGGAAATTAAATAAGGCTACTCTTAAGGATCACTTTCCTTTGCCTTTTATTGATCAAATGTTAGAACGTCTAGCAAAACATAAATTTTTCTGCTACCTCGACGGTTATAGTGGATTTTTCCAGATCCCTATACACCCCGAGGACCAGGAGAAAACTACATTTACATGCCCTTTTGGCACATTTGCCTATAGACGTATGCCCTTTGGTCTTTGCAATGCACCAGCCACATTTCAACGTTGCATGATGGCCATATTTTCTGATTTCTTGGAACGCACCATGGAAGTATTTATGGATGATTTTTCGGTGTATGGTTCCTCGTTTGATTCGTGTCTTTCTAACCTCGCTAATGTCCTTCGTCGTTGTGTTGACACTAACCTGGTTTTGAACTGGGAGAAGTGTCACTTTATGGTGCAGGAAGGTATAGTTCTAGGACACATGGTTTCCCACAGAGGTATCGAGGTTGATCGCGCAAAGGTAGAGGTGATTGAAAAGCTGCCCCCACCAAAAGATGTGAAAGGGATCAGGAGTTTTCTTGGGCATGCTGGATTTTACAGGTGATTTATCAAGGATTTCTCGAAGACAGCAAAGCCGCTCACTGATCTTCTTTGTCAGGAAGCTGAGTTTAAATTTACTGATTTTTGTTTAAATGCTTTCAACAGTCTAAAAACTGCTCTTACTTCCGCTCCTATAGTGCAACCTCCCGATTGGGAGTTGCCGTTTGAACTAATGTGTGATGCTAGTGACTTTGCAGTAGGAGCAGTTTTGGGGCAGCGCATCGACAAGAAACTACACGTAGTTTACTACGCCAGCAAGGTCCTCACCGGAGCAGCAGTCAATTACACTACCACCGAGAAAGAAATGCTAGCCGTTGTCTATGCTTTCAAGAAATTCAGGCAGTACCTACTGTGTTCAAAAACCATAGTATACACTGATCATGCTGCTATCAAGTATCTGCTGTCGAAGAAAGACTCCAAACCCCGTCTTATCCGATGGGTCCTCCTCCTCCAAGAATTCGACATTGAGATTAGGGACAAGAAGGGTGCAGAAAATCTGGTTGCAGATCACTTGTCACGCCTCGAGCTAGGAGAGCTCGACCGCGAAGAGGACAAGCTCCCGATAAATGACTCTCTTGTGGACGAACAGCTGATGCACATTGATGTGGACAATGTCCCGTGGTACGCAGATTTCATTAACTTCCTGGCCTGCGGAATCCTCCCTCCCGACCTCTCGCACAACCAGAAGAGGAAATTTCTCTCCGACGTTAAAAGGTACTTCTGGGATGATCCTTTCTTGTATCGATTATGTGCTGACGGTCTCTATAGGACTTGTGTGGATGAGGATCAGATCCCGTTTATTCTGGAACGGTGCCACTCTTCACAATACGATGGGCATGGGGCTGGTTCCAAAACAGCCATGAAAGTCCTACAGTCCGGTTTCTTTTGGCCCTCGCTATTCAAGGACGCGCATGAATTTGTCAAAGCCTGTGATCAGTGCCAGAGGACTAGAAATATTTCTAAGCAGCATGAGATGCCCCAGCAGAGTATTCTCGCAGTGGACCTCTTCGATGTATGGGGGATTGATTTTATGGATCCATTCCCATCTTCTTACGGTAATCAGTATATCTTGGTAGCAGTCGACTATGTTTCTAAGTGGGTTGAAGCAGTTGCTACTCCTACTTACGACGCCAAGGTAGTTATCAAAATGTTTCAGAAGGTGATCTTCCCTCGTTTCAAGGTGCCCAGAACAGTTATCAGTGACGGTGGTTCTCACTTCAAAGAAAGAAATTTCGAAACTCTATTGAAGAAGTATGGTGTCTACCACAAGATTGGCACTCCCTATCATCCCCAGACTAGTGGACAGGTTGAGATCTCTAACAGGGAGATCAAGAGCATTCTGGGAAAGACTGTCTCGAGCCACAGGAAGGACTGGGCGTCCAAGCTAGATGACGCACTGTGGGCATACAGGACTGCATACAAAACGCCTATCGGTATGAGTCCGTTCAGACTCGTCTATGGAAAAACCTGCCACTTGCCGGTTGAACTCGAGTACAAGGCATTATGGGCTATTAGAGAGCTGAATATGGACATGAAGGCAGCCGGTGAGAAGAGGATACTACAACTGCACGAGCTCGATGAAATCAGATTAGATTCTTATGAGAACGCTCGGATTTACAAAGAGAGAACAAAGAAATGGCATGACAAGAGAATCGTGCGCAGCGAATTCAACGAAGGCGAGCGAGTTCTTCTCTACAACTCCCGCCTTAGATTATTTCCTGGAAAATTGCGCACTAAATGGAGCGGCCCCTATACAGTAGAAAGAGCAGATCCAGACGGGCATGTGGAAATCAGCGTTGAAGGAGGCAAATCAATGGTAGTCAACGGGCAACGCCTCAAGCACTATCACGTTCTGAAGCATCTTGCGCCTCCTGAAGGAATCGACGACAACCTACTTCTCGGGAAGGGATCTCAGCAAGGGACTTCCCGAGAATGCTCTTAATACTACCACCCTTGCTATGTCTCACCAAGACGTTAAACTAGGTCTCTTCGGGGAGTAACCCGCGCTGTAAGTTTTCTTTCGTTGCTTTTGCATTGTACAATTTGTGTGTAAGCCATGCAGGAATCAAAGTGTGGAGTGAACGGAAAAGAAAAGAAACTTTTTTGAACCAGGAAAGCGAGCCGTTACAGCCGTTACACCCAGGACTGTAACGGCTGTAACGGGCATGATTTATAGCCGAGATTCCCCGCAGTCCCGTTACAACCGTTACACCCTGGACTGTAACGGCTGTAACGGGCATGAATTTGGTCCGTGACTTTTAGCCCACCCGTTACACCCGTTACAGTCGGTTGTAACGGGCAGAACAAAATTTTCCTTTTTCAAGCCAGAAACCCTAATTTCACAAAATTGCCAAATTTCCCAAATTGTCTTCTCTCCGCCGCCGTCCCTCACCGAACTCCATCCACCATTGTCCAGCCGTCTCCGCCGCCTCTCAAGCCGTTCATTCCTACCGTCCGCCAGTCCGTCCTCCCCCTCCAATCCACACTCCACCGAAATCCACCTCCACCTCTTTCGTCCGTCAAAAATTCATCACTCCTCCACCCTTCTCCACCATGACTCGGCCGAATTCCTCTAGCCGCAACAACCGTCCATCATCCCGTGCTCCTCCTCCGAGCGCCTCCAGGGAAATTATTCCGGCACCACCACCCGCCCAAGCCCAAGTCTACCCGCTGGCTACTACCGGCCGCTTTGCGCCTGCGCCCCGGGACCAGTTTGAAAATATTCTGTCTAAGAAAATGGTATGACCCACTCTCGTCCCTTGCATGACCACTCTAGAGAAATTAGAATTGGGAATTTTGCCACAGTGCCGTCGCATGTTTATTGCATCTGGTTTAGACATATTGTTCATGCGCCGTCTATTGCCCACATATCCCTTGTTAGTGGAAGAGTTTATGGCGACGTTTGAAATTGAGGGTAGTCCTTTGAGGGTGACGCACTGGAAATTTCAGTTTGGGAGGCGGCAATACACTATGTCCAAGGCCGAAGTTTGTGAGGTCTTGGGATTCCCCGTTGAGGGCTTTTGTGGGGAATACACTACTGAGGAGCGATATGAGTTTTGGAAGGCTATTTCTGGGTTTGACTACTACTTCCGATCCGGTTGGGGTTCTGCTGGGATCAAGGAGCCAGTCTGGAAGATTATTCATCGGTTTGTGGCTTTGAGCATTAATACTCGCTTTGAGGGCGCCACTGTGATCAACAACCCGGACTTTGATATCATGATCTCCCTCAGCAGAGGACGGCCAGTGGATTTCTTTCAGATCCTCAGCGGAATGATGATGGTATGGGCCACATCGACTTCAAACAAGGCCATGGGCGGTGGTCTCTTTATTTCTGCGCTCGCCGAATCTCGAGGATGGGACCTCAGCTCACTGAAGGGTACTGACATGTACCTGCCCCTGAATATGGACCAGATTGCTCTTTACAAGTTTATTGGGAGAGACGGGCAGTGGACGCACAACCCCGAGCTCCCAGGTGGGGCGAAGAAATGACGCATTGATAGGGCTCAGGTCAGGGTAGCCTCCCCTCCTCGCGAGCCATCACCAGTTCCGGAGGGCCAGCCTCAGCATGATGACGTCGATATGGACGAGGCGCACTCGCCTCCAGCAGCTAGCCACATCCTCCCCCTCCTCAGCCTTTTCCTGCTGCCGTTCAGTTGCCTTCCTCGCTCGAAGAGCGTTTCACACGCTTGGAGACCTCTCATCAGTAGCTCATCGCCACCCAGCAGCAGATCATCGCCACACAGCATGAGTTTTGAGATGAGCTGAGGGCTATGATGGCCTATCAGTGCCAGATTTTGGCGAACCAGGCCCCCATGATTTCCACTCAGAGCCGGCTTTCTGTCTCCCATAATCAGCTCAGAGATGAGTTCGCAGCACTCCGTATGCAGGCAGCGCAGCATTGGTCACAGAACCCCGGTGCTGGCCCTTCTGCTCCTGCTCCTCCTGCAGACTCAGACAGCATTGAGCGGTTGTTTGGCCCCATTGGGGATACTTTTGACGATGGGGCTAGCTAGTTCCCCTTTCGAATTTTTTATGCTGATTTTCTTTTTGCCATATTGTCAGTATTTGCTGCATTTCACATCATTGTACACTGACTTTTGGATATTATCCACTACTTTCTTCTTATTCGATGTTTGAGTTATTCCATTATTGTTGTTCATCTTTACTCACATCGTTCATTTTTCTATTTATCTCGCGATTATCGATGCTAACTTATACCTTGTGCAGCTCTATATTTTTATTCTCACTCTACCAGCTCACATGTCGTATTTCACTCACCGGTCATCGTTTAATCTCTCCGACTTTCGTGCCACCACGCGCGAGTGAAGTTCCTATGCACTTTCTCTTATTTTACATATTTTTCGCTTAGGGACTAAGCTCGATTTTAAGTGTGGAGTGGGTAGCGCATAGTCACATGCATTGCATATCATATTCACTAATTGTACATGCTCAACTGTCTATGTATTGCGATTGAAATCCTCGTTTTCTACGATACTCCTTGACTGATTGACATTCTTTTGGACTCGAAGTCTAGGACTTGAAATAGTAAAAATCGTGTGTGTATTCTCTTGAGTCAGTATCATTGCTAGCCCTCGCCTATCACATGTTCTACGTATTTCTTGAAGCATGTTTAAGACTTGATACTAGTAGGCACCGTTTCAAAACTTTCAAAAGCTTAAAATTGCATATCTTTTTCTAGGTGACCTTTGTACTAGTATATGATTCTCTACCCTTGTCGTATTCTCTACCCTTTATTCATACACTATGTCAAGCTTTAAGTGTGGAGTTAGACAATTGACCTTCAAGTTTTCCCCTCAAAAACAAAGTTCTCAATTCTGGAAAGTGGGTGAAACATCGGCCCCAAGCATAGTTGTTTTTGAAAGAAAACCAGTTTGAAAAAAAGAAGAAGAAAAAATTTGTTTTTGTTGAATTCTGCGAAAGCATAAAATACCAAGGACTCGGTGAGAAAAGTCACCCCTGGTATATGGAAAACACTCTTGAAACAATTTCTGCTCCCTTCCGCTTGATATAGTGTAAATCCACCTTCTCGCCGCATGCAAGTCATAGCTTACCTTGAGAATTCATATACTATAGTCTAAGGGACGATCCTCGTGCTTGCACTGAAATTTCCTATGCAATTTTCGCACTATTTTTCAGAAAAATTCTTAACCCAAGCTCCTCTTCTCTTACGGGTCATTGCCTAGTCCTTGGCACTTGAGAATGAGCTTTGCGCCAAGAGCCCGTGGACTATCCCTAGATAGCATAGGTGAATGGCGAGCATGTTTTGTGCAACTGTTCTCGTTCTTATCTCGTTGCTATAGAACTATTTAGAGCTTGTGATGAGGCGTTTGTTAGTCGTGCGTACTGACCGTTTGAATGCATAACTCGTTTAATCTATGATTGTCTGAAACTTTGATGAAGATGTTTGTCTTGAAGTTGAGGTAACACGATGAATCCGAGGTATGACATGACTTTACTGTGACTTGTTGAGCATCATTTCATGCATACACGTTAGTTAGTTGTATAGGGGATTTGTAGGTAGTCCCATTCCTGAAAACCTTCACGAGACTATACTCGTCCTACTAGGGCAGCCTATAGGTTTAAAGGCTTGATGCATATGCTAAATGCATTCGTGTCCTCTACGACAGTGAGTTATCTCTTTATTTTTATGTCTAGTTAGAATTGATCACATGTCACTTGAGTAGGTAGGTCATGGTCATGGAAAATTGCATCCTCCCATGTGTTTATTCTACTATATTTTCGACATTTGTTCGGGACGAACAAATCCTAAGTGTGGAGTGTTTTGATCAGTCGATATTTCGACTAATCATTCGCTACATTCGATGAAGGATTTCGCTCATTCTCCCGGCAAATTGTCTATATTTGATGTCTTTCTCTAGTGTTTCAAGTAAAATCGACATATCATCGCTCCTTGGAGTCGAAATGTCAAAAGAACGGAAAGATAGATCGAAAAAGGCCAAAAACCAGAATTAAGCCAGCACTACCCATTACAAGCTCACCAGCCGTTACACACCAGGATGTCACGGGTGTAACGGCTGTGTTTTCTACCCGAGTTTTCAGAGCCACCCGTTACAAGAAGAATCACCCGTTACACCTTGGCTGTAACGAGTGTAATGGCTATGAAACGCATCCGAGATTTGGGCTTCAACCATTACAGGCGTTACACACTGGGCTGTAATGGCTGTAACGGGACCGTCGGCTGAAAATTACAAGTTGTTTCTAAATTCAATTTTTGGGCTTTTTGGCCCTTTTAGACGGTCTATATAAGGAAACACAAGCAGAATAGACAGGTTGTTGATTCTTTGGAGAAAAACCCTAACTTGGGAGAGAAGACAGAGCTTTCAGCGTGAGGATCGTCGAGCTACACCGCGTCTTTACGGTTTACTCGTTTCTTTCTTCCCTTATACAGTGTTTTTGGTTTACTACCATGAATAGTGAGTAGTCTCCTCTATTCCGGGATCCTACGGATCCCGTGCTATGTAACCCTAACTCTCATGTGATCAATTGAAGTTTATTATTTATGCGATTTGAATATTCAATTTCATTGCGTGCTTAATTTTATCGTTTTATGCATGTATTTACATCAAAGGGTATGTCTGCATTGGTAGAACGTATTTAGGTTATATGCCGAAAGGTGGATGGGCCCTAGGGATTAACCGGATTGCATGAAATTGATGTTAGGTCATGTTTACATGATTTAATAGGAAAACCATTAATTTAATAAATCGAAATCGTTGATAATCCGTGGATGGGCGACGTTCAACGATGGAGATTAATCTAGACAATGATCCGTGGATGGGCGACTTGTCTAGTGTTATTTCGGTTATATTCCAGATTCGGTAGCATGAATAATTAACGTAGAATGATTGCATGATTAGTGGGGTTAGCACAGGTGAAGTACGAATTCTGGGATTCTCTCTCTGAATAAAAACACAACATTAATTTTCTGCCATTTAATTTATGCAATTTACAAACAATCAACCTTTGTCATTCGGAATAGCTAGATAGGTCACTTGTTGCCTAGTACTCACACGCATTGCTCCTAGGATCGACCCTTGGCTTACCAAGGATTATAAATTTTGTTTGACTGCAATTTGACCCCTAAAACTAATAATTTGACAACTATAAAGGGTTAAAAATACGCGTGTCATTCTCACCCCACACTTTTGAACGAAGGCGTGCCTCACAGCACGGATTAGTTCAAAAGTCATGCAAGCAAATATATACAGGATAGGTGAGAATGAAAAAACTAAATGACCAAAATTAAATGACTGAAAGTAAGATAGGTGTCGGGTTACCTCTCGACCAGTGCATTTGTTTAACGTCGTTGGCTCGACGATACCTCAATCATGGATCATAAGGTCGGATCCCATGGTTGGGTGAGGTCAAACTTCTTCTCGGCTGCCCTTTTGCTCCGAGAGGGTGAGGCCTCTTTGACCATAGCTGCTGGTCCAATGAGTCGTGCTTGCTTGTTACTCCTTCTGGGTTTCCATTCTTTCGGCCCATGTCTTTGCCGCTTCTTCATGTTTGAATAGTTGGCACCTTTGCGAGTTTGGAAGTTTGGTTTTGTGCCATTAAATGTAGGCGACATCAAGCCTGTTCCGATGTGAAGCCTCTTCTTTGTGGCAGCGACGAATGGTCGTCCTAGAACGAGTGAGTTTTCAGGGCCGCTTTGTTGAGTCGTGGTGAGTGAGAGCTCTATTGATGGCTTTTCTTGCCCTTGATTTGCCTCCAACTCCCCTTGCACCTCAGCATAGGTCACATCATCTTTGGTGGCTGTGATTTGCATATAAACCGAGGGGAAAAGTTGGGGAACTTCCACCATAAGGGCCAGGTATTTCTTGGATAGTTTGATAATGAGGACCAGGCCTGCCTCAGGTGCTTTGATAGTGAGGATCGGGCATGTTTCGGGTGCTTCGAGCGCCAGGACCGGGCCTGGCTTGATTTCTTCGGCCACTTCGGCAGTGAGGTTCGGGACTTCTGTTGGCTCGGCAGTTAGGACTGTGATTTCCTCGGATGGATTGGTGATAAGGACCGGGCCTGATTTGGGCATTTCTTCTTCTAACTCCTAGTGATAATCTGAATGGAGCTCTTCTTCAGGCAACCATGGGTCCTCATCCTCGTCATTCATATGGTCTCCGGGGGCAATCATACTGAGGTATGGGTCTGATATGGGCAACTCGTCATTGAGGTCCGGGTATGTCTCGGGTGGTTCTTCTTCGGTCATCCGCTGGTCCTCATTCTCTTCCGGCTTCTCGGGTTCAGCCGTCCTTTTTATTGCCCATGATTCGGTTTCGGCCATGAATTGGTGCATCAAGGCACTCAATTGCTGTATGTCTGTGGCCAATTGCTGGGTGCTAGCTGCCAGCTCATTTTCTGTTGCCCATAACTCAGTTTTGGCCCTGATTTGGTGCATCATGTTGTCCAGTTCTTCGCGCTGCATGGCCTGATCTTTTCTTTGTCTTGACCTCGCGGCCAAATCATCTATTAAGTTCCAAAGATCATCTATGTCTAAGTTGTTCACCGAGCCTCCTGCTGCATCATTTAGCCAATTCCACTCTTGTGGTATCATCCCATTGAGAAACCTTTGAAGAAGATCGTGGTTGGTGAATCCATGGTGCGGGCAGCTCGTCACAATGGAGTCAAAGTACGCCAAGTACTCGTCCAAAGTTTCGTCCCAGGATTGCTCTGTGTTGTTGATCTTCTCACGGATTTCTAGTTCGAAGGGTGGTGGGGAAAACTCCTCATTGTTCCAAGGCTCCATTCCGTAGTAGTAAGACTTAGTGAATTGCATGATAAAAAAGAAAAAACAAAATAGAACAACTATTCCGATTCACAACTCCCCGACAACGGCGTCAATTTTGATGGATGCACAGTCGTCGTGTGCAAACGTCAAGAATAAATTTATAAGTCCGCTACTCGTGACTTTACTACTGGGTAGCAAGTGGTAAGTAGGGGTCGAACCCAAGAGAGTCAGTGTGGATTAGTTGTTCTTTAATGAAGCTTATGCAGAATTTAAATGCGATTGGGGTTGGGTTTAAGTGTGCTTTGAGAACTGAAAGTAAATTACAATAGTTGATAATAGACTGCAAGGAAAGGATTCGGTTTAGGGGTTTCATATCATCGTTCATCATTGACCCTTAATGATCCTACTAAGTGTTCAAAAGTATATCAAGGCCATTTCAAGCGCTCGATTTGCCACACTGTCTAGCCCATTTCAAGGTCATAGAGCACTTGTTCTATTTAGACTAGCACCCCATTTCAAGGTATACTAGCCTATGTGCATCCATTTGAACAATCATTTCCGATCAATCCAAATGGTGTTTTAGAGAGGTCGAACTCCTCAGATAAGCTTTGCCATTTCAAGCATCCACTTACCCGAGTATGTTCACGAACCCCACGGAAGAGTTTTGCCATTTCAAGCATCCACTCAACCTTGGAAGTTCTGACCTAATATGTGGCACATAGAACAAGTTTTGAAACACTAAGTAGCAATAAGCATAGAGTCTAGAACAGTTTATGATATAAATACTCCCTCTACCGAATACAAGCTTTAGCTACTTGTATTCATGTCAAGGAATACAAGCAAACTATGACTTTGAACTAGGATACCGAAAAGGAGAATAACTTTTAAAGTAAGAACAAAATATACGGAAAGTAATTTTGTACCTACAATAAGTGGAGGAGAGGAGCTCCTAGGCAAGATCCAAGCAAGGGAAAGTAGCTCCAAAATGAAGAACAAAGTGTTTATTGAAGGTGAAGAGAAGAGGGTTAAGCCCTCTATCTCTCTAAAGACTTGTGAAATTATGGGATGATTTTACAAAGGCAATGGAGTTCTCTATTTATAGGCTAAGGGAGAGGAGAAGTGTGGATGAGATGTCAACACATGGCCCAAGATGAAGGGAGGAAGCAAAAGCCATCGGAGGTGAGGTGTCCTCTCTTCTAGCCGCCCCCCATGTGGAGGAAGGGGAGAGGCTTGTGGCTTAGCCGCCCATGTGAGGAGGAGGAGGAGAGGACATGTGTGAGTTTGTGATCTTTTCACAAAAGCCATCGGCTCCTTTCAGCTCCGGTCTGACTCTGGTTGCTCTTCGGTTGGACTTGTTTTGAGTGATTCCATGTCAGGATCTTGAGATTTCTTTAGTCGGCATCTGGTTGTGACCTTGGAATGACTCGTAATATATTTTCAGCTTAAAAATTCCTCCTTAGCCTGTATTCTCTCTAGACTCCAAAATACCCTATAGATAAATATTGGAACTAACAAGCAAAAGTTAAATAGACAAAGAGTCTAATTTGGTGGGTTTAACTGTGTTTATGATTCATATAATTATGGTCCATCAAGCATCTTTATGTCTAAATGCACACTCGTTTTTCATATTTCAACACATAAACACCCTGTACACAAATACTTGGTACGTAACCAAGTGGCTGCTTTGGTAACACGTCTGCACTTTCGTTTTAGAATAAATTGCAATCAATTTCTTTATTTCATACGTCATTATACCCTTGTTGATAACACATTTGCGCATTCGTTTCAGAATAAATTGCAATCAATTTCTTTATTTCATATGTCATTACACCCTTGTTGGTAATACATCTGCACCTTCGTTTCAGAATAAATTCAATCAATTTCTTTATTTGATATGTCATTATACCCTTGTTGATAACACATCTGCACATTCGTTTCAGAATAAATTGCATTTAATTTCTTTATTTGATATGTCATTACACCCTTGTTGGTAACACAGCTGCACCTTCATTTCATAATAAATTGTAATCAATTTCTTTATTTGATATGTCATTACACCTTTATTGATAACACATCTGCACATTCTTTTCGGAATGCACACCCATCTGCACCTTCGTTTTCATATGTCAATACACCGTTGTTGATAACACATCTGTCATTCGTTTCGGAATACACACCCATCTGCACATTCGTTTTTATAGGTCAATACACTCTTGTTGATAACACATCTGCACTATCGTTTCAGAATGCACCCTCGTTGATAATCCATATGCATTTTCGTTCCAATCAATCAATTAACCCATCTGCACCTTCGTTCCACTCAATCATTTAAACAATCAATTTCAATATTAAAATTGTAAATATGAGAAATCAAGTAATAATAATAAAATTACTTAATAATAATTTCTTTACTCATCCAATTAATCAATCAATGATGCTTTTTCAATGAGGGTGTAATGACATATCAATATTATTACTTAATAATAATAGTTTCGTTTTGATATGTCATTACACCGTTGTTAATAACACATCTGCACCTTCGTTTCGGAATGCACGCTCGTTTACAATCACGAATGCACGTTCGTTAGTGACACATGTTCTGATTGAATGCACGCTCGTTTCTTACTAATACAATTGAATACACGCTCGTTTACCACATGTTCTGGTTTTATGTAGTTACATAACCTAGTCGGTGGGGAGATTTTTTTGCTTCTTTTACTCAGTGGATCGATGAAATCATCATCATCCGAGCATGGCTGTAAAATCCCTAACATCAATTATCTTTTGATATAGAGATGCATCTAAAGGCTCCTTCAAGTCGTTTGTAATATAACAAAAATGTAAGGCTCATGCAATGTTCAATGATATAGCAAAGTCACTGCACATTCGTTTGTGTTTCTAAACTATACTGCACATTCGTTTGTTGTCACTGCACATTCGTTTTCGTCAATACACATTCGTTTCGGGAACTGCACATTTGTTTTAGTCACTGCACATTCGTTTTGCACTTACAAGTTATAATGACATTAGAAAGGTTTACAGTTTTCCTAATTATATTGAATACATTTGTGCACGTTTTGCATCAATTACATTTTTTTGAAATAACTATCAAATGAAAATAGCATCCTCCTGGTTGTTTATGGGTGCACTTCATTCAACACTTTTCTAAAAGGAAAGAAAAGTAAAATTAAGCGATGGCTGTCCTTTCATGATTCCGCTCCTGGAGTAAGTAATTCAGCAATGGCATCATCTAAAGCCTGGTGAAAACCAATACTGATCAGCACAATAGATGAAGACAACATAGGCAGGACCACCACCACCGGAAACAATGACTATTTATGACTTACGAGTTATGATCAAAATGCCTCAATACATCAGAGCATGATTTATTAATATTCATGAAAAGAAACCATTAAAAATCTTCATAGTTGTACCTAAAGCTGTTCGAGCCTCTTGACATTCATTATACATCATCCATGCAATCAAACATAGACACTTGTTGTGTGGTTCTTCACTTAAAACAACATTCAGGCACCACAACTTATTCAGTAAAATTACCCTTGCCGAACCTGCCAATGTTGCTCAGACTCATCCCAAACAAGTTCTAAAAAGTAAATCAAATACATTCACAGTAACCACTTCATATCATCTAAAGGAAATCTAATGTTACTGAGGAGATGCAACCAATATATCAAACAAGGAAGACAAGCAAAAAAGAAGAAATTTGTACGATCATGATTCCAACCATAGACGTGGCTCCCATGTTTTCGCAACTTCACCGCAGATCACCCTCGCTCCCATGTCAAACTGCACCAACGTCGTTGAAATCCTACAAATACATCCGCATCTGACGATTCGACCCACTACAAACCTACATCCGCATCCAACCCGGATTCGAAGCTAGGGCTCGAAATCAACAAGACGATGAAGAAAACCTAGGGCTACTATCGTTTCCGAAATGGATCTACTGCAGAACTCCTGTTGGCTATGAAAATCGAATCGATCCACTGCACAATCGCCAAATCGTAGTCGTCGATTTCACCCCGTCATCCCCCAGGTTTAGTTCAACCAGATGAGAAAACTCCCCAAGGCATCCTGAAAGCTCCGTCGACGATCCTAGATCTCATGGTGTTCTCGATGTCCAAATCTCACCGTTCAACTGCAAAACCCTACGTCCCGTACTCCGATTTTTATAGATCCAAAAATTTGGGTGTCGCTCAAAATGGGTCGTGAGAAACATATATGAATTTTAGAAGTTTCTCTCTCATCAGAACCTGTCAAAATTGTCAAAATTGTCAAAATCATTATACCCATAAAACCCCAAATTACGCCTTCAATAATTCCCACCAACAAATACTTTTTCACTGCCACATCATCATAATGATTGGCTCACATCGTGCCTCACTGCTTCATTCTACCAACCCTGCCTCAATCGAGTGCTCCCCTATATATATAGGGGGCGTTCCGTTGAGGCAGATGTATAAGAATGAGGCACGATCTCGGCCGTCTGTGGATTTGATCGGACGCACGTGGGGAAGCCACGTGGCACGAGCCGCCAAACTCGTTCACACTGCTTTTACTATTTGCATAGTGTTTTACTATTCATTACCACGTGACGCGCCCACAATGCACGGGGTTGATGGATGGCTGAGATCGTGCCTCACACTGTCTCACATTTGGGAGGCTTGCCTCATTTGAACGCTTCTCTCTCTCTCTCTCTATATATATATATATATAGGGGGCGCTCAAATGTTATAACTTCTTAGAGTGTTATGTGTTACAGAGCTTCTGATTGGTTGATAGTGGCAGGAATAGTACCGGAATAGTAGATTTTTGGGTAGTGAGTTTTACTGTTTACTTTTTGAAGTAGTGGGTTTTACTATTTGGACACGTGGCGCACCCACAAAGCACGGGGGTTGGATGTATGTCTAAGATTGGTGTAACACATAACACTCTAAAATGGGTGTATCATTTGAGCGCTCCTCTATATATATGGGGCGTTCAAATGTTATGTGTTGTTAGAGTGTTATGTGTTACATGATTCTGATTGATTGATGAAAAACAAGGAACCAATCAGAAGCGGGGAACACGGGCTTACGGTGCACCCTCAAAGCACGTGGGTTGTGTGTGTGGAGGTGCACCGTAAGGAACATGTTCCTCGCTTCTGATTGGTTCCTTGTTTTTCATTAACCAATCAGAATCGAGATAACACATAACACAATAAGAAGCTTGTAACATTTGACCGCCTGTCTATATATATATATAGGGGCGCGCTCAAATGAGAACTAGTGTAACTCAAAGAACATGAGAATCATTGTGAGCCAATCATTTTTTTCAAGGAACCAATCAGAAGCGAGGAACACGGGCTTACGGTGCACCTCCAAAGCACGGGGCGGTTGTGTGGGTGAGGATGCACCGTAGTTACGGTGTTCCTCGCTTCTGATTGGTTCCTTGGTTTTTAACAACCAATCAGAAGCCAATTCTCATGTTCTTATAGTTAGAAGGTGTTCTCATTTGAGCGCTTCTATATATATATATATATATATATATAGGGGCGCGCTCAAATGAGAACTAGTGTAACTCAAAGAACATGAGAACCATTGTGAGCCACTCATTTTGTTGAAATGAGTGACTCACATTGCGCCACCTCAAAAGCATGGGGGGGTTTGGCATGTGAGTTGCATGTGCCTTGTGAATAGTGCTTATGTGGCGCCATTTGATTGGTTGGAGCATTCTCATTTGAGCGCATCTCTCTATATATATATAGGATTTGGATCACGTACAAAGTGATTTTTAAAGTACACAGTACAATGTAATTAAAACCGTTGGATTAGATATCTTATGGTCAATATTTATCCATGAATTAATTGTTAATTTTCAAATTAATCGATTAAATAAGGGCATAAACGTAATCTTATCTTAAAATAAACGGAGTTAGGGTCGTTAATCAAAATCAAAACAATTAATTTTCAGATCTTCTATTCCTCTCTCTCCTCTATCCTTCGAATCGGCTCTCGAAACATCCGATGAGCAAGGCGACGGTATTCTCGCAGACGAGGCGAAAAGCAACGGCGGGGACGAAGTCTTGGGTGGTGGTGACGGAGTCAGGCCAGTATATGGAGGTGGTCGGGAAGAGGGTTTGATTGATTTTATGCACATAATATCAGATGCGTTTCTCAAGATGCTCAAATACGGTAATTTCTAAACTAGGTTTTTGTATTAGGTTGATTAGATTTTGTTTTCGATCTGAAATTTGAACTTTGGTTTTGATATCTGGGTTGTAGGGAGAGCTTGAGTTGGTGGGTGATGGATTCGGTGCACTCAGAATCTGGCAGGAAGGTCAGTTGGATCTGGATTTTGTTCTGTCCTAAAAATTAGGTCCAATGGGTTATTGGAATTGCAGTTTTGTTAAATTGACTGATGTTGATTTGCATTCCCTGTTTTTTGCTTTTCTTTTCTTCAATCTTCAGTCCGGTGGTATGTTGATTTAGTGAATGCTTGATTTAGATGAGAAGTAATCAATTTACTTGGAAAGGATTTGGGGCGATTCCGCAAGCACTTGAGGAACTAAGCCACTGATGTTTGATGATGTTGTTGATTATGGCGTTGGATTGCAGTGCTAGTGATTTATGTTTGTCGGCTGTATGATCTTTCTCTGATGAGTTTTGTTCTGACACTTTAATTTTCCGCAGAAACTTCATCCTTCTTCTCTTTGGCCCGATAAGAGTTAGCCATGGACAGCAACAAGGCTTGGCATTTGAAGAAAAAGTCATCTGAGAAAGCACTAGACATGAATAGAATTTCGAGAAATTACCTGGTGAGTTGCTGCTTTTTCCAATTGGTAAGAATTTTTTTATTGTTTGAATTTACTGCATTGAAGGTGCTGATTTTGGTATTGTTTTAATTGATGGTGTCATCATTAGTTCTCTCCCTACTGATTTTGGAATTTGATGGTCATTGAGTATGGTTCAATTTATGTTGTAGATTCAGTGAGATTTATTTTTTAGTAAAACTACAGAATTTGAATTGTTTCACTTATGTACGACTCAGCGTTCAATTGTTTCACTTCTCTACGTATCTGAGCTTTTTTCTGTTTTTGCATTAGTATTGGTGTGAATTGCTCGAGTGGTCCGTGCTGGAGGATTGATCGTGTTTGGTTTGAGGAGAAATTTACCTAAAGGCGTGGACTTTTATCAAGAGAGGGCTGGCAGTCTCTTGGGTGTTTGTTGCCTGTGTGATTTTGATAGTCCTAATTAACAATGTCTTGCTACATTTTTTTTCACTACATCTAGCTACTTCTAACTCAATGATATGTTTGTCTTCTTTGTTGTATATACAGAAAATATCATGTCTAACGCTAGCTCGGCTATAAAAGCTTCAAGTATTTTGGAACAGATGATTAGTCAGTATGTGGATCAACTCGATAGCTCATGTACAAATATTGAACAATTTAAAGAAGATGAATACCATGATCGCCTATCTGTACCAGGGCTTTTCCGTCTCTTTGAGTATATGTATTGTTGCTGAAACCTTGTACGTTTTGGATATCAAGGTAGCTGTATTGAACAAAGAAATGAATTTGCGGATTGACTGCAAAAATCATGGTTGCTGCTGCTGCTCGAAATAAAATAAAATAAAATCACAATTTATTTTGTGAACACAAACATTGTTTTGTGAACACAAACATTATTTTGTGAACACAAACATTTATTTTGTGAACTCAGTGCTTATTTACTCTGTTTTGACCTGCTACCAACAAATTAAATGACCACAAGATCTAATCACCAAAACTCATATTTGACACCAAGCATAATTTCAATAAAAAATGATCAATAATCACCTGAAATAAACAAAGTGCATTCGACATTCTGTAATTATAGCAACCAGAAACGGATAAGTTTCCAAATTCAAACATATAAATGTTATGCATTAGCATGTTGACATCTATAGGCAATAACATTAACAGAACATATGAATAATGTTGGTACACTACAACAGTCAAAACCGACACGATAGCTTCAGACACTTAGGGGATAGAAGAACTTCTTTTATTCCAAATGTTCATATAATAAAAACTGTATTCGCAAAATAAGTGTTGTATTCACCAATTAGTAATTGTGTTCACAACATAAATCTGTATTCACTACATAGTTGTGATAGTGTTTGCCAGATGTGTTACACATAACCCTGTATTCCATACATTTACATATGGGTAGTGGACATAATATTAAAAGAACTACTTGTTGATTTGTGCTTTGGGTATTTTAGTGTTGCATTTTTTCACTGAAGTATGCTGCCGGATTCCAGCCGTACGCGACGTCCATACTGAAAAGTTCTTCTAAATTTTTATAGATGAGGAGACATCAAAGTTCTCTGCAAAGTGTTCCTACAGTGGGAGCCATCAATAGATTTCCTGTAAATGCAAGCATATTAAGTCACAAACCTTCCTCTTTTACTAAAGCTTGTATGTTCAGCATTTAGGAACAAATTCAGAATTGCAGTAAATAAATCAACCAACAAGTCTAAAGCTTTATTCAAAAGAATGTCATACCTAAATACTTAAAACTACATTACGATTAATTGCACAATGGCATCATTATTTGATGAACGCAATATCTAATTAATGAATGCAGCTACAGTTTAGTGAACAATGCAAAACCCAAAAATAAGCCATCGATTATTTGATGAACACAGAAACCATTTAATGAACACAGTAACAATTTAATGAACACAAGTACAGTTTAGTGAATAAATGGTGCTCCTAAGTCCTACATCAATCAAAACACGTTCTCAATCAACACCCAATAAACTAACATTATCAAAACACATAGCCAAGCATAGATGATATCAAGAACTCACTTGAATTTGTACACAAAGGGTGTGAAAAACATGGAACAGACAACAACATACACAACCCAGGAACTATATAATATAAGTTTGGATGTGCATCAGACTTCATGATTCTGAAAAAAGAATATCTACTGTCTACAAAAGTGAATGAATGACTCGAACACATACTATATTCAACATTATTTAAAACGTGTGTTTAGGTGGTCCGGTGGCCTCTACATGTATGCATAAACTGTTCTAATAAGGATAAACAAAAAAAGGTGATTTTTGGCAATTCGCTCACATTATCCTAAGCTATCCTACTCAGAAGTATGACATGTTCCAACGATAAGAAAACAATGAGCCATGGAAAGCTATCCTCAAAATTAACCATCCTCTAATCATGAATGACAGTTTGGCAAGCTGTAAACGCGGCAAAGGCATTCAAACAATTTAATCGAGTTAATGGCACATCAAGAACGAATGTATCATGAACAACAACATTGAAAACGCAGCAAAGTCATTGCTTACCTTCACTTCAACAACAGTTGAGTCCTGAATAGCTTCCTTTATAATTGTGATTTTGCTAGTTAATTCTTTGACCTGCAATTTAGTGAGTGTCCACAAAATGCACTGTCAACTGTAAGTCGTAAAAGATGGAACTCCAACAGACAGAATAAACAGGAGGAAAAGAGATAAGTATTTAAGGAGATCAAAAAAGGCAGCAGAGGGAAAAGAGAAAAAACAATCAAAAGACCAGAATTATGCAGGGAAATGTAAATGAAATAGATGATGATTGATGAAGCTATTTATTCTTTAAGGAAATCCAAAGGATAGAAGCAGAGGCGGCTTATGAAGGTGATGATGTTGATGAAGACATAGTCCTAAATTTCATTCACATGGAGGAGTGAAACAAGGAACAGTCAGTGTATCACTAAAGACCGGTCCTGAAGAGGATCTAATGTCAGCAGTCGAAATGTTTCTCTAGAGTAGGGAAGGCTGCTTCTAATTTATAGGCGAGTATATCAGATCAGGGAAAGAAGAGGATCTAAGGAGAGTAATGGCATAATTAGGAACTTTTAAATGCAGCATTCACAAATCAATTTTCCATTCACATAATACCAACAAACCTTTCTACCTGTACCACGACATCAACCATCCATCGATTGCATTATTAACAGGTAACGTTGGTAAAAAAATTCGGTTCATACGATTGAATCTAATGCAATTGAAAAAGCTGTATAATATCACAAATTCAGTTTTTGAAACAATATTTCATCACACATCATGATCAAATCAGTTCACTACTCGAGTTCACCTAATACGAATTACGAACAACTTGCCTGGGAACAAATCGAGTTGCTTTTATCCATATTTTCGCTCTAGGTCAGTCGAAGTGCGGAATAGCCCTAGAATGAAAAATCGAAGGTGTCAAAATTGCAAAATCGAAGTAGTCGCCATAGCTAATCGTCCGGAAGTAGTCAAGGCGAGAGATTACCTGGTGAATACGATCGATTTCGTTGAGAGATTCTGGTGTACTGGAAAGCTTCGTAAAAACGATCGGCTTGGTAAAGAAAATCTCGTCTACTGTGATATGGAAAGTAAAAGGAAATCTCATAATTACCCCTACATAACTTTAAAAGATAACAGCCGTTTAACATCCGTCTAATTTGGATGATTAATCTAAACCATTAATCTAATTCAATCAACGATTATTATTACTTTAAAAGCACTTTGTACCAGATCCGTCCAGGTACACACGCCTAAATATATACAAACTACAAACAGATCTGGATGGTTGATTTAATTAAATTAATGGCTAAGATTAACCATTCAAATTTAACGGATGTTAAACGTCTGTTATGTTTGACATATATCGAGGGGTAATTAAGAGATTATTTGTATTATTATTTTTCCTTATTAGGCCCTGTCCACATTGACTTGTTTTTTTGACTTGTAAGTTAAGTTAAGTTAATATCAGTTAAGATAAGTTAAGATCAGTTAAGATAAGTTAATATCAGTTAAGATAAGTTAAGATCAGTTAAGATAAGTTAAGTTACTTTTAACATACCATCATACTATTTATCATACCATCATACTATTCACCATCATCATATCATCATCATCATACTATTCATCATCATCATCAAACCATCATCATCATCATCATACCATCACACTATTCATCATCATACCATCATCATCATACTATTCATCATACCATCATCATCATCATACTATTCACCATCATCATACCATCATACTATTCATCACACCATCATCATTATCACACCATCACCATCATCATACTATTCATCATACCATCATCATACTATTCATATCATCATCATCATACCATCACACTATTCATCATACCATCATCATCATCATAAAATTACTATTCATCATCATAAAATTACTATTCATCACCATCATCACCCCCATCATCATCATCAGTATATTACTATTCATCATAAAATTACTATTCATCATCATAAAATTACTATTCATCACCATCATCACCCCCACCATCATCATCAGTATATTACTATTCATCATAAAATTACTATTCATCATCATAAAATTACTATTCATCATCATCATAAAATTACTATTCATCATCATCATAAAATTACTATTCATCATCATCATAAAATTACTATTCATCATCATCATCACCCCATCATCATCATCAGTATATTACTATTCATCATCATAAAATTACTATTCACCATCATCATAAAAGTACTATTCATCATACCATCATCATAATATTACTATTCATCATCATCATAAAATTACTATTCATCATCATAAAATTACTATTCATCATCATCATAATATTACTATTCATCATACCATTATCATCATACTATTCACCATCATCATAATATTACTATTTATCATTATCATAAATATTACTATTCATCATCATCATAATATTACTATTCATCATACCATCATCATCATACTATTCATCATCATCATAATATTACTATTCATTATCACACCATCACCATCATCATACTTCGGCAGTGTACGAATCGGACCTTCACCGCCTCCGCAACTTCCTCGCTTCTTATTCCCCGAAATTTGAACTGCCGGAGACATGGATTCCTTCAACAAGTTGGTCCTCGCTCCCATCTGAACCGCCGGAGATGGGCACATCTGATGCCGTGAAAGCAGCAATGATAGTTCTAGTTGTATCCATTCTTGGCCGTGCTATGGTTCGTTCTTATTAGGTTTTACTTTTGGTTCTTTATATTTCTTTGGAACTTGCAAATCCGTGCCTGATTTTTTTGTTACTAATTCTGTATATTATAAATATGTTTTTGTATTGCAAATTCGTGCCTGATTTTGTGAACTGCTATGTTTGAATGTTATACTCATATGATGACAAAAGCTGTTATTTTTGTGAATGTTATACTCATGTTTGTAAACTGTTTTGTGAATGTTATTATATGTGTGAATGTTATACTTATTCTGTGAACTGAATATTTGATCGTTATTATCGCAAGTAAGAAGACCTCTGAATTTTGTGAATGTTATGCTCCTTTAGTGAAATGGTTTTCTGCAAGTTATACTATTTTGAGCTTTTAGTACCGTTGACTTTTATAGGAGACAAATCACCAAAACCAGTACTAGTTACAAGGAAATAAGCATGTAGGAAGTTTAACAGCAGTAGTCAGAGCAAATGTACAAGGGTCATTATTTTAATGATAATACTTGGAACTCGCTATTTTCTCACAATATATGACAATTGTTTATGTATGATAATTGACAGGATTAGAAGAACAGCAGACCTTGTGACACACATCCGCAATGTAAAAATGCATGGCTAGGAGCTTCTTTTCACTAATTGGTTGAACATGGCTGACTTCAGCGAGTTGATTTTTGTTCTAGATATATGACATGGTTGTGGTGAGCGCCTTTGGAATTTGATGTTTGTTGTTTTGTAAATGGTTTTTTTATTTTGTGAACACGCCTATTTTTTTGGTGAATACCATCACAATTATGTAAATGAAGCCAAACAAGTTAGCATAAAGTTCACAGGAAACAGATATAGTTCACCTAGCCCATATGAAGTTCACAATACAAATATAGAGTTCGTCAAATGTCGGCAAAAAACTATAAAGTTCGCTTTACAATTCTTAGTTCACTAAGTGTGAACACAAAATTTAAAGTTCATGTATGCTGTTTTGAGCTCGATTTGTTTGGGATAAAATTCACCTAGCCCATATGAAGTTCACGCCTATTTTTTGGTGAATACCATCACAATTATGTAAATGAAGCCAAACAAGTTAGCATAATGTTCACATGAAGCAGATATAGTTCACCTAGCCCATATGAAGTTCACAATACAAATATAGAGTTCATCAAATGTCGACAAAAAACTATAAAGTTCACTTTATAATTCTTAGTTCACTATGTGTGAGCATCGACTTATTTGTCAAAAGTGACATAATATTCACAAAGACCACACACAAAATCTGAAGTTCATATGTTAAAGTTCCACAAATAGGGGCTGTTAAGGTAAAGTCCATAAATGGATGCTAAAGTTCCACAAACGATGAGACAATATACTTGCAGTGTTTTGAATCTTGGTAATATTCATAAAATAGTTTTTATGTATGTAAATGAAGCCAAAGAAGTTAGCTAGCCCATCTGAAGTTCAAAATACAGATATAGAGTTCATCAATTTTTTGGGTGGACTAGCCAAACAAGTCAGCTAGCCAATCTGAAGTTCAAAATATCGATATAGTGTTCATCAAATTTTGGCAATACACGTACAAAGTTCACAACAATCTCCTTAAGTTCACTAAAATGTGATTATCAATTTTATTGTCAAAGGTGACACAGTATTCACAAATAATACACAAAAAATCTAACGTTCATGTATATAGCATGGGATAAAATTCATATGCGAAGTTCACATAACCAAGGTAGAGTTCACAATAAGAACATAAAATGCACCTAGCTCATCTATAGTTCACAATAAGCATATAAAGTTCACCAAGACCATCTGAAGTTCACAAAACACATGTAGAGTTTATCAAATATTGACAATACGACTATAAAGTTCACTATGCACTTCCTATGTTCATTAAGTCTATGGATGCGATAAATTTGTTAATGTTGACAATATACTGAATTGTTTTCATGTATGTAATTGAGTCAAACAAGTGAGTTAGTATAATGCAAACAATAAGAAGATAAAGTTCACCTAGCCCATTTGATGTTCACGAATTAAATCTTAAGTTCATCAATGAACACAACAAATCATTCCATTGGAAAAATTCTAACTTGTAACATAAATCATTGCGACTCATCACCAAAATCATCGTTATCGCTGTAGACACACTACTACAAACTGGTCATTATGCATCGGTTCGAAAAATGTATTATGCATCGGTTTTCATTGAACCGATGCATAATGTTGACAATAGGCATCGGTTTTCAGTGAACCGATGCATAAGATGTAATAAAATTTAGGTTTTTCCCGTCAGGCGCTCAAATCCTCTGTCTCACTTCATTCGAATTCACAGCTGCTCTGAACTTCGCCGCCATTCCGAAGCCATTCCGACGCCATTCCATTCCATTCCGACGCCATTCCATTCCGCCATTCACGCCATTCCATTCCGCCATTCCATTCCGCCATTCCGACGCTCCGACTCCGTAACCGGCGACAGCTCAAATCTCAGGTATGATATTGGGTCAAACTAGTTGAATTTGTGTGTGTTTAGGGTTTATGGTGATATGCAATTCGATTTGTGTGTGTTTAGGGTTTAGGGTGATATGTAATTCGATTTGTGTGTGTTTAGGGTTTATGGTGATATGTAATTCGATTTGGGGGTGTTGTGTAGGCTTGTTGAATCTATTTTTTGGGCTATGATTCAGTATGTAATAATGGATGAAATGGTGTTTAGTCCGTCTACCGGATTGTTGTTAAAGAATTTTGTGCTTAATTTCTAACTTGAGTTCGTTAACTACTTGTAGTCATTGTTAGTCGATTTGCAAGAGAAAGCTTCTCCTCTCCAACTAATTGTAGTCGTCTTCGCGAGCTTTTATTCCAAGGTAAACATCACGAATAAACTCATTCACTACTTAAGTTTCCATTCATTTTGGATATTTGATTTTATTTCTTCATTTACTAATTGTTGGAGTGATTGTATTTAACTACATTTTTTTATTAGGGTTCTTGTAAGTTGTTGAGTTATGTAAGATGATAATGGTACTTATATGACATTTGATATAATCTTATTCTAACTAATAATATTTACACGTTTCATGTAGTGAAATTATAATGAATCGAGAATGGGTGTCCGGTAATAGGTTGAGCGATGAGTACGAATCAGGGATTATGGATTTCTGTGCGTTTGCGTCGGCTTATGCGTCTAGAAACAACATTGAACGTGTCTTTTGTCCGTGTATGGGTTGTTGGAATTTCAAAAAGGTCAAACCGAAGAAGTTACGTAAACACCTTTTGTTAAGGGGGATTAGCCCACAATATAAGGAGTGGTATTTGCATGGCGAGGGTGAACAACGAAACTATGAGCCTCCACCCGTAGAAAGCTTGTCGGAGGATAATGATGATTGGGAAGAGGATAATCTAATTGATATGGTTAACAACGTCGCCAATGATTTTGTTGATACGCCACATGTTTTGGAGTCGTTGAGGAATGACTCCGAATTACCATTGTATGAAGAATGTTCCAAATATACAAGGCTATCAGCAACGTTGAAGTTGTTCAATCTCAAAGCGAAAAATGGATGGAGCAACAAGAGTTTTACTGGATTGTTGGCGCTGGTGAAGGATATGCTTCCTGAGGGTAACACACTACCTAATCGTACTTACGAGGCTAAAAAGGTTATGTGTCCCATGGGCCTCGAGTACAAAAAAATACATGCGTGTCCCAATGACTGTATCTTATATCGAAATGATTTTAGTGAACTCAAAGAATGTCCGGTGTGCAAGGCTTCTCGCTACAAGCTAAACAAAGAACCGAAAGGTAAATCTAAGGGCACTCCTTTGAAAGTACTATGGTATCTTCCACCGATCCCCAGATTTCAGAGATTATTTGCTGACACAGAAGATTCCAATAACTTGCGTTGGCATGCTGAGAAACGTGTTACTGATACGAAAATACGTCATCCTGCTGATTCACTGCAATGGGCTAAAGTAGATAACACATTCCCAGTATTTGGAGCAGAGTCTAGAAATTTACGGCTTGGCCTTTCTACTGATGGGGTGAATCCACATGGAAATCTCAGTAGTCAGCATAGTACATGGCCTGTGATTTTGGTTATCTATAACCTACCTCCCAAGTTAACCATGAAGCGTAAATACATGATGCTTTCTTTATTGATATCGGGTCCACGGCAACCTGGAAATGATATTGATGTATACTTGGCTCATCTGATAGATGATTTAAAGCTTTTATGGGATGAAGGAGTACGCACATATGACGCGTCGAATCAAGAATATTTCAATATGCGTGCTATGCTGATGTGTACGATCAATGACTTTCCAGCCTATGGTAATTTGTCGGGATACAATATTAAAGGGTACAAAGCTTGTCCTGTATGCGGGGAAAGGACATATGCACGCCATTTAAGCCATTGTCGAAAAATGGTTTATATGGGACATCGACGTTTCTTACCGAGACATCATCCTTATAGGCGGAAGAAAGCTGCCTTCAATGGTGAGACGGAGCACGGAATAGAACCGCAACCAGCTTCTGGCGATTAAATATTTCAAAAAATTCAGAATATTACAAATCGATTCGGGAAACCATATTCGCGCACCGAAAGTGCTCCATGGAAGAAGCGGTCGATATTTTTTGATCTCCCTTATTGGCATTCTCTTGACATCAGACATTGTATTGATGTGATGCATGTTAAAAAGAATATATGTGAAAGTCTGCTTGGTACTTTATTAAACATTCCTGGAAAGACAAAAGATGGAGTTAAAGCGAGACTCGATATGCAGGAGATGAATATTCGTACCAAATTAGCACCTGAACTTCGAGGGCAGCATACATATTTGCCTCCATCGTGCACCACACTCTCTAAGAGCGAGAAAACTAGTTTGTGCGGATGTCTGAAGGGAGTTAAAGTTCCATATGGGTTCTCTTCAAATATTACCAGCTTGGTTTCAATGAAGGATCTGCGGTTGAATGGCTTAAAATCTCATGACTGTCATACATTAATGCAACAACTCCTGCCTATTGCAATCAGAGGTATAATGTCCCCCAAAGCTCGGACAGCTGTACAAAGACTTTGTGTTATTTTTAGCTCCTTATGTTCTAAGGTTATTGACACATCGGAGCTTGATGGACTACAAGAGCAGATAGTTGTTACACTTTGCCAACTAGAGATGTTTTTCCCTCCCAGCTTTTTTGATATAATGGTGCATCTTACTGTTCATTTAGTGCGTGAGGTTCGAATTCTTGGACCAGTTCATATGAGATGGATGTATCCTTTTGAGAGGTATATGAAGGTTCTTAAGAGCTATGTGAAGAATAGACAAAGTCCCGAAGGATGTATAGTGCAAGGATACATAGCTGAAGAGGCTGTTGAATTCTGCACTAACTTTTTGGGAAATACAACTGCGGTTGGGGTTCCAAGGCCACGTCATTTTGATCGATTCTTGGGAAAAGGCACAAGTGGACATCAATTGATGCCTAAGTCATTTGATGAGTTAACGAAAGCTCATTTCTATGTACTGCAGCATATACCTGAAATAACACCGTTTATCGAGGATCACATGAACATACTGAGGAGTAAATATCGAGGAAAATCTGAGCAGTGGTTGCAAAAAGAACACAGTCGATCATTTTGTGAATGGCTAAGGAGTAATGAGGTTTTAAATAATCAGAGTAACTCTGAAGAAGAAATTGATGACGTGGTCAAGTGGCTCCTGGCAAGCCCAAGACCTATTGTACAAACGTGGAAAGCTTATGATATTAATGGATTTTGTTTTCAAACAAAAGATCAAGATGAGCACACCGTTGTGCAAAACAGTGGTGTCACACTTGTTGCCGAAACCAGTCATGTTTCTAGCGCAAGAGATCGGAATCCAATATCTGTGCCTGTGAATTACTTTGGAATTATCCAAGAAATATGGGAGTTGGATTACGTAAATTTTCGAGTACCTGTTTTTAAATGTAAATGGGTAAACAATTCAGCGGTTCATATCGATGAGTTTGGAATGACATTTGTCGATTTTCGAAGAGAGGGATCTAAGGATGAGCCATTCATTATGGCTGAACAAGCAAGACAAGTGTTTTACGTCAAAGACCCTTCGAACAACAATCAGTATGTTGTGATAAATGGAAAACAACAATTAATAAGTGGTACATCTGAAGAGATGAATGTGGATTGCCTACCCGTGTGTACGACAGTTCCAGTAGACAACGACGATAGCGAAGTTAATGATGAAGTACAGTTGTGAGACGATCATGGCGAAGGAATATTGATTGATAAAGAAACTTAAATTGTGCGTATGTTGTATATGCTACTTATTTCTAACAAGTAGCACACATCATTTTATTTGTTAAAGTAACACACATCATTTTATTTGTTTAATAAGTAGCAAGTAGCACACATCATTTTATTTGTTAAAGAAACACACATCATTTTATTTGTTTAATAAGTAGAAAGTAGCACACATCATTTTATTTGTTATAAACACACATCATATGGTGTTGTTTAATAATCGTCTTCATTTATGTATTCATATATTTAATGTGTTTAATTTGACATTTAATGTGACTTCTTTACAGGATCATGGCTAGCAGCAGCAGCAGCAGCGGCGGTGAGGATAATTTTTGTGTCTCTTCCCGCACATCGAAACAGAAGAAAGGCCCTGTATACATGTCGTGGTTGGTTAAGCAACACACAAAGGCTGGTACAAAGCTTACGGTCAACTTCGATAGTAAGGGGAATCCCAAAGGAAAGAATGGAACTAATTGGAGGAGCTACTTGGGTACGGTGGCTCGTTCTCGAATTCCTATCACTTATAACGATTGGAGGAAAGTTCCAGACCATTATAAGCTCACTTTGTGGAGAGATGCAACTGTAAGTTTTTCTTTAATTAACACTTATATTTGTCAGCGAAGTTGATTATTATTTTTAATTAAAACTTGTTATCTGTCTCTTTAGGTAATTTTTGATGGATGCGAGCCGCATAAAAAGCATGAGATGAAGGTCGCTGGTAGCATATGAAAGAATTTCAAGTCAAGACTGGCAAAAGAGTACATCCACGATGCCAAGGCAAATGAAGATCCTTTGGGTGAGTATAAGTATCTTGACAAAGATACCTGGGCGATATTTAAGGAGCAGAGGCTCTCCGAAAATGCTATGAAGTTACGAGAGACAAACAAAGAGCTTGTGAAGAAGAATGTGTATGCACACATACTTGGTCGAGGAGGCTACAGACAACTTGAAGAAAAAATGACAACTGAGAAGATAGCCGAGTTATTTGCGCGGGGCGCAATTGAAGAGGTGCATTCTTCTGTCACTATAGAGAGACATGAGCTGTGGAAGAGGGGACGAAAGAATAAAAATGACCAGTACGTCAACGAGGCATCCCAACGAGTGGCAACAAGGATTGTAAGTTAATTTTCATGTCAATTTCAATAGTTAATATCATACACTAAATTTTGGTATTTAATGATTGTTTTATATTGGATGAGTTAGTGGAAAGCTCCTCTCAAGGACAGTTCTCGTCTCGTAATCGATGACATGACATACTGACTGAGGCGATTGGGACGCCGGAGCCGAAAGGACGCACCCGAGGAGTCGGGTCACACATCCCGTGGAGAGTTGGGTTACCAATCTCATCCCCTCGGGTGGCAAACCCAGGTCAAGTAATATTCGAATAGATGCGTCCGATCATTGCAGCCTTCACGTTCCCATTGATTCAGACCCGTGGGAGAGCATACCAGAGGTACATTTACAATTATGTAATTTATTATTTATGTTGGTTAAATGTAGGTAATATTTTTTGTGTTTGTTTATAAATTATTACTCCTACTAACAGGGTGGCCTGAAGAGTCTATTCTACATCGAGGGGCAACTTGAAGGTGACAAACAGCTTGTGGCTATCGGTCGAACCGTAAATGGCCGATTTGTTAACTTTCGAGCAATACCCGATGATAACGTGAAGGTGAAGGTCGATAAAGCACTTATACGAGGTCAAGGTGCAGCATTGCCAACAGCCCATCCAAAGCTTTCAAATGTTAGAGAAGCAGTTACCCATCACGTGGCTTGGCCGAAAGACTTGGTCGTTGTCGATAAAAGGGTGAGATCATCAAATATTATAACTTTATTTGCTTCAATGTGTTATACTACAAGTAAAATAAGATATTTAATCTTCACATAAATTTAACATGCAGGCATATGACTTACACTTTTACGAGACTTTGCCACTTACTGGCGATGGTTTTGTGGATGAAATGTCCGTGGACTGTAGACTTCTACGTGAGGTGTGGAAGACTTTGGGTAGAAGCACGATTGTAGTACAAGCCAATGCTGAGGTGTTCGGTGACGACTACGATATCTACTTAGGTGATGAGGAAGTCACGGACATATTAAAGTTCAATGAGTTGGGGAACGCAACATCTGAGTTATATATATGGTAATATTTATTTCTTTTAATCATTTTTTTGCATTTAGTCTAACTAACACAAGTTTTTACTTTGTAGTCATTTACATGATCAGATGATTCATTCGGATATCGAGTTTGGTTTTTTTACTCCGTCATTAATGACCCCAAGCATAGACAATAATGAGAGATTAGCGACGTTCGTGGGAAGATTGAATATGCCAGACATAGACCAAATATTTTGCTACTTCCTCCCTTATGTTGATCACATAGCGTGAGTTCATCATCACTTATTTTATAAGTTGTTAACTTCTCTTCTGAACACATTTGTTTTTAAGTTAATTAGTTTGTTTTTTTAGGTGGCATTGGATGTTAGGCGTCGTTTTTCCGAGACAACATACAGTTCTTTGGCTTGATTCATCGACGAAAGAGAAGCCTATAAACGCTGATGCAAAACAGTTGGTGAATATGTAAGTTTGGAAATTGCTTCTATCTGCTTATAAGTTGTGTTGAAAAGTCACTAATAATTACATTATTTTGTTTGTTTTAGGGGATTAGATCGATACTACCAAGGATGTGTACCGAGGAGTACACGTAAAGTAGAGTGGAAAAAAGTTTTGGTATTCACAAGCTAGACACTTTTACTAAATATTTTTTTTCATTTATAAAGTATGTTAACCGCAAATCTTGATATCGTGCAGTGTCCAAGACAACCACCTAGTCATTTTTGTGATTATTATGTCCTTCAATTTATTCGGGACATTATGCCATTCGTACGGGCTAATAATGGTCCGGATGTTGAAGACATTAACCAAGTGAGCTTTTTAGAGATATTTATGCATATGTTATTCAATCTTTAATTGTTGATTTAGCTTTTTAGATCTTAGTCGTTGATTAAGATTTTTTTTTTCACTCTTTACATTTTGACTAACTAGTTCTCTCTTGTTTTTTATATAGTATTGCTTTCCTAATGGAGTAGAGTCATACGATATGAACAAGTTGCTTGAAATTCGGGATGAAATCGCCAACTACATACGTGAATATGTGACCACTCATCCTGCGGTATAGGACATTATACTTAGATCACATCTGTTATTTGATGTGTATTTGTACTGAAGAGACAAGATTATATGTTGTGTATGTATGAATGACGATATTGTATTGCAAATTCAGTGTAAAGATGTTTAGCATTTAAATTGTATTGCATTTGGAAGTTGGAACAGCAGGGTTTATTATTGATGTTTAATTTCAGGTGGATTTGAACTTTTGTAGAGCCAAATCTGCCTTTTTTTGGAGCATATGCATCGGTTTTTTCCAAAACCGATGCATAATGTGATTCGGTCCGAAGCCTTATGCATCGGTTTATATTAAAACCGATGCATAATATCCGCCTTTTATGCGTCGGTTTTTCTAAAAAACCGATGCATAATGTCCGCCTTTTATGCGTCGGTTCTAGAAAAAACCGTTGCATAATGTCGGAACATTATGCATCGGTTTTTAAAGAACCGATGCATAATGTTCCGGCATTATGCTACGCTTCATTATGCATCGGAATTGAAACCGATGCATAAGACCCAAAAAAACCGACGCATAAACCCTCTTCTGTAGTAGTGACATCATCAGCGGTGTCTGTTTGGACTGCATTTTTTTGTGCGCCTTTTTGGCTTCTTCTCTTTTTTCCTTTTTGGGCAGTCCCTGCTGAGTGAAATGCCGACCTGTATTTTCACAAAAACTCTGTTATGGAATAATGTTAGGAGAATAAAACCTATTAGTTGAACAGATCATCAACCTCGCAAAATCAATTATGTGAACGCTATTTTTATTCAATGAGTAAAAAACTAAACTGAGTTTTAAAAAATCAGCTATTTCAGCTAAGTTAAAAAAATCACCTTCTCAGCCTTGATCTTTAGTTTATTCAATTGCTTCCTTTTCTCATATGCCAATTGGGATTCCTCCTTCCTCTTCTTTTCAAGTTCCTGAAGTAGAACAACAATAGCATGAATATAAATTGAAAAACAAGTTCCTAATTGTAGTATGATAATGTTGTTTTGATTGAATGACAAACCAACTAACTCATAACAGTTGGCAAACCATCAAGTTCAGCATGATAACCAGCGAGAAGGAAAGAGCAGCAGCTCCTCACTTGGTCTTGTAAGGAACTACTACACCAAGAACAGATAACATCAAATATTAACATAAGGTAACTGATCTAAAAACCTCCGCACTGACCAAATATGCACTTCAAGATTTCGGAAAACTCGAAACCACAACCATACATTAGAACATCATACTACTTTATGTCCAAATATAAATAGGCCGCTACTCATAATTCACAGGAAGAAAATTGTGCAACGGCATACTTAACAAACAAATTCAAAGGCACTCTCAATGATCAAATAATACTAATTCAGCTGTCAGCTCAATCTATAAGAGGTTCCGAATTATGTTCTTAGTAACCAACGCGTCTTACTCCCCCCATTAGCAACAAACACGCCCTCATGTTGCAGATGTTGAGGGATTCTCTACAGCCAAGACCGTCACAGTGCTGCTTAAGCAAGCTGAAATTAACTAGTTATCATATCAACAAGTACTGCATTCAAATAAAACTAACAACTAAAGCAGATGATAACAAAAAAAACACAATTTCGTGAAAGTTGTAGCATTTAATGTTAAATTTCAATAACTTCCGTGGTCTATAATCAATCAAGCCAAAAGAAGATAGATGAACCCAACTATATTTCTCTCAGCAATTTTCTCAAACAGTTCATATGCGACAGAAAAAATATCCAAAATATGATGAGGCATAGTAATGAAGTCATACCTTACGCCACAAAGGCAGTATTCATCAGACGCCAAACCCTAGCTTCCATCAAATCAACGGCCGACACACTCAAATCACAACCCTAGCTTCTCCCAAATTAACAATCCAACGAACTAGGATGCGTGATGCTTGAGAGCGTGGGAGACGGAGGAAGATCGAGCTGCAATTTGGTCTCGTTGGGGCCGTGAAGATCCAAGACGAGACCAAGATGAGGCGTGATTAGGTTTTGTGATAAAAGCGTCGGCTCTTCCGGCGACGGAGGCTGCTCCTCCCAATTCACATCGCGAGGTTTTGCGTCGGTCAGAGAAGCCGAGATTCAATTTAATCAACATACAAATAGGTTTGATTTACCATAATAAAAAAAGTTTGATTTTGATTTGAAAAGATACCAAATATTTGAAGTTAACTCAGGCCCTGTCCAATTGAACTTATATTTTTGACTTATAAGTCACTCTAAGTTAATATCAATCACTATAAGTTAATATCAGTTAAGATCATTCACTATAAGTTAATATTAGTTAAGATCATTTAAGTTAAGTTTCAGTTAACTATTAATCATACCATCATACTATTCATCATACCATCATCATCACACTATTCATCATCATACTATCATACTATTCATCATACCATCATCATCATCATACCATCACACTATTCATCATACCATCATCATCATACTATTCATCATACCATCATACTATTCATCATACCATAACCATCATCATCATACTATTCATCATACCATCATCATCATACTATTCATCATATCATCACACTATTCATCATCATACCATCATCATCATTATACCATCATCATCACACTACTCATCATACCATCATACTATTCATCATCATACCATCATACTATTCATCATACCATCATCATCATCACACTATTCATCATACCATCATCATATTATCATACTATTCATCATACCATCATCATCATACTATCATACTATTCATCATACCATCACCATCATCATCATACCATCATACTATTCATGATCCTCATCATACTATTCATCATACCATCATCATCATAATATTACTATTCATCATCATAAAATTACTATTCATCCCCATCATCATCATCAGTATATTACTATTCATCATCATCATAAAATTACTATTCATCGTCATCATCATTACAACCATCACCATCATCAGTATATTACTATTCATCATCGTCATAAAATTACTATTCATCACCATCATCATCATAAAATTACTATTCATCATCATAAAATTATTATTCATCAGCATCATAAAATTACTATTCATCATCATCATCACTACCATCACCATCATAATATTACTATTCATCATCATCATAACCATCATCATAATATTACTATTCATCGATCAACATAAGTTTCAGTTAAGTTAATATAAGTTAATATCAGTTAAGATCATTCACTATAAGTTAATATCAGTTAAGATCATTCACTATAAGTTAATATCAGTTAAGATCAACTAAGTTAAGTCAAATATAAGTCAAAATGGACAGACCCAGTCTAACGGAGTTAATATATGCTGTATAATGACAATGCAATCCCTAATCTATTTAATTAATATTAAAATTCAGTTTTAATCATGATTAATTATCATCCATTAGATTAATAATCTAGGGTTGAGATCCGGTGAGAAGTGACTTTAATATGAGAAATGAGAATTTATCTTGTCCATTAATTTTTGATAATCAACAGTCAAGATCAGTCTAATTTTTTAACCAAAATTACGGCATATTACGGATATAGGGTTAATATCGTCCTTTTACAAAACACACAACTGCTCCCGTTTGTTACGAAACATACCCTAACCATGTTTCGCAATTGAAGAACGGACGACGCACAACTACGCCATCGATTCGGAAAACCCTAACCAAATTGTTCTTCGAAGTAGAACCGACGGACGTTAGCACAACCGCCGCCATCGATTCCGAAAAGACGAAGATGATGGTTCGAAAGTCGACGACCGAACACCAGAAATCACCACCTCCGCTGAACAAGCCGATTCAAAACACAGGTCAGTGTTCTAACAATGCGATTTAGTGTAGGAATAGGGTTTTTTGTTTACAGAATGTATCAATTTTTGGGTATTGAAATTCAAGTTAATGCGTCGTAATTTCAAGCCTCTGTCTAATTTTTTATTTGCAAAATCCGTAGCTTGATTCAACAAGTTACGTAGCAATTAGAGGATTCGAATAGTAGTATACATCCCTGTTGGTAATTGTGGGGTTTTTTTTTGCGGACTACTGTTTGTTTTACAGATTCGATTTGTGCGTATGCCTGATTCGTAGAGTATTTGACGGATAATAGAAATGCATGTGTCAGAAATCAGTTCTTGACATAATTCGTAGCAAGACTATGTGAAAAATACCAGTATGATAGGGTGTTTTGAAAAATAATTGAATGCGCAGTGACTGTTTTTCATAATATCTTTTTAGGTCATAAGAGAAAAAGGAACACCGCCAAAGAGGTACCTGCAGAAAAGCAACCAATTGAGAAGCGAAAACAAAGTTCTTATCAAACGAGCACACAGACTCTCAAAGGTGTTGTGTTGGTTTTAATACTACCAATGTAGTTTATAAAACTGTCTATTTTAACACAAAATGTGTTTACTCGTTATAGTTGGCCGATATCCAGCTCGTGCAAAAGGGATAAATGAGGAAGTTGATACAAGGACAGCTAACCATCTAGAAAAAGGTACCAATTCGAACATGTGCTAAACAGTTACTCATAATACAATTACATAGTCTATTACTGTAATCAAAAATGGTATTTAGTTCCATACTCTGTAACACAATGTGTATTATGCGTATCAAGAGTAGCTCAATTTTTATCATCCTGAAACAATTGGTTGGGTCATTATCCGTAACATAGAAGCAAAATCCGTAAGGCTAGATAATTATCTGTAGCGTAGCACACATTATCTGTATGACATTTCACTGATGCATAATTTGTTAAATTTTCCTCTTATGGCAGGGGGAATAAAAGCATCCAAAAAAATTGTTGATTCTCAAACCGAAAGCGATGATGATTTTGTGGCCAACACTATGAGTTCTAAAAGTAATGGCAAGGGAAAAAAACAAAGTGCAGCAGGTATTAAAAAGAGGCTTGTTTTGTAAGTCCATTTGTTAAAGACTTTAAGTATTATTATTGTTTATGTCTTTACGAATTAGTATTGGTTAAGACTCTACGAATTAGTATTGTTTATGACTTTAAGGATGTTGTCCATTAGCAAACATTTATAACAAAAATCAGATCTTCCAAGGTATGAAGCATTTGTAAAGTTAGCCCCCTGAGTTTGATGTCATTATCCGTAGATTAATTATTTTTATACGTAACATGTGTATCATTATCTGTATTTACCATTCATAATCCGTAGCATTGTCTTCTGTAATTGTTAAAAAAACTTAAAACGAACAGCCATCATGGACTGTATTAATTGGAAACATAATCCGTAACGTCGGTGACATAATACATACAACTGGAGTCATTATACGTAGAAAAGTAGACATAATCTGTACAAGGGTGTCGATATCCGTAGCGAATGAAGCATAATCCGTAGCTATTTTGTATGTTCCTACAAATGTTATACTTTGCCAATTGTCTTATCTTTGTTGTTGCTGAACCTGTTTTTGTTGAAACCTCACACTATCCATGAAATACAGGGCTTATTGACATCACAAGAAACTGCCATGCAAGTGCTTGTTGATGCAATTAAAAAATATGATGATTCTTACAGAGCAGCTTTAAAGTCCCCCAATTTCAAAGAAAGAATCCAGACTAACCATGAAAAAGTTAGGAGGGAGATGAGTATTTACTACAATACTGGGGAAAATTCAGCAAAGAAGATTAGTACAGAACCCATCATGATATCCAGCCCCACAACCGTAACACCTACAATTCATGTGATGGATAATACGGTCACCACTCAACAATATTCGGGAAAAAGTGTTGCAACGTGCCAATGAATGGTTGAGAAATAATCCAGACGAATATTGTAATGGGAAGAAAAGCACCTATTGTTGATTTGTAGGAAAACTATGTTCCTTGATAACTACAATGACTTTGTTTGTACCACTATGTTTTGGGTACCTTGTTTTTTAGTCAGAAGCGTATGAACAATGTGTTGCCCTGTAATGTTCTACATTGTTTTGGATATGTGAACAGGTAATGGGCAATGTAACGCGCATGTGTGGCGCACAAGTTATTTTCAAGTATAATCCGTAGAGTATTTCACAGCGTAATCCGTACTGGTTATCATGTCACTACATTATCCGTATTAATCAAAACATTATCCGTATAAATCAAAGCATTATCCGTATAAATCATATCATTATCCATATAAATCATATCATTATCCGAATATGTCATAACATAGTCTGTATAATCACAACATAATCCGTACATATGGCAGCGTTTTCAAAAGTTTTGAATTTTAGTTTAGGATCCGAATAAATGGCTAAATGGCTGAATGGCTGGAAATTACTATAACATATCTTCAAACAAATTATAACAAAGACAAAGTTTTCAATCAAAACCAAAAGCTTAATGTTAAAATGATACACTCATATGCTTTGAGTATCATCAACTAAAGGATGATTGTGTGATTCCCCAAAGAGATAGACGCGATATCTACCTCCGTCACATATGTTAAGCTGTATTCTTGCTAGACACCCACATCAAGCTGTATTCTTGCTAGACACCCACTTCAAGTTTTCTGCATTTTGAATACATGGTAATAAGACCATTGTTGACAGATATCCGATTTGATGGAATACGAGACTTCAGCACCAACCAGTGTAGCTGCCGACTTTGAGAAGGAGATGACAAGTTGGAGCAGGCACTGAGCACGCATACGAAGCTACAATCATCTGGCTGGTATCCGGTGGGTGCACAAACTAATATATTTTCGTTTGTATGGTAAGTCGTGTTGTATATCCTGCTCTGTATACGGTTCAGAGATTTATAGCAACGGAAAGCAGCTTGCGCAAAGTCATCTAGCTCTTTTATCTCAATCAGCTTCTCCCCAGGTTTCATTTATGTTGACGGAGTTGGGGTATTATAACTTCTTCATATCCTTTGTGATGTTTCCGAAGGGTTCCTTGAGGAAGGGCAGTAACCGAAAAGGCATTGGGGCCATTTCCAGTACCACTACCAATGACATCATCTAAGTGATTTTTCCTCAAACTAGCATTAACTAATGAAGAGAAACTTGCAGCTGTTAAATCACTGTCAAACCCAACTTCCATTCCTCGTCTTTGTTTCCTTTCTTCCTTACGACACAGTTTATCAATTTGTCGTTCAGATTCCGTTTGAACTGTGACCTGAGTTCCATAACTTGGCATGCGTGGTTGATTGTTTGATGCCATTTTGTCGGACTTCAATACCGTTAACCCATGCCGATAAGATTCAACAAGTTGTTTTCGATGCTGTAAGAGGTGTTGCACAGTCTCAAATGCATTATCACCAACAAGATCCAACAAATCCCCAGCAATCTCATCCCCAGTTTGTGAGAGTCGTAACAATCAAACCCTCCACAAATAGCCAATCCGTGAAAATTCACAGACGCATAACAATCAAACCCTCCACAAATAGCCAATCCGCGAAGCTGCCTAATCAACTCAGTGCAATCACAAGCAGCCGTAAAAGCAGCAGACATCGTAAACCCATCCATATCAATCCCCACTTCCCTCACCTCCTTAAACAACCTCAACGCCTCCTTCACAGCCCGACTCACTCTTCGCTCCCTCCGATAACCCCTCCCCTCTCCAAGTCGCCACCATCGTACTCCTCACCGGCGCTATGGTGTCTTTTTCTTTCGCGTGGGATGAATCGAGAGATGAAAACGCATATTGTTTTAGGGTTTGCGTGAGAGAAGAATTTGTTATTCCAATAATACCCTTTTTAACATAATTAATAATTAATTAAATGCTAAATATGTTATTTATTAATAAACGTTTGATCTTAAATTCAATGGACATGAAAAATTCTCATTTCTCACAAAACTACCCACTTCTCATCTGATCTTTTTCCTAATAATCTAAAGGTGTTGATTGGTTTGTAGTTTGTATATACTTAAGAGGTTTGTACCTGATCCAAATCCTATATATATTATATATATAGGATTTGGATCAGGTACAAACCTGCTAAGTATTTACAAACTACAAACTTATTTAAACCTTTGGATTAGATCATCTAATGACCCATGTTTATTTGTGATTTAATAATCAATATTTAAATTAATCGAATGAATAAGGGCATAAACGTAATGATATCATAAAATAAACGGAGTTACTGTGTCGTTAATCAAAATGTACGTTTCAGATCTGCTATTCCTCAATCTCTCCCGATCCATCGAATCGGCTCTGGTCTTCGTCCCGATCTGCCATGCCGTCTGCAGTGAGGATGAAATTCACTCATTTCCGTTGCTTGCGGCTGCCCAGTGCTTTGGTCTGCGTTTACTCACTTTTGTCCGTTTATCTTCTCCGTCAACATCTCGTTCTCTCTAAAATTGCGAATAGCCAGGAGCAAGCGAAACCCTAGCAAAGTCAGATCTGAAGAAGAGAAGAGAGGAGAACACAACCAGAAGCGCAATCGTAATCTCAAGATGTTGAGGGTTGCAGTGAGGAGGCTCTCATCTCGTTCATGGAGATCTCCGCAGCCGACTTCTTCTGCCTTGATCTCTGGAAACTTCCATTCGGTTGATACCGAAAAGTCAAATCGATCTCCTTTGCCTGTGATTTCCTGATTGGAAATCTGATCAGAGGTAAGGTTTGCGGATTGATTTCCCGATTGTAGTTTTTGTATTGCTTGAAATCGGATTAGGGTTTTTTATGTGTCAATTTGTATTTAGATTGTGACGTTTTGATGAGAGTAATCTGTGATATTGGTTGTATTGTGTTTGTGCACATATGGATTTATCACATGCCTTTATTATTGCTACCATATTCTTTGAATGTACCCATTGGATGTGTCATTGCAATTCTGATTAGAAAAAAAATATGTAAATGCTGCGTGGAAGGAGCTGTAAATATTCGTTTTGTCAGCCAAGTGTTTTGTGGTGCCAATGGATTGAGTTTTCGTTGATCAGATATAGAGGCAGTCTTATGCTTTGAATATTAACACTTCTGGGTGCTTCACTTCAATGGATGTTTGGTCCATGCTTCACTGATCGTTCTAATATGCTTGCTTCTTAATAATCATGTTGCCCAAATATCAGCTGCTTTCAACATCTGATGAATGTTTGGTCCATAGTTAGTTTTTAGTAATCATTGTGCTAATGAAAATATTGTTCATCAAATAGTTGCTGCTTTCACAACTCATTTTTAATTTTCTATTTAAAATTAATCAGTATTTTACAAATAGTTGTTACGTTTGCCATGAATGAGATTTGGTTGGAACGAACGTAATCTTATGCATAAATACATGTAGTTTGGTAGTCTCCATCAGGCAGCGGCCTGGTAGTATGTGATACAAATTGACTGTGGATTAATGGGTGGTCTTGAGTAGTCATGTGAGGTTCCTTTACAGCCTTTGTTGGTGATTGATATTGGATTTGTTACTGCGTTCATCAATTAATGTTGGTGGTCTTGACTCTTGAGTAGTCTAAGGAAGATTATTTTCATAAAGTGCTTGGTGTTTGGTCCAGGCTTCACTGCAATGGATGTTTGGTCCATGCTTCACTGATCGTTTTAATATGCTTGCTTCTTAATAATCCTGTGTTACCCAAATATCAGCTGCTTTCAACATCTGATGAATGTTTGGTCCGTGTTTAGTTTTTAGTAATCATTGTGCTAATGAAATTATTGTTCATCAAATAGTTGCTGCTTTCACAGCTTTTCAAAATGATATGGCATTGATATTTGTTATTTCATGTTGAAGCAGGATATAAGCGACTTTGAAAGCGGAGACGAGCTCAAAGAATTTCAGCATATCATGGACTTTCCTTTAACCACAAATAAATTGACAGGAGCTGCATCTTTGGTTTCATCTTCCAAATCAAATTCGTAATGGTGTTGAGGAATATGCACCTCAGTGGATGTGTACCAATTGTTTATTGAACTTAGTAATCAAATTGACAGGAGCTACATCATTGGTTTCACACTTAGTGAACTTAATAATTGATTAGTGAACTTTATGGTTCTATTGCCAACAATTGAATTGTATTCATTTACATACATGAAAACAGATCAGCTAATTTCACTTTTTGAAAAAAAAATAATTCAGCTAATTGTCAATATTATCAAACAGATTTTATACAAACACTGATGCGTAATGGGAACTTAGGGGGTGAAGTTGTATTTGGATATTACTTGTTTAGTATAAAAGTTAGGCGTACGTGATTGAAGAGGGTAATCAATGAATTAACAGTTTCTCAATCTATTTCTCCTCTTCCCTTCGTCAACTCCTCAACCCTACTTCGTCATCTTCTCCTCTCCAATTTCTTCTAGTCACTCTTTCTCGGTGCGATATTCAGGTCCGCATCATTGGTGCTTTCACTGAGAGTTGATATGGATCCAGAACTATCAGAGGCGGACATGGAAGCCATCAACAAGCTCATCGACGAAGTTGAAAAATCGAACAAACAATGGAAAATTATGGAAGAATCCAGGAGGATTGCAGCAGCTAACAAGGCTACGTCCATGGACGAAAAATTTGACCGGATTATGGCTCTGTTAGAGAAGATGATGCCGACACCAACATCCGAAGCGGCACCTGAGTTGTGTGTCCCGGTTGAAACGGATATGGTAAGTAAAGGCACAGTCAACGCAGTAAAAGTTGATGAGGATTCAAGCGAGCCTGAGTTGGATTCGAAGGCCGCTGAATTTTATTTTGGTGCGGTGAAGGTGGACGGGATGGTTGAATCAGTTGAATCGGCTTCGACAGAGATTGATTTGGCTTCGATCGATGTTACAGACAAATCGGATTCGGCTATTGCAACCGGCGTATTTGAGAATGGTGATTTGGATGTTTCAACTCAAACGGAGGCCTATTTGTCTCCGGTTAATGTGGATAGATCAAATAATGATGATCAAGTAAGTCTAGATTTGGTTTTGCTTTCAGATTCAGCTTTAGTAGAAATTATGCCTAAATCCAAGCAGACTTTGATGAGTGCGAAAACTGATATGGAGAGCTTTGTGGCAGTATTTGATTATAAGACCAAGCTTATGGCAGTGAATGAGAGTGAGGAGTCACTTTTGGCTTTGATTAATTCTGAAAATTTATGCGTGAAACATGTTCGACAAAATGCATCTGAGTACATCCTCCCTGTTGAATTAGAATCGTCCTTACCTTTTTGGCTACAACTGTGGAAAGGGATTAATGGCGTTCAAAGGTGTTTATATGTCAAGCTTGTTGATGGAAATTTTGTGTATGACAAAGGAAAGAGTCACATGTATGCCAATGAATGGCAGGAAGCTGGTGTTGAAATGAAGATGAAGGTGAGTATGGATGCAGTGACATATAATTCGGTGTTGGCGGCATTGAATAAGTATGAGATGTTGAGTTACTCATTACCAAATCGAAAACCTCCTAGGTTACCTCCTGCAAATGATTTGAAGATTGGCGTATTAGATGCAGGTGTGGCTGAGCTAGAGAATGGTGTGGATAGTTTGTTTGAAAGTTCTGCAAGATTTCATTCACAAATGTTAAGTGTTGGTCAGATTGCTGGAAAAATTGGAGATCATGCTTGCCTCAATATCTTTCAAAGGGAAGCTATGAAAGATGCCAGGAGAATTGCTGGACTTGAGGTGATTAGGAGTATCAATGAACATACTGTGATTTTCATGGAATATGAATTTGAGAAGAAAAACAGTGGGCAAATTCTAGTGTTTGACCCTGGAGGTGGTACATTCAATGTCTCGGTTCATAAAGAGTTTGCGAATTTGTATGTAGTGGAAGGGACATCATTGATGAATCCAGCAATCACAGTTTTGCTGGTAAATTTGATAGCAGTAGCAGTGGCAGTTGGAGTGAGCAAGACAATATACAATGTCTTGTTGCAATGGAGCAAACTAAATGTGAGAGTCTTCTTCAGCTTTTGGGTTTTAACGAAGTTCATGGTGTATGACTACATGTACTTGGGAAGCTCGCCAATGCTTGTACATGGAAATATAGGAGCTAATCGAACTCTGGTAAGCTGGGAAATGAGGTTTGGCATTATTCTTGGAGTAGCTAGTGGCATTGCATACCCTCACATGCAAGGATCAGGGGTTTACCATGGGCATACCAGAATTTGTTTTGTTAATGAAATAGATCATCATGGAGCGGTCTTTTTTAGAACAAGGGATATGACAGTAACTAATTTGGGTGACAAACCTATGGCAGAGCTGCAGAGGCTGAGTGGTTCGAAAGATATTTTTCGGGGGAGTGTGGATTTGGTTAAAATGAAGACCATTGTTTGGTCAGTTGCGGAATTCTCTTATCAAGATATCTATATAGGCCTTGAGGAATCAGTTAAAGAGTGCATATCATTTATAATTGAAACAATGGTTCAGTTGGGTGACTTGATGATGGACTGTTTGGAAGGAGGAGAGCTAGAGGATGAATGGTTTGCTGAACTTGATTTCAAGATCATGAGTGTTTCACTTATTTGATCTTTGACATTTATTAGAGTGTACGCAGGAGAGCTCACTGTTGGCACTTATGTGCTAAATTTAAACAAGGAACAGGAGAGTCTGATTGGACTGCTCAATGCAACAGGTGGGAATGCCACTGAGCTGATCATAGCAATTTTCGCTCTGACCCAAAGAAAGATAGCCATGGTTAAGTATTCACTTCCGGGATCTGTACTCTCAAACCTTCTTCTTGTTCTAGGAACATCTCTATTCTGTGGTGGTAAAGCCAATATGAGCATCGAACAAAAATACGACAGAAAACAAGCAGACGTGAACTCCCTTATGCTGCTCTTGGGATTGTTGTGTCATATGCTGCCATTGTTGTTCAAATACGCTGGTGGTTCAGCTTCCATGGCCGTAGATGCCAGTCTTAACTTGTCGAGAGCGAGCTGCATAGTGATGCTGATTGCTTACGTTGTTTATATCATCTTCCAGTTATTCACTCACAGACAATTGTTTGAAGCACAAGAGGAGGATGGCGAAGGAGGTGACAATTCTGATGAAAAGGAATCAAGGGATGCATCTGAAGAATTCTTAGGAGCAGCTCATTTACCAAAACCAATGCCAGTTTATGTGGCTGTCTCAATGAATTTGAATGGAACAGCAAATCTCCAAACTGCCACTGCAGCCGCTAAGCTTCAGTACGCGCACAAATTTTATTGGAGATCAAAACAAGCTGACTTTGCCCTTTTAGTGCGCCGTGTTAATAATATTTTCATGTTTTCGGTGCCAAGGCCACCGGAAGAGGATGTTCTTGATCAGGAGGTAAATGTGGAAGCTAAAGAAGTGCATATCATGTCATTTGGGCAAGCTCATGTGAAAAATAAGGTTTTGCGTTTATTGAGGAAGTGGAACGAATCTACTCTCCAATGCGGAGAAATTACAAACCTTGAGGACAAGGTTTTCCCGAAGGATGGAGGAATGATGCGTAATGGGAACTTAGGGGGTGAAGTTGTATTTGGATATTACTTGTTTAGTATAAAAGCTAGGTGTACGTGATTGAAGAGGGTAATCAATGAATTAACAGTTTCTCAATCTATTTCTCCTCTTCCCTTCGTCAACTCCTCAACCCTACTTCGTCATCTTCTCCTCTCCAATTTCTTCAGTTTCTAGTCACTCTTCCTCGGTGCGATATTTAGGTCCGCATCAAACACTTAATGAACGTAAGAAGTGTGTCAACATTTGATGAACTTTACATTTGTATTGTGAACTTTAGATGGGCTAATGAACTTTAGATGGGCTAATGAACTTTATGCTAGCTCAATTGTTTAGATTCATTTACATACATGAAAACAGTTTAGTATATTGTCAACATTAACAAACAAATCCCATCCAAACACTTAATGAACGTAAGAATTGTATAGTGAGCTTTATAGTTGCATAGTCACCATTTGATGAACTCTACATTTGTATTGTGAACTTTATATGCTCAAGGTGGCATTTATCTGCTTATTGTGAACATTATACTAGCTCACTTGTTTGCATTCACTTATTTACATGAAAACAGGTTCATATATTGTCAACATTACCAAAAATATCCCTTCCAAACACTTAATGAACGTAAAAAGTGAATTGTGAACTTCATATGGGCTAAGTGAATTTTATCTACTTATTGTGAACATTATGTTAACTTACTTGTTTGGTGACATTTACATACATGAAAACATTTCATCTAATTGTCAACATTACAAAACAGATACAAACACTTTTTTTTATATAGAAGATACAAACACTTAATGAACTTAATAAGTGTATAGTGAACTTTATAGTAGTATGGTCAACATTAGATGAATTATACATTTGTATTATGAACTTCATATGCCCTAGGTGAATTTTATCCCATACAAGTCAAGCTCAAAACAACGTACATGATCTTCGGATTTGTTGTGTTCTTTGTGAATAATGTGTCACTTTTGATAAATAAGCGATATTCACACTTAGTGAACTTCAGAAGTTTATAGTGAACTTTATAGTTTTCCTGCCAAGATTTGATAAACTATATATTTGTATTGTGAACTTCACATGAGCTATGTGAACTTTATCAGATTAATTTGAACATTAAGCTAACTAACTTGTTTGCTAAATTCAAAAAAAAAAACTAACTTGTTTGCTTGAGGTAGATAAACACCCTTATGTGCATAAGGTAGTCGACCCTTATGTGTATATGCTACTAAATAGAAAAACCAGATAAACACCCTTATGTGCATTAGGTAGATAAAATCATAAAAGTGTGTATATGCTTGAGCCCTGTGCAGAGCTGAAACACCGGCAAATAATAACATAAAAGCTGATGCTGGACTTTATACACAACATCTAGTCGACAACTTACAAACGAACCAAAAAATGCATGTTCTGATCAACTGTACATCAAATGCAAGAAGCTGGCAAAATATTTGTAAAACATCTGACATCAAAATAAAGAGCTAAATGATTGAGACAATTAAAATGAGCCCACAGTACATGAAAATGGAACTTGATCACATTTCTTGAGACTAGTATATGATTGTTTGAACTTAGATGATGATGAATGTGTCCCCCTGTTAATGAGCCCACAGAAATTGCTAAAGCTCGTACTCTCCACGATTGAATTCCCGTGTATACCTTCTTATTATTTCCTACACAACATGAGCCCAAAAAATAAGATATCGTACCTCGTAAATTCATCAGCAAAAATTTTACTCAAGTCATAAATAGTCTTTCAGAATAATCAACCTGAGTTTGCAGACTAATCTGGTCTACCATAAGCTCAGATACAAAAATCACCAGTAACGGTCCATATACATCAACGCAAAAAACAATCTTTATTGAAAATTAAAAGCTGTATAACACAAAACATGGAGTTGGGTTCAGCAGATCAATTTTCATATATTGAAATCAATGATTAGAGCTGGGTGCTGCAGATATCAATCATATTGTTTATTACAGCATTCACAAAATACAATCAACAACTCCATTCACATAATATCAACAACCAATTGTAAGTTTAAACGCTACATCGATCATCCCCCAATAGAATTATTACCAGAAAATGTTTAGTGAACAAAACAGAGTTCATTAGTGAAATCCAACCCAATCAAAAAATCAATAGAAATCCACACAGCGAAAAGCAAAACAAAGCCGACGCGAAAACCACAACGTCATTGATTTCGAACAAAATCCAAAAATCAACACTAATTACAAACTAGGGCATCATCGTAAAGGATTGAAAACATACACGGGGAAGAAATTGAATCCGATATTTCCATCTCTGGGGAAGTAGTCAATATCGCCGTCGAAATCGCAAGGATGAAGCTGCGGAAGTAGTCATGGTGAGATTATCCCCTGTAGTTTAATGGTTACGGTATATGATTGCAGTTGAATTTCTCACCAAAATCACCCGCTCGCCACTGTTTCTAGGGTTTGTGTGTGGAAATCGCTCGATGGAAATTGCTCAGCACTAGTCACAAACAAATTATTTTTTATTTACCAAAATTACCCTTATCTACGTTTCAATGTTAACGGGAGTTTAACTTCCGTCAAAAAAACGTGGATTAATATCAGCCTCTCATCTTAACTAATCAACGATTAATAATTGTTTGTAGTTTGTATATATTTAAGGGTTTGTACCTGAACCGCCCCCTATATATATGTATATATAGGATCAGGTACAAACCTGCTAAGTATATACAAACTACAAACCAATCAACACCGTTGGATTATGTTATTTAATGATTAAATTTTATCATAATAAAATCAGATTTTTATATTAATTATAATAGGAAAGGGTTTTGATTGTCATTATACACCAAATATTAACGCCGTTAATCTCACTTAACACATCGTCGATCAAAATCAAACGTGTTTCAGATGCCTCCGTCACAAACCCTAATCACGCATCATCTTGCCATCGTCTTCGATCTACACGACCCCAACGAGACCAAATTGTAGTCGGATCCTCCTCCGCCTCGCATCCTAGTTCGTCTGATTGTTGATTTGGGGAAGCTATGGTTGTGATAGCACTGGTTCGGCGAATTCAATTTGAAGGCAAACTGGCGATGGACTTCGAGCCATGTGATAGCAGTGGTGAGTTGAGCGTTTTGAAAATAAAGTTGTGATTTTTATTAAATTTCGTATTGGGTTGTAGATGTATGTGTGTCAAGTCTTCGGTTTTGTTCTGTGTTGGCGATGATTATTGCATTTTGGGTTCGTTTTTATTGTCTGGAGTTGGAAATTAGCTTGATACAAGGCATAACATGTTGCTTTAGTTTTGTTATCAGTGGAATAAATAGTTATTTATGGGTTAATGCAACTAGTTTTCAATCTGAAATTTGAAGTTTGGTTTTGATATCTGAGTTTGATAACTTGAAAATGCCATACAAGTAATTGTCGTAGAGGTCAAAAAAGAATCTATTGGAAACAAACGAGGAGCAAAAGGCAACAGCATCACCAAGCGAGGTGGATGGCAATAAAGACCGCAAAGTAGTTTATGCAAGAACACAGCGAAGTAGATGCTACCAGGGATAACAAACCTGACAAGCCAAACCCCCCAGCTGGTAAATCAGAAGGAAGGCAGTAACTACTCGATCTCAACAGATGTGATGCACTTAAGCAGGTCGAGTTGAACATTTGCGGTAAAAACAAAGCATTATTTTGGTATTTAGCAAATTGTTACATGTAATTTTTATAGTAGTGGTTTTTAATGTGATTGAGAGTATAACTTTTATTGGCGGTGAGGACGGTTGGAACGTAAGTTTATATTGGGATTTATTAGATGTGGCGCCGTTTTCTAAGTGTTTTTATCACTGTTGGACTCAATTTGATTAGCCTGTTGTTTGTAATTTACATTGGTTTTGATGTTGGATGCATGGATTTTCGTAAATGAAGATGAATGGGAATGTGCTTAATTTCTTCCAGCTGCTGTTTTGGAGGAACTATTTGCCGGAAAAATAAAACAAAGATCGGTTAACTTGTGCTTTGTGCATTCCTGTGTAAGCAACTTAAGAACTGTTGTTGTATCATTTGTTGTTAAACATCAACAACAATACATCAGGTTGAATTTGCTTTGATGTGGATGCAGTATGCTTTTAGGTGGATGACTGTGTATGCGTGGATGAGGGCATTGATGAGCTTGCTGAGTTTTGTGTGGCTGGTCAAGCCATTGCAGAATGGATCAATGGACAGCCGTGTTTGGTGTTTTTGTGTTTTACTTGAAGTTATTCTGGTCCATATACTTGAAGCTTTTGAACCGTTCCTTGACAAATTGTTGGTATTCTGACAGAATCTTTCTTTAACAAACTGAATGTATTATTTTTTTCACATGGCAGGATAGCAAACGGAACACGTCTTCCTGCGAGAGTTCTTGTAGTTCGGGTGCTCAAATTGAATTTGTGGAGCAAGAAAATTATAAATTATCTAGCTACTCCCTTCAGGCCAAATTTATATAATTCTTGCAAACAATATTACCGAATCATGTTGGCTCAAAAGCTCTTTTATAGTTCTTGATTTAATGTTTTACCAAATTTATAATTCTTGTTTTAGTGTTGTGAATACTGTATTTATTCTGTAAACAATGATTTCATCTTGTTTTAATGTTGCCAATAGTAATGTTATTGTAAATGCGGCTCTTATTTTGTGAACATTATATTTTAATTTTTTCATTTACATACATGAAAATAGTTCAGCTAATTGTCAACATTACCAAACAGATCCTATACAAACACTTAATGAACGTAAGAAGTGTATAGTAAATTTTTTAGTTGTATTGTCAACACTTGATGAACTCTACATTTGTATTGTGAACTTTATAGTTGCATTGTCACTATTTGATGAACTCTATATTTGTATTGTGAACTTTATAAGGGCAAAGTGATATTTATCTGTTCAAAACAGCATACATGATCTTCAGATTTGTTGTGTTTTTTGTGAATACTGTGTTACTTTTGATAAATAAGTCGATATTCACACTTAGTGAACTTCAGAATTTTATAGTGAACTTTATAGTTTTCTTGCCATGATTTGATGAACTATATATTTGTATTGGAACTTCTCATGGGCTAGGTGAACTTTATCTGCTTACTTTGATCACATAATAAGAATTGAATTCACGAAATAAAAGAAGAATTCACAAATAATATCAGTAGTCAAAACATTAAAACAATGTTCTCAAGAACAATATATTACAAAATAAGAGCAATGTTTACAATTTCGCTTTTGAACCATATTCTAAGGTAGAAATATTATCATCATCACAGCTCGGAAAGTCTGATACATTATCATCATCACAGCTCGGAAATTAATTAAGATAGCTTGCTGCTAATAAACAGCAGCTCTTCTATCCATTAATTCTTCAACGAGATAACCTTCCCACCATAAAAAAGCACCTGCACCTATCAACCAAAAATTGGATCGCCACAGAAGTTTAAATAACTCAATAAATCTATGTCCTTCTAACTTGTTGTTCTGCTTGCTCCTGATGAGTTTAACATTCACAACTTACACTACAAATCACATTTCTTGAGACTAGTAAATGATTGTTTGAACTTAGATGATGATAGTACATTACATGACACCAAAGTCCATGGTTTGCAGATACGGCTACTAGAAGAGAGATGAGGTGAGCTCCTTGACATTGGCTATCACTTGAGTGTAATCAGCTTTCAGCTTTTCTTGATCCTTCTGTCCGATCCTATTTCACCCTTGGTTGTCTTTGTCAGGACAAGAACGCAGCAGGTGGGTTGCTTGGTTGCTCATGCGTTTGCTAGGCCCTGAAATAAGCAAGCTTATACTAATATCAGTTTGCTGGCTTACATATCATCACTCACAAAATAAGCAATATATGGACATAACAAGATCAATATTCACAACATGGAAACAATGTTTGAAAAATACCACCACCAGGAGACGAGGCTGCATGAGTGACGCCATTTTGTTTCATCTATTCTTGTTTAGAAATCAACACTGAGATACAGATACTAAAAAAAAGTTCACAAAATGAGAGGTACGTGCAAATAAAAAAACATCAATATTCTCAAGATAAAATATGCCCATAGTTCACAAAGCAATACTACTGCTTACAGAATAGAACAATATTGAAAATTCACAGAATATCCATAACATGGAATCACTAATAACCAAATCCATAAATTATAAGCTGATACAGTGATACTACACTCCTGAAAGCTACTATAGAAAAATTAAAAATTCCATCTGCCGTCCAAGACTGAACTGAAAACGATGAGGAAGAAGAACGGCGAATTAACAACCACACATCCATCTGATTCAACAAGGTCATCAAAACTTTAAAAAGCCAAACAAAACCGAAAATTGCAGAACCAAACCTGTATAATAAGCTAATGGGGAGTCAGCGAAGCGGGGGGTGACAAAGGCGAGTCAATCTCCGTTCATGCTTTTCCATCGATTCTGGTAATCGCTAGTAGATACAATTCTAGGGTTTTGGTAATCGCCGTTCGTGAAGCTCGAAACCGAAGACTGATTTGACTGATATGTTTTCGTAGCGAGCAACACAATTAAAATGTTTGGTTTATGTCTTAATTACCCTTATTAGTGTTTGAAATTAAACGGAGACTTAACTTCCGTTAAATTACCATGTTAAATCTCAACCATTCATCAAATAAAATTAACGGTCCTGATCTGTTTGTAGTTTGTATATACTTAGTGAACAGTAAAGTGAGGTACGATCTCAACCACACATCTAATCCCCCGTGCATTTGTGGCGTGCCACGTGTCCAAATAGTAAACCCACTACCAACAGTAGTGTTAACGCAAAATGGCGGCTGTGAACGTCGCTTCGTCACGTGTCACAATGAGTGGCCCAGATCGTGCCTCACGTGCCTCATTCTTATTTGCCTGTCTCAATCGAGCGCTCCCATATATATATATAGAGAGGAGCGCTCAAATGTTACCCCCTTCTTAGAGTGTTACCCAATTACTCGATTCTGATTGGTGGAGGGGAGGTGACACATCACATTCCACTACCAATGCCACCTCACATTCCACTCAAATGTCCAATGGGCCCCGTGCTTTGTGAGGTGTCACCTCCCCTCAACCAATCAGAATCGAGTAATTGGATAACACTCTAAGAAGGGGTAACGTTATATATATATAGGAGCGTTCAAATGAGGCAGTGAGGCACGATCTGAGTAACACATCTAAACCCCCGTGCTTTGTGGGCTTGCCACGTGTCCCACTACCAAAAGCAAAAAGCAAAAAACTACCGTGACATCCACCAAAGGTCACGGGTGTCACGGCACCCTTTCAGCTCAGTAACTTTTGGCCAGACCGTGACATGCTGTGACATGTTCGAATGTCACGGGTGTCACGGCACCGTCGGACATAATTATCAATTTATTTCCTAATTTGTTTTTGGAAGTTTTTGGGCCTTTTTGGAAATCGATCGATTCTTGGGCTATAAAAGAGCAACAACCAGAGTGTTTTAAGGGTGCTTCAATTGAGATTGAAGAACCCTAACTTGGGAGAGAAGAAGGAGAACATTGCGAGAGATTGAGGATTCAACGAGCTACATCTCGCTACGGTTAACTCGTCCTTAAATTCTATTTTTACACTATTTGTAGTTAACTTTCCATGAATAGTGAGTAGTCTTCTTTATTCTGGGATCTTACGAATCCCGTGCCATGTACCCAACTCTCATGTGATCAATTAGACGTTTATGATTTATGATATTTGAATATTCAGTTTCATCGTGCTTAATTTTATCGTGTTTGCGAGTTTTATATTGAATGGGATGTTTGCATGCTAGAATGTATTTAGGTTAATTACCAAAAGATGGATGGGTCCTAGGTATTAACCGGATTGCATGAAATTTATATTAGATCATGGTAGCTACAATGGTAGTACATGAATTAATAGGAAAGTTGACTTTTGTCTGAAAAACCCTGAGTTTAAATAATCGAGATCGTTGATAATCAGTGGATGGGCGGCGTTCAATGATTGAGATTAATCTAGACAATGATCCGTGGATGGGCGGCTTGTGTAGTTTTATTTTGGTTTATTTCCATATTCGATAGCATGATGAATTCACGTTATATGATTGCATGATTAGTGGGGTTGGCACGGGTGAAGTTTGATCCTGGGATTCCTTCTCTGAACGAGTCAAAACCTTTTATTTTTCTGCATTTAATTTCTACAAGTTTCGTTACAACAAAAACTTTTCATCAATTAGAATAGCTAAATAGGTCACTAGTGAGCTAGTATTCACACACGTTGTTCCTTGGATCGACCCTTGGCTTACCAAGGTTATAAATTTTGTTTGACTGCAATTCGACCCCTAAAACTCATAACTTGACGACTATAAAGGGTTAAAAATATGCTTGTCAAAATGGCGCCGTTGCGGGGGAGCAGCGTTTAGTGTGATATTAGATTTAACGTGTGTAGTTTAGACTATTCCACCTTGTTCGTTACTTGACCTTTTCTAAATTTCTTCACTCACGGTGATTCTTGGCTCTTGCAGGTACTATCTAAATCATGCCAAGGAAAACACCCTGACAGAAGAAGTAGGTTCAGGTATCAGAGGAGGACACTCCGGACCAACGAAAAACTCTTCGCCAGGTCCAAAACGAATCTTGACAACTCTGAGCACAAAATTGCAATTTCGCAGCACTCGGGATGAATCAAAATCCAACATTGCTGAATGGGCTGGTCAAAGACAACCAGCAGCATCCTGCGCAGCATCCAGCTTACAGGACTCTTGGAGACTACACCGCACCACGTGTCTCAGGATTCCAATTTGCCGTTGCACCGCCTGGTGTAGACAACAACAACTGGGAGATCAAAATCGAGCTCATTCAGATGGTACAGAATAACTAATTTTTAGGGAGGATGAATGAAGACCCTTATCGGCACCTAAAGCGGTTTGTCCAGATGTGCAACACAGTGAAGACCAATGGTGTTCCTCCAGAATCCTACTACCTGAGGCTATTCCCTTTCTCACTCTCTGATAAGGCTAGTAGGTGGCTCGACAGTCATGCAGAGGGCACTTTCACTACATGGGGCAAACTGGCCGAAGCCTTTCTACAACAATACTTCCCACCATCAAAGATAGCACATTTCAGGAACAAGATCATCTCATTCCGATCTATGGATGGTGAGACTCTCTCCGAGGCTTGGGAGAGGTACAAAGAGCTGATGAGACTGTGCCCCCATCACAACCTGAAGTTATGGCAGATTATTGACACTTTCTATCAGGGAATCGACCAGGGGATTGATCATTTGCAAATATAGCTAAAGTATTCAAATAAATCCAAACACTTGTGATAGTCACTATGATCAAAACATTTATATTGACTCGGGAGATCCAAGGTCGAACCCAAAGGATAGGTGATTAAACTAATAATGCTAACAATTCACTTAGAATGTCTATGGTTTGGGGGGGTTTGTTCCTCTTAAGAGGTTGATAGCAAAATTTTACTATCCAAATGAGAGATTTGATCAACTAAAAAGGTTAACAATCAATTACAAGATGACTAGGGATCTATTTCTCCACCTAAACAATTATTCTGACGGTAAAATAGGACACCATTGATGAAATCATATGCACATACTTAGAATTTGGCTATTGCAACGTTAATACCAAGTTCAACTCACGCTTCAACTTAGTACAAAGGGGTTGCATCTCGCATAGCACCTCACACTCATGCTTTATTGGCACTATAGAATATGAATGTCTAGTCTCACACTCACACTTTGTTGACTAGATAATCATACTCTTGTTAGGTTCAAACCATTCTCATTAAGATTAGAGTGTCGCCATGTAACACAGCAACCCTGATGCCTCTTCATTTAGTTCATTTGAAATCATGCTTTTCAACGCAAGTTACATCAAACATGAAATCAAGCAGAATTCCTATTGAGGACTTCTCACAAACACCTTATAGGCAATCCGAAAATCTAAGTTCAAATGAAGAAGAATCATGTGCAAATCATTCATCAATAGCATCCATAGTATTTACAATGTCACAAACATGTCTAGGGGATTCATAGATCCCCAACCAAGGTCACTACTCACTCATGGTGAGTTTACAAAGTAAATCAACAATAAAAGTGCAAAAACCCATATGGAAAAGTGAGTTTAGAAATCTAGAACCAATATGGAGATCCAGTAATAATAGATGATCCGATCTTCGTGTTGTTGATGACTCTAAAATCTATGGCTTCTTTTCCAAGAAAACTGCTCCAAATACCCAGAAAATCTGCCTTGAAAATCCCCCAAAAAGTCCCCCTTGTTCAGAAAACCTAAGTTTCTTTTTGTAGCAAAATAGTAAAAATCCTGTCTTGACGACTCAACCGGCCGGTTCAACTGGGTGAAGGATTTTTAGCCGGCCGGTTCGCGCAGGGGAAAGCTTCCTTGGACTTTCTGAGCATTTGAACCGGCCGGTTCATTGAGTGGAGGAATTTCAGCCGGCCGGTTCGAGCAGGGGAGGCTTGAGCGAGTGCTCTCTGAGCCTTTGAACCGGGCGGTTCAATTTGTGAACAAAGTTTAGCCGGCTGGCTCAATACCCCAGAGAGTTCATTCCTTCTGGTCTTGACTTCAACCGGGCGGCTCGCTCCAAGGTCAATATTTCAGCCGGCCGGTTGAATCTCCTCCTTGGGCACTTTTTGCTCCAAAAGCTCGGTTTTGCTCCAAAATCACTGCCTACTTGTGATCTCAGCTTAAACTCTGTAATTTGCCTAAAATGAAACACAAAGCATCAAATAGCAAGTGAAATCATAATAGAACAATCGAAACAATAAGCATAGAGGTTGCCTAAAATGCATATATTTCAGTTCTATCAAATCACCCCACACTTAACGTTTGATCGTCCCGAGCAAACTATTCATAGAAATCAACAACAATAATGCATTTTTCTCACTCATGATTGGTTCAAAGAAGTCTCCATACGGTTACGCAAACTAACTAAAAACACTAAGGAACAAATCTTACTTCTAACTAACCACTTTCGTAGGTAACACGAGTGCATTTAGCGAATGCACCAAGCCTTTAAACCCCTAGGCTACCCTAGTGGAGGAGTTGTAGTCTCCTGAGAGTTTTCAGACACGGGAATACTCACAAATCCCACATGCATTTATCCCATAAGAGTGAAAAAACAAGAGTGTTTAACAATTAAGGCATGGATTTCTCAAAACTTACTTCACATCCCAAGCTAGTATCACAATCACTATGCATTTCAAGAGAGTTTTCAAACAGTTTAAGTTCACATGCGGGTGCACATTCAAGGAGGTCAATACTAGCACTATCAAGTGCCTAACGTAGAAGTCTATTTATTTTTGAAGCAAGGTTTTTGAAAAATGGTTAAAGCCTTTTTATTTTTGCACAAAAACGTCGTTCGATCACTTGTGCTATCTAGGGCTAGTCCACGGGCTCACGATATAAACTCATTTCCAAGTTTTAGACGCTAAAGTCGTAATCCATAAGGAAAGAGGAGTTTGACAACAAGAATTCTTAAAACAAGCATAAACCAATGAATAGCTTATGTGAAATCACAAGGGTTGTTCTAAAGCTCAACTTGCTAGCACACAATGCACGTGGTGAACTCACACATGTAAGAGATGATGGAAGGGCATAAAGTCAAGTTTTAAGTGATTTTTACTTGGCCTTTGGCCTACAAATGCTTTCGAGGGGGAACTTACCTTCCTAACCCACGACATTTGTATCTTTTTGCAACAAAACTTCTCTAGTACCCGAGAAAGTTTTTAGTCGGGGCTTTGCCCTCTTTGACCAATATATATATATATTTTGAATGGGGCTTTGCCCTCTTTTGACTCCACACTTATAACTTGACAATATGCCCAATGTGAATATGGAATGTGTGAGAAACAACCACGAACAAGGCACGAGGCAAGAGAGATAAAGTCACCTAAAAGCAATCGAGAGATTTAAGTTTTTCATAAAGGGTTAAAAGTGTGCTTGCTAAAAACTTTTCAAAGCATGCGTGAAAAATACTTAGATTGTTAGATAGGCACAAGATAGCAATGAATCTTGATTAACAAGAATGAGCATTCAATAGAACTAGCTTGGTTTTAGACTCTAGATCATGTAAAGGGGAATTGTAAGCTAGATGTGACTTATAGAAGTCGAGAATTGATAGTCACAAGCCTTTAGTAGTATAACACTCAAGAAAAGTTGGGATAAAGCATGATGCAAGTGTTCATTTCAAAGAGATATGCATGGTATAAACATGTGAATTATGCGCCTAACCCAAACACTCCACACTTAAATGAAGCTTAGTCCCTAAGCGCAAGAAATGGTGAAAATAGAGGCAAAGGCGCATAGGAAACTCCCCTCGTTTAAAGAATGTAGTCCATTTCAAATCAACTCGCCCTCTTTTGAGTAGAAACTTCCCCTTAATGGCAATATAAAACAAGGAGAGTCAATGTGCACTAGCATGGGCATTTTCACAAAAGTATTACAATGCTACAAGTGAACATCAACCTCCTCATATCATAATCATAAAATATCCAATGAGGGTACAAATAGAAGCCATACAACCAAAATGCGCACCATGGCGACTTTAATATCCAAACATCAAAATATAGCAAGTCAAGCAATCATCACAAAGTTCATAAGGATGGAGGTGCAAATGCAAATAGCCACAAAAAGTAAACAATATCACCAAGCGAGCCTCAAAATGGAGCATCATCATCATCATCATCGTCTGGGCTTGCAAATCGATCCTCCTCTGCTGGAAAACTGGCTGTAGGGATAAGAGGAGAAGCACGGGATGGAGCAGGGGCATAGGGAGGAGCAAACCCAATTGGTTGAGGAGGTTGAGCATGGCGCGGAGCAGGGGCGAAGGGAGGCGGGAAGCCAAATGGTTGAGATGGGCTAACACTATCAAATGGCGGAGGTGGGGGAGCACTAGCATTGCTGGATGGAAAACTCATGTTCTGAACGATGGAAGTAAGAATGTAACGCACCCACTGAGCCTCCTGACGATGAAACTGGGATTCCCGATGAGTAAACTCCTCTAAGCGACCAAATCCCACTCTCAAATCAGCCATATCTACAAAAAGCCTCTCAAACTGTGAAGTCCAATCCGCACTAGAAGGTGGTATGCTCTCGGATGGAGGAGGAACGGATGGACCGGATGATGATGGTGGTGAAGGAGTGAGGGGGTAGTTTCGATGCCTTGATATGAAGGCGGCTTTGTTTCTCCTAGCTCTCTTTTGGACCTCCTCGACATGTGGTTTGTCATCATGGTCCCAAAGCATTGTGCCGGGAATGAGAAAGTGGCTACGCCTCATAGCGCCGATGTCAAGAATCCTCTTCAATGGCTTAGGGCACTTTGGATAGTCAAAACCGAAGCCACAGTTCATGGCTATCAACGTAATCAACGATCCTCCTCCAATAGTGGTATTTCGTGACCCCTCCTTCACACATTCCTCAAACCGTTTGGAAAAGATTGAAATCCAATCGAGCTTATGCCCATGGTCTATGGCCATCATTAAATCTATATCCGGGTTTGTCAAAGCACGAGCGTTCCCCCCTCAAGTGTTAATTCCAATTGCAATGAGGTGGTGTATTACCTTCCAACAAGGAGTTTTAATTCCTATGTTGTTATATGACAAAACAAACCACTCATTCCTCCCTGAGATTTTCTGCCAAAACTCAGCCCTATTGTGATCATTATAGTTCCGCAAATCATCACGTGGATACAAAAGATGGAGCCATTCCTCTAAATCCCCACGCTTCACTTCAAATTCCCTTCCACCCAACTTAAACCTCCACAAGGTCACATGATCCTTTTCCCATTCAGCCTCAAATGTACAAAGAAATTCTTCCATCACCATTTGATATGAGCCCGGATCATCCTCAAAAAAGAAATGTAAACCACAATTGTCAAGCTTTTGACGTACCTCATCCCTTGTTTCGAGATTACCGAGTAAGGTCCAATCGGGGTATGAGGTTGGGATGATTGTCTTCTTGGCTCCTCCAATCCGTTCGAACCTAGCTTGATGCTCCTCATTATGAAATTGTAGTGGCTCCGAGAATGGATATGGAATTGGAGGTAGCGCCAATGCCCATTCCTCATTGGCTTGAGCTAATGGAGGAGACTCAATTTGAGGCACGGTTTCGCTAGACGGACCCTTGCCCTTGGAAGTCCTTGAAGATGATGCTCCGGTTGAAGTCTTGTGCTTTTTTGGTGGAGGTGGTGTAAGAGATTTCCTAGGAGGGGAAGGGGTATCATCCCTAATCACAACACGCCTGGTAGCTTTTCGCGGAGGATTGCTCCTCAAACCATCCATATTGTCCTCAGATGAAGCTTCAAATGGATTTGGCTTGGAATGGGCCTTGGACTTGGGTGTGGGTTGAGCACCATCTCAAGCCATGGTTGGTTGTGGAGGAAATTTCGAGTGGAGGAAACCGGCTGAATTTGAGGGATGAGATGTGGATTTTTGAAGTTTGAGATGCGGCAGGGGAAAGGGGCGGACGAGATGTGGTGGATGGCTGAGCGAGCGGAAGGGTCGGGGATGGCTGGGCGGTGGCCGGAATTTCGAGGAGAGGAGGAAGAACGGTGAGGATCGGAGCGGCTGGGATGGCTGGCTTCCGTCGTGCGAGAGAGATGAGAGTGAAGGAGGTTTTGAGATGTGTTGATTTAGGTCAACATTGGAATTGAATTTAAGATGTGGGTTTGAATTTAGCTAATCAGATGGGAATTGAGCCGGCCGGTTGGAGGTTATAGGCAAAAATAGCATAGACGTCGGGTGGCGTTTTCATAGTCTTAACCTTCGAATTTGATCTCGGTGTAAACGACGAAGTTGTAGCCATTTGAATAAGCTTTCCAAAAAGCTTTGAATCAACCAATTTGGATACCATATGCGATCTGTGCGTGCAAAACAAGTCGGGAAGGTCAATCTGCCCTGTTTTTACCCAAATCTCTACTAAATGCTTTGTTTTGCTTCAGATCAATCCAAAAGTATTAGGAATGTGATATATGACCTGAAACACTAGAAAAGAGGTTAAATGATAACAAAATGTCTGGAAAACAAACATAATCCATCATCGAATGAAGTGAATGATAGGTCAAGAATTCGACCGATCAGACACGTGGCAACATGTGGATTGTTGGATAAACTCATCCAACGGCTGAGATTGGTTCCTAGGTTCTTAGCCTAAAATTGGTTTTCATTTGAGCGCTTATATATATATATATATATAGAGTTGGAGGAGCGTTCAAATGAGGCAACCTTCGGTACAATGAGGCAGGTGAGGCACGATCTCAGCCATCCATCAACCCCTCGTGCATTGTGGGCGCGCCACGTGGCAAATAGTAAAACCCACTACTTTCGTAGTGTGAACGCAAATGGTGGCTCATGCCACGTGGCTTCGCCACGTGCCTCCGATCAACTCCATCAACGACTCAGATCGTGCCTCACCTACCTCATTCTACCACCCCTGATGTCGTCGATCGCTCCCCGAGTTGCGCTCAAATGTTACCCCCTCTTAGCATGTTACCTCTTACTCCAATCTCAGCCACACATCCAAACCCTCCGTGCTTTGTGGGCGCGCCACGTGTCCCACTACCAAAAATCCAACAAAAGCAAAAAGCAAACAGTAAAAAGCAAATACTATTCTTATACTATTCCCACCCATTCAACCAATCAGATTCGAATAACAAGATAACACTCTAAGAATGGCTGAGATTAACCATCCATTTTTAATTATGGGGATGGTTCCGGTACAAAGTACTTTTAGACTACAAAGTACAAAGTAATCATGATCGTTAATTTAATTAAAATAATGGTTGAGATTAACCATCCCTTTTTAAAAGATGTTATGTCTCCGTTAACTTTAAATATAGTGAGGGGTATCTAGGACATTAAGTAGATTAATTTAATTTCTATGTCAGTCGTAACTGAACGAGATAATCTCACCAAATCAAATCTTTCTCAACGCAAAATCTCTCACTTCCGGGGCACGATATCGAGCAACAGGGCGATTTCGAGTACTCTTGCTATTCGATTTTGAGAACTAAGGTGGCCGATTGCTGTAGAGTTAACGGATGGATAAAAGAGATTCGATTTCTTCGCCAGGTATGATGCCCTAGTTTAAAATAGTGTTCAGTTTTAGGTTTTTTGTTATATCAATGACGTCGTTGGTATTTGGGTTACTAAGGCGGCTGAGAATGGGTTTGTTGATTTGGACACATGGGTGAAATTCGTTTGATTTAACTTGTGAACATGGTTTGTATTTTTTAGAAAAAGTTTCTAGTAGATGGGTATGTTTCTGAGTAAATTGTTGATGGTTTGTTTATGGTTTACATAATTTTGTGAACTCATTGATCCAAATGCCAATCTGCAGAACTTGTAGTTCTTATAATGTGAACTCAAATAGCTAGTATTGAACCCAGTGGTCCAAATGTGAACTCAGTGGTTGATGTTCTTGCTGAGTGTATTGAATAAATTTTTTGAAAAAATGATGACTACGATCACTGCATTGTACTCCGTGGTCCAAAAATGATAACTACGATGCCAGCTTGTCGATTTCCGCAACTTGTTCCTTATCAACGATGACTACATTCTGCAGCTTCTTTGTTTTTGACGATAGAATTGGAAAATCGCGATTCAATTTCTCCCTCGGGTATGTTTTCGAACATGTACGGTGGTGGCCTAGCTTATAGAAACTGTTTTTTCTTGGGGTTTTGTTCGAAATCTATTCTGTTTTGGTAGTACAGAGTTAGATTTGTTTGATTTCATATTGCATTTGGGTTTTTGAATTCTAAAGCTTTTTGGATTGGGTACAGTTCCACTTATAATCCGGTTGTTTTTTACTAAATGCCTTCTTGTAACAATGCGAATGGTGGGGCGGGTTGATCGAAGTGTTTAAGAGTGCAGATGGATGTTGATATTTTGTGAACACAGTTCTTGACTAGTGAATTTTATTCGTGCTCTGTGAACTCTGGGAAATACATATACAATTGATTGATGATATTATGTGAACGCAGATGTTGAGTTGTGGATCTTCTTCCCACCTTTGTCGGGGCTGCTTCCTCCAACAATCGGTCTTTGGAGTGGAAAGGTGCTTGTTGTTACAAAAACACCGCTCGGATGGAGTTTCATAATAAGACCGGTAGCCTGTATGGAGGGTAATTTTTAAGGCCTTTTAACATGTTTGTAGGGTGAAGTTGTTGCGGACTGCGGCTTTTAACCTGTTTGCAGACAACTTTAAGGTCTTTTAACCTCTCTGAACTTTTTCGAGACAGATGCAAGGCGACTACCAAAATGGTGCAATATTCAAGATGATGTGCAGCTCTCATACTCATACTGTCTAATTAATGGCAAGTATCGAATGCTATCGAATGCAACTTGCAGGATACAATACAACAAATCTATATCCTTGTATGAATGAGAATTGCCCTAGTCTTCTTCCTAAGTATTCAAGGCCAAAGACCTGCTAAACATCTACCTGTGCCTTATACTCATTGCCAAAAATTGTCGACACCATCTAGATCAAATCCAGGAGGAACATCAAGATCACTGCCTACACCATCTCCATCAGCAATTGTTGAACTATTTTTTGGTAATGTGTTCAGTAGTTAAACATGTTATTCGTTATCCGTCACTTGTTAGTGTTCATTATCAGATGGTAGTGTTCAACAAATGTGCTGCAAGCAGTTGTTAATGTTTATGTTCACCAGTTTATGGTAGTGTTCACCAAATGTGGCATAATCAGTTAGGTTGGTAAATGTTCATGTAAATGTCCAATAAACAGGTAAATGTTCAGGGAAATGCGGAACAAGCAGTTATGTTCAAAATTTTGTCTGTTCAATTTGTGAACCCAAGTCGAACTTTGTGAATATAAACGTAATTTTGTGAACACAATGCTCACTTTGTGAATGCACCTATTATATGGTGAATATACCGACTAAACAACTGCCGGCCACAATATTTTGGTGTATCTAAATGACAAAACAGGAAGACAATGCACATGAAAGATGGCAAAACACATCCTTACACATCAAAATCCCGTATTACAAGTACATAAACACAACACCCGAGTTGAAATGCAAAATGCTGTCACAAAGAACATACTCTAACTGCAAAATTATACAACTCATACTTAGTGAATGCAACAAACAAGTAGTGAATACAAGTGTAATTTTGAGAATGCAACTCCTATTTGGTGTATCTGACCACCAACTAGTGAACACAAGTGTGTATTTGGCGAATCTAAATGACAGAACCTGAATCTAATGTTAATAAATGATCAAATAACACATCCTTACACATCCAAATCGTGTAGTGTAATGACATTGTTCAAATTGTTCTCATAAATAAAAAATGTAACTGTTATGAATGATAAAAAAAATAAACGAGTTTTTAAATAGTTAAATAATGATGTCATTGGTAATCGTCAACATAATCTTCGTTGTCGCTGTAGTCATCATCGGCATCGTCTTCTTGAAGGCCATCGTCAACACAATCCACATCAAAGCTGTCACCTTGTTCAAGCTCAGCTTTACTCGGGCAACTCACCACCCTCGTTCCACTGTGCAGTCGTTCTCTCCCACAATTCCAATGGTGATACAATTAACAACACATGTCCGTACACTCCAAAAGTCAAATGGTGATACAATTAACAACACATGAGTAGATCAATTTCTATCTAGATACCAGGGTATAGAACCTTCAAATGAACAACATAAATCAGAACATGAAAATGCTTGGAGAACTAATCACTCACTTTTAGGTTAATCTTACATTGTTGAGTAAAAGTTCAGTCATTGTCATCTGGTCTGCACATATTGTAAACCACAGAGTAAACATACATCATAGAGTAAACTACAGACAATCTATTGTACGCTTCTATTAAGCTTGAACATTAACCAAAGATAAATGGTTACCGACATGACTGCCCTCGTTGGTGCCTTCAATACCCTACACATAACCATGTAGGATTCATCACGCAGACACATTCCAGAGCCGACTTCTCCTTCTGAATCTCAAACGAATGGATGAAATCTACCCGGACTAAAGCCCTTCAACCACACTCTCCAGAGCCGACTTCTCCGTCTGAATCTCAAACGAATCGTATCTCAAAACCGAGGGTGATGAAGCAGTGAGAACAGGGATCGGCCGTCTGAATCGTATCTCCGTCTGAATCTCAAACGAATCGTATCTCAAAACCGAGGGTGATGAAGCAGTGAGAACAGGGATCGGCCGTCTGAATCGTATCTCCGTCTGAATCGTATCTCCGTCTGAATCTCAAACGAATCGGACGGTGTTGTGGCCAGCGAGCATGAATTCAGATGCGGAAGGTTTGGTTAGGTCTGGCGATTCTTCTCAACGGATTGAATTTGAATTGAAAATTATTTGATATATTGTAAATTAACGGAGGTTAACGGGGTTAGGGCCTGTTCTAAAGAGATTGGGTCAATCCGACCCAATCTCATCCAACACAATCCAATCTGATCCAATCTCACTCAACACAATCCAATCTGACCCAATCTCACTCAACACAATCCAATCTGACCCTAATCTAATCTCCACTCTTCTAAACTACTCTCAACTCACGTATTATTTACATTATATTTATTATAAAATATATTATCTTTTAAAAAAGTTAATGAACAAAGTGAATATATTTATAAAATTCTAAAATTTATACCAAATTTATAAAAATTGTAATTTTTTAATGACTATATTTATCATAAACATATATTTATTTATACATATTTTATAAAAAAACTAATTTTTTATCAATTTTTTATATTATAAAATATTTAAAATATAATTCAAAGTTTTTTATGATGATTATCAAAAATATATTGTCTTTTTCAAATCAAATTTTATTTAACCTTCTAGAGGCCAGATCTGGTGCAAAGTAAATTTTTGGTACAAAATATAAAATTTTGAAAATTCGTCACACAAAAAAATACCCCAAAAATCCAGATTTCGTATTTTAAAAAAGATACATTGTCAAAAAGATTCATAATATAGCATTACAATTTTTAATACGAACCTTAATATTTTAAACATATTAACAAATATTTCGTATTAAACTTAAATATATTGGGGTCACTCGTCAGAATCGACTTCCATAATTTGACGGGCTATGAAATTTCGCACGGTGTTCATTTGATCCTTTCGACGTTGATTGTATAAGTCGGAATCAGCTACCCCTTCCACTTCTTCATTCGATAAAATCGGCATCTGCAGCTCATGCATGCGAATAAAATTGTGCAACGTAAACGTTGCCAAAATAATGTCTAGCTGACACACATCCGCCACTTGAGGCATGACACGAAGTACCTTCCACGTGCTCTTTAAAATCCCAAAAGCTCTTTCGATGGTTGTCCTTAATGAAGAATGACGATAGTTAAACTTCTCATAAATTCCTATTGGTCTACCGCCTTTCTTGAATGTTGGCATATGATAGCGAGTGTTCCCCTCTTTGTAAGGAGCCAAATATACACGAGTATTTGGATAACCGGAGTCAACCAAATAATATTTATCTGTTAAAAAATGACTATAAAAATCATATTCCTAAAAAGTCATTAAATTATGTTGAAATATATATTTTTGTATTGAAATTGCACCTGGAGGTGGATGTGGAAAGCAATACTTTGACTGCGTTATTGAATCTTTCCAAACAGTTTGATCATGGACGCTTCCTTCCCATCCCAAGTGCACGTAGGTGAATAGCATTTCAAAAGAGCAACACGCAAGCACATTCCATGTTTTTGTTCCTTTACGACCACGATATTGCATGCCATGTTCATCTCCTAAAACGGCTTGGATATGAGTTCCATCAATAGCTCCGATACAACCCTGTACACATCACCATACTCATAAACATATTTACAAAAAATATTTGTAATCATAAAAAAAACAAACTCTGTAATCCGCTTCACTGATTGGAAATTAATTGTTACCTTAAAATGCGAATATAAGCTGCTACTCATGATTTTCTGAGGTATTTCTTCCAAAGGAGTATGTGGTCGTATGATGTCGAAAGACAATACCTTTAAGGCAGCGATTACCTTTTTCAAGTATTTCTGAACAGTCGATATTGAATATTTGAATTTATCTGCAATATCTCTATATGAAGCACCTTTCGCCAACATATAAAGGCACATACCAACTTGTTCGGCAACTTTTACTCTTGTTCCGTCAGTTAACAATTCTCTGCTACGCATTATTTCAACTACGATGAGGTCGCTGCCGAACAAGAAGACGGTCACTGATGGAGTCCGAAATCGGCAGATCTGAAGCGTGATGAGGAAGGTCGGGTCTGATGAATGTCGGCAGATCTGGTCAATGCCCACTGCCATACGAATATCTTATGTAAAATATCTTATATTTATTATTATTATTATTTTTGTGAACGGTCATAATTTTGAATGTAAAATATCGTATATTTTTGTCATGTCATAACTACCCAAATCAATGCCCAACACAAGTGTATTTGTTTTTTTAAATTAAAACACAAGTGTTTTTCATTTGGTTATTTTGTTTGATGACATGGTTTTCATTTGTTAAACTGAAATTATTTTAAAGTCCAGAAAACAGGGCCTTAAACTTCATGTTAGGACGATTAATATTATAAAATAGGGTGAGATTGGGTCGGATTGACCCAATCCCTCGTATCTTTTATGTATTTTTAAATAATTCCGCGTTAATTTTTTTATTTACGAGAAGAACCCCGAACGAGATGGATTCTGATTGGTCGATTTTTACACGTGACAATATTTTGTTGGGTTTGTAGTTTTTATTTATAATTGTGGTTTGTATTTAATCTGAACTCTACTTTTATTTTTAATATATATATAGGGTTAAGATCAGGTACAATAGTTAATTTTTTGTACAAAATTCGTCAATTTCATTTTATAATTCGTCACAAAAAAACATCAAAATATCAAAAATTTATTCTCATCCATTCAAATCACAAGATCCAAGGGTATGATTAGTTTGTATTTTTTTACCAAAATATTATTATATATAAATTAATTTAAATTCATATAATAATTTAATTAATTGTTATTCAAACTTTTTATAAATATCTAACATTTTTATAATAATATTTTATAAACTGGGACCCACTCACTTAATCTACTCTCCACTCACCCAATCTAATACAATCTAATCTAACATCACTCAACACAATCCAATCTCACCTAACACACCCCAATCTAATCCAATCTCACCCAACACAATCTAATCTAATCTAATCTAATCTAATCTAATCTAATCTAATCTCCCAACACCCCAAATCCAACCCCTATAGAACGGGCCCTTAGTCTGAGGTATTTAAAATACAATCAAATCCCTAGTATATATTAATTAATATATAAATCTGTTTTTAATTAATTAGATTTCATCCATCAAAATTTTAGATCACACGGTTTATATCACTTTGTACTATGTACCAAAAATGTTACTTTGTACAGGATCCATATCCTATATATATATGAGCGTTAAAATGAGGCAGCCCAAATTAGAATGAAGCAGTGAGGCACGATCTGAGCCACACATCTAAACCCCCGTGCTTTGTGAGTGCGTCACGTGTCCCACTATCAAAATCCTACACTATTCAAAAAGCAAAAAACAAAACACTATTCTGGTACTATTCCCTACCACATCAACAAAATGAGTGGCTCACAATGTGCCTCACGTGTCTAATTCTACCAACCCTGCCTCAACCGAGTGCTCCCCTATATATATATAAGCGATCAAATGAGGCAACCTTCGGTAAAATGAGGCAGGTGAGGCACGATCTCAGCCATCCATCAACCCCCGTGCATTGAGGGTGCGCCACGTGGCAAATAGTAAAACCCACTACTTTTGGTAGTGTGAACGCAAATGGCTGCTCGTACCACATGGCTTCGCCATGTGCCTCCGATCAACTCCATCAACGACTCAGATCGTGCCTCACCTACCTCATTCTACCACCCCTGATGTGGCCGAACGCTCCCATATATATATATATATATAGATGGACGTTCAAATGTTATGTGCTTCTTATTGTGTTATGTGTTATGTTGATTCTGATTGGTTAATGAAAAACAAGGAACCAATCAGAAGCGAGGAACACCGTAACTACGGTGCACCCTCACCCACACAACCCCCCCATGCTTTGGAGGTGCACCGTAAGCCCCGTGTTCCTCGCTTCTGATTGGTTCCTTCTTTTCATCAACCAATCAAAATCGATATAACACTTTAAAAACATAACACTCTAAGGACATATAACATTTGAACGCCCCCTATATATATATATATAGGAGCGCTCAAATGTTACCCTCTTCTTAGAGTGTTATCGTGTTACTCCAATCTGATTGGTTGGATGAGTTTCATCCAACCAATCAGAACGCGCCACCTCTCCCACTACCATACACATCCACTCACTCACCCAAATGAGCCCCGTGCTTTGTGAGGTGGCGTGTCCTGCATGCTTGGATGAATCTCATCCTACGGATGAGATTCGGGTAAGAGGTAAGAGCCTAAGGAGGGGTAACAACGGAGCGCGTATATATAGGGGGCGCTCAAATGTTATAAGCTCTTAGAGTGTTATGTGTTATCTTAAATATGATTGGTTGAATGTGCAAGAATAGTGCAGGAATAGTATTTGCTTTTTGCTTTTTGCTTTTATTGGATTTTGAAAGTGGGACACGTGGCGCGGCCACAAAGCACGAGGGGGGGGGGGGGTTGGATGTGTCATTGAGATTGAAGTAATACATAACACTCTAAGGAGGAGGTAACATTTGAGCACTCCTATATATATATATATAGGGTCGCGCTCAAATGTTACCCCTTCTTAGAGTGTTACCCTATTACTTCAATGTGATTGGTTGAGGGAAGGTGACACCTCACAAAGCACGGGGCCCATCTGGGTGGTGAGTGGAGGAGTTCTGTGAGTAGAAGAGGTGGCGGATTCTGATTGGTTGGATGAAACTCATCCAACCAATCAGAATTGAGTAATAGGGTAACACTCTAAGAAGGGGGTAACATTTGAGCACAAATATATATATATATATATATATATATATATATATATATATATATATATATATATATGAGCGCTCAAATGTTACCCCCTCCTTAGAGTATTACCTATTACCCACTCACAAAATATGAGTGGGGCCCACCTCCCACTACCCAAATCCTCTACTCACATGTCCAATGGGCCCCGTGCTTTTGAGGTGGCGCGTCCTCATTGGTTGGATGAGTTCATCCAACCAATCAGAGGAGAGTAATCATCCAACCAATCAGAGGAGAGTAATAAGGTAACACTCTAAGAAATTGATTGTAATTTATTCTGAAACGAAGGTGCAGATGTTTATCAACAAGGGTGTAATGACATCAATGAAAGGAATTGATTGCAATTTATTCTGAAATGAATGTGCAGATGTGTTACCAACAAGGGCGTAATAACATATGAAATAAAGAACTTGAATGCACTTTATTCTGAAACGAATGTGTAAATGTGTTATTGATGAACCATAATTGTATGAATCATAAACACAGTTAAACCCACCAAGTTAGACTCTTTGTCTATTTAACTTTTGCTTGTTAGTTCCGATATTTATCTACAGGGTATTTTGAAGTCTAGAGAGAATACATGCTAAGGAGGAGTTTTAAAGCTGAAAATGAATTACGAGTCATTCCAGGTCACGACCAATTTTTGACTTTCAAGAACCTAACGTGGAATCACTCAAAACAAGTCCAACCGAAGAGTAACCAGAGTCAGTCCAGAGCTGAAAGGACCGATGGCTTTTTGGGATGAGACTCACAAAACTCAAACTCACTCTCCTTCCTCCATGTGGCCGGTGGCTAAAGCCACAAGCCACTCCTTCTCCTCCGTGTGGCCGGCGGCTAAAGCCACAAGCCACTCCTTCTCCTCCATGTGGCCGGCGGCTAAGGGAGAGGTGACATCACCCGATGGCTTTGAGCTCCTCCTCCCATCTTGTGACATGTGGTGGCTTCTCCTCCACATCAATCTCCTCTTCATGGCCTATAAAGAGCCCTTCATTGCCTTTGTAAATCATCCCATCCTCATTCCAAAATCACAAATCACTTATCTCTCTAGATTGAGAGCACAATCATGTAAGCACTTCACTTTGGAATCGAAGCTTTAGCACTTTCAACGGTTTTTGTAAGTACTCTCTTCTTTACTTTACCGTCTTTTCAATTCAGCAACTTTACTTTCCTGTCTTTACTTTCAAAAACCTTTACTTTTCAAGTACTTAGCTATGATGTCCTGTTCCATGAATATTAGTAGCTAAACCCTTCATTCGGTTGAAGGGGTGTACTTGTGTCATAAAATGTTTTAGACCCTTCACTTAGTGCCTCTCTGTGTTCAAAACTTGTTCTATGTGCCACATATTAGGTTAGAACTTCCAAGGTTGAGTGGATGCTTTAACGGGCAAAACTCTTTCGTGGGGTTCGTGAACATACTCGGGTAAGTGGATGCTTTAACGGGCAAAGCTTATCTGAGGAGTTCAACCTCTTTTAAAAACCATTTGGTTGATCGTAACTGAAGATCAAATGGATGCACATAAGGCTAAGATACTTCGAAAGGAGGAATTAGTCTAAATAGAACAAGTGTTCTAAACGATGTTGCAAGTCTTGTGCTAGAAATAGCCTCGATTCATCTTTGAACACTTAGTATGATCATTAGAGGTCAATGATAAACAAACTATGATACAAGGCCCCTAAAACCGAATGCTTTCCTTTAATTGTAATATCAACTGTTACTTTACCTTTCAGTATTAAAATCACAACCAACCCACACTACTCTCAGTATTAAAATCACAACCAACCCCCAACTGTCCTACTTAAAGAATAACTATTCACCTGACTCCCTTAGGTTCGACCCCTACTTACCCTTTACTACCCACTAGTAGAGTACGAGTAGCGGAAATATAAATTTGTTTTTGCACAGAGAACATCGCACCTTAATGACAGTGCGGTGGGCTCCGTCAGTTATCAACAAGGGTGTAATAACGTATGAAATAAAGATGTTGATTGCAATTTATTCCGAAACGAATGTGCAGATGTGTTATCAACAAGGGTGTATTGAGATATAAAATAAAGAAGTTTGATTGCAATTTATTCTCAAACGAATGTGCAGATGTATTATCAACAAGGGTGTATTGAGATATCAAAATGAAGGTGCAGATAGGTGTACATTCCGAAACGAAAGTGCTGATGTGTTATCAAGAAGGGTGTAATGACATATAAAATAAAGAAATTGATTGCAATTTATTCTGAAACGAATGTGCAGATGCGCTATCAACAAGGGTGTAATGACATATCAAATAAAGAATTTAATTGCAAATTATTCTGAAACGAAGGTGCAGATGTATTACCAACAAGGGTGTAATGACATATCAAATAAAGAATTTAATTGCAAATTATTCTGAAATGAATGTGCAAATGTGTTATCAACAAGGGTGTAATGACGTATGAAATAAAGAAATTGATTGCAATTTATTCTGAAACAAAAGTGTAGATGTGTTATCAATAAGGGTATAATGACATATCAAATAAAGAAGTTGATTGCAATTTATTCCGAAACGAAGGTGCAGATGTGTTACCAATAAGGGTGTAATGACATATCAAATAAAGAAACTGATTGCAATTTAGTCTGAAATGAATGTGCAGATATGTTACCAACAAGGGTGTAATGACGTATGAAATAAAGAAATTGATTGTAATTTATTCTGAAACAACAGTGCAGATGTATTATTAATAAAGGGTGTAATGACATATCAAATAAAGAAATTGATTGCAATTTATTCTGAAACGAATGTGCAGATGTGTTACCAACAAGGGTGTAATGACATATCAAATACAGAAATTGATTGCAATTCATTCTGAAACGAATGTGCAGATGTGTTAGCAACAAGGGTGTAATGACGTTTGAAGTAAAGAAATTGATTGCTATTTATTCTGAAACGAAAGTGCATATGTGTTGTCAACAAGATGTAATGACATATCAAATAAAGAAATTGATTGCAATTTATTCTGAAACGAATGTGCAGATGTGTTACCTACAAGGGTAACATATCAAATAAAGAAATTGATTACAATTTATTCTGAAACGAATGTGCAGATATATTATCAACAAGGGTGTATTGACATATCAAAACGAAGTTGCATCAGCCAAGAAACGAAGGTGCATCAGCCAACAAATGGAATAATATTTGGCATGAAATAAAGATGCATCAACTAAGAAACGAAGTTGCATCAACCAAGAAACGAAGGTGCATCAAGATGTATATACAATTATCATTTATATAAACCTGTAAGAAAAAACGAAATACTCGTGGTTTATACAAACCCAGAATAATGTATATACATCATCGATATCGATATAAACCATTTTCTGTTTATACATCATTTTCACAATGAAATCTTTGGATTTCTATACAATATCTATACAATTGAAAAGAAAGCACGAGTCATAAAGCATGTCTCCTTCTATGATGCAGTCCAGAAACATCAAGCCCTCCAACATTTCAAAGTTTCTTTCGTCGATGTTGTCCAAGCATACCTACAAAGCATACCTATGTTTCAAAATTCATTCTCAAAGAACTGCTTTTTGAGTAGGAATACAGATGTAATGAAATTAGCAACTATGATCATGTGGTGAGTCCAAGCATGAAATATTAGAATTAGCTAGTAATGCTCACGCCAACCGAAAATTTCACAAAACATATGAAAAACTACAAACAGAACCTTAACAAAATTTGATTTTATCAAAAGAACAACATAGCACCACAAAAAAGGAGAAGGTTGCTCTTTCTGACCCCTAAACAATGATCCAAAATGTTTAGCAACTCCTTACAAATCATTACAGCATAAGAAACAAAAATCAAAAGCTAAAAATTCAGCAACTCTGCAATGTAATCAAACACTGAGTCAAACAAATATACACTAGCAACAAAGCACATTTCCAACAAAACATCATGGTAAGAAAAACCCAATAATCATCCATCGCTACCACAATTTGTTTATCACCTGAAGCATCACACCTCATCACCACAATGAAGATGGTCCATACATGAATCAAATGTGCACATGACCAACAAACATAAACCCAGTTTCATTTAGATACTTGATGTTTCAATCAACAAAAATGCATTGTATAAAAAGTCTAAAATATGTTAAATCAGCAGGGTACATATCTATGAATCTCACCTCTTCTTATCTTAGGCTGCAGGGTATTTGGGCTAGATAACTCTTTCTGAGCAAGCTGCAGCTTGGCAAGATCTTTCTGAGTCTTAGTTAGCAAGCAATAATAGTTGTAAAACTCAATGTCTACAGAGATGATACCATAGCCATTTTTTTAACAATTTGAAGGGAAACTCAGTAAGAAACAAACATAACAAACAACAATAATTAAAACCAAGTCCAAAAATTTCCATCAGCGCCCATCCACCACCACCACCAACCCCATCCACTACCATCCCCATCAGCGCTGTCGCTGCTCAAATAGCATCAGAAAGCTCATACCTTTCAACTCGAATGAACATGGTTCTAAGCACCAGATGAGTACGTGGTTTTAAGCACATGGTTTTACGCACAAAAATTTGAGCACCAAAACAGATCTTCAATATTCATCTACTGAGAACAAAAGCCGTCGATAATTTAAGCATCATTAGCTATAGATAAAGACAAGCATATAATCAAAGGAAGCCTAATTTATCTGTTCTTGGCACATTAGTATAAACATGTCATCCTGCAAGGCATCAAATGAATGAATTGATGAGTACCTGAGCGAGCCTAATCCACAACCTCATCCTTGGTCCAAGTCTAGTCAGTAACAAAGTAAGGGGCATATTGTCAATATCCGACCACACAATCATCCTGAATTCCACAAGCTGAATTAAACAAGCCATTCCAAATGCTCACACCGACCACACAACTTCTGAGGAGTTGCAGAAGACTGAAATCGACTTCATCGTAAACGTCGATGGGTTAGAGAGCCGAGGATAGGGCTTCGAGAAAAATAAGACCAGATCGGATCTGAAAAATAAAAAAACCCATTATATGCGGCTAAACGAAGAACAATGATGGAATACAAAAAAACTCGAAAGAACCCCATGTATCACGAAGTTAGGGTTTCAATCACAAATTCAGCAACCCAAACCATTCGTTCACCACAGCAAAAATTGGAAAGGAAAAGTGAGGAGAAAAAAATACACAAATCAAATCCCATAAACTTCATTTTTGAAGCACAAATTCATCCATCTGCTCCTCCTCATCACGTCCATTCCTCAATCGCAGTAGCCTGAATCCTCCAAAGACTAAAAATCAACCGGTTGTGCCGGCCCGGCCTTCTTGCCTCAAGCGCCAGCTCCATAATCACAATGACGTCGTCGTTGTCTCAAATCGGAACAGAAATTAAGTTTAATTGAATTCTCCAACGGGAGAGAAAGATTTCAATTTGCAAGGGAGACTTTGGTAGAGTCTGGGTGATTCTGATTTCTGGGTTTGAAAGATGAGAGAGAAAAAAACTAGGTGCATAAGATTGTCGATGGAGTAGAAGACAGATGAGAGAGAAAGATAGTATTGTTAATACAAATACCAAAATTTCCTTCGAAAATGAATTTATAATTTGTTTAGTGAAATAAAAGGTTAAGAAAATGAAAAAGATAGTGGGGCAAGTGTCATGTTTCCATTGGATGGATGAAGATGATGTGTCTGAATGAGTGGCTGAGATGCTGCCTCACGTGCCTCATTCTTAGGAGGGCTGCCTCATTTGAACGCTCCTCTATATATATAGATATATATAGGGGAGCACTCGGGTCAGGGAGGGTTGGTAGAATGAGGCAGTGAGGCATGATCCGAGTCGTTGATCGGATGCATGTGATCGAGTCGTTGATTGAGTTGATCGAGTTGATGGATGGATGAGATCGTGCCCCACCTGCCTCATTCTTATTTTGCATCCCTCATTTGAATGCTCTTCTATATATATAGGAGCGTTGATGGATGTACAGTCGTTATGTGCAAACGTCAAGAATAAATTTATAGTCCGCTACTCGCGACTTAACTACTGGGTAGCAAGTGGTAAGTAGGGGTCGAACCCAAGGGAATCAGGGGAATAGATGTTCTTTGAGGGGGTTGTCCAGAGAGAGAGAGCGTGTTTTAGGTCGGTTGGTTGGTTTTAAAGCTACCAGCTAAGTGATTGATTGATTGATTGGTTGGTTGGTTGGTTGGTTTTAGTACTGGAAAGTAAATTGCAATTTATAATTGAAGTAAAGCGTTCGGTTTCAGGGGCCTTGTATTATATCCTGTTTATCATTGACCTTTAGTGACTCTACTAAGTATTCAAACGGTGTATCAAGGCCATTCCAAGCACTCGATTTGCGTACACTGTCTAGCCTATTCCAAGGACGTAGAGCACTTATTCTATTTAGACTAATACTCCATTCCCGGTTATATTAGCCTATGTGCATCCATTTAATCAATCATTCCCGATCAACCAAATGGTGTTTAAGATAAGTCAAACTTCTCAGATAAGCTTTGCCATTCCAAGCATCCACTTATCCGTACAAGTTTACGAACCCCGCTGTAGAGTTTTGCCATTCCAAGCATCCACTCTACCTTGGACGTTCTAACCGAATATATGGCACATAGAATAAGTTTTGAATACTAAGGAGAGACGCTAAGTTAATAGTCTAAAACATTTTATAATACAAGTGCACCCCTTAGACCGAACTACTAGTTTAGCTACTATTTATCGCGCTAAACATTATAACTAAGGAAATAAAAACAGTTGAATAAATACTAGAAATAATACTTACAACCGTTGAAGCGCCAAGGGAGCTATCCTTTATTTCCAAAGCCAAACTTACAATTACAAAACTTAGAGAGAGAAGTGAATATTGATTTTGGGATGATGAAAATGAGGGGAGGAGCTCCTCCTTTTATAGCCAAAATGGGAGGAGATGGGTGGTGGAGATGGAAACATGTGTTTTTGATCCAAGGGAGGAGGAGAGGAGGAAGGAGGAGGAGACATGTGGAGGAGCCCAAAAGCCGCCGGTCAAGGGAGGAGGAGCCGCCGGTTGCCGGTGGTGGAAGGGGAGGAGCTCCTCCCTTGGTCACCTCTTGCCCAAGTGGCCGGTCACTTTGCCCATATGTGAGTTTTGTACAGTTTTGTGCAGTTTTTTCACAAAACTGTCAATGTGTTTCTTCCCCGGACTGTCTTGATTCCTCTCCTGATTCTTCTGATTAATTTGTTATGAGTGATTCATCGTCAGGATCCTTAATATTTCTTCAGTCGACATATGATCTTGACCTTGGATTGACTCGTAACATCTTTTCTGCTCTAAAAGCTCCTCTTTAATATGTATTCTCTCTAAGCTCTGAATTACCCTGCAAAAATATATCTGAACTAACAAGCAAAAGTTAAATAGACAAAATGTCTAAATAAGGGGGTTATACTGTGTTTATGATTCGTATAATTTTGGTCCATCAGATCACCCCACACTTTTAGTTGTTCGTCCCGAACAATGCTATTAAAGGGCTGTACTATAAGTTGGCTTTGAAATATGAAAATTAGACTGTGGTACTCGATCTATCCTAATTCATGCATTGTTTACTTATTACCAAATTAAACTGCGTAAATAAATAGAAGAAACTTAATACTTGTACCTCCGTGTTGAGATGCAAATTATATTGGATGTCTCGGGAGATAGCCCTTTTTAGGCTCCTGGACTGCAATCTTGGGATCGTCTCGCACTATATGGTTTTCTAGTAGCTTTCTCTAGCACGTGATTCGGTTCGGGTTTCAATGGTTTGAGTACTTTGATTTTCTTTTGGCGAGGGACTGCTTTTGTAGTGAATCGGCATTTGGCCTTTGTTTTGACTTTTTGAGTTCTTCACTTTTTGTTCGGTTAAAACCTTCACAATTTTGGGCCTTTGGCCTCTTGATTTGCTTCATTGAGCTTTTCGCCTTTTTGTGACTGCTAGTCCATTTTCTCAAGCCTTTTTGGGAGGTCCAATCATCCCCCGCAAGCCTATGGAAATACCTCCCCGCTCCTCTCGTTTTTGCCGTTTTCACGCGGGTCAAGGTGAGGGTCGATCATCTATTTTCTCGGCTACTTTGACTGTCGTTTCGCGCGGGTCAAGATGAGGGTCGCTCATCTATTTTCTTGGCTACTTTGACCGGAGATAGGACGGTCTGATTCCCGTCCTCGCCTTTTGCATTGTGATGGACCATAATTGTACGAATCAGAAACACAGTTAAACCCACCAAATTAGACTGTTTGTCTAGTTAACTTTTGTCTGTTAGTCCCGATATATTTCCACAGGGCATTTTAGAGACTGAAGTGAAAACACGCTAAGGAGAGGATTTTATGCTGAAAAGATAACAAGAGTCAATCCAAGGTCAAGATCATATGCCGACTGAAGAAATATCAAGGATCCTGACGTGAAATTGACCATAACAAATTAATCAGAAGAATCAGGAGAGGAATCAAGACAGCCCGGGAAAGGAACACACTGACAGTTTTGTGAAAAGACTGCACAAAACTCACATATGGCAAGATGACTTGGTGACTTGATGAAGAGGTGGCCAAGGGAGGAGCTCCTCCACCCAAGGCAACCGGCCACCGGCGGCTCCTCCACCCAAGGCAACCGGCGGCTTTTCCTCCTCCACATGTGGTGGCTCCTCCTCCCTTGATTTGCTCATCCAATCTCCATGCAACAAGTGCCCTCATCTTAGCCCTCCATTTCTCCTCCCCATGGCTATAAATACACCCCTCCTCCTCCTCACAAATGCATCTTAAAATTGTAAATCACTTCTCTCTCTAAGTTTGTTACTTGTAAGTTTGGTTCGATTTTGAAATAATACTCCTGTTTGTTCTTGAGTATTATACTGGAAATTATAATACTCTTGTCGGTTCTCGAGTATTATAATACTGTAGAGAATACTCCTGTTGGTTCTTGAGTATTCAGTAGGAATTAGGAATACTCCTGTTGGTTCTTGAGTATTCCACCCCTTTCCCTCTTACTGTTTCCAAAAACCCCCGAGTATTTAGCTATGGTATCCATCTCTATGGATATTCGTAGCTAAACTCTTTATTCGGTGGAAGGTATTTTCTTGTATTATATAATGTTGTAATATCTTTTAGTTTCATTTCTTTGTATTCAAAACTTGTTCTATGAGCCATTTATAGTCAGAATTTCCAAGGTTGAGTGGATGCTACGAAAGGGCAAAACTCTTCCGTGGGGTTCGTGAACATACTCAGGTAAGTGGATGCTACGAAAGGGCAAAGCTTATCTGAGAAGTTCGACTCATCTAAAACACCACTTGGTCAATCGTAACTGTGAGATCAGGTGGATGCACAAAAGGCTAAGATACTTCGAAAGGAGGAATTAGTCTGAAATAGAACAAGGGTTGCTTTAAACGATGTTGCAAGTCTTGCGCTACGAAAGGGCCTCGATTCATCTTTGAATACTTAGAAAAGTTACTAACAGTTTATTATATACATGTTATAATACAAGAGTACCTGAAACCGAATGCTTCTCTTAACTGTTAAACCGCAATCACCAACTGCTGATCTACCGGAGGAATTACAATCACGCATCACCCACTGTAAGTCTTCTTTGTATTTACAGCATTTAATTTCTGTATTTACTTTTCCGCTATCAAAACCAAAAACCCCCCAAAAAATCACGTAGTTAATCAGAGCGCTAAAACCTCAATCAACCATAAAACACGCTCCCCCCAGTTCAATCACCCTAAAAGAATAGCCTATTCCCCTAATTCCCTTGGGTTCGACCCCTACTTACCACTTACTACCCAGTAGTGTAGTCACAAGTAGCGGATATTATAAATTTATTTTGTACAGAGAACACTGCACCTTAACGACAGTGCAGTGGGCTCCCTCAAAATTGGCGCCGTTGCCGGGGAATTAGCGAATGGATAGTTGTTCTTTTTTATGTTATACATAATCCGCCATGCCTTCCTACTACGAATACGAGTCTTGGAACGATGAAGAGTTTTACTCAATAATCCACGAAGAGATCATCAACATTAAGCAATCCCAGGACGATACTTTGGACGAGTACTTGGTATACTTTGACACCCTTTTGGAGAACTGCCCGCACCATGGATACACCAGACTCAATCTCCTCCAAATATTTCTCGTTGGGATGATGCCACTTGAGCGGAAAAGACTTAATGATGTAGCAGGATGTTCACTCATGAAGTTAACCGTGGCTGAAGCCTGGCGCCTCATAAATGATTTGGCAAAGAACACAAAACAGGGTCAGTGGCACCAAACTGACAATAAGGCACCAACGATGGAAGTGGACTCAGTTCAGAACGAGCCCGACACCACACCCATTATAAGCTTGCCCGCAACAAAACCGAGAGAAGACATCAGTACAAGGGCAGTAATGGATATGGAGGCGGCTCTAAAGGAACCAACACTGGAGTCCACAAAGCTGACAGAGGCCATGATGGATGAATCAGATACAAAAAGCATCAAGAAGGAAGAATTGGAAGCTAGCATCCAGCAAATGAGTGCTCCGATACACCAAGACGAGGTCGAAAATGAGGAATTCTGGGCGGCTGCACAACTGATCTGGGACCGCATCACCAAACCAAACCTCATCACCAAACTACCCGAGGAAGTCCCGGCTCTACTTGACGAGCCAAATGAAGTCCCAGACTTCACTACCAAACCAGCCGAGACATGCCCGGACCTCACTGCCGAACTCACCGAAAAAATCACGGCAGGCCCGGTCCTCACTGAAGAAATGCTCGAAAAAGACCCAGTCTTCATGATCGAAAAGCCCTTACTTAACCCTTCATGTTCTATGAAGATCACGGCCACCAGATATGAGATGATCGATGATGATATAGTGCTAGGCGAGTTGGACAAGAAGCATGAGCCCAAACAGCCAACAAAGGAGCTACCACTCGTCACAAGCCAAGAAGAGCCTCCTGAAAAGTGTAAGGACCAAGGATGGCCAATCATCTCTGCCACAAAGAAGTGGGTTAGCAAGGGCGCATGCTTGATGTTGCTTGGCAAAAGACTGAACTTCCAAAACTACAAAGATGCCAACCGGCCATACACAAAGAAGCGACAAAGACATGGCCCGGTGCAATGGAAGCCCGGAAGGAAAAACAAGAGAGCCCGGCTCATTGAATCAGCAGCTATGATAAAAGGTCTCCCGCCTTCTCAGAAACAATGGAAAGAGAAAACACCAAAACAATGGAGCTCTTGCTCCAGCAAGAAGTCAGGAAGAAGCAACACTGGAACGGTGGCAAAGTTTGACCTCAGCCACCCATGGGACCCAAACCAGTAATCCACAACGAGGTATCGTCGAGCCAACGACGTAAAACAAGTGCACTGGTCGGGAGGTAACCCGACACTATCTTACTTTCTGCACTTACTTTCAGTACTTAGTTTTAAGCTTGCATGACTTTTGAACTAAGGCACGCCTTCGTTCAAAAGTGGGGGGTGAAAACCGCCTGTGTACATAAATAACATGCTTGCTGTTTTTTCTTTTTTAGTAATAGTATCTTTTTGAACATATGAATTTAAGAATGTGAAAAAGATAAATCAGAATTCATGCATTTACCTTGTGAAAATTCAAACTGTTTAAAAACTTAGAATGTAACTTTCCATTTGTCCTTTGTGCTGAGATAACTAGGGATGTGGAGTTGACATAAACTGCCCTAAAAGGACTTGGGAAGCAATCAAAGGATCAGATCAAACTATATGGTTTTCGAAGTCAGTGGAGGCTGCACTTCGGGGTTCAGTGAATAATTGAGTCAAACTCCGCCAAGAAGCATCTATGCAAAGGCGAGGACGGGAATCAGACCGTCCTCTCTCTAGTCAAAATAGCCGAGAAAATAAATGAGCGACCCTCATCTTGACCCGCGCAAAACGACGAAGACGAGAGGAGAGGGGAGGTATTTCCATAGGCTTGCGGGTGATGATTGGACCTCCCAAGAAGGCTGATAAAATGGACTAGCAAGTCACAAAGAAGCGAAAAACTCAAAGAAGAAAATCAAAAGAGGCCAAAGGTCCAAAATTGTGAAGGTTTTAACCGAGCAAAAGTGAAGCACTCAACAAAGTCAAATCAAAGGCCAAAGGCCGATTCACTACAACAAAAAAGCAGTCCCTCGCCAAAGAAAAGAAAAAAAATCAAGAAGGTTCAACTCACTGAAACCCGAACCGAATCACGTGCATGAAAAAGCTACCAGAAGACCATATAGTACGAAACGATCCCGAGGCTGCAACCCAGGAACCTGAAAAAGGCTATCTCCCAAGACATCCAATATAATTTGCATCTCAGCACGGAGGTACAAGTATTAAGTTTCTTCTATTTATTTACACAGTTTAATTTGGTAATAAGTAAGCAATGCATGAATTAGGATAGATCGAGTACCACAGTCTAATTTTCATATGCCAAAACCGAACCAAGAACTTACGCCCTTTAATAGCATTGTTCGGGACGAACAACTAAAAGTGGGGGGTATTCTGATGGACCATAATTGTACGAATCAGAAACACAGTTAAACCCACCAAATTAGACTGTTTGTCTAGTTAACTTTTGTCTGTTAGTCCCGATATATTTCCACAGGGCATTTTAGAGACTGAAGTGAAAACACGCTAAGGAGAGGATTTTATGCTGAAAAGATAACAAGAGTCAATCCAAGGTCAAGATCATATGCCGACTGAAGAAATATCAAGGATCCTGACGTGAAATTGACCATAACAAATTAATCAGAAGAATCAGGAGAGGAATCAAGACAGCCCGGGAAAGGAACACACTGACAGTTTTGTGAAAAGACTGCACAAAACTGTACAAAACTCACATATGGCAAGATGACTTGGTGACTTGATGAAGAGGTGGCCAAGGGAGGAGCTCCTCCACCCAAGGCAACCGGCCACCGGCGGCTCCTCCACCCAAGGCAACCGGCGGCTTTTCCTCCTCCACATGTGGTGGCTCCTCCTCCCTTGATTTGCTCATCCAATCTCCATGCAACAAGTGCCCTCATCTTAGCCCTCCATTTCTCCTCCCCATGGCTATAAATACACCCCTCCTCCTCCTCACAAATGCATCCCAAAATTGTAAATCACTTCTCTCTCTAAGTTTGTTACTTGTAAGTTTGGTTCGATTTTGAAATAATACTCCTGTTTGTTCTTGAGTATTATACTGGAAATTATAATACTCTTGTCGGTTCTCGAGTATTATAATACTGTAGAGAATTTTCCTGTTGGTTCTTGAGTATTCAGTAGGAATTAGGAATACTCCTGTTGGTTCTTGAGTATTCCACCCCTTTCCCTCTTACTGTTTCCAAAAACCCCCGAGTATTTAGCTATGGTATCCATCTCTATGGATATTCGTAGCTAAACTCTTTATTCGGTGGAAGGTATTTTCTTGTATTATATAATGTTGTAATATCTTTTAGTTTCATTTCTTTGTATTCAAAACTTGTTCTATGTGCCATTTATAGTCAGAATTTCCAAGGTTGAGTGGATGCTACGAAAGGGCAAAACTCTTCCGTGGGGTTCGTGAACATACTCGGGTAAGTGGATGCTACGAAAGGGCAAAGCTTATCTGAGAAGTTCGACTCATCTAAAACACCACTTGGTCAATCGTAACTGTGAGATCAGGTGGATGCACAAAAGGCTAAGATACTTCGAAAGGAGGAATTAGTCTGAAATAGAACAAGGGTTGCTTTAAACGATGTTGCAAGTCTTGCGCTACGAAAGGGCCTCGATTCATCTTTGAATACTTAGAAAAGTTACTAACAGTTTATTATATACATGTTATAATACAAGAATACCTGAAACCGAATGCTTCTCTTAACTGTTAAACCGCAATCACCAACTGCTGATCTACCGGAGGAATTACAATCACGCATCACCCACTGTAAGTCTTCTTTGTATTTACAGCATTTAATTTCTGTATTTACTTTTCCGCTATCAAAACCAAAAACCCCCAAAAAATCACGTAGTTAATCAGAGCGCTAAAACCTCAATCAACCATAAAACACGCTCCCCCCAGTTCAATCACCCTAAAAGAATAGCCTATTCCCCTAATTCCCTTGGGTTCGACCCCTACTTACCACTTACTACCCAGTAGTGTAGTCACAAGTAGCGGATATTATAAATTTATTTTGTACAGAGAACACTGCACCTTAACGACAGTGCAGTGGGCTCCGTCACATTGCATGGCGGAGATGACTTCAATTTTCACTGAAACCCGAAGTGCAGCCTCCACTGACTTCGAAAACCATATAGTTTGATCTGATCCTTTGATTGCTTGCCAAGCCTCTCTAGGGCAGTTTATGTCAACTCCACATCCCTAGTTATCTCAGCACAAAGGACAAATGGAAAGTTACATTCTAAGTTTTTAAACAGTTGAATTTTCACAAGGTTAATGCATGAATTATGATTTATCTTTTTCACATTCTTAAGTTCATATTTTCAAAAAGATACTATTACTAAAAAAAGAAAAAATAGCAAGCATGTTATTTATGTACATAGGTGGTTCTCACCCCCCACTTTTGAACGAAGGCATGCCTTAGTTCAAAAGTCATGCAAGCTTAAAACTAAATACTGAATTTAAATGATAGAAATTAAAGTGCGGAAAAGTAAGATAGTGTCGGGTTACCTCCCGACCAGTGCACTTGTTTAACGTCGTTGGCTCGACAGTACCTCGTTGTGGATTACTGGTTTGGGTCCCATGGGTGGCTCAAGTCAAACTTCGCCACCGTTCCAGTGTTGCTTCTTCCTGACTTCTTGCCGGATGTTATGTTCTGGTCAGGACTCCTTTGTTTCGGGATTTTTTCCTTCCAATACCCCGGAGGGGGTGAGGGACCTTTCACTACTAGCCTTTCGAAGTTTTTGTATTTGGGACTGCCTAGTCCGGTTGCGGCATAGCAATGCTCCATCGAGGGGTCATTCTGCAGAGGTGCTTTTCCCATTCTCCTTTGAGCTTCTTCATTGATCGCACAGTTCGCGGCGACTTGCTCATTAATTAAGGGGAAAAGTCGGGAAGGCCTCATGAGGCTCGGTTCTGCCTCGTTATGTTGGTTCGTGAAGAACTGATCGTAGATAGTTTCAGCTGCCTAGGTAATGATAGTCGGGTATGGCTTGGGCAGCTCGTCAGTGGTGTTCTGGACTCCTACTTCGTTGCTTCCGGTGCTTTCCATGTCTGATTCTTCAGACGGTTCAGGAGTCTCTTCCGACGGTTCGGTGGTTTCTTCTTTATCAGCCTCAGGGTCAGCTTCTTCTGTATGCATTTCCTCGTTAGTTTGGGGTACTCGTCTTGTGGCAGCGGCCAGGCCGATTATAAGGCACCACATGTCTGCAACGGTGAAGTTTGTGGCAGACCTTCTCATAGCTTCGTTAATTCTTCCCAGCTCTTCGGCCCTCATCCCACGAAGAAATTTTTGGAGAAGAACTTTCTTCGTAAATCCATGGTGCGGGCAGCTTGAGACGATGGAATCGTAGTTCATGTAGTATTCGTCCAAAGTCTCATCCAGGGATTGATGAAGGCTCATGATCTTCTTACGGGTTTCTTGGCGTAAAGATGGTGGGGAGAATTCTTTCAGGAACGGAACGCAGAGGTCTACGAAACGTTCTGCACTGCAAGCGGTGGATGTGTAGTACCATATCGTGGCGAAGTCGGTTAGAGAGAATTTGAAGCATTTCAGCTTAAATTCCTCTAATACTTCGTTCTCAGGTTTGATGTGGTGGCAGACGTGGTGGAAGTTTCGGCAGTGCTGTACAGGGTCTTCTCCCTCCGTTCCTCCGAACAGGGGCAGAAATCGCGTTGTCCATGCATGCGTAATGGGTGATGACATAGGGAAAAGAAAGAAAAAGAAAGGGGAGGGAAAGAACAACTATCCGACGACTGATTCCCCGGCAACGGCGCCAATTTTGATGGATGTACAGTCGTTATGTGCAAACGTCAAGAATAAATTTATAGTCCGCTACTCGCGACTTAACTACTGGGTAGCAAGTGGTAAGTAGGGGTCGAACCCAAGGGAATCAGGGGAATAGATGTTCTTTGAGGGGGTTGTCCAGCGAGAGAGCGTGTTTTAGGTCGGTTGGTTGGTTTTAAAGCTACCAGCTAAGTGATTGATTAATTGATTGATTGGTTGGTTGGCTTTAGTACTGGAAAGTAAATTGCAATTTATAATTGAAGTAAAGCGTTCGGTTTCAGGGGCCTTGTATTATATCCTGTTTATCATTGACCTTTAGTGACTCTACTAAGTATTCAAACGGTGTATCAAGGCCATTCCAAGCACTCGATTTGTGTACACTGTCTAGCCTATTCCAAGGACGTAGAGCACTTATTCTATTTAGACTAATACTCCATTCCCGGTTATATTAGCCTATGTGCATCCATTTGATCAATCATTCCCGATCAACCAAATGGTGTTTAAGATAAGTCAAACTTCTCAGATAAGCTTTGCCATTCCAAGCATCCACTTATCCGTACAAGTTTACGAACCCCGCTGTAGAGTTTTGCCATTCCAAGCATCCACTCTACCTTGGACGTTCTAACCGAATATATGGCACATAGAATAAGTTTTGAATACTAAGGAGAGACGCTAAGTTAATAGTCTAAAACATTTTATAATACAAGTGCGCCCCTTAGACCGAACTACTAGTTTAGCTACTATTTATCGCGCTAAACATTATAACTAAGGAAATAAAAACAGTTGAATAAATACTAGAAATAATACTTACAACCGTTGAAGCGCCAAGGGAGCTATCCTTTATTTCCAAAGCCAAACTTACAATTACAAAACTTAGAGAGAGAAGTGAATATTGATTTTGGGATGATGAAAATGAGGGGAGGAGCTCCTCCTTTTATAGCCAAAATGAGAGGAGATGGGTGGTGGAGATGGAAACATGTGTTTTTGATCCAAGGGAGGAGGAGAGGAGGAAGGAGGAGGAGACATGTGGAGGAGCCCAAAAGCCGCCGGTCAAGGGAGGAGGAGCCGCCGGTTGCCGGTGGTGGAAGGGGAGGAGCTCCTCCCTTGGTCACCTCTTGCCCAAGTGGCCGGTCACTTTGCCCATGTGTGAGTTTTGTACAGTTTTGTGCAGTCTTTTCACAAAACTGTCAATGTGTTTCTTCCCCGGACTGTCTTGATTCCTCTCCTGATTCTTCTGATTAATTTGTTATGAGTGATTCAACGTCAGGATCCTTAACATTTCTTCAGTCGGCATATGATCTTGACCTTGGATTGACTCGTAACATCTTTTCTGCTCTAAATGCTCCTCTTTAATATGTATTCTCTCTAAGCTCTGAATTACCCTGCTAAAATATATCTGAACTAACAAGCAAAAGTTAAATAGACAAAATGTCTAAATAAGGGGGTTATACTGTGTTTATGATTCGTATAATTTTGGTCCATCAAGCGTTCACATGAGACAGGCCTTGGTAGAATGAGGCAGTGAGGCACGATCTTGGCCGTCCATCTAACCCTCCGTGCATCTGAGGTGCGCCACGTATCCAAGAGTTGCGTTCACACTACCACTACTACAGACTGGACTTTATGCAACGGTTCAAATTTATCATTACGCAACGGTTATAGTTTATGCAACGGTTTTTAGACAAACCGTTGCATAAGGTATACCTTATGCAACGGTTTTCAGACAACCGTTGCATAAGGTACACTTTATGTAACGGTTCTTGTAAACCGTTGCATAAACTCAAACCTAAAATTGAAAAACATAAGTAGTCAGTCTTCTTCCAATCCCGCTCGTCGCCCTCATCCTCTCACTCCTCTCTGCCAGTCGACCTCCATCGCTCTTCGCCTGTCCGTCACCGGCTCCGCTAACGGTCGCTCTCAGCCCAGTCGACCCTCTGCGCCAGTCGTCCGCATCTTCCTCTTCCAATCCCTAAATCGGTTTGTTCCCAATATGTGCAATCGATTACCAGAACACAATGTGCGGCTGTGTTTTTAGCTTCGACTCCGCCGTATTCGATTTCATTTTGGATTTTTATTTTCTCTACCATTTCGATTTCTAATAGTAGTTCATTTTGTGCAGTGTTTTGAATTCTTCTCTCCAACAATTTTTGTGCATATGCGCTTACCCAGGTCACATCTGTCCAATTCTCAGATGACATTCCAGTTGGGGATAGCGGCTCTGGGAATATGGTTGCTGGAGCCAAAGGTACATAGGTGTGAATAAATGCTTCCGGTTCAAACATTTCCAGTTAGTTTATTGGAATTTGATAATAGCTTCATGTCCTGCCAATGGGGTTTTCTTATTGTGTGTACTGTTCATTGGCAGCTTCCTATCAGACTTGTCTAAGGTAAAGCGTGAGACAATTACATTAATTTAAGGGTTTGGTATATGATGAGTTTGAGATTGTGAAGAATGTAATGTTTATGGTGTGAATAAGTTAGTGATGAAGCTGTCTCCAACGTGTCTGCTATGTTATGATAGTAATGATTTCTAACTAGTACTAATAGTATCCTATATGACAAAGATATTGATCATTTCAATTTGAACATCTCTAATGCAATGACTTTGAAATGCAACAAGGTCAGAAAATCTAGCAATAATAGCAACTCTTAGCATGTGCCAAGACAAAGGAGAATGCATTATTCAACTGAAACACATAGATATGGATGGATAGGCTTTAAAAACACATCAATACTGATTTGTTTATATGTAGACTTTGTTTACGCAGTTATGTTTAATACTAATATGCATATGAATTTAGCTTTGCATGTTCAGTCTTTAGGGCTGTACAAGTCAAAGCTCGACATGTTGAGTTTAAACCTCTTTTTTATGCTGTGTTCACTCTATTCGCTTTGTTTTGTTGCAGGAAGGATGTTATGAAATGGCATTTAAAACCGAGAGTCTCCTCCCAACCGAGGTACAAAGCCATCTTTTCTAGGATACATTTGTTGTAAGTGTGGTGTTCTTTAAGTAAACGGATTAAATTCATCTTCCTCCTATTTCTGTTTAGTTTTTAAACAAGTTAGTATTTCTTGTACTTTTGTTATTCCTACTGTTTGCTTATACCTTGTTCTTCTATCTATGGATAGTTAGCTGAATTGAAACTGTAAGTTCTAAAATTAGCCCTTATTTTCTTAAGGTTCTTGATGAAGCAGACAGAATGCTTGACATGGGATTCGAACAAGAAGTCTGCTCCATATTTAGCCAAACATCCTCAGGTATCTGAAATAATACACCTTTGAATGTCATTAACAGATTTTATTGTGATTATGTAGTCGACATTCAATGTAGTTTGTAAAAATGTAATGCTAATTCTAGGTTTTTTACACTTCATTGTATATATTGATTTAGTCTTCTTTTTATGTGTTTTAGGTTTTTGCTAATGGGATATGAAACTGGAAAGATAGAAGACGAGCAAGATGACATCGCCGACTTCTTGCACAACTACTTGTTTGAACATGATCTTTTGGCAAGATAAATTATTGTAGTGTTTACATTTGATTGTTTTGTGAAGTTGTATGAATGATGTAATGACTGGTCGTATTTTGAGTGAAATGAAAGTATTTGATGTTTGGAAAATGAGTAACAGGGAATTACATTTGTTTGCAATTTGTGTTTAATTTTTAAGGTGAATTTGAGCTATAAAACAACCAAAATATACCAGAATTTTTCCGAATTTTATGCCACGGTTTTAAGAAAACCGTTGCATAATGTCATACTTTATGCAACGGTTCAAGCAAAAAACCGTTGCATAAAGTCATACATTATGCAACGGTTCTAGCAACAAATCGTTGCATAATGTATGACTTTATGCAACGGTTTTTATTGAACTGTTGCATAAAGTCATACATTATGCAACGGTAGCTTAAGCAACGGATGAGGAACCGTTGCATAATGGTCCTCAAAAACGTTGCATAAGGTCTTTTCTGTAGTAGTGTACTGTTGGTAGTGGGTTTACTGTGTCCACGTGGCGCGCCACAAATGCATGGGGGGGGGTAGATGTGTGGCTGAGATCGTGCCTCACCTGCCTCACTTTACTGTTCACTGCCTCATTTGAACGCTCCTTTATATATATAGGAGTGCTCAAATGTTAACCACTTCTTAGAGTGTTAACCTATTAACTCATTTTGATTGGTTGGATGAGTTTCATCCAACCAATCACAATGAGCCACGTGTCCCACTCACCCAACTCATCCACTCACCCATCTCGATCTCGTATATGTTCTCCACATGATCCATATCATATATATATATATATAGAGGAGCGCTCAAATGTTACCCCCTTCTTAGAGTGTTACCCTATTACTCGCTTGTGATTGGTTGAGGGTCCACTACCAATGCCACCACACAATCCACTCACATGTCAATGGGCCCCGTGCTTTGTAAGGTGGCACCTCCCCTCAACCAATCACAAGAGAGTAATAGGGTAACACTATAAGAAGGGGTATATATATATAGAGGAGCGCTCAATTGAGGACACCCCAAAATGGGGAGGACGTGAGGACAAATCTCAGCCGTTGGATGATTTCATCCAACGGCTCCACAAGCCGCCATGTGTCCCACTACTAATGCCACCTCACAACTCCACTCACATGTCCAATGGGCCCCGTGCTTTGTGGGTAGTGGGACACGTGGCACGTTGTGGATTGTTGGATGAAACTCATCCAATAATCAACATTTGTCCTCACGTCCTCCCCAATTTGGGTGTCCTCAACGGAGCGTGCCCCTATATATAGGGGTGCGCTCCATTATTACCCCTTCTTAGAGTGTTACCCTATTACTCCAATGTAATTGGTTGAATGGGTGGGACACCTCACAAAGCACGGGGCCCATTTGGGGTGGTGAGTGGAGAAGTTTTGTGAGTGGGAGAGGTGGTGGATTCTGATTGGTTGGATGAAACTCATCCAACCAATCAAAATCGAGGTGATAGGTAACACTCTAAGAGAGGGGTAACATTTGAGCACTCCTATATATATAGGGACGCGCTCCATTGTTACCCCTTCTTATAGTGTTACCCTATTACTCCAATGTGATTGGTTGAATGGGTGGGACGTACACCTCACAAAGCACGGCGCCCATTTGGGTGGTGAGTGGACGAGTTGTGTGAGTGGGAGAGGTGGCGGATTCTGATTGGTTGGATGAAACTCATCCAACCAATCAGAATCGAGATAATAGGTAACACTCTAAGAGAGGGGTAACATTAGAGCACTCCTCTCATAGAGGAGGAGGAGCGTTCAAATGAGGCACCCCTTCTTAAAGTGAGTAAGTGAGGCATGATTTGAGCCAACCACGTGTCCCACTCAAACCCCCGGTGCTTTGTGGGCGCACCACGTGTCCCACTACCAAAAATCCATCAAAAAGCAAAAAGCAAACATCAAACAACTATTCCTACACTATTCCTTGCCACATCTTCTAAATGAGTGGCTCACAACGTGCCTCACGTGCCTCATTTTTACAACACTGCCTCAACCGAACGCCCCCTATAGAGGAGCGTTCAAATGAGGCAGTGAAATTAGAATGAGGCAGTGAGGCATCATCTCTGCCACTCATCTTAGCCGTCAAACTCATCTCCTCATGACACGTATCCCAGTACCAAAAATCCATCAAAAGTAAAAAGCAAACAGCAAAAAACTATTCCCTACCACGTCGTCTAAATGAGTGGTTCACAACGTGCCTCACTGCGTCATTCTACCCCCTGTTTCAAGAGAGCGCCCCCTATATATATATAGAGAGAGGAGCGCTCAAATGAGATCTCTTCTTAGGCTAAGTTCCTAAGGTCTCATCTCAACCATTAGATCAAATGATCCAACAGTCCTCCTTTATCCAAAAAGTGAAAGTTGTTTGTATTTTTGTACTTTTTGCTTTTACTATATGCACTTTTGTCTTATATCTAACAGATAAAAGTGCAAACTGACAAAAAAGAATTTTTTGAACAAATCTACACCTTTAGATTATTTGATCTAAAAGTGCAAATTAGACCTTACTCAGTCTAAGAGTGGACCTCATTTGAGCGCGCGCCTATATATATAGGGGGCGGTTCAGGTACAAAGTAATTTTAGAATAAATAATAAAAAGTTATAAGAAGCATTGATTCACATTTAACTTCTATTGTTAACGGCATCTTAACTTCCGTTAAAATTTAAACTAAGCTGAAGGCAAATTTGAGATAAAACAATACATTACTTTCTAACTACAGATGAGAACCATAGCTTCGTCGAACGAATAGGTAGAGGCGGCGAGGAGCAAGTCGGCTTCTTCGCGAAAGATATAGGCGGGGATGAATCTGGAGGCGATGAAGGGCTCATGGAGCCAAAAATTCAGCTCCATTGCGGTGCGAAAATCCAACTTTTGGATTCTCCACTACTCCTCGCAACAAGTTGTTCTTCGAAAATTCGATCTTGAAAACACTCTGTTTCCTAGAATCATCAATTAAAGACTTGACGACGCTTTCAACCTCAAAGTAATCTGACACGAATGGAAACCGAACGCAGTTGGATTTACACCAGTTGGTGTTGACGGATTTGATGATTCTGTTGGGGATTAAAGTGGAGAAATCTGGAGGTGGTTCCTCAGGGATTTGCACCATATGGTTCGTTAGGAATTTGCTCTTAAAAGGAGAAATACACACGAGAGCATTCGTGAGATTTGCACCTTTAGATTATTCGTGAGATTTACACACGAGAGCATTCGTGAGATTTACACATGAGATTTGCACCTTTAGATTATCCATCGCTTTTCTTAGAGAAATACACACGAGAGCATTCGTGAGATTGGTGGGAAGAAGAGTGACGGCCGTCTGAGTTTTCCCCACTGGAAAATCAACGGCTCTGAAGTAGTCTGTTCAGTGTGCTGATCAAACTGTTCTGGGAGAACTACCCGCTGCACACTCAAGGTAATCAACATACGCTTTTGGGAGAAAGTGTCCGAGATTCAGGAGAGGTTCGAGCTAGTTCGGGAGGGAGTCTCGAACTCAGGGGATCGAGGGGGAGCCGGGATCGCAAATCCAGATGCAAAGGTGTTAGAGGTTAGGCGCTTACTTTCAGGAGATTATAAGACTCTTTGTACCTCTTTACTTTCAATAAAGATTTGCATCCCTTTAGGGCGTGAGAAGCCCCCCAGAGTAGGTTGTTGCCGAACTGAGAATTATATCTGTGTCGTCTACGCATCCTATCTCAGTAACTGTCTGAGCAGTGTTTGAACCACTAGTTGAACACTACCTCGGTGCTACCCTTGAACAGTCAACAATATTTGAATTAGTATCAGAGCAGGCACTCGACATACAGAGTGTGATCTAGATACTGTTCAAGATGAGTTTGAAGGAAGGATAGAGCACCAATCATCCACCATTGCTTGAAGGGCCAAACTATGGCTACTGGAAGTCCAAGATGAAAGCCTTTTTGAAATCATTCGACGAAAAGGCTTGGAAAGCTATATTGGTTGGATGGACACAACCCATGATGGCCAATCCTAAAGGAGCTGCAGTACCGAAACCAGAAGCCCTATGGACTGACGCAGATGAAAAGGCAGCTGCTAGAAATTCAAAGGCCACGAATGCAATCTTCTCTGGAGTGGACGAGAACGTGTTCAAACTGATTGCTAATTGTGAAATTGCTAAGGGGGCATGGGATATTCCCAGGACAGCATATGAAGGTATAGACAAGGTTCGAAAATCTCGAATGTAGATAGTAACAACGAAGTTTGAGGACATGAAGATGAAGGACGATGAAACCATTCCAGAGTTCAACGTAAGAGTTCTAGATCTGTCCAACGAGGCTGCTGTACTGGGAAAACCCATTGACGGCGAAAGAATGGCCAACAAAGTGTTCAGATCGCTTCCTCCGAGGTTTGCCATGAAAGTTACTGCTATTGAAGAGATGCATGACATCTCCAAACTGAAGCTGGACGACCTCATGGGTTCTCTCAGGACCTACGAGATGAATCAACAGCAAGATGTCTAACCCAGAGATGGGAAAGGAATTGTTTTGAAAGCTGAAACGTATGAAGACAAGTTTGAGTTCGGTTGCACTACTGAACAACTGGCGATAATGGCACAGAACTTTGGCAGAATGGTAAGAAAAATCAACAGACGAGGCCCTGAGCAAGCCTAGTCATCAGGAACAAACTTCCGAAGCTGGAAAAAGGATAAGGCAAAGATGAGTGATAACAGGGAAGGGCGATACAGCGGAAAGAGAAAAGAAATCCAATGCCGAGAGTGCAGAGGATATGGTCTCATACAGGCTGAATGTGCCAACACACTTAAGAAAAAGAAGCATAGCCTAGCTGCCAACCTGAGCGCCAATGAGACGGATGAACACAAGGATGATGAAACCACAAACTATGTTGCATTCACCGCTACTGTTGAAGACTACAGTCACATGAGTGAAAGAAAGTACTCCAGCCATGTGTCTGAACAGCTAGTTGGTGACTCCTCAGACAGTGATGATGAGGAGCTTACACAGGAAACTTTGGCTGCAACATACAAAGAATTATATGAAAAGTGGGCTAATGGTGATTGATCTGAACAAGAAACTAACTAAAACTGTGTCTTGCCTGTCTGAAGAAAAGGACAAGACGTGGCAGGAAGTAGAAATTCTCGTCACTCAGAAGGTAGAATTCCAAGGTGAGGTTACATCTCTAAAAACTCAACTGATGGAGATGAAACAGGAAAGGTCATCGCTGCTCGCTCAGAAAGTTGAACTTCTGGGTACTATATCCTCTCTGAAGGTTGATGATGATCATAAATTTGTACTATATTTATGCTCCACATTTAGTTAATTTTCAATCAATTGCTATGTTTTTATGACCTATCACTTTATGTTTTGGTGATATGTAGGTGAAAAATGAATCCAAGACGAAATAAAGAGTTTTGTGGGAATTTGGGCGAAAATAGTGCAAAATAGGAGGATTGACATCCCTACATGTCGCGCACGCCTAGGGCTCAGACGGTGTCTGATGGACCATAATTGTACGAATCAGAAACACAGTTAAACCCACCAAATTAGACTATTTGTCTAGTTAACTTTTGTCTGTTAGTCCCGATATATTTCCACAGGGCATTTTAGAGACTGAAGTGAAAACACGCTAAGGAGAGGATTTTATGCTGAAAAGATAACAAGAGTCAATCCAAGGTCAAGATCATATGCCGACTGAAGAAACATCAAGGATCCTGACGTGAAATTGACCATAACAAATTAATCAGAAGAATCAGGAGAGGAATCAAGACAGCCCGGGAAAGGAACACACTGACAATTTTGTGAAAAGACTGCACAAAACTGTACAAAACTCACATATGGCAAGATGACTTGGTGACTTGATGAAGAGGTGGCCAAGGGAGGAGCTCCTCCACCCAAGGCAACCGGCCACCGGCGGCTCCTCCACCCAAGGCAACCGGCGGCTTTTCCTCCTCCACATGTGGTGGCTCCTCCTCCCTTGATTTGCTCATCCAATCTCCATGCAACAAGTGCCCTCATCTTAGCCCTCCATTTCTCCTCCCCATGGCTATAAATACACCCCTCCTCCTCCTCACAAATGCATCCCAAAATTGTAAATCACTTCTCTCTCTAAGTTTGTTACTTGTAAGTTTGGTTCGATTTTGAAATAATACTCCTGTTTGTTCTTGAGTATTATACTGGAAATTATAATACTCTTGTCGGTTCTCGAGTATTATAATACTGTAGAGAATACTCCTGTTGGTTCTTGAGTATTCAGTAGGAATTAGGAATACTCCTGTTGGTTCTTGAGTATTCCACCCCTTTCCCTCTTACTGTTTCCAAAAACCCCCGAGTATTTAGCTATGGTATCCATCTCTATGGATATTCGTAGCTAAACTCTTTATTCGGTGGAAGGTATTTTCTTGTATTATATAATGTTGTAATATCTTTTAGTTTCATTTCTTTGTATTCAAAACTTGTTCTATGTGCCATTTATAGTCAGAATTTCCAAGGTTGAGTGGATGCTACGAAAGGGCAAAACTCTTCCGTGGGGTTCGTGAACATACTCGGGTAAGTGGATGCTACGAAAGGGCAAAGCTTATCTGAGAAGTTCGACTCATCTAAAACACCACTTGGTCAATCGTAACTGTGAGATCAGGTGGATGCACAAAAGGCTAAGATACTTCGAAAGGAGGAATTAGTCTGAAATAGAACAAGGGTTGCTTTAAACGATGTTGCAAGTCTTGCGCTACGAAAGGGCCTCGATTCATCTTTGAATACTTAGAAAAGTTACTAACAGTTTATTATATACATGTTATAATACAAGAGTACCTGAAACCGAATGCTTCTCTTAACTGTTAAACCGCAATCACCAACTGCTGATCTACCGGAGGAATTACAATCACGCATCACCCACTGTAAGTCTTCTTTGTATTTACAGCATTTAATTTCTGTATTTACTTTTCCGCTATCAAAACCAAAAACCCCCAAAAAATCACGTAGTTAATCAGAGCGCTAAAACCTCAATCAACCATAAAACACGCTCCCCCCAGTTCAATCACCCTAAAAGAATAGCCTATTCCCCTAATTCCCTTGGGTTCGACCCCTACTTACCACTTACTACCCAGTAGTGTAGTCACAAGTAGCGGATATTATAAATTTATTTTGTACAGAGAACACTGCACCTTAACGACAGTGCAGTGGGCTCCGTCAAAATTGGCGCCGTTGCCGGGGAATTAGCGAATGGATAGTTGTTCTTTTTTATGTTATACATAATCCGCCATGCCTTCCTACTACGAATACGAGTCTTGGAACGATGAAGAGTTTTACTCAATAATCCACGAAGAGATCATCAACATTAAGCAATCCCAGGACGATACTTTGGACGAGTACTTGGTATACTTTGACACCCTTTTGGAGAACTGCCCGCACCATGGATACACCAGACTCAATCTCCTCCAAATATTTCTCGTTGGGATGATGCCACTTGAGCGGAAAAGACTTAATGATGTAGCAGGATGTTCACTCATGAAGTTAACCGTGGCTGAAGCCTGGCGCCTCATAAATGATTTGGCAAAGAACACAAAACAGGGTCAGTGGCACCAAACTGACAATAAGGCACCAACGATGGAAGTGGACTCAGTTCAGAACGAGCCCGACACCACACCCATTATAAGCTTGCCCGCAACAAAACTGAGAGAAGACATCAGTACAAGGGCAGTAATGGATATGGAGGCGGCTCTAAAGGAACCAACACTGGAGTCCACAAAGCTGACAGAGGCCATGATGGATGAATCAGATACAAAAAGCATCAAGAAGGAAGAATTGGAAGCTAGCATCCAGCAAATGAGTGCTCCGATACACCAAGACGAGGTCGAAAACGAGGAATTTTGGGCGGCTGCACAACTGATCTGGGACCGCATCACCAAACCAAACCTCATCACCAAACTACCCGAGGAAGTCCCGGCTCTACTTGACGAGCCAAATGAAGTCCCAGACTTCACTACCAAACCAGCCGAGACATGCCCGGACCTCACTGCCGAACTCACCGAAAAAATCACGGCAGGCCCGGTCCTCACTGAAGAAATGCTCGAAAAAGACCCAGTCTTCATGATCGAAAAGCCCTTACTTAACCCTTCATGTTCTATGAAGATCACGGCCACCAGATATGAGATGATCGATGATGATATAGTGCTAGGCGAGTTGGACAAGAAGCATGAGCCCAAACAGCCAACAAAGGAGCTACCACTCGTCACAAGCCAAGAAGAGCCTCCTGAAAAGTGTAAGGACCAAGGACGGCCAATCATCTCTGCCACAAAGAAGTGGGTTAGCAAGGGCGCATGCTTGATGTTGCTTGGCAAAAGACTGAACTTCCAAAACTACAAAGATGCCAACCGGCCATACACAAAGAAGCTACAAAGACATGGCCCGGTGCAATGGAAGCCCGGAAGGAAAAACAAGAGAGCCCGGCTCATTGAATCAGCAGCTATGATAAAAGGTCTCTCGCCCTGTCAGAAGCAATGGAAAGAGAAAACACCAAAACCCTGGAGTTCTATCCCAGGCACAGGAAAAGTTAAAACAAAAAGCAACGCAGGAACGGTGACAAAATTCGACCTAAGCCACCCATGGGATCCCAACCAATGATCCACAACGAGGTATCGTCGAGCCAACGACGTAAAACAAGTGCACTGGTCGGGAGGTAACCCGACACTATCTTACTTTCTGCACTTACTTTCAGTACTTAGTTTTAAGCTTGCATGACTTTTGAACTAAGGCACGCCTTCGTTCAAAAGTGGGGGGTGAAAACCGCCTGTGTACATAAATAACATGCTTGCTGTTTTTTCTTTTTTAGTAATAGTATCTTTTTGAACATATGAATTTAAGAATGTGAAAAAGATAAATCAGAATTCATGCATTTACCTTGTGAAAATTCAAACTGTTTAAAAACTTAGAATGTAACTTTCCATTTGTCCTTTGTGCTGAGATAACTAGGGATGTGGAGTTGACATAAACTGCCCTAGAAGGACTTGGGAAGCAATCAAAGGATCAGATCAAACTATATGGTTTTCGAAGTCAGTGGAGGCTGCACTTCGGGGTTCAGTGAATAATTGAGTCAAACTCCGCCAAGAAGCATCTATGCAAAGGCGAGGACGGGAATCAGACCGTCCTCTCTCTAGTCAAAATAGCCGAGAAAATAGATAAGCGACCCTCATCTTGACCCGCGCAAAACGACGAAGACGAGAGGAGAGGGGAGGTATTTCCATAGGCTTGCGGGCGATGATTGGACCTCCCAAGAAGGCTGATAAAATGGACTAGCAAGTCACAAAGAAGCGAAAAACTCAAAGAAGAAAATCAAAAGAGGCCAAAGTCCCAAAATTGTGAAGGTTTTAACCGAGCAAAAGTGAAGCACTCAACAAAGTCAAATCAAAGGCCAAAGGCCGATTCACTACAACAAAAAAGCAGTCCCTCGCCAAAGAAAAGAAAAAAAATCAAGAAGGTTCAACTCACTAAAACCCGAACCGAATCACGTGCATGAAAAAGCTACCAGAAGACCATATAGTACGAAACGATCCCGAGGCTGCAACCCAGGAACCTGAAAAAGGCTATCTCCCGAGACATCCAATATAATTTGCATCTCAGCACGGAGGTACAAGTATTAAGTTTCTTCTATTTATTTACACAGTTTAATTTGGTAATAAGTAAGCAATGCATGAATTAGGATAGATCGAGTACCACAGTCTAATTTTCATATGCCAAAACCGAACCTAGAACTTACGCCCTTTAATAGCATTGTTCGGGACGAACAACTAAAAGTGGGGGGTATTCTGATGGACCATAATTGTACGAATCAGAAACACAGTTAAACCCACCAAATTAGACTGTTTGTCTAGTTAACTTTTGTCTGTTAGTCCCGATATATTTCCACAGGGCATTTTAGAGACTGAAGTGAAAACACGCTAAGGAGAGGATTTTATGCTGAAAAGATAACAAGAGTCAATCCAAGGTCAAGATCATATGCCGACTGAAGAAACATCAAGGATCCTGACGTGAAATTGACCATAACAAATTAATCAGAAGAATCAGGAGAGGAATCAAGACAGCCCGGGAAAGGAACACACTGACAGTTTTGTGAAAAGACTGCACAAAACTCACATATGGCAAGATGACTTGGTGACTTGATGAAGAGGTGGCCAAGGGAGGAGCTCCTCCACCCAAGGCAACCGGCCACCGGCGGCTCCTCCACCCAAGGCAACCGGCGGCTTTTCCTCCTCCACATGTGGTGGCTCCTCCTCCCTTGATTTGCTCATCCAATCTCCATGCAACAAGTGCCCTCATCTTAGCCCTCCATTTCTCCTCCCCATGGCTATAAATACACCCCTCCTCCTCCTCACAAATGCATCTTAAAATTGTAAATCACTTCTCTCTCTAAGTTTGTTACTTGTAAGTTTGGTTCGATTTTGAAATAATACTCCTGTTTGTTCTTGAGTATTATACTGGAAATTATAATACTCTTGTCGGTTCTCGAGTATTATAATACTGTAGAGAATACTCCTGTTGGTTCTTGAGTATTCAGTAGGAATTAGGAATACTCCTGTTGGTTCTTGAGTATTCCACCCCTTTCCCTCTTACTGTTTCCAAAAACCCCCGAGTATTTAGCTATGGTATCCATCTCTATGGATATTCGTAGCTAAACTCTTTATTCGGTGGAAGGTATTTTCTTGTATTATATAATGTTGTAATATCTTTTAGTTTCATTTCTTTGTATTCAAAACTTGTTCTATGTGCCATTTATAGTCAGAATTTCCAAGGTTGAGTGGATGCTACGAAAGGGCAAAACTCTTCCGTGGGGTTCGTGAACATACTCGGGTAAGTGGATGCTACGAAAGGGCAAAGCTTATCTGAGAAGTTCGACTCATCTAAAACACCACTTGGTCAATCGTAACTGTGAGATCAGGTGGATGCACAAAAGGCTAAGATACTTCGAAAGGAGGAATTAGTCTGAAATAGAACAAGGGTTGCTTTAAACGATGTTGCAAGTCTTGCGCTACGAAAGGGCCTCGATTCATCTTTGAATACTTAGAAAAGTTACTAACAGTTTATTATATACATGTTATAATACAAGAGTACCTGAAACCGAATGCTTCTCTTAACTGTTAAACCGCAATCACCAACTGCTGATCTACCGGAGGAATTACAATCACGCATCACCCACTGTAAGTCTTCTTTGTATTTACAGCATTTAATTTCTGTATTTACTTTTCCGCTATCAAAACCAAAAACCCCCAAAAAATCACGTAGTTAATCAGAGCGCTAAAACCTCAATCAACCATAAAACACGCTCCCCCCCAGTTCAATCACCCTAAAAGAATAGCCTATTCCCCTAATTCCCTTGGGTTCGACCCCTACTTACCACTTACTACCCAGTAGTGTAGTCACAAGTAGCGGATATTATAAATTTATTTTGTACAGAGAACACTGCACCTTAACGACAGTGCAGTGGGCTCCGTCAGTGTCCGAATGAGTTGATCCTTGGCTTGTTGGGAAGCTGAAAACAAGAGCTACAACTTTTTAGTTAGAACCTAAAGCAGATTCAGCCGCTACAAATGTCAGAATTTGAGTTCAAGAGGTCATCTCAATCTGCGCTTGTGTCACCAAAATAGTTGACACAAGTGATATGGCAGATTCTAGAGAGCATGCAAAAAGTGCTTTGTGTCACCAAAATTCTGAATAAGCGACACAGCAAGACTAAATGGGCCAAAAGCCCAATTTTTGCTAGGGTTTTGGAAAAATGAAAAAATGGAAATTGAACAAAGAGAAAAGGAGGCAGCCGCCAACCCCAAGACTGGACATTCTCCACACATCCACTGACGCCCAAACACTTGGAGACGAGGGAAAAGAGAGAAGGAGGAACGCAAAATGCAAGGATTTACGATCGAATCGAGGATTGAGATTGAAGGGAGTTATCAACATCGATTGGAAGGGTGTAGTACTTCCTTTATCTCGTTTGTAATTCTAGTCTCGTTCATGAACATGATTTGTATTTCCATGACGATGGATAGTGAGTAGTGACCCATATTTTGGGGTCCTACAAAGCTTACTCGACTATGAATCGTTTAATATATTAATCGTTGCATGTTTTGGATTGTTTTACATGATTTGTATTTTACTTAGTGCCTAAACCCAGCGATGCATACTAGGTATTTGAGAAAATGCCTAAGTGTAAAGCTTTAAGACATTAAGCCAATAACGCCAAAGGGGTGAGGCTAAACGTCAGACTATTAAGTAAACTACACGTTACGAACTAGGTGACTACGAGAGTAGCCCAAGTTTGTAATGGGAAAGGCTAGTTTTACGACAAGGACTCCCCATGTTTATGAAACGAGAGTTGGTAAATATCAACGAGTTACTTCATTCAAACCAATAGCACAGCAAGGGTGAGGTTCGTAGTTTAAGGTAGAACTCCAATTTGAACCAATATCGCCGAAAGGGTGAGGTTCTTACTTGGATTGTACGGCTATTTTCCAATCAATATAAGCAAATCCCTGTATGCTAGTTAATAAACTCGATTCTAATATTGGGTAAGTGAAGTAGTTCCCCAAAATACTTCTCGAAATTCGTTAAATCCTTTTCTTACTTTCTTGCATTTTTTGATTTATTAGCTTTTAAAACCAAAACAAAAACTCTTTTCGGACTAGGATAAATAGAAACACAACCTTACATAGTGCATAAGTTTACACTTTCTCCCTTGGACGATCCGGTTCTTACCGACATTATAAATTGTTTTTGACGCACAAAATACTACACGTCAGTTGATATGGAGAAAAATCGAGATATGCACCCAACATGCATGGTGGATCTAAGGAAAACAATGGTAGAGCTAAACCGCAAAGAAGTGTTCCTCTTAAACAAAGTTGAGTCACTGGAACTTCAGAGAGATTCAGAAAGAATCGAACATGTAGCCACCATGAAGGAACTCATCCAGCCTAAAAGATCAATAAAAATGCTGAACTCCGGATCTGATAATCTGAATGATGTACTCAAGTTTCAGAGAATGGAGTCTGGACACCGAGGTCTTTGTTTCACGAAAGAATGCAGCTCGAAAGGAATAACGTTTGTTAAAAGCAAACCTGTTGTGGTACAGAATCCTGGACAGACAGAGAATCAGTACCAGGAAAAGAATCCGATACATCGAAGAAAGGTCTATAATGTTCATCCTCACCCCCACACAGAATGGAAAAGAGACACTCGCACGTGTTGGTACTGCTATCAGATTGGGCACATCAAACCAAAGTGTCGACTGTTCCTGGCTGAACAAAAAGCTATGGAGGTCATGGTCAAACCTCGGATGCGACAAGTCTGGAAACCAATAATCAGGAAGGATGTGTGCACGGTTGCGTTCAGTTCGTCCAGTCACATGAAGAAAGACCGCTGGTACTTCGATAGTGGATGCTCAACCCACATGACAGGTAACGCTAAGTATCTTACACATATCAGACCTGTTAAGAAATGTCAGTTTGTCACGTTTGGCGATGGAGGAAAGGGCCAGGTGATCGGCTGTGGGACATTGAAGGTTCCGGATCTACCTATGCTCGAGGATACCCTCTACGTTGAAGGACTAAAGGTGAACCTGATAAGCATTAGTCAATTATGTGATGGAGGACATCATGTCCAATTCAGTCACAATTCATGTCAAGTACTAGACAAGAATGGAGGTACACTGATGAAAGGAAGCAATTCCGCCAATAACTGCTATCTTCTAGGATCTGATGGAACAGTTGCTGCATCTACCTGCTTGACTAGTCAAACTGATGAGATGGCTTTGTGACATAGACGATTGGGACATCTAAATCTCAAGTCCCTGAAGAAGATTTCCACAGCTGGACTCATCCAAGGAATGCCTGCTATTAAGGGAGACCTGGATGTAGTTTGCGGAGAGTGCCAGATTAGGAAGCAGACAAAGGCATCGCATCAAAAGACATCTCAGATAAGTACTAGCAGACCTCTGGAACTAGTTCATATGGACTTGATGAAACCAATGCAAGTTGAGAGTTACGGTGGCAAGAAGTATGTTCTAGTGTGTGTGGACGATTACACCAGATTCACTTGGACTAGATTTCTTCGAGACAAGTCTGAAGCTGCTCGCTAGTTTATTGAACTAGCTACGTTGCTTCAGATCAGTTACCTTAGTTCAGTACCTCTCAGATCCATCAGTTGTTGGCTCTACTAAAGAAAAATGAGTGTCATAAACAAGAAGGTACCACTCACATGGTAGGTATTTGTCTTATTTCTCAAACTCTTGATAGTAGAGTTGTTGATTGGGTCATTAAGAGTTGGCCTACAGATCATTTCACATGCAACCTTGACCTCTTAGTTGATGTGTATAAGGTGTCTAACAGTTGTACTGTATTGCTACCTAATAGTGAGACTAGCAGAGTGAAATATGCTGGTAAAGTTGCCTTGACCAAGAGCTTGATTCTTTATGATGTTTTGAATGTTCCTACATTCAAGTTTAACTTGATTTCTATAAGCAAATTGACTGGTAGCTCTGGATGTTCTGTGGTGTTCTCTAAAAGATGTTGTATAATCCAGGACTATGCTCACATGACCAACTTGAGGATTGGTAGGCTGGTCAAAGGACTTTACTTGTTGAAGGATGAAGACTTACCTCACACTATCACATGTACAGCTATCATCAAAGATGTTTCTTCTACAGTTTGGCACAGAAGAATGGGTCATCTGCCCATTAATAAACTCAAGAAGATGTTCAACAATATAGCTGTCCAGTTTAAAGAGTGTGACTTGCATTGGCTTGTGTGTCCAATGGCAAAACAAACCAGACTTGTTTTTCCTAGCAGTCTACATAAGTCCATTAAGCCTGTTGAACTTGTGCATGCTGATGTATGGGGACCATATTCTACAAATACAATGTCTGGTTGTAGATTTTTCTTAACCATTGTGAATGATTTTAGTAGAAATACTTGGACCTTTTTTATGAAGAAGAAATCAGAAGTTCCAGCTCTTGTCATTCAATTCTTCAAACTGATTGAGACTCAGTTCAATACTAAGATCAAAATATTCAGGTCAGACAATGGTACTGAATTCTTCAATGATAAATTGACAAAAAATTTCTCTGATAGAGGGTGTATTCAACAGAGTTTTTGCCCTTACACTCCCCAACAAAATGGAGTTGTAGAAAGGAAACATAGACATCTCTTAGATGTTGCAAGAGCTTTGACATTTCAAACCAATCTTCCTAAGGTATTTTAGGGAGAATGTGTCATATCTGCTACCTACTTGATCAACAGGTCTCCAAGTATTGAGTTACAATTCAAATCACCTCTTGAAGTCCTCTTTGGTGTTCCTCCAGTATTTGATCCTCTCAGAACTATTGGTTACCTTTGCTATGTTGGGACAATGGCTTATCAGAGGGGCAAGTTAGACCCTAGGTCTACACCTTGTATTTTGCTTGGCTACCCATATGCTCAAAAGGGGTACAAGGTTTACAATCTTCAAACAAATGAAATATTGATCAGTAGAGAAGTCAGATTTTTTGAGGATATTTTCCCTTACAAAGACCTCAACAAATAACTTGATGCAGACAATAATGTTCATACTTCTGTTACTGTTACTGTTCCTTTTATTCTTAGCAATGGCTGGTCCTGTCAATGAAGTACTTGAGAATGCTACTCTACCAGTTAAAAGATCTAACAGGTAACATCAGCCTCCCTCATGGCAAAGTGACTACATCTGCAACACCATTCAGGTCAGAAAATCTCCTCATCAACTTGACAAATTTTTAAGTAATATGAAATGCTCCATGGCACATGCAGCTGTCTCTATAGCTATATCTCAGATTCAAGAGCTAAAAAATACAATCAAGCAAAGAAAGATGATAAGTGGTGTGAGGCTATGAAAACTGAAATAGCTGCTCTTGAAAGAAATAACACTTGGGTCATTACTGATCTTCCTCATAATCAGTCAGTCATTGATTGCAAGTGGATCTTCAGAATAAAGCTAAAGTCTGATGGAAGCATAGAACATTACAAGGCACGTGTGGTAGCCAAAGGCTTCACCCAAGTGGAAGGCATAGATTACTCAGAAACATTTACTCCAGTTGCAAAGATGACAAGTGTGAGATGCCTTCTAACTGTTGTAGCAATCAAACAATGGCCTATCTTTCAACTGGACATGGTCAATGCATTTCTGCATGGTTCACTGGATAAGGAAGTGTACATGAGACTTCCCACTGGTTTCTATACATCAGAAAGATCAGCATGAAAAGTATGTAGACTTACAAAGAGCTTGTATGGGCTAAAACAAGCTCCACGCCAATGGTTCTCCACGTTCACTGAAGCAATGTTGCAGTTTTGATTTCACTGGAGTCTTAATGACTACTCTCTTTTCGCACTGCATTTTGGCTGTGAATTTATCATGCTACTTGTCGATGTGGATGATATCATAGTGACTGGCACCTACATGCTACTGATACAAGCTATCAAGACTTTCATTCATGAGAAGTTTAAGATCAAGGACTTGGGAACCCTAAAATATTTCTTAGGCCTTGAAGTTGCAAGGAATAAATCTGGTATATTTCTACATTAAAGGAAGTATGCTACAGATCTTCTGACTAAATATGATATGGTGGACTGCAAACCAGTCAAGACTCCTCTCCCAGTCAAGCATCAACTCAGCTTGTCTTCTTCTGCACCCCTACCTGATCCTGTGGTATACAGAAAATTGATTGGGAAACTGATCTATGTTACCATAACTCGACCAAACTTATCCCACTCAGTCCACATCCTCAGTTAGTTCTTGAATGAACTACAACAAATCATCTACAAGCTACTACAAGGCTGCTGAGATACCTCAAAGGGGCACCTGCTCAAGGCATCTTTTTCTCAGCTTCCCCTCAGCTCACTCTATCAGCCTTTAGTGATGCTGATTGGGCTGCATGCCCCAAGACTCGAAGTTCAGTTACTGGATTCTGTATTCTCATTGGTGAGCCTCTTGTATCAGGGAAAACGAAGAAACAATCCATTGTTTCTAGTTCCTCCGCAGAGTCTGAGTATAGCGCAATGTCACAGTTTGCACTGAAATCTTGTGGCTTCTACGTCAGTTTTCTGAAATGAGTGCCCATATATCTACTTCAGTGACCCTACACTGTGACAATCAAGCGCTTATTCACATCACAAGGAACCCAGTCTTCCAAAAAAGAACCAAGCATATCGAACTTGATTGTCATTTTGTGCGCCACTTCATCAACAACCAGACTATACTCCCCGTTTACATACCAACCATGGAGCAACCAGCCAATCTTTTCACAAAGCAATTGTCCGCTGATCATCTCCAACACCTTCTCTGCAACTTGGGAGTGTCCAACATCCTCCAGTCGCCAGCTTGAGGGGGGGGGGTATTGGAGCTTAAAGATGGCTGGTCGACATGGAAATGAAAGAAAGGCCAAGCATTGGAACGAAGGCGTCTTCATCTGGGCGCGAACTGCTTTTGGCCATGCGACGTCATCTCAGATCAGGCGCGCAAGTTCGGGTTTGGCTACTGAGCCAAATGGCATCGTTCTCTCTCTGGGTCCATTTTGTAATTATGTATTGTCCGGATTGTATTATTGAGAACAAAAGGGGTCCTGATCTAATTTGTGGATAGTATAAAACATAGGGAATATGCTGTGTATCAATAACACGAAAATTGCCCCCAAACACTTTTCCCTCCTTTGTCTCGATCCTCTCTACCTGAGCTCCGATCATCTCTGATCGAGCTCCGATTCTTGTTTTCTTCAGTGACCACTTGGATCGACTCATCCAGAACAGGAGGTGGAATGGTAACTTAGCTTCGGGGGACATCTTGTGATTCCCTTTCTTCGACGAATGGGAGTTGTTGGGCTAGGTATTTAGCTACAGCTGTTTCAACCTTATCAGAGTTGGCTTTCACCGAGGCCTTGAAGGTGCCTCTCGATCCTTGCTTTTTGGTGTGCTTTTCTTCATGGATGCCAAGGTCATGTCTTCATCCTGGGATATGGATGATGCGGGCTGCAACACCGTGTTCTTGCTTGTTTGAGCCATGGTCGATTTAGGAGGGAGATGAGTCTAACATAGGTTGCGATTGTTCTAAAAAGATGGAAGGTCGAGGCAGTTTGTGTCGCTAGGATTGGAGCTTCGAAAAAGATCAAGATGTATATATAATTCCCTAATCGGTTATGAAATCTACATTTTTCCTTACCTGACGTCACTCAGCAATATCCTTTAGTTGGGGAAGTTTAAAATTGGGGATATAGTAAAATGCAATGCATCGCTTAAAACGCATCACTCATTTTCTAATTTCTAACGAAACAGGAAAAAACACCAATCTACCCCCAATCCAAACTCAAATCACCCATATACACCAATTCAAACTCAAATCACCAATCTACCCCACTTTTTAATGATTCCGGTACGACACAAACCGGAATTAGGGTTTTGGATAATTCCGGTATGTCCTATACCGGAATTCGTAGAAATGTCTGATGTGGAACGATTTCGGTACGCCACGTCTCCGTTTTCCGAAGAGTCCCGGTTGGAAATAAACCGGAATTAGCCAAAAACCCTAATTCCGGTACGACACAAACCGGAATCATTAAAAAGTGGGGTAGATTGGTGATTTGAGTTTGAGTTGGTGTATATGGGTGATTTGAGTTTGAAATGGGGGTAGATTGGTGTTTTTTCCAACGAAACAGGAGTTTGAGGATTTTTGTGCTGAAATTATGCGTAAGTCAGAACGCATGAGTTTCAATCGGAGTATTCCTGTTTGGACTCCGTGCACTTGAATAGTGCCTCGTTTAACTTTGTTTTGAGTGTTCCAGGTGAACTGTGCGTGATTCTCGCATCCTTAACTCGTAATGAATCAACAAAATAAATTTCCATTCAAAAGAGGGCAGAGCCCTGCATCAACCAAAACATTAAAAACAATTAAGACTTGACTGGACTGGACTGGACACGACGAACTATAACGACTGACTTGATCGGACTTTATCCTAAGCGATCTTGAAATTCAATGCCGCTTTCCTTGCAACTTGGCGATTTGGTTGGTCGAAGGTACAACCCCGTCCCATCGCCAGCCTCGTGACGAAGGATCCTTCATACACAGTGTCCAATATCTTGTCCGTTTCTTTGTAGCTTTTGAATTTCTTCGATAGGATGCTGAATATGTCGAGGCCCTCGTAGCAATACACCTTGCTTAGGATGTTGCAGTCTTCATTCGTCTTAGTCCCTCCCGTATCTTCGCGCGCATTCAGTGAGTTGACGAGCAGAAAGTGCATGATCCTCCATAGCGGCTTGTCAATTTCCGCGGTTGGAGCTCCTCCTACGAATGGCTCGCTGCTAGAGATCTTGCGCCAGACGTAATGTCTTAACACCTCATTTCCTTCAGGGATATATCCGAAGCATCTGCTGTAGTTTGTTATTCCCATTAGCTTGCATAGCTCTCTCCTATCCAAATCATACTCCTCTCCTCCCATTGAAAATACACATTCAATGGTCATGTAGTCATCCCATTCTACCCATAGTGAGGTATAAACTCGATCACAATCTCAGGGTAAGTTCCTGGGTCTTCATCAATCAGTAGGCGTAGGCTGGAGTTAAATACTCGCGTGAGCACTTAGTCATACAGCCCGACGTCCTTCACGACCAACTAGTCGGGGTCAACTGTTGGCTTTGCTAGTACGGTGCAACTATCGAGGTGATCGTAGACCTTGTATTGCTTGAAACTAAAGTCGTTCGCGAAGTCTCGGTTGAATGGGTAGGCCTTTTGGGGTCTTCGGAAAGGAAACCTTGGAGAGGCTACTGGTGGTGAAGGTGGAGTCGAAGGGAGAGTGAGAGTGTATCTTATACCTCTCTCTCGTCGAATCGAATAGGGTTGATGGTAGAGTGGCTCCGAAAAACTGGGGATAAGGTAGAGGGGCGTCCATGACTGAGATAAAGTTTTTGCAGTGTTTAAGTAGGGTATGAGTGCTGCAAGTGACAGAGAGATTGAGTAGGTTAAATAGATGTAGTTGAGAAATGGGTGGCGTGCTCGAGCAATGTGAGAGTGGGAAATGTACGACCGTTCGATATTTCCAGGGTGAATGAATGCACGCATTTACTCAATATAGGGAGGGTCTTGGTGACATTGCATAAGGCGCGACTTCCCTACTGGTGGTTACTTCGGCTATGCACAGATCTTTCTCTCTCCTAATCTCTGCGTAGAAGATTCGGCTCTTGCAAGTGACCTGCCAAAAATTGCATCGTTTCTTTATGCTCTGAGTGAATATCTAGTGCATGAGTAACTGTTACGCGTGTGGCAGTCGAAACACTTCATACTGAGTTGTTGCATGGATCGATCTGACTCCTAGTTCACATGAGACTGAATTGTTCCGACTGCAATAGGTATACTGAATATGAACTGGGTCGGAACACGACCTATTTCTCTCGGAGCTAAATCGGATTTTTTTCTTATAATTGCACGCACTGTGGTCAAAACCAATCTTTTTTGTGCATTTCGAGTAACGAACCCACTCCACACTTAAGTTTCGGTAATGTGCTTTATTGATTAAAGAGAATAGGCATTTGCAACATACTTTTACCTCCCAACGAGGACCTAGTTTAACTTCTTGGTGAGATCGAGCCGAATCTTCCCATAGGGAGGGTTTCGGTCATGGTCTTATTTCATTAAGCATGCCCGTGTAATGGGATCGCAACAGCGGATTGGTCTGGGGGTAGGTCGTGGGAGAGCTTAAGCCTTTGGCCATTAGCCGTATAGACTTCTCCTTTCTTGTGCATTAAGTTCACATGTCCATCCTCATAGACGCGTTGTATCACAAATGGATCTATCAATCTAGACTTAAGTTTCCCTGGAAGAGCTTCAACCTCAAGTTGAAGAGCAGTACACGGTCTCTTTCTTTTAACTCCTTTCTTGATATCCTCTTGTCGTGCCATCTATTGTATCTCTCTTCGTAGAGCTTTCCGTTCTCATAGGAGTCCAATCTGATCTCACCTAGCTCGTCCAGCTGCATTAACATTTTCTCTCCTATAGTTTTCAAGTCAAAGTTAAGTGGTTTGACTCTGCCCATTTAGCTTTATATTCGAGTTCTAAAGGGAGGTGGAACGATTTGCCATATATGAGTCTTAATGGTGACATTCCAATGGGTGTTTTGTACGCAGCCCTATAGGCCCAAAGTACATCGTCCAGTTGTGAGAAGCAATCCCTCCTTGACTTTTCAACTATTTTCTCAAAAATAACCTTGATCTCCCTATTGGACATTCAACCTGTCCACTGGTCTGGGGTGAAAAGGTATTGCAACCTTGTGATAAACTTCATATCTTCTCAAGAGTGCTCTGAATTACCTTTCCTTAAAGTGTGATCTTCTATCAATGATTACTGTTTTGGGCAATTCGAACCTTGAGAATATGGTTTTCTTGAAGAGTTTTATGATGACTTTTGCATCACAAGTTGGGGTGGCTATGGCCTCGACCCATTTGGACATGTAGTCGACAGCTACTAGAATGTATATATTCCCGAAAGAAGGGGGAAAGGTCTATGAAGTCAATATCTGACACGCGTCGTCTGATGCGTCAAATTTAATATTTGTAATTCTCCTGCTAGTGAGCTAGTATAGCGGCAAGCAGGGTCGAACCCAAGGGAGCTAGTAATGTTGAAGCTGTCACTGAAAACAATTAAAAGAGGGGGTTGTGAGTGATTTTGAGTGCTAAAGAGAGAATAGTAAGAAGAATTCAATAAGAGAGAACATTTAGCTTAGGGTTTCTATTGTGACATGTTTATCATTGACTGCTAATAATCAAATCTCTAATTTCTAAGTGTGGTTATTCCGGCAAAGGTAACAACCCAAAGTATCCCGGCAAAGGTGATACACCACAATCTAACCCGGGAAAGGTGCTAAATAGGGCTGCAAATGAGACGATGTACTCGTGAACAACTCGTGAGACTACTCGGTCAAAACTCGATCAAAGCTCGACTCGATTATAAATGAGTCGAGTACGATCACGATATTTAGGCTGGATTATTAAACGAGTCGATCACGAACAAAGTGATACTCGACTCATTTAAACTCGTGAACAACTCGATTAAGTACTCGAATAAATACTCGATTCTTCCACATATATCTTGGAAATTACAATTGTAATTTCAACTAGATTAGGTGGAATAAGTAAATTAGATTTTGGATAGAGTGTTCATCTATATATATTCTCATCTTATTTGTTTTGTAATAAACATCCAATGTGGGACAAAAGTAAACATTATAAAGAAGCATTGAAGAAATCAAAAAGCAAATGAAGGTCCTAATATCCCACATTGCTTGATGTCAAAGAGTTTGATTCACAAGTGATTATAAAAGGGGTGAGTAAAACTCAATCCATCTACAACACCAAAATCCTAACTTTTGGGCTAGACTAATCTTGGGTCTTGGGGTCCTTGAGTTGCCCTGTGGATTTTTGTGAAAAAGCTTAATATTTTCCTATGTAAACAAGCTTTGAAATCGAGGCTTGTCATTGGGGAAGTGTAATTTGAGTTTTAATACTCGAGTATCGAGTCAAGCTCGAGTATCATGAAAACATTTCGAGTCGAGTTCGAACAAAATTTTTGAAGCTCGTCGAGTTTCAAGTCGAGTTCGAGTTCGATATATATTCACTCGAGTCGAGTTCGATATATATTCACTCGAGTCGAGTTCGAGCAGCTTAATACTCGACTCGACTCGGCTCGTTTGCAGCCCTAGTGCTAGACTTCTAGTTCTTTCCTAAATATAATAATTCGGCAAAGGTATTATTAAATCTAGGTGTCACTACCTGTCTTTACGGCAAAGTATCCAACAAGTATTAACGGTAGGGTTTGAATTGGTAGGCTAAGCTTTACGGCAAAGTATCTACTTAGCTTCACAATTCAATCCTTAAAATTGAGCACAAGAACTAGAGAAATAAGAAATTGCATTAAGAATAAAGTCTCAAAACATGTGTCACAAAGACGAAACCCTAAAGTGAACAGATAGTTTAGCTAAACATAATTAAAGGTAGTAAGAAAATCTCTTCTCTCGTCGAACGCTTCGCCTTCTCCTCTAGAGCCGTCTTGGTCTTCGTAGAATAATCAATGATTCGAAACCCTAACCCAAACCTTTTAATTATAGCAAAACTGGGTTTCGAAGTCTGTTTTTGGGCTTGATTTCCAAATTTCAGGCTTGTTGACGTCATCAAAACGCCTGCTGATAGTAGCTGCCGCACCCAACCTCTATGTTATTGTCGCGCTCAGCCTTAACGTTAGCACTGTGCTAATGTCTACCGTGGGTGCGGTTCCCAATGTGTCTTGACTTCGATTCTTGATTTGACCATCTAAATGACCTCGGATGCTCTCAGTGTGAACTAGAGAGTTGTAGAGAATTGAGTCAGCTACGCAGCGACATGTGGCACCTATGTTTCTAATCAACGGTCGGTTCCCAGCACTCCGCCGAACGTCCAAAGGTTTGATCTGCCATTGTGGTGTTTTGGCACAAAATGCCGTCTTTTATCGCGCTTTCTCTCCTAGAGCTTCCGAAACACCTGAAATGCAAAATCATACTAAAAAGTAACTGTTTGCAAATAAAAGTATCGAAATAAACGGGATTAGTTGATTCAACGGGTCGTATAAATACGACTCATCAATATCCCATACATTAAAGATTTCCACTTCGAGGATGCCCTGTTGAGGCATTTCATCCCTTCTGGATATGTTTCCACTTCTTTGGCATTGGTCGTATGCTTGCACAAACATTTAGGTGTTCTTGAAAAGTATGGGCCAATAGAATCCGCACTGAAGTACCTTGGCGGCTGTCTTGTAAGCTCCTCCATGTCCTCCATTCTGGGAAGAATGGCAGTTGTGTAAAGTGTTTTCCATGTTTTCATCAGCCACACACACTCTGTACACATCATCAACGCATAGCTTGAGAAGTTGAGGCTCATCACAGTAGTACCATTTTGCTTTGTGCAAGAACTTCTTTTTCTGGCTTCAATCGATGCACAACTTGTGCATATTATTGATGTGCACTATTTTATCCTCTGGCTTTGCTTCTTCAAATACAATTGCGTGTCTGGGAAATACCAGGCGATAACATTGCAGGAAATGGGCTAGCTTAACATGATTTTTCATTATGTGGGTCCCACTAAGGATCCACATGGATCAACATTTTCAACACTCCTCATTGATCCACAATATTGCAACTCCAAGTATATGTCGAAACAATTCAAATTTATCACTTGAGAGACCTTTGGTAAAGATATCTGTAACTTGTTCATCAGTCATGCAGAATTCCAATTCAATCTCACCATCTTTGACAAACTCTCGAATGTCGTGATACCCGATCCCAATATGCTTGCTCCTGCCATAAAATACTGGATTCTTGACTAATGATATAGCCGACTTGTTGTCACACATACGTCTTGTGGGGCTGATGGAGCGTATTTATACGATTCATCGAGTACACAAAACCCACCTTATTCGACACTTTGTCCTAAGAACACTTACTTGTTAATGTCATTTTATGTTTATAGGCTATTTTGGAGTCTAAAGAGGAAACACGCTTAAAAAGGAAAGATTTGTGCCAAAAAGCCAGCCATGGCCCGAGGGACCGAGTTCTAGGCCATCCTAGGGAACGACCATGCTACACTCAAATTCAGCCTTAACATCCTTCATGGAACCAACTTGGAATCACTTCAAAATGCTAGAACCATCGCCCAAAAGTCAACGACGCAATGCCAAGACCCCGAGCCCGGTCAAGGCCAAACTAGGGCATTACCGGCTGTTTTGGGATTTCGACCATGTTCCGGGCAGAATCTGGCTTAGCTTCCTTCTTGAGATCATCTTAGAATGACTTTGTCATTCAGAATCCACTCTCCAAAATCCAAGAAGCTCCAGCCAAAGCTCCGGTCAGATTCCAGCGAACTCCGGCCAAATTCCGGCGAACTCCGGCCATGCTCCGGCGAACCTCCGATGAGCCTCTGATCAAGCCAATTCCGACCACATCCATGCTCCGGTCAATTCTTTCTCCGGCCACACTCCGGCGAAGTCCAACTAAATCCAAACTACTTATTTCCCGGTTGGCCTTACTATTCACTTCGGTTTGGTTTTGGAATCCGGTTGGGCTTCAACTAAAACCAAAGTCGGTTGGCCTCATGTGACCAAGTCGTTGCCCTTTGGAAGAGCCAAGTCCAAGTGGTTGGCTTATGGAAGAGATAAGTACAAGTGATGGCTTTTGCTTAAAAGATCCTAGTGATGGCTTTTGCTTAAAAGATCCTAGTGATGACTTTTGCTTAAAAGATCCTAGTGATGGCTTTTGGCTAAGCCAATGAGAGTGACTTGCTTTTGGGATATTTACAACTCCAAACTTAGTCCCCAAGTCTTCTTTTTCCTATATATAGAGGCATTGGCCTTAGATGTCATGTGTGCTTACATTAGGGAGAAGAGAGCTTATCTCTCTTCTCCACTTCACTTCAATACAAACACATTTCCTTTTGTTCTTCACTTGTTCTTGCTCTTGAGTTCGAATCCTCTTTACTTTTATTGTCAAGTTCTTTACTTTTCTTTGTTGTTTTCTTTTACTTTCATGTCTTGTTACCACAGCCAAGGCTACTTGTATTCCTTGACATGAATACAAGTAGTCAAAGCTAAGTTCTTGCTACAAAAGCTCACGGTTCTTTTTACTTTCTTGTTGTGTTCCACAAAGCTCTCGATTTTCCTTTTGTTTTCCTTGTTCAAGTCACGGCTGCTTGTATTCCTTGACATGAATACAAGTAGCTAAGGCTTATATTCGGTTTAGGGGTTCTCTCATACTATGACAATGTTTTGAGACCCTTTTACTTAATGCTTTTTGTGTTCTACTAGTTCTTTGTGCCATTATTCGGTTGAACAACAAGGCTAAGTGGATGCTCGAAAGAGCAAAGCTTAGCCGAGTAGTTCAACCTATCTTTAAAACCGCTTGGTTGGTCATAGAAATGTGAGATCATGTGGCGGCACCTAGGCTAAGATACTTCGAAAGGAGGAATTAGTCTAGACAGAACTAGAAGTCTATGTCTTGTTTTTGGAGTAGATTGTGGTGTAAGTGCTTTGAAAGGGCCTTACTTTAGAGTTATATCTGGACCAAGGAATAACCCACACTTATGAACACAAGTAAGATCATTTGAAGTCAATGATGGATGTGTCACTAGTTGAGACCCTAGACTGAATATCTTCCTTTTGTGAATATTTTTCTTATGTGAATATCTTTCGTCTTTATTTTGAGCACATTTACTTTCAGCACTTTACTTTCAGTCATTTACTTTCCAGCAATTTACTTTTCAGCACTTACTTTCAGTCTTTACTTTCAGTCTTTACTTTCAGCACTTTAATTTCTCGCACTTTACTTTCAGTACCTTTACTTTTACGCAATTTACTTTCTGTCATAAAACAACCAAAAACCCAACTGTCTTTATTTTTCTTTTCTTTCTTTTCAAAGAACAACCATTCCACACTAACTCTCTTGGGTTCGACCCCTACTTACCGCTTGCTATCCATAGTGAGCCACTAAAGTAGTGGAATTATAATTTTGCAGCGTACCAACGACGCGCTGTCAGGGGCCCTCATGCTTATGGTCTAGGTCTTCAAAAATTTGTCAAAGGCAAGCTGCTTGACAATCTGCGGTAGTTACTGTTATGTACTCCGCTTTAGCTGTAGAAAGAGCAACCACTTGTTGCTTCTTTAACGACCACGAAACTACTACATCTCCTAAATAGAAAGCATAACCTAATGTACTCTTCCGAGTTTCCACATCACCAGCCCAACCACTGTCCGTATATCCCGTCAGACAAAATTCTTTAGTGTGAGAATACATAATCCCATAATCACTAGTACCACTGATATATCGGAGTATGCGCTTCGCTGTCCGCAAATGCGACTGCTACGATTGCTCCATAAACCGACTTATAAGTCCAAACCGATACACAATATCTGGTCTAGTTGAAGTCAAGTATCGTAGACTTCCAACTATACTTTTAAAGTAAATGGGATTCACAAGCTCTCCAATACCTTCCTTCATTAGCTACATCCTCTCTACAACTGGTGTTTGGACCGCCTTCATTCCCTCGAACTTAAACCTTTTCAAAATATCATTGGCGTACTTCTTATGTTAAATAAAGACTCCACTATCCCCATGCTCAACCTCATTGCCTAAAAGTAGGACATCAATCCCATGTCAGTCATCTCGAATTGACGATTCATCGCTTCTATGAACTCGATGAACATCTCCTTTGAACTTCTATGAATACCAAGTCATCCACATACTAGGAAACTATCAGCATTTGTCCTTCAGCATTTCTTTCGATGTAACGCGTATGCTCATAAGGACACTTCTAAAATCCATTCTCCAGCATATACGTATCGATCCTCCCATACCATGCGCGCGGGCCTGCTTCAGTCCGTATAGAGCATTCTTCAACGTGTACTGACAGGTGTCGTTGTACCTGTGCAAAAATAATATTTCTTTTTCCGACTAGCAAGTGGTAAGTCGGGTCGAATCCACAGAGATCGGTTGAGAATCTGTTTCACTAAGTAAAAACGTAACAATGGGGGGGCTTTGAATGCAAACAATTAAATAACGCAAGTAAGCAACAATGGTTACTAGAGAAATCGTCACACTAATTCGAGTATCAAATATTAAAGAACAGTGCAAGCTAGAACTCTCGACTATGATGCAAGAGTAAATCATTAACCCAACCGTTATGATTTCTAATGTTTTACAACTTATAGCTCCCCGCTAGGTTGCACTACAAGTTGTCCTAGGGTGTTGATCGCTCGTAAATATAGTGTAAATATTCGATAAGTAAATCAAATACTTATGCTAAGTCACGTTAAATCAAAACATTTGTAAAGACTCGGGAAACCCAAGGTCGTACCCAAGAGATAGATGATTAAACTAGTTGTGCTAAGGATTAAATCTAGATTATTTATGGTTTTGGGGGGGGGTTTATGCCTCGAAAGAGGTTGATAGCAATGATTTACTATCCAAAAAGAGAGATTCTAGCAAAGAAACGAATAAACGATCAATCAAAGATGACTAGGGATTACTTCCCCACCTAGACAATTATAGTGATGATGATATTAGATGTCAATTATGAATTTGCATGCACTTGAATAGAATTTAGCCATGTAACATTTCCCCTAAGTTCCACTCGCGCTACAACTTAGGATAAAGAGGTTACACCTCGCATAGGACCTCACACTCGCGCTCTATTGGCCCTATAGAACATGCATTTCTAATCTCACACTCGCGCTCTATTGATTAGATAAACATGTTCTTGTTAAACTCAAGCTATTCTCGTTAGAATTTAAGTGTCGCCATGTAACACAAAAGTCCTAATGCCTCTTCATTCATTTCATTAAATTCATGTTGATCAACGTAAGCTACATCAAACATGAAATTAAGCTAAGTTCCCATTGAGGACATTTCACAAACACCTTATGGGCTACTCTAATCATGTAGTTCAAATGAAGAAGATTTATGTGCAACCTCATTCAATATTGACATCAATGGTATTTACATCATCACAATATGTCTAGGGGATCCATAATCCCCAATCAAAGCCACTACTCACTCATAGTGAGTTTACAAACAAAAACGATTTCCAAAGTTGAAGAAAACATATGAGATGTAGAGTTTGAAGATCTAGAACCAATATGAAGACACAATCAATCCTTGTGTTGTTGATGATTTCCCCAAGAGATGTGCTCCAAAACCCTAGGTGAGTTTCCCAAGTCCCGATGATCCCCCCCCCCTTTTGCCCCAAAACCCTAAAGTTTCTATATATAGGCACGAGTAAAATCTGAACTTTCAGCAGGGGACCCGGCCGGGTGAAGTGAGAACCGATCGGGTGAGGGGCATTGTCTCTTCATCCCGTGCATGCTGCAGAAAAGACCCGGGCGGGTGAAATTTGACCCGGGCGAGTCGTGACCTCCGAATTTGGTCCTGACATGAACTGAAGAGTTTTAGCCCTTTGAGTTAGCTTTCCAACAAGCATTGAATCAACCAATTCGAACACCGTATGAGATCTGTAGGTCCAAAATACTCCGGAGAGGTTGGTTTGTCCCGTAATGCCCGAAAATCTATGTTTTTGCTCCGAAATGCTCGGTTTTGCTCCAAAATCAATGTCCACTTGTGTTCTCAGCTTAAATGCTGCAATTTGCCTGAAATAATCACAAGGCATCAAATAGCAAGTGAAATCGTGATAAAATGAATGAAACAATAAGCATATAGGTCGCCTAAAATGCATATATTTTAGCGCTATCAGGTGTCAATCCTAGTGGTATATTACTCGTATCCTAGTTTACTATCCCCGCTAGGTTGCTAGTAAACTGTGATAATCAAAATCAACAATAACAGAAGCTCCCCCGCTAGGGTTCCACTTATGCTAGCACATCAATTCCATAAACAATGCAGAATAATATAACGCAAAACATAAAGATAAATATAGGTCTCAAGTCAAAACATCACAATGTCGAGTTCTAGCCTACACATATGAGTTTAGCTACTCATCGCAATGGAATACATCATCAAGTTGTTTGAATGTAATGAAACGAAAATACTTATGACGAATTCTCCACTAAGCTGCAGCTCAACTCTAACACTTGAATCCGTGTCTCTTTTCTCTTCTGAAATTCGAGGTCTGGTCGCCTCTGGTCGCTTAGGGTTTGGCTCGATTTCTTCTCCTTTTATACTTCCCGAAATTGCAATTTAGAAATAACGAATTTCGACTTGCCAGCTGTCCCCGCGGACGTCTCCTGCATTTGCTTTCCGCGGACGTCTCTTGAATATTGGTAATTGTTCAGACGTCCGCGCCAAGAATCCTTAAGCCCTCCGCGGTTTGCACTGACAAAAACTCCAAAGTGCTTCGAACTTCATTTCTTTCCGCGCCAAACATCTTCAAATAGGCTCCTTTTAGCCGGTATTCCTTCCATGGTCTCCGAGTGTACCTGAGAACGAAAACTACACACAGGTAGTGAAATAATATACAGGTAACACTAAGAGACGGAGTTTTAACATATAAAATAGTCGTACAACTACGACTCATCAAACTACCCCACACTTGAACTTGTTCGTCCCGAACAAAGAACAAAGCCATATAATGAATTACAATGTACTAGTCATGCTAATCCTTACATCTCAATCTCAAATACAGCAATTAATCTTATCATGCTTAAGATTCTAACAATGCGAGTAAAGATAGATTTTTCGATACTTGTTACCTCGCGAGTTGTAATTCAAACGACCTTGGATGTTTGGGAGATAGTCCTTTATAGGTACCTGACAGACCGCTCGTCGTTAAAGCGATTTGTGCAAATAAATTTATTGTCCGCTACTCGCAACTATACTACTGGGTAGTACTTGGTAAGTAGGGGTCGAACCCAAGGGAATCAGGGGAATAGATGTTCTTTGAGGGGGTTGTCCAGCGAGAGAGCGTGTTTTAGGTCAGTTGGTTGGTTTTAAAGCTACCAGCTAAGTGCTTGATTGATTGATTGGTTGGTTGGTTTTAATACTGGAAAGCAAATTACTGTTTATAATTAAAGAGAAATGTTCGGTTTCAGGGGCCTTGTATTATATCATGTTTATCATTGACCTTTAGTGAATTATCTAAGTATTCAAAGATGAATCGAGGCCCTTTCGTAGCGCAAGACTTGCAACATCGTTTAAAGCAACACTTGTTCTAAGCAAAACTAATTCCTCCTTTCTAAGTATCTTAGCTGTAAGTGCATCCACTTGATCTCCCAGTTACGTTTTTGACCAAGTGGTGTTTTAGATAAGTCTAACTCCTCGATAAGTTTTGCTTGTGACAGCTTCCACTTACCGAGTATGATCACGAATTTCCACGGCAGAGCTTTGCTTGTGACAGCTTCCACTCAACCTTGGAAACTCTGACTTGATATACGGCACATAGAACAAGTTTTGAATACTAAGACTAGACACTAAGTTAATAGTCTTAAAACATTTTATAATACAAGTGCGCCCCTTCTACCGAACTACTAGTTTAGCTACTATTCATCACGCTAAACATTATAACTAAGGAAATAAAACAGTTGAATAAATACTAAGAATTACTTACAACCGTTGAAGCGCCAAGGGAGCTATCCTTTATTTCCAAAGCCAAACTTACATATACATAACTTAGAGAGAGAAGTGAATTTTACAAGTGAGGGATGATTTCAAATGAGGAGGAGCTCCTCCTTATATAGCCATGGGAGGAGGAGGAGATGGAGGCAAGTGTTGCATGGTGATTGGAGGAAAAAATGGATGGAGGATATGGCCACACATGGAGGAAGGAGAGGAGGAGGAAGGAGGAGGAGACATGTGGAGGAGGAGCAAAAGCCGCCGGTCAAGGGAGGAGGAGCCGCCGGTTGCCGGTGGTGGAAGGGGAGGAGCTCCTCCCTTGGTCACCTCTTGCCCAAGTGGTCGGTCATCTTGCCCAAATGTGAGTTTTGTACAGTTTTGTGCAGTCTTTTCACAAAACTGTCAATGTGTTTTCTTCCCCGGACTGTCTTAATTCCTCTCCTGATTCTTCTGATTAATTTATTACGAGTGCTTCAATGTCAGGATCCTTGATATTTCTTCAGTCGGCATATGATCTTGACCTTGGATTGACTCGTAACATCTTTTCTGCTTAAAAAGCTCCTCTTTAGAGTGTGTTCTCTCTAAGCTCTGAATTACCCTGCAAAAATATATCTGAACAAACAAGCAAAAGTAAATAGACAAAATGTCTAAATAAGGGGGTTATACTGTGTTTATGATTCGTATAACTTTGGTCCATCAGATTACCCCCCACTTTTAGTTGTTCGTCCCGAACAATGCTATTAAAGGGCTGTATTATAAGTTGGCTTTGAAATATGAAAATTAGACTGTGGTACTCGATCTATCCTAATTCATGCATATTACCAAATTAAACTGCGTAAATAAATAGATGAAACTTAATACTTGTACCTCCGTGCTGAGATGCAAATTATATTGGATGTCTCGGGAGATAGCCCTTTTTAGGCTTCTGGACTGCAATCTTGGGATCGTCTCGCACTATATGGTTTTCTTGTAGCTTTCTCTAGCACATGATTCGATTCGGGTTTCAGTGAGTTGAGCCTTTTTTATTTTCTTCTTTGGCGAGGGACTGCTTTTTTGTTGTAGTGAATCGGCCTTTGGCCTTTGATTTGACTTTTTGAGTGCTTCACTTTTGCTCGGTTAAAACCTTCACAATTTTGGGCCTTTGGCCTCTTTTGATTTTCTTCTTTGAGTTTTTCGCCTTTTTGTGACTGCTAGTTCATTTTCTCAAGCCTTTTTTGGGAGGTCCAATCATCGCCCGCAAGCCTATGGAAATACCTCCCCGCTCCTCTCGTCTTTGTCATTTTGCGCGAGTCAAGATCAGGGTCGCTCATCTATTTTCTCGGCTATTTTGACTAGAGAGAGGACGGTCTGATTCCCGTCCTCGCCTTTGCATAGATGCTTCTTGGCGGAGTTGACTTCAATTATTCATTAAAAACCCGAAGTGCAGCCTCCACTGACTTCGAAAACCGTATAGTTTGATCTGATCCTTTGATTGCTTGCCAAGCCTCTCTAGGGCAGTTTATATCAACTCCACATCCCTAGTTATCTCAGCACAAAGGACAAATGGAAAGTTACATTCTAAGTTTTCAAACAGTTGAATTTTCACAAGGTTAATGCATGAATTATGATTTATCTTTTTCACATTCTTAAGTTCATATTTTCAAAAAGATACTATTACTGAAAAAGAAAAAAAAACAGCAAGCATGTTATTTATGTACATAGGTGGTTCTCACCCCCCACTTTTGAACGAAGGCGTGCCTTAGTCAAAAGTCATGCAAGCTTAAAACTAAATACTGAATTTAAATGACAGAAATTAAAGTGCGGAAAAGTAAGATAGTGTCGGGTTACCTCCCGACCAGTGCACTTGTTTAACGTCGTTGGCTCGATAGTACCTCGTTGTGGATTACTGGTTTGGGTCCCATGGGTGGCTGAGGTCGTACTTTGCCACCGTTCTAGTGTTGCTTCTTCCTGACTTCTTGCCGGAGTAAGAGCTCCATGGTTTTGGTGTTTTCTCTTTCCATTGTTTCTGATAAGGCGGGAGACCTTTGACCATAGCTGCTGGTCTTGATACTTTTTTGGTCCCTAATGACAGGTCAGAAAACTGTGCACCGTGATCTGAGATAGGTGTTATGTCTGGCGGTTTCTTCGTGTCCGGGTGGCTCTTATTAATGTAGAAGTGTGCAATTTTGCCGCCGAACTTAAGTGATAATGACCCCTTGCCCACATCAATTCTTGCTTTAGTGGCGTAGAGGAATGGTCGTCCCAATATTATTGTTGGTGGGTCGTCTTCGCAGGTTTCTTCTGTTGGTATTACATAGAAGTCTGGAGCAACGACAAGTTCTCCCACATGGAGTATTACATCTTCCAGTTCTCCAACCGGGCGGATGCATGATTTATCTCCTAGCTCGATATTTGATCGAGGTGGTTTCAACGGACCAAGTCCTAGTAGGTAATACAAGGAGGAAGGCATGGCGTTGATAGCAGCCCCAAGATCGACTAAGCATTTATGGATCTGGGTTTCACCAATACCACAGGTGATTGTAAAGGCCCCAGGGTCTTTATTTCTTTCCGGTTGTGGCTCATGATCTGAAGTGAGGGCTCTTTCTATTGTCGGACTATTCTGCCCACTCCCTGGCTTAGAATTTGCGTACTCGGACTCTTTAATATTTTGCTTCGAAGCAATAATATTATTTGGGGAGTCCCAACCAGATGCTGGTATGTCAAAGTGTGTGATCGGCGGCGGTGTTATGCAAACAGTAAACGCGTACCGTCCATTGTCAGCATGCGTAACCCATGTTTTGCCATCATTGGGTCGGTCTTCTTCTTGATTCCAATCAGGTCGACTCCTATGGTTGAAGTGATTGTTTGTAAGTCTGTAGGTTGGGGACCGTGCTACTTCTCCTAGAGTAACCTTCATGTTTGACCTCCTTATCATGCTTATGTTCGCCTTAGGATTTTGGACGGTCTGTGAAGGAAGTCTGCCAGGTTCAGTAGTGAGTGTTGACATTGCGGTGGCGAGCTGGGACATTTGTTTGGTCAATTCTGAAATTGCACCGTCAGTTTTTGCCTGGTACTGGTGTAGTGAAGTACCCAATTGATTAATGTTTCCCGTGAGCTCCTTCATCGTGTCATTGAGCGACTTGCTAGGTTCATGCTGATTGCTCGGTCTGGCTTGGTACTGATTTGGCCCTTTTTGGTGATATTGGCCTGCTGATGGAGTGTTCTGATGATTTTGTCGGTGGGGTGGTTGGTAGAATGACTGCGCTAGTTGAGGGACAACTGGTTGTGTCTCCGTCTGAAGATAGCTGTTGTTGTTACGCCAGCCTGGGTTGGATGTTTGACCGTACTGTCTATTTTGTCCAGCTCTGTCGTTGTTGTATCCTTGATATCCTCCCACTGCATTCACATCAGCCGGTTCTTCTTCTATCAATGTTGGGCATGCGTCCGTTTTGTGGTCCGTAGAACCACAGAACTCGCAAGGTTTTACCGTAACTGGCTGTCTACGTATGATCTCAGTCATCATCTCCTTTAACTGTTTCATCTCTTCAGTTATGGAGTTTACTGATGCCTCGGTTTGTGCTACCCTTTTTGATCGAGAGAATTCATCTTGGCGAGTGGTCTCTTCTCTAAATCGAGCATTTTCAGCAACGTTGGCGATGAGATTTCTGATGCCACTTAATGATAGATTCATCATGGACCCTCCCGCTGAGGCATCCAAGAGCATTTTGTCTAATGGTCTTAATCCATCAATGAGGTACTCGATGACGAGTTTCTCGGGCAGTCCAAGGGTACAGCAGCTCCTTTCTAGGTGATTGAACTTTTCCAGGTAATCGTACATGGTTTCATTGGGACCTTGTTTGATTTCCTGTAGTTGTTTCCTTACTTGCATTGCTCTTCCAGCCGGATAGTATTTGTCTAAGAATTTCTTCTGCATCTGAGCCCATGTTCTGATGCTTCCGGAAGGCAATGAAAGGAACCAGTCGCTTGCCGAGTCTATGAGGGAAAAATAGAACGCCTTTAACTTGAAGTCGTCCATATTCACTCGATTGGGCTTTAGATTCTGGCAAATGCCATGTAGGCGTTGGAGGTGAGTTGTGGCAGATTCTCCTTGAGATCCTGAGAATTTTGGCAGGCTGTGCGCCACTGATGCGTTGATGGTTATGTTTTCTAATTCAGGGTTCTCATAGATGCACCACGGCTGTGTCTCAAAATTAGGGGCATTTAACTCGCCCATAGTTGGTTCACGGTAGTTGTTGTCCCCGTAGTAGTCATCGAAAGCGGGTTCTCTTCTTGGCATGTATCGAGGTTGAGGTTGTGGTCGTGGGGGATGGATAGGAGGTTGTACTGGACCAGCTGCATTTCGGTCCTCGGGTAATTCTTGGTTTCTTCTGACTGCTTCCCTATCACGAGCTCTTCTGTTTCTGATGAGTTGTTCCGGATCGTCGACGAATGGAAACGGTACCTCATCATTTTGATCGTACAGGTTTATTTCTTCGTCATCCTGGTAGTCATGGTGACTTTCTTTGCGAGACATGGTTGTTTTGAAGCGCGTAACGATTCAAAGAACTTTATCCGATGGCTGATTCCCCGGCAACGGCGCCAATTTGACAGACCGCTCGTCGTTAAAGCGATTTGTACAAATAAATTTATAGTCCGCTACTCGCAACTATACTACTGGGTAGTACTTGGTAAGTAGGGGTCGAACCCAAGGGAATCAGGGGAATAGATGTTCTTTGAGGGGGTTGTCCAGCGAGAGAGCGTGTTTTAGGTCGGTTGGTTGGTTTTAAAGCTACCAGCTAAGTGATTGATTGGTTGATTGGTTGGTTGGTTGGTTTTAATACTGGAAAGCAAATTACAGTTTATAATTAAAGAGAAATGTTCGGTTTCAGGGGCCTTGTATTATATCATGTTTATCATTGACCTTTAGTGAATTATCTAAGTATTCAAAGATGAATCGAGGCCCTTTCGTAGCGCAAGACTTGCAACATCGTTTAAAGCAACACTTGTTCTAAGCAAAACTAATTCCTCCTTTCTAAGTATCTTAGCTGTAAGTGCATCCACTTGATCTCCCAGTTACGTTTTTGACCAAGTGGTGTTTTAGATAAGTCAAACTCCTCGATAAGTTTTGCTTGTGACAGCTTCCACTTACCGAGTATGATCACGAATTTTCACGGCAGAGCTTTGCTTGTGACAGCTTCAACTCAACCTTGGAAACTCTGACTTGATATACGGCACATAGAACAAGTTTTGAATACTAAGACTAGACACTAAGTTAATAGTCTTAAAACATTTTATAATACAAGTGCGCCCCTTCTACCGAACTACTAGTTTAGCTACTATTCATCACGCTAAACATTATAACTAAGGAAATAAAATAGTTGAATAAATACTAAGAATTACTTACAACCGTTGAAGCGCCAAGGGAGCTATCCTTTATTTCCAAAGCCAAACTTACATATACATAACTTAGAGAGAGAAGTGAATTTTACAAGTGAGGGATGATTTCAAATGAGGAGGAGCTCCTCCTTATATAGCCATGGGAGGAGGAGGAGATGGAGGCAAGTGTTGCATGGTGATTGGAGGAAAAATGGATGGAGGATATGGCCACACATGGAGGAAGGAGAGGAGGAGGAGACATGTGGAGGAGGAGCAAAAGTCGCCGGTCAAGGGAGGAGGAGCCGCCGGTTGCCGGTGGTGGAAGGGGAGGAGCTCCTCCCTTGGTCACCTCTTGCCCAAGTGGTCGGTCATCTTGCCCAAATGTGAGTTTTGTACAGTTTTGTGCAGTCTTTTCACAAAACTGTCAATGTGTTTTCTTCCCCGGACTGTCTTAATTCCTCTCCTGATTCTTCTGATTAATTTATTACGAGTGCTTCAACGTCAGGATCCTTGATATTTCTTCAGTCGGCATATGATCTTGACCTTGGATTGACTCGTAACATCTTTTCTGCTTAAAAAGCTCCTCTTTAGAGTGTGTTCTATCTAAGCTCTGAATTACCCTGCAAAAATATATCTGAACAAACAAGCAAAAGTTAAATAGACAAAATGTCTAAATAAGGGGGTTATACTGTGTTTATGATTCGTATAACTTTGGTCCATCAGTACCACGGACACTGCATTCTTTTCTGAGTTTTGGTCTTTTGATTGAGTCGGCGGCTTTCTTTGACACGTGATTAATTCACTGCTTTCATACCATTGAGTCGGACCTTGATAAACGACACATTTTTGCTTGAATCAATCAGATTTCTGATTTTCTTCTCACTTGATGGTTTGCCTTCAGCTTTTGAATTTGTTTCTTGTCCACATAATCATTTGCGCCTTCTGCTCTTTTCTCATCCTCGTCCTTTTCACGCGAGTCAAGCCAAGGGTCGCTCGTCTTTTTTCCAGGCTACTTGGACTAGAGATTGGACGGTGTGATGTTCTCCCGTCCCACCTAACCGCATAAGTACTGCAGTGGCGGAGCAGACTCTCAGGATTAGGCTAGTGAAGCATCAACCTCCACCACTTTTCTCAATCATCAGAACCAAAAACTCAGATTTTCCTGCAATTTGCCGTACCTTTCTAGGACATTTATGTCAACTCCACATCCCTGCATATCACAACTCGAAAGAACAAAGCATCGAAATTTTTTGAAATTTCGCATTTTTAGTCAAATGAGCACAATAGTCATAAAAAACTGGAAATACGATTTTGACATATCAGAAAAGCATAGCAGTGCATCATCAGTTCATTACGCCACATAACTGACTCTATAATATCCCACCCCACACTTAAACTGACACGTGTCCTCACGGTATAACTCAAAGGGTAAGACGGATAAATAAAACCGACTCAAATAAAAAATAAAAATAAAAGAAATGAAATAAAAAATGAAAACGAAGGAACTGGTACTCCCCCAGTATTCTGGTGGTGGTGTGCTCTGCTATTTCCCGTGGACGCCTTCATAATATAATGCCGCGGACGTCTCTTGATTTAGCTTAATTGGCATAGACGTCCACGCAGGTAATGGTTCAGACGTGCGCGGAATGCACTGATGTAGAATTTTTCCTTCGTTTAATCACCTGAAAATACCAGAAATAAAAAGAAATGCACTCGAGGCGCATTATCAGCTTCCCAATTCCACTATATAACCTACTCCTAACATGAATAAAATAAAAACACACCGGGTTGCATCCCGGTAAGCGCCTTTGTTTTACGTCCTTGGCTGGACATTACCTCTTTTCGGGATCACAAGTTAGGATCCCATGGCTGCTCCAAGTCAAACTTACCGATCAGCGTGCTCCTCTCCTCAACACGTCCACAAGTTAATAGTTCCTCAGTGCTCTGCCCGATATCAGGTGGCTTCGATCTCCAATTCTTTTCCTTAGGTGTCCACCACTTTTGCGCACCCACCCCACACTTTTGTTTCTTTACTCGCTTTTTATCTGGTGGGCGTGTTTTCCTTGTTACCTTCAGCTGCTCACTGACACCCTGAATCACACGCAACGATTCAGCAGTTGTAATATCAACACAAGTCTTACCAGCAATCTCGGGTGGTTTCCCCGCACAAGGCTGGTGGTCGTCCTCAAAGACACGAAACTCAGCCACCTTGCCACCATATTTCAGCTTTATAATACCCTCAGCGACATCAATCTCCGCCTTCATCGCAAACAAGATAGGTCGTCCTAGAATGAGTGTTGGTGACTCCTTAGTTTGGGTGTCCTCCATCTGCAAGACATAAAAATCTGCAGGCACAACAACTTCACCAACATTCAAGGTTAAATTCTCAAGTAAACCATAGGGATGAACACATGACTTGTTGCCTAACTCAATAGTTAACTTGATCGGTTTCACCGGTCCAAGTTTCAATGAATAGTATAAATCATAAGGCATCACGTTAATAGACGCACCCAAGTCAATCAAACAGTGGGGAATAAGCGTGTTACCAATGCCACAGGTTACCGTGAAGGCACCTGGGTCTCTAGTTCGAGTGGTCAACGCTCCTTGTTTCCCTTGCTCCAATTCTTGCATTTGTGCGATGATTTTCGCTTCCTCATACCCCGTCTGTCTAATTTCATCGTTTACAGCTTCGTGACGCTCGATAACCTGCATGGGAAATGGCAGTGGCGCAAAAAGATTAGAATTCAAAATCTGGAAATCACTTACTTGGAATTCCGTGCACGTCTCATGATTTTTATCCGCAGACGTCTCTTGATTTTGCAATAATTCATCAGGCGTCCGCGCCTTAATTGTGGAGACGTCCGCGCTCTGCACTGAGGTAGCATCCAAATTTTGCTCTTTTTCTTCTTTTTCTTCAGCCCTAATCTCCTCTTCATCCTTTATCACGATCACACTGATATTTTGCCTTGGATTGGGGATCGTTTGTGAAGGCAGCTTCCCTTTGTCTTCTCGTTGTTCGTAAACGGTGCTGGCAATTTGAGACACTTGTCTCTTTAGCTCGTTAATGTCTCCAGCATGGTGCCCCATCTTTTGAGTGAGTTCTTTGAACATCCCTCTCACTTCATCCCTGAATTCCTTGATCGGGTCCTCATCTCCTTGTCTGATCTGTGGTGGTTTGTATGGCTGCTTCTGTGGGTACGAGGATTGCCCCGCATCGTAATTGCTGTTCCTTTGCCAACCACCATCGTTTTGCCTTGGCTGCCATTTGTTGTTGCCTTGATATCCATCATATCTCCTTGGTGGCAAATCTCCCTTGTTTATGTAGTCCACTATATTCACGTCTTCTGTTCTCTCCTGAAAAATAGCGTTATCATTATTTATCGAATTAAAAGTGGACTTGTTTACCTTACACTCCACTTGTTGATTTCTTTGTGGTTGTTGCGTCATCATCTTAGCCATCATATCCTTCAGTTCCTGCAATTCAGAATGTTCATTTACGTTAGCAACAGGTGCAGGTTTATAAGTTTCTTCTAAATACCTTGTGCTCTCGGCAACTTTCTCAATCAACTCCCATATCTCCTCGAGGTACATGTCCAGGATAGACCCTTGGGCTGAGGCATCTAGCATTCTTCTTTCCATGAGAATCATCCCATCCATAAAGTATTCAAGCAGCATCCTTTGTGGGATTCCATGATTCGGAAAACTCTCTTCCAAATGCCTAAACCTCTCCAAATAGTCGAACAACGTTTCTGTGCGTCCTTGTCTAAGCATGGAGAGCTCCTTTCTTGTTTGAGCCGCCTTCGAATGGGAGCAGTACTTGTCCATGAACTTCCTTTGCAATTGATCCCATGAAGTAATCGAACATGCAGGTAAAGACATTAACCAAGATTTAGCTTGACTTTCTAAAGAAAAAGGAAATGTCTTTAATTTAAAAATATTCTCCGGAACCGATGCAGCTTTCATGGACATGCAAATTCCATGAAATTCCTTCAAGTGCCTTTGGGGGTTCTCATCGGGCATTCCTCCAAACTTGGGCAAGTGGTGTATCACCCCCACTCTTTATCTCGATGTCTTCTGCGTCCTCATCCAACCTATTGCACCAAGGTGCCTCATCAATATACGGCGCACATACTCCTCTCATAGTGCGTCCCAAATCCCGACGCCTAGCTAACTGTCCATATTGATTTCCTCCACCGAGGTATTGCCGATCCAACTCATCCTCGTAATCATCGTAATTCTCGTGTCTAGCTGCACGATGTCTAGCAAACTCATTCACAAATTGCTGATTCCTGGGGGTGGTAATCTTTGATTAACAGGGGGCAGTCCTTGCCTCTGTTCCTGCATGTTATCTCCTAGTACACTTCCTCGCTCTTCACTATCACGTTCAACACTTCTCTGTGACATGGTTACTTAAACAAAAAAATAATCAAGTGACAGAAAATAAAAAGACAATAAAATAAAACTAAAAGAAAGAAACACTTGGTGAGATTCCTCGTTACCAATCCCCGGCAACGGCGCCATTTTGACAGGTGTCGTTGTACCTGTGCAAAAATAATATTTCTTTTTCCGACTAGCAAGTGGTAAGTCGGGTCGAATCCACAGAGATCGGTTGAGAATCTGTTTCACTAAGTAAAAACGTAACAATGGGGGGGGGGGGGGGTTTGAATGCAAACAATTAAATAACGCAAGTAAGCAACAATGGTTACTAGAGAAATCGTCACACTAATTCGAGTATCAAATATTAAAGAACAGTGCAAGCTAGAACTCTCGACTATGATGCAAGAGTAAATCATTAACCCAACCGTTATGATTTCTAATGTTTTACAACTTATAGTTCCCCGCTAGGTTGCACTACAAGTTGTCCTAGGGTGTCAATCCTAGTGGTATATTACTCGTATCCTAGTTTACTATCCCCGCTAGGTTGCTAGTAAACTGTGATAATCGAAATCAACAAACTAACAGAAGCTCCCCCGCTAGGGTTCCACTTATGCTAGCACATCAATTCCATAAACAATGCAGAATAATATAACGCAAAACATAAAGATAAATATAGGTCTCAAGTCAAAACATCACAATGTCGAGTTCTAGCCTACACATATGAGTTTAGCTACTCATCGCAATGGAATACATCATCAAGTTGTTTGAATGTAATGAAACGAAAATACTTATGATGAATTCTCCACCAAGCTGCAGCTCAACTCTAACACTTGAATCCGTGTCTCTTTTCTCTTCTGAAATTTGAGGTCTGGTCGCCTCTGGTCGCTTAGGGTTTGGCTCGATTTCTTCTCCTTTTATACTTCCCGAAATTGCAATTTAGAAATAACGAATTTCGACTTGCCAGCTGTCCCCGCGGACGTCTCCTGCATTTGCTTTCCGCGGACGTCTCTTGAATATTGGTAATTGTTCAGACGTCCGCGCCAAGAATCCTTAAGCCCTCCGCGGTTTGCACTGACGAAAACTCCAAAGTGCTTCGAACTTCATTTCTTTCCGCGCCAAACATCTTCAAATAGGCTCCTTTTAGCCGGTGTTCCTTCCATGGTCTTCGAGTGTACCTGAGAACGAAAACTACACACAAGTAGTGAAATAATATACAGGTAACACTAAGAGACGGAGTTTTAACATATAAAATAGTCGTACAACTACGACTCATCATGTACACATTGTTCTCTTTCCCTCTTTGCATATAGACTGGTGGCTGATCAACATGCACCTCCTCTTCTCAAACTCCGTTCAAGAATGCTGACTTCACGTCCATCTGGTGTATCTTCCACATGTTTTGTGCTGCAAGTGCTATAATCATTCGAATGGTATCCATTCTAGTAACTAGTGTAAATACCTTGAAGTAATCGATATCGGGCTTCTGCTTGTATCCCTTCACCACTAGCCTTGCCTTCAATCGTTCCACCATACCGTCGGGTGTGTACTTTATCTTGTACACCCATCTTAATCCAATCGTCTTTTTACCAATCGATAAAGGCGTCAACTCCCATGTATCATTCTTCTCAATAGAAGGTATCTTCACATTCATAGCTTGAATCCACCATTTGTCTTTTGCTGCCTCCTCGAATGTTGCGAAACACAATCTAACTGTCTCACCCGATTGTGCTGTATCTCGACAATTATAGATTTTCTCTGGAAGCCTTCCCCTCTAGGATATGTACAAAATAACGTGGATGAGCCATTGCAAGAGTGTACTTAACATGGAGGAATATCAGCAATGACGCGGGACGAATCTTGATAGGTTTTGGCCTTGTGAAGCTCGTTTGCCCCCGTAATGTCCAGTGTGCAAGAAGGCAAAGGCACAACCATTATCGAAGGGTTGCTGATGGCCAATGTTCCATGTCTCCCTAAGGTCATCAATGCCACAAATTGCCTTCCCCCGCCTTTGCTCTTTGCTGGGAATCAATCGACTGCTCGCCCCATCCTTAGTACAGTTGCACCAGACAACTCGTGAATTCGAAGCATTCCGAACTGTTTCTATTAAGGCGTGAGGCCAACGAAACAACTGACAATGTGTCAAATTTTTACGCATCAGAACGTTAAGCTGGTCTCGACTACATTGTGTCCCCAGAATTCCTATTCTCCCCAACTGTATTCAAAGTACTCGGTAGGAGTCTCAATGTTGCATATCAAAAAAACATTCCTATAGAGGTTGCATTTTCGATGCAACGAAGGCAATTTTTCAACTGTGAAATTCTTATTTGCCTTTGTCAGTTAGCAGCCGTTTTATAAATCACAAAAAAAAACCTACTTCAAGTCTTCAACATTAATCCTTAGCGAAAAAAAGTCTTTAACATGAATGAAGATCACCTCAACCACCAAACTTAAAAGGTGTTTTATACTAAAAACTTGAAACTGTTGCAGTCACCACTACGAATTTGGACCAGATATGCAGTGAAATTATGCAGCGATTTGTTTACCGCTGAAAATTTATGCAAAGGTAATATAATGAAAATGCAGCGGTTTTAAAAATACCTTGCTTTTGCAGCGGTAATTTCAGCGGTTTTGTGGCACAATTTGCGATGACAAATATGCAGTGGTAATTATCACCGCAAAAAACAGAACTTGCGATGACTTTATAGCGGTTTTGCAGCACAAGTATTATACTATGGTCTTTTGTCGCTGCAAAACCTTGTAAAAATGAAAATCGTTTAGGAAAAAAAGAAGCCGTAACTGTAAAAAAAGTGGGCCAAATTTTCCTAAAACAAAATCTAATATTATTTTTATTTCTCTTTTCCTCCCAAAACTCATAAAATCCCCGATTCTCTACCCTAGAACGCCATTGAAAGCGGAGTAGAAGAAATAATCTCTCCGTCTCCTTTCCGCGAGATCTCCATCCAGCTTTCGCCCATCCGCCTTGAGGTATGAATTTCTACTCGCGTGTTGGTTTGAACATCCATGAATACCGATGCGCTACGGAGGCGGGAGGACAATCTGGTCGAGATTCGTAAAATCAAGCGTGAATTAAGATAATCTGCAGAAGAAGCGTAGGGAGGGGCTGTCGCAATCTCATCAGGTGTTTCCGTCTGCTGCTGCTGCTATTCAGTTCGATGTTGGGGAAAATGTAATTCGGAAAAACAATTGTCGATCTTTTGTTTCTTTTTTTGCTTGTTGAGCTGTGTTTACTAGATTAAATATGTGGGCGAGTTTTTGATTTCATTGATGGAATATTAGACCTCAATTTTGATGTAAGGTGAAAAGACAAAATCATGTCTCTCTGCGTTACTTGGAATCTTGTAGCTATTCCATGTTACTGGTATACCTGAATCTTTCAGAATTATAGCTGGAAAGCATTCCTCTGATGGTGCAAGGAGTATGGTCCGATGACCCTGCTATGCAATTAGAAGCAACCGCACAGTTTAGGAAGTTGTTATCGATAGGTAGTCTCTTGACTATCTCATGCTATATATACTCGTGGTCATTGCATCCATAAATTATGTTGACCATTCATTTTTGCTCGAGGTACAGAGAGGAGCTCAGGTTGTCCTATCAATGTGTGATGGTAGCATATTCTCTATCAGGCACCAAAAACTGAAAAGTCATGCATTTTTATTTTTTGTTTTCTTATCTTAGTTCTTTAACCATGGTGGCTCTTTATCAGGCAGTTTGGGCTTTGGGCAACATTGCTGGTGACTCCCCGAATTGTAGAGATCTTTTTTAGCTAGTGGCGCACTAGTGCCATTACTCGGGCAGTTGAATGATCGTTCTAAATTATCTATGCTTAGAAATGCAACATGGACCTTGTCTAACTTCTGTCGTGGTAAACCGCTTACGCCTTTTGAACAGGTAACATTTTTATGGTCTCAAGTTTGGATTTTTTGATTTCAAGTTTGGATTTTTTGGTTGAAATATGTTGTCATTCCTTTTTGGCATAATTAGGGTAATAACATGTTGGCATTTCTGTTTGGCAGGACTAGGAAGAAGCTGGAATTTGTAATGGAACTCTTAACTTTAAGGGAGAAGAGATCCAAATATTGAAATCACCAAATCCAAGCTTCACGGCTACTAGAATAGATCGACTGATTCTTGCTTCGACTCCAGACTACAAATCTTCTTCCATCTGTAATGCAGAATCTCTATAAGACCATTTAACTAAAAAAGAGTTGCAATTTCTACAGCTTACCTTACTTGTGTTGATGATTTTTTCAGGTGTGATGCTGATATGGATGGAAGGGTCAGCAATATTAATATACAGCAGGTAACCATAACTTGACCTTTAATGAGTTGTCAGGTTGCAAGTAGATGTAAATTTTCTACTGTTCTTGGCGAGAATGCCTGCCTAACGTGATTGCTGTGTACGAGTCCTTATAGCTCAGTAATAATCACATTGTATCCATGTTGCAAACTCTTCTTTCGGTTCAGTAATAATCAAATTGCTTGTGTTCAGTTGTTGCTTGTTTGATCTAGGGATTATTAAATGTGTTTGTTTCATAATATGACATGTACTTTGAAGTTAGTCGACAATGGATACAATTTAGAGGACCAACTGGGGCTCACATGTAACCAACTGTGACTTCAAAAGAATGCTCTACACATATACGAATGAAAGTACTAAGGTATAAAATGTGTTTTTTCTTCTAACTTGTCCTTCATTTATGTGTTTGCTTACACATATTGTTTCCTTTTCACCTTGTTACTAGTTTAATGTGTTCCCAACTATCTTCCTTGTTTCTCTTCTTTGGACTAAGTTGTCTTACCTGTTGTTTTCACAGTGACAGACCGCTCGTCGTCAAAGCAATTTGTGCAAATAAATTTATAATAATCCGCTACTCGCAACTATACTACTGGGTAGTACTTGGTAAGTAGAGGTCGAACCCAAGGGAATCAGGGGAATAGATGTTCTTTGAGGGGGTTGTCCAGCGAGAGAGCGTGTTTTAGTTCGGTTGGTTGGTTTTAAAGCTACCAGCTAAGTGATTGATTGATTGATTGGTTGATTGGTTGGTTTTAGTACTGGAAAGTAAATTGCAGTTTATAATTAAAGAGAAATGTTCGGTTTCAGGGGCCTTGTATTATATCCTGTTTATCATTGACCTTTAGTGAATTATCTAAGTATTCAAACATGAATCGAGGCTATTCCTAGCTCAAGACTTGCAACATTGCCTAGCCTTTTTCAAGGTCGTACAGCACTTATTCTACTTAAACTAGCACCAGTGCCTATTTCAAGGTACGCTAGCCTGTGTGCATCCATCTGATCCATTTGGCCCAGTTTTCAAATGGTTTTTAGGATAAGTCGACCTCCTCGGATAAGCTTGTCCATTTGGTCCCTTTGGCCCAGTTACAAATGGTCCACTTACCCGAGTATGATCACGAACCCCCAAGGACAAGCTTACCCATTTGGTCCCTTTGGTCCAGTTACAAATTGTTCACTCACCCTTGGAAATTCTAATTTTATATATGGCACATAGAATAAATTTTGAATACTAATACGAGACACTAAGTTAATAGTCTAAAACATTTTATAATACAAGTGCGTCCCTTCTACCGAACTACTAGTTTAGCTACTATTCATCGCGCTAAACATTATAACTAAGGAAATAAAGACAGTTGAATAAATACTAAGAAATACTTACAACCGTTGAAGCGCCAATGGAGCTATTCTTTATTTCCAAAGCCAAACTTACAAATACATAAACTTAGAGAGAGAAGTGAATTATGGATGATTGAGGTGTGTTCAAATGAGGGGAGGAGCTCCTTCTTTTATAGCCATGGAGGGTGGAGATGGAGGGTGGAGATGGTTGCATGTGGAGGCCATCCATGGAGGAGGAGAATGGAGGGTGGAGGAGCCACCACATGTCTTTTGATCCAAGGGAGGAGGAAGGAGGAGCAAGGAGGAGGAGACATGTGGAGGAGCAAAAAGCCGCCGGTCACCATGGGTGGAGGAGCCGTCGGTTGCCGGTGGTGGAGGGAGGAGGAGGGGTGGCTTTGGCCACCTCTTGCCCAAGTGGCCGGTCATCTTGCCCAAATGTGAATTTTATACAGTTTTGTGCAGTCTTTTCACAAAACTGTCAGTGTGTTTCTTCCCCGGGCTGTCTTGATTCCTCTCTTGATTCTTCTGATTAATTTGTTATGAGTGATTCAACGTCAGGATCCTTGATATTTCTTCAGTCGGCATATGATCTTGACCTTGGATTGACTCGTAACATCTTTTCTGCTTTAAAAGCTCCTCTTTAGTGTGTATTCTCTCTAAGCTCTGAAATACCCTGTAGAAATATATCTGAACTAACAAGCAAAAGTTAAATAGACAAAATATCTAATTAAGGGGGTTTTACTGTGTTTTTGATTCGTATAATTATGGTCCATCACACAGTTTGATGCAACGAAGAGGTTTTGAGTTGTCTTACCGGTAACAGAGGGCAAGGTGAGTATTCAAAAATGGTGTGGAGTTGTATTTTTGTTTTACGCTTAGTTTTTTTATTAGAGTACTGATATGATACTCTCCCTGTAACTTCTTTTCTTTCTTTCTTTAGTTGCCAAACTTATGTTGCTTTCAATGAGCTATTCTTGTTAAACTTGATGTTAAGAATCATTCAGGTGTATGATTTGTGAAATTCTAACAGTGATATTTATACTTATCCTCTGTTTCAGTGGTATGCCTGAGTGTAAGCTTGGACTAAATGACAGTGTACTTTTAGAGGCTCGGGATCGATCAACAAAAGGAAAAGCCATAGACTTAGATGATATCAAGTTTCATCAGTATGTAACTACTCCATCTTATATTCTTATTACCCTTTGTTTTAACCTCCATGTTCATCATCCTTATGATGCTTTGATTGATGACCAATGTTAACATAAACCTTGGAGTGTTTTGTTGCCTATGTTAACAATATGATATCTTTTCTACTTAACATTTACATTTCAATCTTAAGAACCTTGGCGTGTTTTGTTGCCTATGTTTCTTTCTTGATGAGTTTGCTTAGTTGATGTGATATAGGTACGACAAATATGCACATCTTGGTTTATGTATTAGTGTTGTTGTTATTGACGTTATTAGTAGTAGGTTGTCGCTATCATTTGCGTCTCATTTTGCCTTTAGGTGCAATACTATTTGGCATGGAGTAATAGGCCTAACATCGATGTCGGCGTTCTCTACAAATACGGGTTTGGATGGGAACATAACCCAGTTTATATATGTTTGAACGGTTGAATGACTATCGAAGAATCATCAAGTCCATGGTTTATATGAATTTTAAGTGTATTATTTTGCTTAAACATTTTAAGTGTCTTATTGTAAATATTTAACATTTTGAGTTTAAATATGAATGATTTTTCATTTCATTTTTGTATTATTTTTTAAAATTTAATTTTCAGTGTATTTATTTTAATAAATTAAATATTTGTTTAAAAATTGATTAATGTATTAGAAAATTGAATAAATATATGTAATTACAATTACATAAAAAAATACTATCGCAAAACCACCGCAAAACCACTGCAAAACCAAAGTATAAAACCACTGCAAAACCATCGTAAATTACAGTGATGATGCAGTAGTTTTTCAGTGATAATAATAAATCTATAACTTTCCCGCAAAAGCCACGCATTTCTGAGGGTACAACAGTTACGAAAATGCGCTGCATTGTCACCGAAACTTTCCGTTCGTATGCGACGCTTTTGCTGCGTTTTTTCAGTGGTATTTTGACCCCCTGTAAAACCATTGTAAAAAACCGCGTGAAGACTGTGTAAACTTCATCGTAAATGTTTTTGCGGTGATCCGAAATGCAGCTAGAAAATTACCGTTGTATTATCGCCCAAAAAATTCACATTTCCAGTGATTTTACAACGATTTTCTCGGGGTATTCGACCCCGTAAAATCTGTCCAAATTTGTAGTGCACGTAAGTTTATTTCTCAACTAATTTGCCGCATTTGTTAAATCTCTGAGAAACCAAACCAGTTCATCTCTTCCTTTTCCTATTCTGTCCCTGATCACCTTTGTTGAAACCTTTCAAGTCATTTGTGGTCTCAGCTGTATTTTTCTTTTTCATACCCTTCTTCTCACCATAACCAAACTTCGAATCCCTGGCATCTCTCTTCCCTTTCTTTGCAACCTTCCCACCTTGCTTTGCCTTGCCACCAAATCTATCCCATGGAGACACACCTGGCCTCTTCTTATCAGATCGTTGAAATGTTTTACCATCCTCAAAGCTTAAACTGAAATCACCATCCATCTCAAACCCATTCTTCTGCCTGTCTTTCCTCCACTTCTTAACAGATTCTATCTCGTGTTTCGTCTGCTGGGCTCTTTCCTTTTGCTTCTCGGCCTGCACTTCTTTGGAAATTTTCTTTGCCTCCCGAGCTTTTCTTTGTTCTTCAGCCTCCTCAATCTGCTTCTTCTCTGCCAATAGACGACCTTTAACTTTTATCATGTGAGCATCCGACTTCACCATTTCTGCATAATAGTCTGGAGGCCTCAAGAAAGGAAGGCCCATCGACTGTAGTTTCTCAAATGCAGTCCTTGTTCCATCCAATGCCTGTGTGTAAAAAGTCAGCTCACGGTTTAGGTCATCATTGACATCGACCTCCTTGTCCTGATTGATGTCCACGGTGAGCTTGTGTATCCATATTCCATTCTACATTCTCAGGCCAACTGATATCGCCTAGTTTGTCAAGTAGACCTTCCCTGTTGAAAACATCAGTTTTTTATGGTTCAGCCAACTTTACGTCATCACCCTCTGGTTCAGATTCGAACTCCGGTTGTCATCATTTTCTTTGTCAGAATCAGAAAGTATAGGGTCTTTATTCGGGGGCACCATCTGCACCAATCACAGCAAAGTTGGTCGTCATAACTTACAATTAGTAAAAATTAAGCAATAATAAAAAGTACTGATTAGCTTAGCTTGTCCTGTTCTTTTTGGTTGTGGGCATTGCTGTGCTGTTGGTGTGCTGGGCTTGTGTGTTTTGCCCTGTGTTGCTGAGGTTGTAGTGTAGCTGTGTCGGCTGGTGTGCCTGTGTTTTTGGTTGGTTGTGTTGTGCTGTCCTTTTCTTTGAATATACGCCTTTCAGGAAAAAAAGTACCGTAGCAATGGCAACTAAACATGAGAAAGCTAAAAAAGACATACACTGTTAAGAACCTTAGCACGCATAAATCAGATCTTAAGCACTTGAACAACAGATACTCTTGTTTTATACATAACCCAATCATTCGCAGCAACTGGACGAACACAAAAACTTTAGATAAGTATTCTCTTGTCATTCGTACACAAACATTATTTACCAAACAAAAGGTAAAACACTGGTCAGAATATGACCATACCAATGGCAGCTTACAAGTGGCAAATTATAAAGTAACAAGTCAGGTTGAACACGGATAAAAATCACGTCCTAAACCTACATAAAACAGCATCAAAATTTTACAATTATAAGTTCCACCAAACCAATGGACCAACCTCATTTACTTATTTAGTTGGTTCAATAACCTTAGCCAGGAGCATATTCGAACGAGAATGATTGCAGCAGCTATTACGGGGGTGATGTACAAGATATGGAGTTCGAGAAATAACATCATCTTTAAAGGAAAAGACATTAACAGGGACAAAATTGTTAGGAGTATTATTTGGTGTCTGAAAGTTAAAATTGGTAGCTTAAATAGCCATAATAGCAGGGTTCATGATAAAAATTGGCTGAATAGCATGGGAATGTGCTAATGTTTTGTTTTGGTTAGCGTCTGTTTGGCCTTTAGGGTCCTCAGATCGGTTGTTTTTGGTCTTGAGTTGGGCAGCTGTACATTCTTTTGAGTAATGAAATCATTTTTATTCAAAAAAAAAACCAATGGACCAACCTCTCATATTCTAAAATATCCGTAAAATGAAAGTATAAATCGAATGTGACATGCACCTCCATTAACGATAATAAAAGAATTTAACAACTGCTTAGCTTAGCTGACGAACTACTAAGAAAGTACCAACGTTTCAGCTGGAAAAAAAACCCTTAGCACTCTTCCACACCAGTCTCCACAAGGACAGAAAATAGCTTCATCTTAAAATTACATGATAACAAGCCATATCTCCAGCTGTCCATTTAAGACATAATTCAAGTTATGAAGCATAAAGAAGAAGATTGCACAAGGGACTTGCAGGAGAACTATGTTAAAGGGCCATCTTAGGAGGTTGAAGAGCAGAGGGACGCCATTGAAGAAGGAGAGATCAAAGAAGTTTCGGAGACTAAAACAGATAAAGGTTCAAATTGGAATGCTAAAGCTCAAGAATCAGGATTGAAAGAAATGAATGAATTTTTTTAGTGCATGTCAAATGTAAAGAAGAGTTCATCAAGTAACTGTCAAAAAGTGCTATGATAAGAGCCAGACAGAAGCAGAATAAAAAGAAACACAATAAGAAGCTATTTCTAATAGCAGTTGATGGAGGTACAATCTACCTGTACATTAACAGAAAAGGTAAACAATCGAAGATGCGAAGAAAGAGCAAAGGTATTAAGGGGGCAACAGACGATTTATTATTTCTCAATAGTTAAGGTGTTGCACCTCTACTAACAGGGCAATTGCTGATGACGTGGACAATCCTAACTTGACACGTGGATAAGGGAAAACGCAAAGCTGGAAGCATCCAGAAGGTATCGGAGTGAAGGATACACGCACTGAAGGAATTGAGTATGCATGGCATGAGTATGACGTGGTGAGTAAAGGATAAGGTTTGTTACAGGAATGTACTGGAAGGGGTAGCTGGCAACAGTCCATTTGAGCTATAAATGTACCTGTGCTATGCAAGAATAGAATAATCAATCAATAAGCAAATATTATTTACTGTTCATCGTCTCTCCTGTTTGGGAAATACTCTGCCTTCATCAATCTGGTGCTTTCATCGACTCCACCATGCCGCCCGACACTCGCAACTCATCCATTGCTGAATCACTGGCGTCCCTGTCTGCAAGTTTTTCAAAACTGGCAGCTCGCACTCAAACGGTGGAAACCACACTCACCGCCGAAGCTGCCAAAAACGCCGCTGAATTCGCTCGCAACAAAGCTACGTTCGAACGAGTACTGGGTATGCTATTTTGACGTTGAGTATTTTTGAGATACACTTTGTCAAAAACAATTTATAAGTGAACCGGTAAGACCGATGTCGAACCCAAGGGAGCAAACAGATTGTGCGCTAAGTCTATCAATTTCTAACTCGGCTATTCCTATAGCTCAAGTGTGATGTGGTTATCAATGATGAAAACAAGTAATGAGATAGCACAAAAGGGTTAAAATATCAATCAAGAAGAGTTTCGAGGGGATGTGCCCCTCCTTGGCATTTCCCATGATCATGCATACAAGAATTAAACGCATTCAAGGTGTTAGATAGTATTGAACCTAGCTTAAACTAGGATAGACCAATGGTCATCGAATCTATCCCTAGCCAAACTCTCTTAAAGCTCGAACCTCACTCCGTCGAGATTATTGATTCATTCCATGGCATTTATTAACATTGGAATGTCTCCCAAGCAATAAATGTCATGAACTCGAGTCCTAGTTCACTTCGAATCCTTAGATAAGATCACATTTACTACATCTAAACCATTCCTAACATCGCTAGATTATTAGGTCAAGTTTGAGATAAACAATTCACTTAGGCATTTTATCAAACACCTAGTGGCATGCAATAATGAAGATCATAGCAAATGTGAATTTAACACCATAGATTAATCATCAAACATGTGTATACATGATCAAGAGTACCAAGGAGGGTAACAACACCCTCAAAACACAAGGAAACTACTCACACATCATGTGAGACAACATGATGTGTGTAGAGTTTGAATACAACAAATTAGAAGAGAAGAGGATAGAAAATAGGATGGTTAATCCTAGATGTCTCCCTTTGATCTTCACTCCTTTGTTGATTGCTGGTTGATGACCTTGATTTGATCTCCTTTGATGAGTATTTTTTCCCCCAAAAGTCCAACTACCTAGGTCAAAATCGCAACTTTCTATTTATAGCTCGGTACTGTAGCAGAGTTCACCCGACCGGGTGAGAATCCAGAAGAAATCCACCCGACCGGGTGAGATTTGTCTTGGATGAAATCTCAGTCCAGTCGATCGACTGAGGAAACTCAATTTGCAGCTCCTCCTGAAAGTCCATTAAGTCGATCGACTGGAATCTCAATCGATCGATTGGGGAAACTCAATTTGCAGCTCCTCCTGAAAGTCCATTAAGTCGATCGACTGGAATCTCAATCGATCGACTGGGGGTCCACCCGACCGGTTGGAAATCTGTAGGAATCCACCCGACCGGGTCAAAGTCACCGACTGAACACCTCTCTGCTCCTTTCTTCAACCGGTCGGTTGGATCAGGGGGAAATTCCCACCCGACCGGTTGAGATGCAATTCTGCCCATATTTTGCTCACACCTCTAGTTTTTGCCGAGCTTTAGTATTTTGGCCTTGACACTGGGAATATATTGCTTTGTACCTAAAACGTACGAAAAGGGATCAAATGACATCAAGATATCGTCGGAATCGAACAAAAACTATAGTGAAAACGGGTACTAATAAGTCGAAATCTCAACTTATCAACTGGATCAACTCAGTGGAACTGTTCAGGAAATCCAACGTACTGCTTGCCATGCCGAGAAACAACCGATGCAGGCACCATCCGATACACCACCTTTGTCTCTGATCGCTCAACCCATCTTTGGCTCCTATGGCTCCGCCCAGCGTCCGACGTCGAGCACCCATGCTTCCCTGGCGATCGAAAACAACTCAGCTATCATCCAACGTCTCCCACGCGTCGACATGTTCCATCCGACCACACTACCACAAGCCATGGATCTCGCTCGACTTACGGAGCAGAAGCTAAGTTCACCACGCCCTCGGCTGTTCGAACCAAGACCCATTCCACGTCCACTTGCTTTGCTACCTACACCAACCGTGGCGCGCGCGACACCAGTGGGTTTTCCGTCCAAACGACTCACGCCGACTCTGTTCCAAAGCTTGGTATTGGAGGACGTTCCACCTGAGAACGAAGAAGGCAGTGGCACGCTTATGAAGGATATGAGCTTATTACCACAAGATGCACCAACTGTCGAATGCCTAAACACACCTGAGCAACTCAACGAGGTGTCAAATCTTCTCAAAATCGGTACCAAAATCATCTGCGTCGGCCGCAACTACGCTACGCACGCTACGGAACTCGAAAACGCTATTCCCAAGGAGCCATTGTTGTTTATGAAGCCGACTTCCGCGTACTTGGAAAATGGAGGAACTATAGAGATTCCTGAGTCGTATGAGTCACTGGATCATGAGGAGGAGTTAGCTGTTGTCATTAGCAAGAAGGCTCGCGATGTTTGTGTTCCTAAGGCCAATGCTATGGACTATGTTGGAGGCTATGCGTTTGCATTGGATATGACTGCAAGAGAACTTCAATCAGTTACCAAGTCTGCAGGTCTTCCATTGACAATGGCTAAAGGACAAGATATCCTTACACCAATCATCCAATGTCTCTCATGCCATCAAGCCATCCAGTACTCCATGTTTCACTTTACTTTGACCTCCACCACTGAGTCACATATTAACCCATCTACAAATACCATCACCCTGAGCCTATTACCATCCGTTCCTGACTACTTAAACACTGGCCAACACCATAAACTCAGAGCCTCGGCTGAGTTCGCAAGCTTCACACGAGGGCAGCTTAAGCGCGCCTCGCGCACACACTCCATCAGCTTCATGTTTCAGTTCAGTTGGAGCATAGCCCCTGATGATCATCTTGCTCACTTGCATGTTGTCTTTTCCATTTTGGAAACTAATGCCTTTTATGCCAAAGCTTCTAAATGTGACTTGGCTAGAGACAAAGTCCAGTACCTCGGCCACACTATTTCATTCAAGGCTATGGAAGAGATCATAGCAATCAAAGCATGGCCAATTCCCCGCAATATCAAGGATCTCAGGGCATTCTTGGGCATGACAGGGCGCTACAAGCGAGTCCATGCCGGCTATGCTTCCCTTGCCGCACCATTGACCGACTTATCGCGTAAGGATACACATGTGTGGAATGATAAGTCCTTGCATGCCTTCACAGCATTGAAGTGCGCTTTGATCTCTATCCCGAAGCTTGCTAAACGCTATTATGGGTCGTTTTGCATCACTGAACGCATTGGGAGGGTGGCCTATTGCCTGGCTCTATCACTAACCGCTCGCATTCACGATGTCTTTCAGCCACGTTGTTTGGGAGGACCTCCATTTTCGCACATTAAGTGGCCAGACCGAGTGGTCGACTCTCTCACCATTCAACGCCATGGACACCAAATTCTGCCAGCAAGGGTCCTTTGGAAAGGCCAGCATTTGGACAGCTTCACCTGGGAAGATGTCACTGAGTTGCACTACCCCGATTTTAACCTCGAGGTCGAGGTTTCCGTCGAAGGGGGGAGTAATGTTGCTCCTCTAGCTAACAGGGCAATTGCTGATGACGTGGACAATCCTAACTTGACACCTGGACAAGGGAAAACGCAAAGCTGGAAGCATCCAGAAGGTATCGGAGTGAAGGATACACGCACTGAAGGAATTGGGTATGCATGGCATGAGTATGACGTGGTGAGTAAAGGATAAGGTTTGTTACAGGAATGTACTGGAAGGGGTAGCTGGCAACAGTCTATTTGAGCTATAAATGTACCTGTGCTATGCAAGAATAGAATAATCAATCAATAAGCAAATATTATTTACTGTTCATCATCTCTCCCGTTTGGGAAATACTCTGCCTGCATCATAAGGTTGCAACTTAGAACATCAGGGGCCTTCACAACACCATTACAGATCCAAAGTTAAGGAGTGGTTAGTTACAGAAAAGATTGTTATGTTAGCTGTGCTTGAAATTAAGGTCAGAGAGAAGTTTGGAGAATCCTGGGTCAGATAGCAAGCCTGTTGATAGCTGGAGCTTTACTTTCAGAAACCCACTGATCGGCGATGCCAGAATAATGTTAGGTTGGAACAACCAAAAGTTACAAATTATTTCAATGAAAAATGAGCCTTTTCATAGTTTGTGAAGTGGAGATTGAAGAGTATAAGTATACAAGGTATGCGTCGTATGAATTTCTACTTATGCCTTCTGATCTAACCAATGTACTAGTAACTTTTTGCATCTTGATGAACAAAGTGTTTCCCCATCGACTTTGACAAGATCGTGGTGCATAGCCAAACTTTGGAGGAACAAGTCCAACATTTGTGGCAAGTGTTCAAGTTACTAAGAGACGACACGCTATACGTCAGCGAGGAGCAGTGCTCATTTGCTAAGTCTGAAGTATTATTCTTGTGGCACAAAACTATGGCAAACTTATGAGTCATGATGGGCGATAGTAAGGTACATAAATCTATGGATGGAAGCCGCACACGTAGTTTCATGAATTATGATCACTCCTTATACTGATGAACTACTATCGTTGATTCGTCAAGAGTTATTACACGGAGAGAGCAGCGCCACTTGTTGACCTTTTCAAGAAAGGCAAGGCTTGATTTGAATGCCAGATTATTTTTTGTCTCAAACACTTCCTATAAATGGCATTTGATTCGCAAAGAGTTAGTACAAAATGTTTAGTGGACTGAAATACAATTGGGATGCATACCGTCACTGGTCAACGATAGAGCCTTGATAGTACATAATCAGTATACAAAAGAATTGCTGAAAAAAACCATATCTCCAAAATCATAAACCAATATACCATGCTGGAAACGAAGGAACATTTTGCAAGTCTATAAATCAATACGAACCATATATGCAGCTAGGCAGAGCTATAAACATCATCAGCAATGCATAATCAATTCATACATCTGTAAGCAGCAACAAGACATTATCAATTCACATATTTCACTTACTTCAATATTCTTCTACCCAATTCAGCGTCGCTCTCGTGTTACGGAGAATGGATTAAAGCCCGCCAACCTCTCTAGCTAGCTGAAAGCCGTCAACCTTGGGCGCTGAGTGAAAATTTGAAACCCTAGTTTTCTCAATCAGTTGAAACTAGGGGTGGGCGCGGTGCGGGTTTGTGCAGTTTAAGTATAAATTCGCAACCACACCGCATAATCTGGTTTGTAAAATTTTCAAATCGTAAACCGCATTACAAAAGTAAAAACCAAATATGCACTGCACCATATTATGTGGTGCGGTGCGGTACGGTACGTTTTGGTTTAAAAACTGCATTACAAAAGTTTAAAATTCTTTATTTTCTCTTTCTCACATAAAAATATATCCCAAATGTCTCTTGTTATTTTTCTGCGGCTAGGGATACTAAACTAAGGTTGTAAAACATTAGTATACTCTTGAAAACCTTCCTCATCAACGAATGAAAATGGTAACTCATCTTTAACTATCATCTTGATCAATGTAAGCTTAGCAGCATCAAAATTATACGCTTTAACTTCAAGAGTACGTCCATAATCAAAACTTATATGCTTCTGCTACAATTATTTGACTTGTTTACCTGCAACAACAAAGCTTCAACCATTAAAATCGGATGTTATAAATAATGCCGAAACATTCAAATGACAAAAGATGTATAAATCAAACCCTAAACATAAGAGCCAACCAAAATTTAATTAATTTTTGTGTTTTGGGCATGGAGTTGGGCCTGAAATTATGATTTGTTTTTTAAACGTATTAATTTTGATTATTTAATTATTAATTATATATGCGGTGCGGTTTAAACCGGATGATTTAAGATAAAGAACCATTTTCGTACCGCTTTATTTGGTTGCGGTGCGATTTTTGACAGCGATGCGGTTCCTCACGCTTTTACAATCCGTAGCGAATAATTTTTACATTCGGAGCGATTTTTGCCCACCCCTAGTTGAAAAGAAGCTTATAGTATTGTCTTAAATAATTCAAACAAAATGACATATGGTCCGATGATGTGAACCGAGAAATTGATAAACCGACATTATTTGAACCGCCTATTCGATGAAACGACATTGACAGAATCGAACCGGAATAAATATCTTCAGCCTCTCCCTTCTTCGAGTTTCATTCCTTCCTCACTCCCTCTCCCCGTAGGAAGCGCCCAACACCACCCAAACCCTAAAATATTTCCTCTTCAGGATCTCGACGGAGAAATCGTCTTCGTACGACGGTCTAACGTTACTTACAGTAACATAGAGCTTCGTGTTGCTTTTGAGGATTTTGAGCTCACATGTGGAACAACGGGCAGGGGGCCCCGCCGCCTCCAGGGACGGGCGGGTCTTCAATCCCTCCGCCTCCGGCTGCACAGCCTTCTTACACAGTGCTTTCATCTCCGGCCGATTCCGAAGCGAGATTAGAAGAGAAGGCGCGGAAGTGGATGCAGTTGAACTCGAAGCGGTATGGGGATAAGAGGAAGTTTGGGTTTGTTGAGACTCAGAAAGAAGACATGCCGCCTGAGCATGTGAGAAAGATTATAAGGTAAATCTCTTGCTTTGCTGTTGGCTTTAATTGTGTTGTTGATTGCTTAGTTTCTGTAGTTAGCAGAGCTTAACTGGAATAGACTGTTTTTAAAGTTGTGATGTATCATACAAAGCTTCTCAAAGTAATTTTAGTTAACTGTGTAGGATTTTGTATAAGTCATACTCAGGTTGAAAGTTGCACCAAAGGGTTGTGGTTTGTATATTGAACTTGGTTTTCAATTTGTAAATAGCACTGGATGTTTATATGATCTGCTATCCTAATACAGAGACCATGGGGATATGTCCTCGAAGAAGTATCGACATGATAAACGTGTATACCTTGGAGCCCTCAAGTTTATTCCACACGCTGTTTACAAGCTATTGGAGAACATGCCAATGCCCTGGGAGCAGGTAGTGTTGCTCCAATTATTTCGGCATTTTTATGTGGTTGATATTGATCTTTGCGCTGTAGTTAAATTTAATGATATTGTTTTTGGCTGACAGGTGCGAGATGTGAAAGTTCTATATCATATTACTGGAGCAATTACATTTGTGAATGAAATTCCATGGGTGGTCGAACCTATATATTTAGCTCAGGTACGTCTTTGTAATTCTGTGAAGATTCAAAAATTACAAAACCTCTTATTTTGGCTGTAAAATGTGAACGATCTATTGGAAGTGTATAACAGTAAGCATTTGTAACTTGTAAGTGCATTGAATCAATTTGACAGGCATTTAACTGCTCCCTTGATACTTCCATATACATTTCTGATAGGCTAAGCTCACTCATATCTTAGTTTTTCTTAATATTCTGCAGCTATCTGATTAAATGGATTTTCCTTATGTTTGCAGTGGGGAACAATGTGGATCATGATGAGAAGAGAAAAGCGTGATCGTAGGCATTTCAAGAGAATGCGTTTTCCACCATTTGACGATGAGGAGCCTCCTCTGGATTATGCTGATAATCTTTTAGATGTGGATCCATTGGAGCCTATTCAGTTAGAATTGGAGGAAGAGGAAGATTCTGCTGTATATACATGGTTTTATGACCACAAGCCTCTTGTTAAAACAAAGCTTATTAATGGACCAAGTTACAGGAAATGGCATCTTTCTCTACCAATCATGGCCACCCTCCATCGTCTTGCCGGTCAACTGCTTTCTGATCTAATAGATCGCAACTACTTTTACTTGTTTGACATGGAATCATTTTTCACAGCGAAGGCCTTGAACATGTGCATACCAGGTACATAGTCCACTATAACTCCTTCTGTGACTATAAAATTTTGTATCAACTATTTGTATGCTAGTTATGACATAGTAAGTTTTCATAGTACCTAGACTAAATTTGATCACATTGTGAACTCTCTAGGTGGGCCTAAATTTGAGCCTCTGTATCGTGATATGGAGAAGGGTGATGAAGACTGGAATGAGTTCAATGACATCAACAAACTCATCATTCGTTCACCTCTCAGAACGGAATATAGGATTGCATTTCCTCATCTCTATAATAACAGGCCACGGAAGGTCAAGCTATGTGTTTACCATACCCCTATGGTCATGTTCGTCAAAGCTGAGGATCCTGACCTGCCAGCATTTTATTATGATCCTCTTATACATCCCATAACCTCAGGAGGCAAAGATCGTCGTGACAAAAAAATCTTTGAGGAAGATGATGATGATGATTTTCCCCTGCCAGAAGGAGTTGAACCTTTGCTAAAGGACACGCAACTTTATACTGACACTACTGCCGCTGGTATATCTTTGTTGTTTGCACCGCGGCCTTTCAACATGAGATCAGGCAGGATGCGAAGAGCTGAAGACATACCTTTGGTGTCCGAATGGTACAAGGAGCATTGGTAAGTCTATGGTTGTATATCCTTCACTAATCCGCATCTTTGTGTGCGTGTTTTGCTTGTAAGTTGATTAATCCCACCGACTTAATTGCTCTTGCAGTCCTCCGTCATATCCAGTGAAAGTCAGAGTAAGTTATCAAAAGCTGCTCAAATGCTTCGTACTGAATGAGCTCCATCATAGGCCACCTAAGGCTCAGAAGAAGAAACACTTGTTTCGTTCCCTTCAAGCCACAAAGTTCTTCCAAACCACAGAACTGGATTGGGCCGAAGCTGGACTACAAGTCTGTAAACAGGGGTACAACATGCTCAATCTTCTGATTCATAGAAAGAATTTGAACTACCTTCATCTTGATTACAACTTCAATCTCAAACCTGTGAAGACTCTTACTACCAAAGAAAGAAAAAAGTCCCGATTTGGAAATGCCTTCCATCTTTGTCGTGAGATTCTTCGCTTGACAAAACTTGTAGTTGATGCCAATATTCAATTCCGTCTGGGAAATGTGGATGCATTCCAGTTGGCTGATGGCCTACAATACACCTTCTCTCATGTTGGGCAGTTAACTGGTATGTACCGTTACAAGTACAGGCTTATGCGCCAGATCAGAATGTGCAAGGATTTGAAGCACTTGATTTATTATCGGTTCAACACGGGACCTGTTGGGAAAGGACCTGGATGTGGTTTTTGGGCTCCAATGTGGAGAGTTTGGCTGTTTTTCCTTCGTGGTATAGTGCCACTGCTAGAAAGGTGGTTGGGAAATTTGCTTGCAAGGCAATTTGAAGGGCGACATTCCAAGGGAGTTGCAAAGACAGTCACAAAGCAACGTGTTGAAAGTCACTTTGACTTGGAACTTCGTGCAGCTGTTATGCATGACGTGCTTGATGCAATGCCAGGTGAGTCGTATATACTTTACTCAATGAGGCAGTTTGTTTACTGTGATATATCTCCATGTTTCTTATGGTCGTAAATTATTTTGCAGAGGGTATTAAACAGAACAAAGCTAGAACTATATTGCAGCATCTGAGTGAAGCGTGGCGATGCTGGAAGGCTAACATTCCTTGGAAGGTACCGTTATTGTTTCCCATTTATGTATTGGGGGTATTATATGGGTACCTTTATTACATAGCTAATTGGCTTTCTTTTCCTTTCTTCATGTCTGTGTAGGTACCTGGGCTGCCTGTTCCAATTGAGAATATGATTCTCCGGTACGTCAAGTCCAAAGCTGATTGGTGGACTAACGTTGCACATTACAACCGAGAGCGTATAAGAAGAGGTGCCACCGTTGATAAGACAGTTTGTCGTAAGAACCTTGGAAGGCTGACCCGCCTATGGCTTAAAGCTGAACAGGTATTTGTTCAGCACTGTAACTTTTTGTTTGCAAATTCCTTTACACTCATAAAGCCTAGTTTCATGATTGAGAACTCGGAATTGCTTTTGACAGTCACCTTCAAAGTTAACAATTTCTATTTTTATCCGTAGGAACGACAACACAATTATTTGAAGGATGGCCCATATGTCACGCCAGAAGAAGCAGTTGCTATTTATACAACCACTGTGCACTGGCTGGAATCGCGAAAGTTCTCACCGATTCCATTTCCTCCGTTGTCATACAAGCATGACACCAAACTTCTTATACTTGCACTTGAAAGACTAAAGGAATCATACAGTGTTGCTGTTAGGCTGAACCAGCTGCAAAGAGAAGAGTTGGGTTTAATTGAACAAGCTTATGATAATCCCCATGAAGCGCTATCACGTATCAAGCGTCATCTACTCACACAGCGTGCATTCAAAGAAGTATGTTTCTGAACCTTTTAATTTCCAGTTTGATTTTGCTATAGGCCAAGTGTTTCAATAGTAACTTGATTGAATTTATTCTATATTTTGTTAACTCAGGTTGGCATTGAATTCATGGATCTGTATAGTTATTTGATCCCAGTGTATGAAATTGAGCCTCTTGAGAAAATAACAGATGCGTACCTTGACCAGTACCTGTGGTATGAAGGCGATAAGCGGCATCTCTTTCCAAATTGGATAAAACCTGCTGACTCAGAACCACCTCCCTTATTGGTTTACAAATGGTGTCAAGGTATAAACAATTTGCAGGGTATATGGGACACCAGTGATGGGCAGTGCGTTGTTATGCTTCAGACTAAATTTGAGAAGTTCTTTGAGAAGATTGACTTGACAATGCTAAACAGGTTCGTCTGTTTGAACTATTTGTTCTTTAAATCATTTTCTATTTGAACCTCATTAGGACATTAAATTTACTGTTGAACTTGATTTGTGCAGGCTCCTACGTCTAGTTCTAGACCATAACATTGCTGACTATGTAACTGCAAAGAACAATGTGGTGCTCTCGTATAAGGACATGAGTCATACAAATTCATATGGTCTTATACGCGGTCTGCAATTCGCTTCATTTGTTGTCCAATACTATGGATTGGTGCTTGATCTATTGCTTCTTGGTTTGACTCGAGCCACTGAAATCGCTGGTCCGGCTAATATGCCTAATGAATTCATCACTTACAATGACACCAAGATTGAAACAAGGCACCCCATTCGGTTGTATTCTCGGTACATAGACAAGGTGCACATACTGTTCCGTTTCACACATGAAGAGGCCAGAGACCTTATCCAGCGTTATCTGACAGAGCATCCTGATCCGAACAATGAGAATATGGTCGGATACAACAACAAGAAGTGCTGGCCTAGGGATGCAAGGATGAGACTCATGAAGCATGACGGTACCCATATCTGTATCTAGTTAATTACATTCATATAATTACAACACATGGCAATACTTGGTGTTCTAATTCTTGGTTACTATCTTTTGCAGTTAATCTTGGTAGGAGTGTTTTCTGGGATATGAAGAATCGTCTGCCCAGAAGCATCACAACTTTGGAATGGGAGAACAGCTTTGTATCTGTGTACAGCAAAGACAATCCAAACCTACTCTTCAGCATGTACGTCATGTTTTTGTAGCATGTTTCATTTCATGTTAAACTAATATTTTCATATTCCTGCTCTTACTTCCCATGGATATTAGCTTACGTTTGTCTTGCATATCAGGTGTGGATTTGAAGTCAGAATATTGCCCAAGATAAGGATGACTCAGGAAGCATTCAGTAACACCAAGGATGGAGTCTGGAATCTGCAAAATGAGCAAACAAAAGAGCGGACAGCAATCGCATTCTTAAGGGTTGATGACGAACACATGAAAGTGTTTGAGAACCGTGTTCGACAGATTCTCATGTCATCTGGCTCAACAACCTTCACTAAGATAGTCAATAAATGGAATACAGCGCTGATAGGTATTTTCTTATCCACTTTTGTTAGTGCAGTAATTCTCATTAGCTTTTCTTTTCATAACCCACTACCTTTTTATAGGGCTCATGACATACTTCCGAGAGGCAACCGTGCATACTCAGGAATTGCTGGACTTGCTAGTCAAATGTGAGAACAAAATTCAGACTCGTATTAAGATCGGGCTAAACTCCAAGATGCCTAGCAGGTAACTTTTTTCCCTGTTGACAGTGATGATCTTATGTCTCACTCAATGTTATTTTTAATGTTTTTCTTTTTCAGATTCCCACCAGTCATTTTCTACACACCGAAGGAAATAGGAGGACTTGGTATGTTGTCAATGGGGCACATATTGATTCCTCAAAGTGACCTACGATACAGTCAGCAGACTGATGTGGGTGTAACCCATTTCAGAAGTGGAATGAGCCATGAGGAGGATCAGCTGATTCCAAATCTTTATCGTTACATACAGGTAGCTTTATTTCTCTTGAGTTGTTAATTTTAGAATTTCCTCTGGTGTTTCGTTTGTGTCTTATGTAATTTCTAATCGCATTGTGACCTCTTAACAGCCATGGGAGAGTGAATTCATAGACTCCCAGCGTGTATGGGCAGAGTATGCACTGAAAAGGCAGGAGGCTCAAGCACAGAATAGACGTTTGACTCTTGAAGACTTGGAAGTAATAAATCTCACATATCTTATTTGTTGTGGCTGACGGCTGACGCTACAGAGTTTTAGCTTATGACTTGGGGCTTTCTTTAATGTTTTATGTATTATTGTTTGTAGGATTCATGGGATAGGGGAATACCTCGTATCAATACTCTGTTCCAGAAGGACAGGCACACCTTGGCGTATGACAAAGGATGGAGAGTGCGGACTGACTTTAAGCAGTACCAAGTTTTGAAACAAAACCCCTTCTGGTGGACGCACCAAAGGCACGATGGTAAACTTTGGAATTTGAACAACTATAGAACTGATGTCATTCAGGCTCTTGGGGGAGTTGAAGGGATTTTAGAGCATACACTATTCAAAGGAACATAGTATGTTTCTCTCTTGTACTATTTGTATTGATAAATGGATTTATTACAGTAAGCGCTGCAAACTTACTAATTTTTTACTCAACAGCTTTCCTACGTGGGAAGGTCTCTTTTGGGAAAAGGCTTCTGGTTTCGAAGAATCCATGAAGTACAAGAAGCTGACGAATGCCCAAAGATCCGGTCTCAACCAAATTCCTAACCGAAGGTTTACCTTATGGTGGTCACCAACCATCAATCGAGCAAATGTATATGTGGGTTTCCAAGTGCAATTGGATCTTACTGGTATCTTCATGCACGGAAAGATACCCACACTGAAGATTTCACTTATTCAAATTTTCCGAGCTCATTTATGGCAGAAGATTCATGAGAGCATTGTAATGGATCTCTGTCAAGTGTTGGATCAAGAGCTAGATGCCTTGGAAATTGAGACTGTGCAGAAGGAAACCATTCATCCAAGAAAGAGTTACAAGATGAACAGTTCCTGTGCTGACATTCTTCTGTTTGCTGCTCATAGATGGCCCATGTCAAAGCCTAGTCTAGTTGCAGAATCCAAGGATGTATTTGACCAGAAAGCTAGCAACAAATACTGGATTGACGTCCAGCTTCGTTGGGGAGATTATGATTCCCATGATATAGAACGATATACTCGGGCTAAATTCATGGATTATACAACAGACAACATGTCCATTTATCCCTCTCCCACAGGTACCTTGTCTGATCTTTAATTTTTTTTACTTCTCACAAGTTCTTTGTTATATTGATAATTTGTTTGCAGGTGTGATGATTGGTATGGACTTGGCATACAACCTGCATTCTGCTTTTGGTAACTGGTTCCCAGGGTCTAAACCTTTGATTGCTCAAGCAATGAACAAGATCATGAAGGTGAAAAGTCTATTCATTTATTTTATTTTGTTTGATAAATTAAGCTATATTAGTTCCATATGGTTTGTTTGAGTGTTGTATTTGAATAATGGTTTTCATGTGTTAATGATGTGTGTTAAATTGGAATTTTCTGTGGCAGTCTAATCCAGCCTTGTATGTTCTGAGGGAAAGAATAAGGAAGGGTTTACAGCTTTACTCCTCTGAGCCCACAGAACCGTATCTGTCGTCTCAAAATTATGGAGAAATCTTCAGCAATCAGATTATATGGTTTGTAGATGACACAAATGTATATCGTGTAACCATCCATAAGACCTTTGAAGGGAATCTGACCACGAAACCTATCAATGGTGCTATATTTATCTTCAACCCTCGGACAGGACAACTGTTTCTCAAGGTTTCTAATCTTACTCCCTACTCTTCTTTAATACAACGTTAATTGAATTCTGAAATAATTTTTTGCAAAACATTGCAGGTCATTCACACCAGTGTGTGGGCAGGGCAGAAGCGTCTTGGTCAGTTAGCTAAGTGGAAAACTGCCGAAGAAGTCGCCGCCCTTGTCCGTTCTTTACCTGTTGAAGAACAACCAAAGCAGATCATTGTCACCCGTAAAGGAATGCTTGATCCACTGGAAGTTCATTTACTGGATTTCCCGAATATTGTTATCAAGGGAAGTGAGCTACAACTCCCATTCCAGGCTTGCTTGAAGATAGAGAAATTTGGTGACCTGATTCTAAAAGCAACGGAACCGCAAATGGTTTTATTCAATATTTATGATGATTGGCTGAAAAGTATATCCTCCTACACTGCTTTCTCGAGGCTCATCCTGATTTTGAGAGCGCTTCATGTGAACAATGAGAAGGCAAAAATGTTGCTCAAGCCAGATAAGACAATTGTCACAGAGCCACATCACATTTGGCCCTCCTTGACTGATGATCAGTGGATGAAGGTAGGTTCATAAGCAGTTCAGTTTTCCATATTGCACGGGTTAGGCAAGTTTGAACCGAATAATTATCTAATGGCATATAAGTTACTTAATGTTATTTGCTGCTCGTTTACTATTACCTCTTTGCTTGCTTTTTGTTGTTTTATAATAATGGTTAGTGCTTTTATAGGTTGAGGTTGCTTTGAGAGATCTGATACTCTCGGATTACGCAAAGAAAAATAATGTCAATACATCAGCACTCACTCAATCAGAGATCCGTGATATCATTCTGGGGGCTGAAATTACTCCTCCTTCACAACAAAGACAGCAAATAGCAGAAATTGAGAAACAGGTACTAATAATATCAGCAGCTCTTTTCATCGACTTAGCATTATCAGTTTCTTTTCCAATAATTAAGGGCTTATTTAAATTTTGCTGACACTGATGTTTTCTGTATTCAGGCCAAAGAAGCTAGTCAGCTGACTGCAGTAACAACAAAGACTACAAATGTGCATGGTGATGAGCTTATTGTCACCACCACTAGTCCCTATGAGCAGGCAGCACATGTGTCCAAGACGGATTGGCGTGTGCGTGCGATCTCAGCATGTAACCTCCATCTCCGGGTCAATCACATCTATGTGAATTCGGAGGACATAAAGGTAAGACCTTTCTTTATATGTTTCACTACCATCTTTAAACTGTTTAACAGAGATGATGCTAACTTGTGACTAACGGTTTGCAGGAGACGGGCTACACCTATATCATGCCGAAGAATGTGTTGAAGAAGTTTATCTGCATTGCTGATTTGAGGACACAAATTGCAGGGTACTTGTATGGCATAAGTCCTCCTGATAACCCACAAGTCAAGGAAATTAGATGCATTGCCATGCCTCCACAGTGGGGAACCCATCAGCAAGTTCACCTTCCTTCAGCGTTGCCGGAGCATGAGTTCCTAAATGATTTGGAACCTCTGGGGTGGATGCATACCCAACCCAATGAGCTTCCGCAGCTGTCTCCTCAGGTCTGGCTTTTGTGTCCGAGTACTGCAACATAATGATAAAGCTTAGAGGTATATCATGGGCTGCATTTATTAGTTTTCTGATAATTCTGATGATTCCTTGCAGGATCTAACGTTCCATGCACGTATCCTGGAGAACAGTAAACAGTGGGATGGAGAAAAATGCATTATACTGACATGCAGTTTCACCCCTGGATCATGTTCACTGACTGCATACAAGCTTACACCATCTGGGTATGAATGGGGACGGCTCAACAAAGATACAGGCAGCAACCCTCATGGTTATCTGCCAACGCACTATGAGAAGGTTCAGATGCTATTGAGTGACCGCTTCCTTGGGTTCTACATGGTATGATTGGATTCAAGTATTGTTTCACCTGTGCTTTCTGTCACATCTTTCTCTTATATAAGCTAACATCTCCAGTGAATATGGCAGATCCCTGACACTGGCCCATGGAACTATAACTTTATGGGAGTGAAGCACACAGTGGGCATGAAATATAATGTGAAGCTTGGACCCCCAAGAGAATACTACCATGAGGACCATAGGCCAACTCATTACCTGGAGTTCAGCAACTTGGAAGAGGGTGACACGATTGAAGGAGATCGGGAAGATACATTTACATAATCTCTTTTCTTTCAGACTAGTGTAATCCGAAAGCAGACTGAATTTTGCATCTGTAACACATAATTATACTCTGCTAGTAAGCTGCCTTTCAGGCTAGTGATAACTTTTTTTGTTATTATCAGGTATCTGTAACACTTGCTCGTTTGCTGAAGCTGAAGGTTACGAGTTATTGACCTATTTTGTGCGGAAAGATCCAACGGAAACTGTTTCCACTTTGGTGACCTGTTTGTTTGTGTTTCTACGAACATATGAGTACATCAGGGCTTACAGGCTGGATAATCAAATACAGTAACGTAACGTACTCCAGTTAAGATGGGTTATGTAATCTAACATAATACAATCTCAAACACGCAAATTGGAATATACAAATCCAGTTTCACCAAGGCAGGCACTAACTAATAAAGTTTCATTCGCACGAATGCTGCAGCAACCCTAAAATATGAGTTTGGACTGAAGAATGGAGGTCCAATATGGTCAAGCTCAAGTGCCCTGCCTAAGACTTGCACGCCTTCAAAACACAAATTCCGGGCTTCACCCAGATTGATCTCCACAAAATCAGAAAGCATTAACTCAACTGTTTCACCTCCTGCTTTATTTCTTTTTCCTCTGATATGAAGTCTGAACTATCTGCACCTGACCCATCATTGTGCTCCCCGACCTGAGGTGTGTTGAACATCTCACGTCTTTCCAACTCGGCCAGCTTTTCACTCGATTCGCCTTTTAACAAGTCCACCACCTCTAACATAGTTGGTCTCTTTGTGGGTTCATTATCAGCACATATGAGGGCAACAAGTATCAGTCTTTTCAGCTCTGCTTCCACATATTCCCCATTGAGCCTGGGGTCGGCTAACTCATGAAACTTCTTTTGGCAGGCCAATGGCAGCGCCCAATCAGTGATTGTTCGTTTCACTGTAGAACTCAGTTTTTCTATGGGTTTCTTACCACTCACAATCTCCAACAAGAGAATCCCAAAGCTGTAGACATCACAGCTCTCAGATGCCTTTCCCAACATAGCATACTCCGGTGCAAGGTAGCCCAGTGTGCCTTTGACTCTAGTTGTTACATGTGTTGCACCATCGGGTATGAGCTTTGCAAATCCAAAATCAGCCACTTGAGCCTCAAAATTCGAGTTTAGCAGTACATTACTTGCCTTGATGTCTCTGTGTATGATATGTGGGGTTGCATGGTGATGAAGATACCTGAACCAGCGAACCAATAAAATTGGTTAAAATTTGTGATACTGGAAGAACAAATTATATGTTAGTTAGGAGAGACATGGCAAATCTCAGTTGTATCGAGCACTTGATTTCATGCGACAAAATAAAGATCTTGAAACTCACACAATCCCCTCCGCAGAGCCAATTGCAATTTTCATCCTCCTACTCCAGTCAAGGAGAGATTCAGCAGAGTGCTGCCCATGAAGATGAGACAACAAGCTCAGATTGGGCATGTAGTCATAAACAATTAGACGCTCCTGTCCTTCTGCACAGTATCCACGTAAACTAAGCAGGTTCTTGTGTCGAACTCGCCCTAATATCTCAACCTCAACAGCAAATTCCATCTCAGCTTTGTTGCTCCATACCTTCAATCTCTTAACTGCAATCTGGAGAAGAGTAGATTCAGTTACCATTGCAATGTGGAAAACAGACATCGTCATATGCCAGAAAAGGAATATCGAAAGCAAGTTGCGTTTAAAATTATCATGTGGCGGAGAAGATGAATTGCATCATAAAATAACTTGTAGCTATAAAAAAAAGCTACAATAATTGCCGTCTGAGATACTGCCGTATATTAGTTTTGTAATTCAGTACTGACAAGCGACTTCCAGTGAAAAAGAAGAAGCTAGACATGCCTCATTTCTAACCACAATCAATTCAAAGAGTTATTTAACTACACCAAGGATACCGCATACGTAACGATACAATATTAACTGAAAAGAGTAGCTACCAGACTGAATTTTAACCAACCACTATTTAACAGGACACAGTGTACTATAGAAGTTTCTTCGCCTTTGCAAGGTAAGGTTTAAGCTGGATGTGTTGTCAAAGACACCTTAGTGTACGCAATCGACTGTTCATAAGCTTATTATATCACTTATACGAAGTTGAATCTAACATTTCAATGAAGAAATTTATTGTATAACATTTCCATCAGATATCCGAAACAAAAGAAAAGAAAATGCAGATATGATAAGATTGTTGTTACCTGTGATCCATCCCATAGTTGTCCCCAGTAGACACTGCCGAAACCTCCTTCACCAAGCTTATTGTCATAATTGAAGTTGTTTGTTGCGGCATGTAGTTCCTTCAAAGAGAAAATCCTCCAAGCAGGCTGCTTCTTCTTCTTATTCTCTTTCCTGAAACCAACAACAAGAGATTCATGAGCAGTAGCCAGAAATGCAACCCGTACCCGAGTTGAGGTTCCAGGTCAACGTTTAGCTCTCAAACCACTCTAATCAATTTATTGATAAGCAAGTCAACTCAAAACCCTAGAATTCCAAACCCCGTAGGAAACAAATTTGTTATTGACAAGAAAAAAAAATTTAAGATCTGATTGACTTGCTTGTTCTCTCACCGTTCCCAGCAGCCCTTGAAGCAAAGAAACATCTGGATTTGTGAAACTGACGCCTCAATTTGATTCAGCAACTGATAAGTCAAAAATCGTAGCACCCAAAAGAAACAAGTGGACAAAAGACGCTGTGGGTGAAGAAAGAAAGATTCCCTGTCGCACTTTATCGATGGAAGAAGAAGGCGAAGAAGTGAGTCGGAGGCAATGAATAATATATTAGGCTTGTTTTTTTTTTCTCTTTTCTATAATGAATGATATTTTTTTTGATAAAATAATGAATGATATTGAGTTGTAATTAATCTTCCAACATATAATTTGTTTAAGAATATTTTTTAACTATATGACGAAATCTTGTCCGACCTTTGCATCTTTTATAAAATTATATCATTTACACTGAATCGTTTTTCATGAATGATAATATTATGGTTGAATTTGATAGACCCACCATTTTAATCAAACAAATTTTTTTAACAAAATGGTCTTGGTCTGTCATCTCATCAGGATACAGTTTGAATTCAAAATTTAGAAAAATCCATCAGACAAGTTTTCTGATTCGCTGGTTACTACTTTTCTGTTTCAAATATTTTATTCCCTCACGCGCGTTTTGTATAATTGTATTTCTATGTATCACACACATACTGGTCTGCGTTTCTCCATGTCAAGCATGTTTTGTATTTCCATCTATGATGATGATTGATTTATGTAATCTTTGACAATATTCAAAATACCATCCGCAATCAAATGATTAATAACGTGATACTGACTACTTCTCTTTTATAAAAGTAGAAAAAGATTAAGTCAGAATTAGTAGATTTTTTCAGAATTTACAATTTTTTTTATCCGTTCAATTAGATAATTTACGGTCCTTAAATTTAGCAAATAAAAAAAATATTTTAATTACAATTTATCTCATTTGAGGGCAAATTAGTCAATCTATCTATCAAACGACGACTTTATGTTCATATTCTCCATAGAATCTCACGCACCAATCTCCCTCCCTCATATGCAAATCCCAAACTCCAATCCTCGCTGGCACCTCCATCTCCGCTCATCGGCGAATCGCCGTTAGAATAATTTTCGGATTACCATTTATCTGTCTCCAGCATTCTCAATTTCATCTTTGGATATCTAATAATGGAAACCCTATTATATGATCGATCCCGAAGAAGCCGCGCTGATTTTTGAAGATAGTGGAAAGTTGTGATTGACCGGATCGTGAAATGAGAATCAGAAGTATAAAGATGAGATTTTGCTTTCGTGGAAGAAAAAAGTATTAGGGAGCGTTTGCCATTGTTGCCTGGTTGGCCCACCAACTCTCTTAAGGTGTATTGTTCGTGAATTAGAACTTGATGTTCGTGGTTTTGATCCGAACAATATTGATCAAAACCACGAACAACGTAGACATATTCACGAACAATCAACAACCCAGAAATATATATGGTTATATTCTAAACCACGAATATTGTTATTATATACACGGATTTTCTTTTTATCGCACAACCGAGTTTCAGCTCTTATTCAATACCGCGAACAACATAAGCATAATCACGAACAAACCACGATCACAGAAATATATGTGGATAATCGAAGACGATAGTCCACTGATGAAAGGAAATCGTTGAGGAAAGACGCGTGTTGAAGATTACGTGATTTTATCTTTCGAAAATCTAGGGCTGAGAACAATAAAACATATAGTTGACTCTATATTCGAGGGACTATAAGATTAAAATATATATTATCATTCCTAATATACTCTTATGAGCCATTAAACGATTAAAAGATTATTTATTTCAAAATAATCTTGATTAGTCTAAACCGTTTAGATTATGAGATCAACGGATATTAAAAGTTCTAAGCTATGACGAAAACTAGTGGTTCTGACTAGAACTCAACCTTATAAAAATATCATTTATCCTTGTGGATCTCTTTCTAAATCGTAACGTGTCTTTGAATTTTGATAAGAGCATTGGCACCAGTGAGGAGGGCGGCACCTCCTCATCCAGCACCTTCCCAGAAACTAAGCATAAAATTGTAGAAGGTGCTCTCTCACATGCTACTTTAGCATGTGAGAGAGCATGTTTATGCCTATTTAAAGCCAAAATGGAGGAGGTGATGCCCTCCTCACCGATGCAGATGCCCTAATATAGCATTTATTTATGTTAACTATAAATCTTTTTAAAAGCTACCACGTGTCAGTTTCACCACAATGACAGATTAGACATTTGATGTTTCGAAGGAGTGATGGGAACAGACGAAAGATCTGACGGATGCGAACTATACGTATTTGCGTAGCTAACTCAAAGTTCTAAGACTAAATAGTTCACATCGAGAGCAGACGAGGTCGTTTAGAATGTTGAAACACGAGTCTGAGTCTGAGCAGCTGCAGAAATCCGTGGGTACCGCGCTTCAGGTTACTGAACATTCAACTTTATTAGCAAATATTTAGCTTTTTCACTAACCAATTAGCTAATGACTGAACATTTAGTGAAAATACGTGAGCAACTGGGAAACTTTTACTGGATAATGTTTAGTAACATGGAAGTGATGCATTATAATCGAAGATTCAACATTAAAAACCGATAACGGTCGTTTATAGTGACTGAACATTTAACTTTATTACTAAACATTTAGCTTTATCATCGAATTTAGCTTTAGTACTGAACATTAATAACGAAAACTGGAAAAGATCATATTACTCACGCGAATATAATTTTGGAAAAATCGACGAAGTGCCACGTATCATGTTCTTAAGTGATTTATAGTTAATATAAATAGATGCCGTTTATATTTGAACTGTTTTCTCTAGCATAATGCAAGTTACTGAGTTCTCAATATTTTTTTTGAAATGGAGTTCTCAATATTTGAAATGAACAAAAAAGCATCACTTCAGTTACTGTTATTCAACATATCCTCTTGCTTAATCATTTTTGGCATAAACTGTGGCGGCTTCCTCTCCCCGTAAGGTAAAAATCTTTGTTTGGCGTGGCTACCATAATGGCCTTCCCACAGCTTTTAATCTACATAAACATCACATTGTAGATAAGCCATCTTGTCATCTGTGCGGATTTTGTTTAGAAAATGACGTTCATACGTTCGTTACCTGATGGTGGGCAAAGGTTGTTTGGGATTGTCTCCATATATGCGACAGTGAGTTTTTTGACAGGTTTTCAAATTTTGCAGACTTGGTGTTCTTCTGTTTCCAGAAGTTCGATATTACCACCCAGTGTTATTAAAACCGGACCGGCCGGTTCGACCGGTTGGATCGGGAACCAGTTATCGGATAGGTTCTGTAATCAGACCGTTCTGCAATTGAAGAACCAGTCATCGGATAGGTTCTGTAATCAGACCGTTCTGCAATTGAACCGGTCAAAACTCGGTCAAGACCCAGTTGAACCGGTGGTTGAACCGGTTGACCCGCTGATTGACTCAATTTTGCATTAAAATGGTGATTTGGTTGGTTCAATCGATTCGATTTGGTCTGAAAAAATATTTATTTATTTTGACTTGGACAAGACTCGAACCTAGGCTTCCTCTATAATTATCCCCTCTCATTCCACCAAGCTAAACATGATTCTTGTTTTATTATTTGTTTCACTAATGTATATTCATTTATCAAATCTATAAATATTTTTACTTATTATCAATTTAACTAGAAATTCAATTAGTCTTAGAAATCTCTTATTGTTGTGACTTGCAAATTAAGACTAAAATTGTTATTGTTGTTCTATTATTGTTGTATTATTGATTTGTACTTTATCAAATTCTAAATTTGACAATTTGTTATGGTATGTTATTGTAATCCGATCATAAACATGTAATATTTATAATATCATATATAAGTATTTTATTTTTATTATTTAATTTGTGCGGGTCAAACCAGTTCGACCCGGTTGAACCACTGACCCATTGACCCAGTGACTTGACCGGTTCGATCACCGATCCGGTTTTAATAACACTGTTACCACCCTCTGTTTGACTTTAACCGCCCTTTGGTACATTTGGTTCACAAGGAATACATTCCATCATTCCGGACAACTCTGCACTCCTTTTTCTGCGGCTATCCGAATTAAGATGCTGTCAAGTGACTTTCAAAAGTACAATAACAGTCAGTTTAGCCCCTGTTGGATCCCAACCATTCGTGACTTTCACTGGAAGGCACCCTTTCTTGGACATCTTCTAATTAACGTTGACGCTTTCTGGAACATGGATAATGGCCATGGGGGTGTCGCTGCTATTGCAAGGGACTACTCTGGCTCCCTTATTGCCATTCGAAGTACTTTTATTCCAGCTGCTCCTGATGTTTTAAACTGTGAAGGTCGTGCTATTTTGGAAGGTTTCTTGCTTGCTGCAAACTTAAAATGTCCTAATATTACTATTGCAACTGAGAGCATGCAAGCTTTACAAGCCTTACTTATTGGTGATCAATCTGTTCACAGTACTGACGACTTGAGTTTCTGGTTTCATCGCACTCGACGTTTAATGGCATCCAACAAATGGAATTTTATTCTCATTAGGCGAGAGGCCAATGTAACAGCTGATCAGTTGGCTAAATTTGCGCGTATTCACTACTGGTGCTGGTCTCAACTAGATTATAGTCCAAGAATACATATTCTACCTGATTGTCTCTAGCTACTGTTTTGTCGCATTCCATATGGCCTTGTATCTTTCTGTGGAGCTTAACAAAAAAAAAACATATCACCTTGTTACTTCTGTCACGTTTTGGAGTGACTTGCTCAATATAAATTCTCATTTTTTTTAGATATATGAGTCTCGATTCTAACAATTTGATTTAAAAAATTAGAAATTTGGCAAACGTCACTTATGCAATTGTGTTTTTTATTCGTTTACAAATGAACTGTTATTCCAGAGTTTTAAATTTTTAATCAGTACTCTTTCCAAGTTTTCGAATTTCAAATTCTTGAATCAGTGCTGGCATTCTCTGAGTTTTAGGGTGATGCCTTTGAAGTTAATTCATTTTCCACAAATTGACCTAGTATTTAGACCGCACACAAATAGGAATTTATAGTTTGATGAATTTGATTTTGATGAAAGCGAATTTTAATGGCAAAAAGACTAAATGAAATTACTTGTGTGATAGATATAGAGAAAATTTCGTTAGTTCATATACGACTATAGTCTCTCTGTAAGTAAAAAACTCAAACTTGTGAGTTATGATTTTATAAAACTATACAAGTCAACTAATTTCTATTCTCTTTAGTGATGTGGGATATTTACCCGATTGATTTACACTCAATAAATAGCACTAATAGGGCGGCAAACGAACTAAGTAATAGGTTGTTCAAACTTCAAAATCGATAGGTTGTTCAAACTCGATTTGTTTATCATCTTAGAGTAACAAGCTCTATTCAAAATTAACTTCAAAAATAGGTGCTTGAGCTTACCTTGTTTTACTTTTCACAAGTTAGGATTGAGATTGAACTTTATACAAGTAATACTTGCTAATTTCCTTGTTCCTAGTTCTCTGAGTTTATTAGGTGTATAAGAGCAACAATGTCAAACAGGCATATGCCAACATTCCCCCCACAAGACTTGTTGGATTTTGGGACTGACCTTTGGAGGAATGCGAAAACCAACTGTACAAGTTCGAGGCGTGTTGCACCGTCCTCGACGACCCTTGTCTACTGTCAGTGCAGTACCCGATGCCTGAATCCAGCAAAGCATCATCAAGGCCGTCATGAAATCCGGTGTACGGATCATAACAGAGCCCGTTGTTATTATGTAGTTTAAGCTTTCTCCTCATTCTCCAGACCATGTCCCTTCCGAAAGGAACCATTCCGGTTAGAAAGTTGTCATTCAGTCTCAGCTCACTCAAATGGTTTAGCTCCTTGAACTTCTCGGGAATTGAGCCATTCAATCGGTTCCCATCCAGATGAACCACTCGAAGATTCGGTAGTTTGATTAACGAACCAGGGATTGGACCGATCAAATCCATGTTGGAAAGAACCAAGATCATCAAATCCTTCATACCATCCAATCCTTGTTCTGGAATCAAAGTTGAACCCATCGGGTTACCCTTTAAAATCAATGCTTGAAGTGAAACCAAACCTTTTAGATGGGCTGGCATTGGACCGGACAAATGATTATAACTTAAATCCATAAGGATCAAGTTACTTAACCCGTTAATCGAAATCGGTATCGATCCTGATATCCAGTTTCGACTAAGATCTAACTTTATCAATGAAGTCAAGCTAGCAATATTATCAGGAATACATCCCTTTAGATGATTCTGGCTCAAATCCAACACATTAAGAACATGTAAACTCAACTCCGGGATCGAACCGGTCAGTGTGTTCCCGCTCAAATCCAGAGACCTCAACCCAGTAATCAAATTAAATTGAACCGGAATCGAACCATTGAGATTATTCATATGCAGATCCAACACCCTCAGCTTAGTCAAATTCGCTATCTCAAACGGTATTGGTCCGACATGGCCATTCTCTCTCAAAACAAGCATCTGCAGGCTCTGGCCCAACAGGCCCAAAAAAGCGGGGATGGGCTGCGGGTTGTGGCCCAAGCAGCGGTAAAAAAACAGCGTCTTCAAATGGGGCAGTTTGGTAACCGAATAAGAGATGAAAGACCGGGTCGGGTCGCAAGTAGGAAAAGCAGTGTCATCCGACAAGGCTCCGAAGGACAAGGAGACAACATGGAAGACGTTGGCCTCGTCAGGCATGCACTCAATTCCATGCCACCTGCCGCGACAAACGTCGGGGATGTCGGTGGCCCAATCGTTGCCGGTGGCTCGCATGATGTCGTATATGGCAGCTTGCTCGGATGGGTCGGTGCGGGAGCCGTTTTTGTTGATGGAGAAGCCGGTTTGAGGGGCGTCAATGAGGGCGGAGGGGACACTGGAGTCAGACATAATGACTGTGAATGGCTTAACAAGTTGAAGAAGAGAAGCAACAGCAATAATCATCAAGTTGACGACGAGAAGCATTTGATCATTTGCCATTTTTTTTTTCATCAGTTGGAGTGCATGTGTTGTTAATATATATAGTGTGCACTGAGATTTATGAGATCACGAGGGAGGGGAAGTAAATTGAAAATTGAAGGAGAGTACGTCGTAGCAAGTATTAGAATATGGATCATTTATGAGAATCACGGGGTTTTAGGTGCCTAGCTAGGGACCAAAAAGAGGCTGCTTGGTGTGGCGACATAGACACACATCACACTGACGCTATGATTAATTTAATACTTACTAGCGAAAGTGTGATGAAGATCAACAACGGTAGCTTTGTTTCGTGAAAAGGTCGATCTATGTTCGAGGCTGTGAAAGAAAGCTTAGAGATTTCAGGAAAAAAAAATTTTGTTGAAAAGTTTGTCCTAAATTGAGTTTAAAGTTGTCAAAATACAGAATTCGAGTTTGAGATGTCAAATTTGCACTGTATTTTATGAGACTGGTAATAGGATCATGGCCGTTTAAGGCTACACGGCCCTGAAGCGAAACATACAAAGCAGGCCTTCTTATTTTGAACTATTCATAAATCAATGTTCAAAGCCCCGCTATTTGACAAACTATTACATAGTTACTCGAGCATCGACAGATACCCAAACACCACCACACATTGCTGAAAATATACAATATTCATGACCACAACTGCTATGCCACAACTAACAATGCTTGGCAACCCCCAAGCATTCTCCATCTCCACCCTCAAACATCTGTTCATGGATTTTCTTTTAACCTGTTACAATTCATCATAAACTATCCCATCTCTCCTTCTTTATTCTTTCCGGGCTCTCACCGTGTTTCAAAGTGCACAAATTATTTCAACTAGAGACATCAACAGTGCAAGAATATGTACAGTTTATTGGGCGTTTAAGTTATGAACTTGATCACCTTAGTGTAAGGTTTTGTTTATTTAGAACAAGTGGGTATTCCTGTTATAACAAAATTGTAATCGAGTTGGACGAAAACATCGTCGTTTAAATGCCAGCGTGCTGAACTGGCGTTTGGTGTTTGGACGTCGTCGTTTTGCTCTGTCTACTTAAGTCGAGCGAGCACGCTCTGATCTGTAACAGTAAATAATAGAAATAATGCAATTGAAATCCCTAGATTCGATTTGCGCCATTTCCATTTCTTCGATTCTGATTTTGATCTCGATCGCTCCGATCTTCTGCATTTCGTCTAATCGGAGCTTGGGCGATTCGGTTTCTCATGGTATCAGAGCAGGATTGTCGATCTGGTTAGTTTCTCAATTTTTTTTTTCCGATTGTGTTGTGTTGTTGGTCATGGCAAGTTTGGGTGTTTCTGAGGCAAGTGCGAGTCGTGGCAATGTTGTTTTGGATACTTCTGGCGCTGGTTGTAAAATTGATGATCCATATCATGTGAATAACAACGAGTTAACTGGAAACTCGATTGTTAGTAAGGTGTTGATTGGCCAAGAAAACTATGATACTTGGCAGAAATCCATGGAAATAGTCTTGTTAAGTAAAGTTGGCCTTTATTTCTGGTGAATATCCTAAGCCAGTTGATCCGGTTATGAGGGCAAAGTGGCAAAGATGTAACGATGTTGTTATGTCATGGTTCATCTGCTCAATTTCTGAGAAGATTGTAGGGGAAATCTTGCATGCAAAGGATGATGACTGCATGGGAATCCAGCTATGCTGAAATAAATTATGCAAGGAAATCTACCATATTGAGAGAGTTGGGTGAATTAGTTCATGGCAAAGTGGCAAAGATGTAACAATGTTGTTATGTCATGGTTGATCTGCTCAGTTTCTGAGAAGCTTATAGGAGAAATCTTACATGCAAAGGATGTGATGACTGCATGGGAATCCAACTATGCTGGAATAAATTATGCAAGTAAATCTACCTTATTGAGAGAGTTGAGTGAATTAGTTCAGAATGGAATGCATGTGTGTCAGTATAATAGGAAGTTGAATTCATTATACCGAGAGATAGATGTGATCAAGACACCTCAGTGCTTTGCAATAGGAAATTGTTTGTGATGTCAGCAGACTAAAGAAGACATGCAAGAGGATAGAGTGGTGAAGTACCTTATGGGACTTGATGACTACTATGCCTCAGTAAGAACTCATGTTTTTGCCATGGCAGAGGTCCTCGGGATGGTGACAGTCTATGGTATGGTTTTAACAGAAGAATCCACAAGGAAGATTACTAAAGAAAGGTAGATTGGGGCTTCAACTTTTTTCACTCAAAATATTCAATCTGGTAACAATCAGTTGAGTCAGGGCAGAGGTAGAGACACTGGTAGAGGTGGATTTGTCAAGAATAGAGGAAGGATGTTCTGTACTCATTGTTAGATGCATGGTCATTTGAAGGAAAATTCCTACAAACTGATTGGTTATCCACAGAACAACAAGTTCAGAAAGCGAGTTACCAGGTTCAATAATGGAGGCAAATTTTCAGCCAATGCTGGAACTGTTGTCACTGAGTCTAACACATCTGAAGATGTTAACAAACGCAACAATGATAAGCCTGAGCAGCAGTTCACTAGTACTTGGTTGGATTAGATTATGGTTATGATCAGGGGAGGATTGGCAGACAACCCTAATGGCCGAACTCATATGGTAGGTATAGCCCATTCCCAATCTCTTATTATCAATAACGAGTATTGGTTGATTGATAGTGGAGCCACTAGTCACTTCACTTATAATAGTGATTTGTTGCACGATGTTCATGAGATAAATGAGAAATGTAGAGTAACCTTACCAAATGGGGAACACATAGCTATTAAGCATAAAGGAAAGTGTTGGTTGAAAGACTACATTTTGTTGCATGATGTTTCACCCCACACTTATACTTGTTCGTCCCGAACAATGCTATTCGAGAGAGAAACACAAAATCCAAGTAAAAAGCTCTAAATAAGAAAGTGAGAATGTGGGACTAGATTTATCCTATTCATGCAATACTTACTTGTTACCAAACTAAACCATGTAAATACATAGAAGAAACTTGATACTTGTACCTTCGAGTCGAGATGCAAATTAATTCGGATGATTCGGGAGATAGCCCTTTTTAGGCTCCTGGACTGCATTCTTGGGACCGATTCGCACTATATGGTTATCTTGTAGCTTTCTCTAGCACATGATTTGGTTCGGGTTTCAATGAGTTGAGTTCTTTGATTTCCTTTTGATGAGGGATAGCTTTTGAAGTGATTTGGTCTTTGGCCTTTGATTTTGAACTGGAGTTTCTTCACTTTTGTTTCGGTTAAAACCTTCACAAATTTGGCCTTTGGCCTTCGATTTGTTTCTTCGAGCCTTGCTCCTTTGTGATTTGCTTGTCCATTTTCTCAACCTTATTGGGAGGTCCAATCATCGCCCGAGAGCATATGGAAATACCTCCCCGCTCTTTCTCATTCTCGCCGTTTCGCGCGGGTCAAGATGAGGGTCGCTCATCTATTTTCTCGGCTACTTGGAATAGAGTTAGCACGGTTTGATTCCCGTCCCGCCTCTTGCATAAACGCTGCATGGCGGAGATGACTCTGACTCCAATGAAACCCGAAGTGCAGCCTCCACTGACTTCGTAAACCATATAGCGAAATCCATCCTTCGAGTGCTTGCCAAGCCTCTCTAGGGCATTTTATGTCAACTCCACATCCCCTGTATATCTCAGCACAAAGGGACAAATAAGAGGTTACATCCTCAAGTCTTTACACAGTTGAGATTTCACAAGGTAAATGCTTGAATTTAGATCTATCTATTTCACATTCTCAAGTTCATATTTTCAAAAAGATAATATTTAAGGGAAAAGGAAAAGAAAAACATGTTAAACAACTATGTGCAAAGGTTGTTCTCACCCCACACTTTTGAACGAAGGCGTGCCTCTCGGCATGACTTAGTTCAAAAGCTAATTGCAAGCAAATATTTACAAGAAAGAAAATGACATTAAGGAAAAGGGAAGAACTGAACTCCCTTTACGGTGTTGTTACATGTCGTGGACATGCGAGCAAACGACATGGCTCGGAGCTGGATAATCGAGGGAGTTCGGCTGGGGCCTTGAACTCTCGGCGCAGCCCGGTACTCCATGGGCACAGGCCCGGTATTTCTTGGACGCACCCGGCTGGCCTGATTTTGCTCCCAAAACCGATTCCTACACAAGTAGTCATTCCTTTCTATACACAAAATGGGTGAGTACGACTTAAGGCAAAAACTAAATGAAATAAAAATAAAATGACTGAAAAAACTTAAATGACATGAAAATGAAAATGTGCCGGGTAACCTCCCGGCCAGTGCCTTTGTTTAACGTCGTTAGCTTGACGATTGGGGATCACAAGTTTGGATCCCATGGGCGGCTGATGGACCATAATTGTATGAAACATAAATGCAGTTAAACCCACCAAATTAGACTGTTAGTCTGTCTAACTTCTACGTGTTAGTCCCGATATATTTCCACAGGGCATTTTAGAGACTGAAGTGAAAACACGCTAAGGAGAGGATTTTATGCTGAAAAGATAACAAGAGTCAATCCAAGGTCAAGATCATATGCCGACTGAAGAAATATCAAGGATCCTGACGTTGAATTGACCATAACAAATTAATCAGAGGAATCAGGAGTGGAGTCAAGACAGCCCGGGGAAGAAACACATTGACAGTTTTGTGAAAAGACTGCACAAAACTGTACAAAACTCACATTTGGGCAAGATGACCGACCACTTGAAGAAGTGGTGGCCAAAGGAGGAGCTCCTCCTCCTTCCACCACCGGCAACCGGCGGCTCCTCCACCCACGGTGACCGGCGGCTTTGCTCCTCCTCCACATGGCACCTCCTCCTTCCTCCTCTTCTCCTCCCTTGGATCAAAAGACATGTGCATCCATCTCCACCACCCATCTCCTCCCATTTTGGCTATAAAAGGAGGAGCTCCTCCCCTCATTTCAAACACACCTCAATCTCATTTCACTTCTCTCTCTAGAAGTTGTAACATTTGTAATGTTGTAATCTTGGCTTTGGAAATAAAGGATAGCTCCCTTGGCGCTTCAACGGTTGTAAGTAATTCTTAGCATTTATTCAACTGTTTTATTTCCTTAGTTATAATGTTTAGCGCGATGAATAGTAGCTAAACTTGTAGTTTGGTCTAAGGGGCGCTCTTGTATTATAAAATGTTTTAGACTATTAACTTAGTGTCTAGTCTAAGTATTCAAAACTTATTCTATGTGCCATATATTAAGTCAGAACGTCCAAGGTAGAGTGGATGCTTGGAATGGCAAAACTCTACAGCGGGGTTCGTAAACTTGTACGGATAAGTGGATGCTTGGAATGGCAAAGCTTATCTGAGAAGTTTGACTCATCTTAAACACCATTTGGTTGATCGGGAATGATTGATCAAATGGATGCACATAGGCTAATATAACTGGGAATGGAGTATTAGTCTAAATAGAATAAGTGTTCTACGTCCTTGGAATAGGCTAGACAGTGTACGCAAATCGAGTGCTTGGAATGGCCTTGATACACCGTTTGAATACTTAGGAGAGTCACTAAAGGTCAATGATAAACAGGATATAATACAAGTCCCCTGAAACCGAACATTTCTCTTTAATTATCAACTGTAATTTACTTTCCAGTATTAAAATCAACCAACCAACCAATCAATCAATCAAAATAGCTGGTAGCTTTAAAACCAACCAACCGACCTTAAACACGCTCCCACGCTGCGTAATCCCCCCGAAGAACAATTATTCCCCTGGTTCCCTTGGGTTCGACCCCTACTTACCAAGTACTACCCAGTAGTATAGTTGCGAGTAGCGGACTATTATAAATTTATTTGCACAATCGCTTTGACGACGAGCGGTTCTGTCAAATTGGCGCCGTTGCCGGGGAATCAGTCGTCGAATAGTTGTTCTTTCCCTCCCTTTTCTTTTTTCTTTCTTTTCTCTATGACAGCACCCATTACGCATGCATGGACAACGCGATTTCTGCCCCTGTTCGGAGGAACGGAGGGAGAAGACCCTGTACAGCACTGCCGAAACTTCCACCAAGTCTGCCATCACATCAAACCGGAGAACGAAGTATTAGAGGAATTTAAGCTGAAATGCTTTAAATTCTCTCTAACCGACTTCGCCACGATATGGTACTACACATCCACCGCTTGCAGTACAGAACATTTCGTAGATCTCTGCGTTCCGTTCCTGAAGGAATTCTCCCCTCCTTCCTTACGCCAAGAAACCCGCGAGAAGATCCTGAACCTTCAACAATCCCGGGATGAGACTTTGGACGAATACTACATGAACTACGATGCCATCGTCTCAAGCTGCCCGCACCATGGATTTACGAAGAGAGTTCTTCTCCCAAAATTTCTTCGTGGGATGAGGGCCGAAGAGCTGGGAAGAGTTAACGAAGCTATGAGAAGGTCTGCAACAAACTTCACCGTTGCAGACATGTGGTGCCTTATAATCGGCCTGGCCGCTACCACAAGACGAGTACCCCAAACTGATGAGGAAATGCAGACAGAAGAAGCTGATCCTGAGGCTGATGAAGAAGAAACCACCGAACCGTCAGAAGAGACTCCTGAACCGTCTGAGGAATCAGACATGGAAAGCACCGGAAGCAACGAAGTAGGAGTCCAGAACACCACTGACGAACTGCCCAAGCCATACCCGACTATCATTACCCAGGCAGCTGAAACTATCTACGATCAGTTCTTCATGAACCAACATAACGAGGCAGAACCAAGCCTCATGAGGCCTTCCCGACTTTTCCCCTTAATTAATGAGCAAGTCGCCGCGAACTATGCGATCCAAGAAGAAGCTCAAAGGAGAATGGGAAAAGCACCTCTGCAGAATGACCCCTCGATGGAGCATTGCTATGCCGCAACTGGACTAGGCAGTCGTAAATACAAAAACTTCGAAAGGCTGGTAGTGAAAGGTCCATCACCCCCTCCGGGGTATTGGAAGGAAAAAATCCCGAAACAAAGGAGTCCTGACCAGAACACAACATCCGGCAAGAAGTCAGGAAGAAGCAACACTGGAACGGTGGCAAAGTTCGACCTCAGCCACCCATGGGACCCAAACCAATGAACCACAAACGAGGTATCGTCGAGCCAACGACGTTAAACAAGTGCACTGGTCGGGAGGTAACCCGACACTATCTTACTTTTCCGCACTTTAATTTCTGTCTTTTAAATTCAGTATTTAGTTTTAAGCTTGCATGACTTTTGAACTAAGGCACGCCTTCGTTCAAAAGTGTGGGGTGAGAACCACCTGTGTACATAAATAACATGCAGCTATTTTTTCTTTTTTAGTAATAGTATCTTTTTGAAAATATGAACTTAAGAATGTGAAAAAGATAAATCGTAATTCATGCATTAACCTTGTGAAAATTCAAACTGTTTAAAAACTTAGAATGTAACTTTCCATTTGTCCTTTGTGCTGAGATAACTAGGGATGTGGAGTTGATATAAACTGCCCTAGAGAGGCTTGGCAAGCAATCAAAGGATCAGATCAAACTATATGGTTTTCGAAGTCAGTGGAGGCTGCACTTCGGGTTTTCAGTGAATAATTGAAGTCAACTCCGCCAAAAAGCATCTATGCAAAGGCGAGGACGGGAATCAGACCGTCCTCTCTCTAGTCAAAATAGCCGAGAAAATAGATGAGCGACCCTCATCTTGACCCGCGCAAAACGACAAAGACAAGAGGAGCGGGGAGGTATTTCCATAGGCTTGCGGGTGATGATTGGACCTCCCAAAAAGGCTGAGAAAATGGACTAGCAAGTCACAAAGAAGCAAAAAACTCAAAGAAGAAAATCAAAAGAGGCCTAAGGCCCAAAATTGTGAAGGTTTTAACCGAGCAAAAGTGAAGCACTCAAAAAAGACAGATCATAAAGCCAAAGGCAGAATCACTACAAAAAGCTAGTCCCTCGCCAAAGAAGAAAAAAGAAAATCAAAAAAAGGCTCAACTCACTGAAACCCGAATCGAATCATGTGCTAGAGAAAGCTACAAGAAAACCATATAGTAAGAGACGATCCCAAGATTGCAGTCCAGGAGCCTAAAAAGGGCTATCTCCCGAGACATCCAATATAATTTGCATCTCAGCACGGAGGTACAAGTATTAAGTTTCTTCTATTTATTTACGCAGTTTAATTTGGTAATAAGTAAGCAATGCATGAATTAGGATAGATCGAGTACCACAGTCTAATTTTCATATTCCAAAGCCAAACTTAGAACTTACGCCCTTTAATAGCATTGTTCGGGATGAACAACTAAAAGTGTGGGGTAATCTGATGGACCATAATTGTATGAAACATAAATGCAGTTAAACCCACCAAATTAGACTGTTAGTCTGTCTAACTTCTACGTGTTAGTCCCGATATATTTCCACAGGGCATTTTAGAGACTGAAGTGAAAACACGCTAAGGAGAGGATTTTATGCTGAAAAGATAACAAGAGTCAATCCAAGGTCAAGATCATATGCCGACTGAAGAAATATCAAGGATCCTGACGTTGAATTGACCATAACAAATTAATCAGAGGAATCAAGAGTGGAGTCAAGACAGCCCGGGGAAGAAACACATTGACAGTTTTGTGAAAAGACTGCACAAAATTGTACAAAACTCACATTTGGGCAAGATGACCAACCACTTGAAGAAGTGGTGGCCAAAGGAGGAGCTCCTCCTCCTTCCACCACCGGCAACCGGCGGCTCCTCCACCCATGGTGACCGGCGGCTTTGCTCCTCCTCCACATGGCACCTCCTCCTTCCTCCTCTTCTCCTCCCTTGGATCAAAAGACATGTGCATCCATCTCCACCACCCATCTCCTCCCATTTTGGCTATAAAAGGAGGAGCTCCTCCCCTCATTTCAAACACACCTCAATCTCATTTCACTTCTCTCTCTAGAAGTTGTAACATTTGTAATGTTGTAATCTTGGCTTTGGAAATAAAGGATAGCTCCCTTGGCGCTTCAACGGTTGTAAGTAATTCTTAGTATTTATTCAACTGTTTTATTTCCTTAGTTATAATGTTTAGCGCGATGAATAGTAGCTAAACTTGTAGTTTGGTCTAAGGGGCGCCCTTGTATTATAAAATGTTTTAGACTATTAACTTAGTGTCTAGTCTAAGTATTCAAAACTTATTCTATGTGCCATATATTAAGTCAGAACGTCCAAGGTAGAGTGGATGCTTGGAATGGCAAAACTCTACAGCGGGGTTCGTAAACTTGTACGGATAAGTGGATGCTTGGAATGGCAAAGCTTATCTGAGAAGTTTGACTCATCTTAAACACCATTTGGTTGATCGGGAATGATTGATCAAATGGATGCACATAGGCTAATATAACCGGGAATGGAGTATTAGTCTAAATAGAATAAGTGTTCTACGTCCTTGGAATAGGCTAGACAGTGTACGCAAATCGAGTGCTTGGAATGGCCTTGATACACCGTTTGAATACTTAGGAGAGTCACTAAAGGTCAATGATAAACAGGATATAATACAAGTCCCCTGAAACCGAACATTTCTCTTTAATTATCAACTGTAATTTACTTTCCAGTATTAAAATCAACCAACCAACCAATCAATCAATCAAAATAGCTGGTAGCTTTAAAACCAACCAACCAACCTTAAACACGCTCCCACGCTGCGTAATCCCCCCGAAGAACAATTATTCCCCTGGTTCCCTTGGGTTCGACCCCTACTTACCAAGTACTACCCAGTAGTATAGTTGCGAGTAGCGGACTATTATAAATTTATTTGCACAATCGCTTTGACGACGAGCGGTTCTGTCAGCGGCTCAGGTCAAACTTTGCCGCGGCTCCTGCATTGATTCTTGCCTTGACCCTTCCAAAGCTCTTGTGGGATGATGTGCTCGGGTCAGGACTCCATTGTTCCGGTGGTTTCTCCTTCCAACACCTCTGAGAAGGCGAGGAAGTCCTTACCATAGCTGCTGGCCCAGTTACTCTTACGGTCTCTCTTGGTAGGTCAGAAACCAGTGTACTGAGATCCGAGGTGTGCACAATGTCTGGTGGTTTCCTTGTACATGGGCGGCCATCATTATCATCGATGTAGAAATCTGAAATTCTGCCGCCAAATGCAAGTGATAACAAGCCCTCACCCATGTCGATCCTTGCCTTGGTGGCGTAGAGGAATGGCCATCCCAATTTAAGCGTTGGAGGGTCGTCCTTTCTGGTATCTCCCGTTTGTATTACATAAAAGTCCGCTGCAACGACAAGCTCTCCCACACGGAGTATTAGATCTTTAAACACTCCAACTGGGCGGATACACGACTTGTCCCCCAACTCGATAAATAACTTGGGTGGCTTCAATGGACCAAGCCCCAATGAGCAATATATAGGGTGAGGCAAAACATTGACATCAGCTCCAAGGTCAATCAAGCAATGGTGAATTTTGAATTCGCCTATACCACAGGTGACCGTGAAGGCCCCTGGGTCCTTACCCATTTCCAGTTGTGCCTCATGATTCCAAGAGAGGAGCTTCTCCGTTATCAGGTTATTTTGCCCATTCCTTTGCTCTAATCTCCTCCCTTCCTCGTTCTTCTGGATCGCATGGCCTTTGGAGGCAACCATCCGCATGGAGTATAAGAAATCTTTGGGGTATTCCTGCTCACTTGTAATCTGTTGAATCACTGTTGATTTGACATCTTCCTCTGACTCAGGATTTACTGGATCGGGTCCATTTAACTCCTGATTTTCTAGGTAAATGCTTTGCTTCGATGCATAGATGTTAGATGAGGAGTCCCATCTGGGACCATCAGAGTCTAAATCTTCATTGTCATCCCAGCCAGATGCTGGTACGTTAAAGTGTGTGATTGGTGGTGGTGTCATGTTAACGGTGAACGCATAGCGTCCATTGTCAGCATGCGTGACCCATGTTCTGCCATCATTGGGTCGTTCTTCCTCTTGATTCCAATCAGGACGGTGCCTACGGGTGAAGTGCTTGACCGTAGGTTTGTAAGTTGTGGGTTCTCGTTGTCGTTCCTCCAGTAGAGCCACCGTTCGTGCTTCTCTGAGTCTTTCTCTGGCTATTAGTTCTCTGTGTGACTGGGTATATGCTTCATCTTCCCACATCATACCAATGAATTCTTCCTTATCTACTTCCGTAGTTGATAGTGAGGGTCGTGCTTCCTCTTCCAGTGCCGCCTTCATGTCTGACATATTTATCATGCTAATATTTTCCTTTGGGTTTTGGATGGTTTGTGAAGGAAGTCTGCCAGGTTCATTAGTGAGTGCCGACATTGAGGTGGCTAGCTGGGACACTTGCTTCTTCAAGTCCGATATATCTCCCTTTGTTTCGATTTGGAGTTGATGTATAGAATTAGCGAGCTCCTTTACTACGTCCTCAAGTGACTTGCTAGGACCTTGCTGATTGCTCGGGCTGGCTTGGTATTGGTTCTGTCCCTTCTGTTGATATTGGCCCGTCGGGTACTGGTTTGGTCCCCTTTGTTGGTATTGGCCTGCTGGGTGGGCATTCTGGTTGTACTGCCGGTGGGGAGATTGGTAGAACGATTGAGCTGGTTGAGGGGCGGCTTACTGATGGACCAAAGTTATACGAGTCAGAAACACAGTAAAACCCCCTTAATTAGACTGTTTGTCTATCTAACGTCTACGTGTTAGTCCCGATATATTTTCACAGGGTATTTTAGAGACTGAAGTGAAAACACGCTAAGGAGAGGATTTTAAGCTGAAAAGATAACAAGAGTCAATCCAAGGTCAAGATCATATGCCGACTGAAGAAATATCAAGGATCCTGACGTTGAATTGACCAGAATAAATTAATCAGAAGAATCAGGAGTGGAGTCAAGACAGACCGGGGAAGGAACACATTGACAGTTTTGTGAAAAGACTGCACAAAACTGTACAAAATCACACATTGGGCAAGGATGACCGGCCACCACTCAAGGAGGTGGCCAAGGGAGGAGCTCCTCCCCCTTGGGTGACCGGCAACCGGCGGCGCCAACCTCCTCCACCAAAAGCCGCCGGCTCCTCCTCCTTGCGCCACTTGTCTCCTCCTCCTTCCTCCTCTTCTCCTCCCTTGGATCAAATGCACATGTCCACCATCTCCACCACCCATCTCCTCCCCTTTGGGCTATAAAAGGAGGAGCTCCACCTCCTCATTTCACACACCAATTCCAAAATTCACTTCTCTCTAGAAGTTGTAACATTTGTAATGTTGTAATTTTGCTTTGGAAATAAAGGAAAGCTCCCTTGGCGCTTCAACGGTTGTAAGTTTCTCTTAGTATTAATTTATTTAACTGTTGTCTTTAATTTCCTTAGTATAATGTTTAGCGCGATGAATAGTAGCTAAACTAGTAGTTCGGTCTAAGGGGCGCACTTGTATTATAAATGTTTTAAGACTATTAACTTAGTGTTTAGTCTTAGTATTCAAAACTTGTTCTATGTGCCATATATAGTCAGAGTTTCCAAGGTTGAGTGGATGCTGTAACAAGCAAAGCTCTTCTGTGGGAATTCGTGATCATACTCAGGTAGTGGAAGCTGTAACAAGCAAAGCTATCTGAGGAGTTCGACTTATCCTAAATCCCATCTGGTCGAGCGTAACTGTGAGATCAGGTGGATGTACCCAGGCTAGCATACCTTAGGGTATTGGCGCTAGACTGAAATAGAACAGGAGTTGCTTTAAACCGGTGTTGCAAGTCTTGTGCTGTAACTAGCCTCGATTCACCGTTTGAATACTTAGATGATTCACTAATGGTCAATGATAAACAAAATATAATACAAGACCCCTGAAACCGAACATTTCTCTTAATTATTAAATCTATAATTTACTTTCAGTATTAAAACCAACCAACCAATCAATCCATCAAAATAGCTGGTAGCTTTAAAACCAACCAACCGACCTTAAACACGTTCCCACGCTGCGTAATTCCCCCCGAAGAACAATTATTCCCCTAGTTCCCTTGGGTTCGACCCCTACTTACCAAGTACTACCCAGTAGTATAGTTGCAAGTAGTGGACTATAAATTTATTTGCACAATCGCTTTAACGACGAGCGGTTCTGTCAAATTGGCGCCGTTGCCGGGGAACTAGTCATCGGATAACTGTTCTTTGAACCGTTACGCGCTTCAAAACAACCATGTCTCGCGAAGAAAGTCACCATGACTTCCAGGATGACGAAGAAATAAACCTGTACGATCAGAATGATGAGGTACCGTTTCCATTCGTCGACGATCCAGAGCAACTCATCAGAAACAGGAGAGCTCGTGATAGGGAAGCAGTCAGAAGAAACCAAGAATTACCCGAGGACCGAAATGCAGCTGGTCCAGTACAACCTCATATCCATCCCCCACGACCACAATCTCAACCTCGATACATGCCAAGAAGAGAACCCGCATTTGATGACTACTACGGAGATAACTACTACCGTGAACCGACGATGGGCGAGTTAAATGCCCCTAATTTCGAGACACAGCCGTGGTGTATCTATGAGAGCCCTCAATTAGAAAATATAACCATCAACGCATCAGTGGCACACAGCCTGCCAAAATTCTCAGGATCTCAAGGAGAATTTGCTGCAACTCACCTCCAAAGCCTACATGGCATTTGCCAGAATCTAAAGCCCAACCGAGTAAATATGGATGACTTCAAGTTAAAAGCGTTCTATTTTTCCCTCACTGACTCGGCAAGTGACTGGTTCCTTTCATTGCCTTCCGGAAGCATTAGAACATGGGTTCAGATGCAGAAGAAATTCTTAGATAAATACTATCCGGCTGGAAGAGCAATTCAAGTAAGGATGCAACTACAGGAAATCAAACAAGGTCCCAATGAAACCATGTACGATTACCTGGAAAAGTTCAATCACCTAGAAAGGAGCTGCTGTACCCTTGGACTGCCCGAGAAACTCGTCATCGAGTACCTCATTGATGGATTAAGACCACTAGACAAAATGCTCTTGGATGCCTCAGCAGGAGGGTCCATGATAAATCTGTCATTAAGTGGCATCAGAAATCTCATCGCCAACGTTGCTGAAAATGCTCGATTTAGAGAAGAGACCACTCGCCAAGATGAATTCTCTCGATCAAAAAGGGTAGCACAAACTGATGCATCAGTAAACTCCATAACTGAAGAGATGAAACAGTTAAAGGAGATGATGATTGAGATCATACGTAGACAGCCAGTTACAGTTAAACCTTGCGAGTTCTGTGGTTCTACGGACCACAAAACGGACGCATGCCCAACATTGATAGAAGAAGAACCGGCTGATGTGAATGCAGTGGGAGGATATCAAGGATACAACAACGTCAGAACTGGACAAAATAGACAGTACGGTCAAACGTCCAACCCAGACTGGCGTAACAACAACAGCTATCTTCAGACGGAGACACAACCAGCTGTCCCTCAACTAGCGCAGTCATTCTACCAACCACCCCACCGACAATATCACCAGAACACTCCTTCAGCAGGCCAATATCACCAAAAAGGGCCAAATCAGTACCAAGCCAGACCGAGCAATCAGCAGGAGCCAAGCAAGTCGCTCAACGACACGATGAAGGAGCTTACGGGAAACATTAATCAGTTGGGAACTTCGCTACACCAGTACCAGGCAAAAACTGACGGGGCAATCTCAGAATTGACCAAACAAATGTCCCAGCTCACCACCGCCATGTCTACACTCACTACTGAACCTGGCAGACTTCCTTCACAGACCGTTCAAAATCCAAAGGCAAATATAAGCATGATAAAGAGGTCAAGCATGAAGGGTACACTAGGAGAGGTAGCACGATCCCCAACTTACAAACTCTCGAACAATCACTTCAACCGCAGACGTCGGCCTGATTGGAATCAAGAGGAAGATCGCCCCAATAATGGCAAAACATGGGTTACACATGCCGACAATGGACGATATGCATTCACCGTCTGCATAACACCACCGCCTATTATACACACCGACGTACCAGCATCAGGATGGGATGACGACAACAATTTAAGGCTAAGGAATAGGCAGACTGGTCAACGAATAGAAAGACCCCTCGTTTCAGACCATGAGTCAAAACCGGAAAGAGATAAAGACCCAGGAGCCTTTACAATCACTTGCTGTATTGGTGAAACCCAGATCCACAAATGCTTAGTCGATCTTGGGGCTGCTGTCAACGCCATGCCTTCCTCCTTGTATTACTTACTAGGACTGGGTCCGTTGAAACCTCCCCGGTCAAATATCGAGCTAGGAGATAAGTCATGCATCCGTCCGGTTGGAGAACTGGAAGATGTAATACTTCATGTGGGAGAACTCGTCGTTGCTGCAGACTTCTATGTAATACCAACAGAAGAAACCAGCGAAGACGATCCTCCGACAATAATATTGGGACGACCATTCCTCTACGCCACTAAAGCAAGAATCGATGTGGGCAAGGGGTCATTATCACTTAAGTTCGGCGGCAAAATTGCACATTTCTACATTAATAAGAGCCGCCCGGACACGAAGAAACCGCCAAACATAACACCTATCTCAGATCACTGTGCACAGTTTTCTGACCTGTCATTAGGGACCAAAAAAGTATCAAGACCAGTAGCTATGGTCAAAGGTCTCCCACCTCATCAGAGACATTGGAAGGAAAAAAATCCCGAAACAAAGGAGTCCAGACCCGAACACAACATCCGGCAAGAAGTCAGGAAGAAGCAACACAGGAACGGTGGCAACGTTCGACCTCAGCCACCCATGGGACCCAAACCAATGAACCACAAACGAGGTATCGTCGAGCCAACGACGTTAAACAAGTGCACTGGTCGGGAGGTAACCCGACACTATCTTACTTTTCCGCACTTTAATTTCTGTCATTTAAATTCAGTATTTAGTTTTAAGCTTGCATGACTTTTGAACTAAGGCACGCCTTCGTTCAAAAGTGTGGGGTGAGATCCACCTCTGTACATAAATAACATGCGGCTGTTTTTTCTTTTTTAATAAGTACCTTTTTGAAAATATGAACTTAAGAATGTGAAAAAGATAAATCATAATTCATGCATTAACCTTGTGAAAATTCAACAGTTTAAAAATTTAGAATGTAACTTTCCATTTGTCCTTTGTGCTGAGATAACTAGGGATGTGGAGTTGATATAAACTGCCCTAGAGAGGCTTGGAAAGGAATCAAAGGATCAGATCAAACTATATGGTTTTCGAAGTCAGTGGAGGCTGTACTTCGGGTTTTCAGTGAATAATTGAAGTCAACTCCGCCATGAAGCATCTATGCAAAGGTGAGGACGGGAATCAGACCGTCCTCTCTCTAGTCAAAATAGCCGAGAAAATAGATGAGCGACCCTCATCTTGACCCGCGCAAAACGACAAAGACGAGAGGAGCGGGGAGGTATTTCCATAGGCTTGCGGGCGATGATTGGACCTCCCAAAAAAGGCTCGAGAAAATGGACTAGCAATCACAAAAAGATGAAAAGCTCAATGAAGCAAATCAAAAGAGGCCAAAGGCCCAAAATTGTGAAGGTTTTAACCGAGCAAAAGTGAAGCACTCAAAAAAGTCAAATCAAAGGCCAAAGGCCAATTCACTACAACAAAAAAGCAGTCCCTCGCCAAAGAAGAAAATCAAAAAGGCTCCACTCACTGAAACTCGAATCGAATCACGTGCTAGAGAAAGCTACCAGAAAACCATATAGTAAGAGACGATCCCGAGGTTGCAGTCCAGGAACCTAAAAAGGGCTATCTCCCGAGACATCCAATATAATTTGCATCTCAGCACGGAGGTACAAGTATTAAGTTTCTTCTATTTATTTACGCAGTTTAATTTGGTAATAAGTAAGCAATGCATGAATTAGGATAGATCGAGTACCACAGTCTAATTTTCATATTCCAAAGCCAAAATTAGAACTTACGCCCTTTAATAGCATTGTTCGGGACGAACAACTAAAAGTGGGGGGTAATCTGATGGACCAAAGTTATACGAGTCAGAAACACAGTAAACCCCCTTAATTAGACTGTTTGTCTATCTAACGTCTACGTGTTAGTCCCGATATATTTTCACAGGGTATTTTAGAGACTGAAGTGAAAACACGCTAAGGAGAGGATTTTAAGCTGAAAAGATAACAAGAGTCAATCCAAGGTCAAGATCATATGCCGACTGAAGAAATATCAAGGATCCTGACGTTGAATTGACCAGAATAAATTAATCAGAAGAATCAGGAGTGGAGTCAAGACAGACCGGGGAAGGAACACATTGACAGTTTTGTGAAAAGACTGCACAAAACTGTACAAAATCACACATTGGGCAAGGATGACCGGCCACCACTCAAGGAGGTGGCCAAGGGAGGAGCTCCTCCCCCTTGGGTGACCGGCAATCGGCGGCGCCAACCTCCTCCACCAAAAGCCGCCGGCTCCTCCTCCTTGCGCCACTTGTCTCCTCCTCCTTCCTCCTCTTCTCCTCCCTTGGATCAAATGCACATGTCCACCATCTCCACCACCCATCTCCTCCCCTTTGGGCTATAAAAGGAGGAGCTCCTCCTCCTCATTTCACACACCAATTCCAAAATTCACTTCTCTCTCTAGAAGTTGTAACATTTGTAATGTTGTAATTTTGCTTTGGAAATAAAGGAAAGCTCCCTTGGCGCTTCAACGGTTGTAAGTTTCTCTTAGTATTAATTTATTTAACTGTTGTCTTTAATTTCCTTAGTATAATGTTTAGCGCGATGAATAGTAGCTAAACTAGTAGTTCGGTCTAAGGGGCACACTTGTATTATAAATGTTTTAAGACTATTAACTTAGTGTTTATTCTTAGTATTCAAAACTTGTTCTATGTGCCATATATAGTCAGAGTTTCCAAGGTTGAGTGGATGCTGTAACAAGCAAAGCTCTTCTGTGGGAATTCGTGATCATACTCAGGTAGTGGAAGCTGTAACAAGCAAAGCTATCTGAGGAGTTCGACTCATCCTAAATCCCATCTGGTCGAGCGTAACTGTGAGATCAGGTGGATGTACCCAGGCTAGCATACCTTAGGGTATTGGCGCTAGACTGAAATAGAACAGGAGTTGCTTCAAACCGGTGTTGCAAGTCTTGTGCTGTAACTAGCCTCGATTCACCGTTTGAATACTTAGATGATTCACTAATGGTCAATGATAAACAAAATATAATACAAGACCCCTGAAACCGAACATTTCTCTTAATTATTAAATCTGTAATTTACTTTCAGTATTAAAACCAACCAACCAATCAGTCAATCAAAATAGCTGGTAGCTTTAAAACCAACCAACCGACCTTAAACACGTTCCCACGCTGCGTAATTCCCCCCGAAGAACAATTATTCCCCTAGTTCCCTTGGGTTCGACCCCTACTTACCAAGTACTACCCAGTAGTATGGTTGCAAGTAGTGGACTATAAATTTATTTGCACAATCGCTTTGACGACGAGCGGTTCTGTCACTTGCTGTGTTTCCCTCGGAGGATGGTTGTTGTTTCACCAAGTTGGGTTGGGGTCCTGCCTCCAGTTTGGCCAGTTTGCTTGCCCATATTGCCGGTTTGGCCCGGCGCGGTTGTTGTTGTTGTACCCTTGATATCCCTCTACTGCATTGGCCTCCACCGGGTCCTATTCGATTAAGGTTGGGCATGCATAAGTCTTGTGGTCCGTAGAGCCACAAAACTCGCAGGGTCTTACTTGAACTGTCTGCTTTCGTAGGATCTGAATCATCATCTCCTTTATTTGTTTCATCTCCTCGGGTATGGAGTTCACTGGCGTTTCGGCTCGTGCTACGTTCTTTGTTCTGGAGAACTCATCTTGCCGAGTGGTCTCCTCTCTAAACCGAGCATTTTCAGCAACATCAGTGATGAGTCGCCTTATGCCGCTCAATGATAGTCTCATCATGGACCCTCCAGCCGAAGCATGAAGGAGCATATTGTCTAGGGGAGTCAGTCCATCAATCAGGTACTCGATGATGAGCTTCTCGGGCAGTCCAAGAGTGTAGCAGCTTCTCTCCAGGTGGTTGAATTTTTCCAGGTAGTCATACATGGTTTCATTAGGCCCCTGCCTTATGTCCTACAGTTGTGATAGCACGTCGTTGTGCGCTGCAAAATTTACATTTATAGTTCCACTACTTTAGTGGACTAAGAAAAGGGGTCGAACCCAAGAGAGTCAGTGTGGATTAGTTGTTCTTTAAAAAGAAAGAAAGTGAAAGTAAATACAATTGGGTTTTTTGGTTGTTTTTAGACAGAAAGTAAATGACTGAAAATAAGTGCGGAAAGTAAATGTACTGAAAGTAAAGTGCGGGAAATTAAAGTGCTGAAAGTAAAGACTGAAAGTAAGTGCTGAAAAGTAAATTGCTGGAACAGTCGAGTTCAATATCAACCAAACAACATACTTTTGGCACTGGCCGCACGCTATATTTCAAGCGCAATGCGTGCCAAAGTTATGTTGGATTGATGTTGAACAAGTCTGTAGTAAGCGTACGGAAATGTAAAGACTGAAAATAAAGTGCATAAAGTAAAGTGCGTAAAAGTAAAGACTAAAAGTAAATTGCGTAAAGTAAAGTGCTGAAATGTAAAGTGCTAAAAATAAAGTGCGTAAAAGTAAAGTGCGTAAAAGTAAAGGGTACTGAAAGTAAGCAGTTGATAGTGATACTGAAAGTAAATTACAAGTGATGTTTTGATTAATGGAAGGATTCGGTTTTAGGGGCCTTGTATCATAGTTCCGTTCATCATTGACCTCTAATGATCATACTAAGTGTTCAAAGATGTGATAAGGCTATTTCCAGCACTAGTCACACCGTCTAGTCCTTTTCAAGACATAGAACACTTGTTCTAGTTAGGCTAATTCCTCCTTTCGAAGTATCTTAGCCCATGTGCATCCACTTGATCAATCATTTCCGATCAACCAAGTGGTGTTTAAAAGAGGTTGAACTCCTCGGAAAAGCTTTGCTCTTTCGAGCCTCCACTTAACCGAGTATGTTCATGAACCTCATGGAAAAGCTTTGCTCTTTCGAGCTGCCACTCATCCATGAATGTTCTAACCTAATATATGGCACAAAGATCAAGCTTGAACACAAAGAAGCACTAAGAAAAGGGTCTAAAAACGACTTTATGATACAAGCACGCACCTTCAACCGAATATAAGCCTTAGCTACTTGTATTCATGTCAAGGAATACAAGTAGTCGTGACTTGAACAAGGAAAAACAACAAGAAACCGAAAAGAAAACAAGGAAACCGAGAGCAATTTTGTAACCAAAAGCTTGAAAACAACAAGAAAGTAAAGGGATGTCGTGGCTTGTGCAAGGAAAGCATAGGAAAGCTTTAGCTACTTGTATTCATGTCAAAGAATACAAGTAACCATGGCTTTATCAAAACAAGAAAGTAAAGTTTTGGAAAGGAAAACTCAAGAACAACACAAGAGTACTCAAGAACCAACAAGAGTACTCAAGAACAAAGTAAATCAAGACAAAGAAAGTAAAGAGGGGCTGCTGGAAAATAAGAGCTTGGAGCTCAAGAACAAGTGAACAAAGCTTGGAAATCAAGAACAAAATGTGTTTGCATTGAAAGTGAAGAGAAAGAGAGTTAAGCTCTCTTCTCTCTAAGGTAACATGGGATTTTCGAAGGACATGGATTTCTAAGGCATAAGCCTCTATTTATAGACTAGAAAACTTGGGGGCTAAGCTTTGGCTTGAAGAAATATCCCAAAAGACTTCATTTTGATTGGTTCTTCCAAAAAGCACACTTCTTGAACTTATCTCTTGCACCTCCTCAAGCAAAATGACTTGGCCACTTGGGGCACTTGTATTGGCTTCTCCAAAGGGCAACTAACCAACTTGGTTTTGGTTGAGGCAACCGGACTTGGATAGTTGAGGCAACCGGACTCCAAAACCAAACCGAAATAAATAGTATGGCCAACCGGACAAGAAGTAGTTTGGATTTGGTTGGACTTCGCTGGAGTATGGCCGGAGCATGAAATGACCGGAGCATGGTGGTGAGAATATGAGCTTGATCGGAGCATCACCGGAGGTTGGCCGGAGTTCGCTGGAATATGGCCGGAATATGGCCGGAGCTTTGGTCGGAGCTTCTTGGATTTTGGAGAGTGTATTCTGAATGAAAAAGTCATTCTAAGATGATCTCAAGAAGGATGCTAAGCAAAATTCTGCCCGGAACATGGTCGAAATCCCGAAACGGCCGAAATTGCCCTAGTTTGGCCTTGATCGGGCTTGAGCTGGTTCCACTCGGGCGTTTTTGTCTGGGAAGTAAGATTGTCCGAGTTATTGGGCATTTAAAACACTTTGGTCGAGCCAGATTTGCCAGATTCCATGGTTTGGTCGAGCGACTTGGTTTCAGTGCCTATGCGCGCGGGGCCTTTGCTTTGGAATTGGGCCAACTGCCAATCTGCTCGGGCATTCACCTTGGTTTTCCGACATTATCCACCTTATTTTCCATTTTGATCACTTTGCTCAAGGTGGATTTGTCTGAGCAGCTCGTTTGCCTGAGCAACTTGATTTTGGACCTGGGCGGCTCGGCTGGTGCGCGGGGCGTGGCCTGGTTTTCTTGGACGGGCCCGGAACAGGGACCTGGCATTCTCGGACGGGCCCGGGACAGGGACCTGGCATTCTCGGATGGGCCCGGGTACGGCTCTCGGTACCCGGGTGAAGTTTCTCGGTCCCTGGCTGAGGTCCTCGGGCCTTGGCTAGCTTTTTGGCACAATTCTCCCTTTTTAAGTGTGTTTCCTCTTTAGACCCCAAAATAGCCTGTATACACAAAATGGTATTAACAAGCACAAGTTTGTATGACCAAATGTCTATTTTGGTGGGTTTAACTGATTCGATGAATCGTATAAATACGCGCCATCAAATACCCCCACACTTAATCTTATTCGTCCCAAACAAGTCTAGTCAAAGAGAGGAACAACAACACCCTAAGTCCTAGATGTGAATGATAGATGCAAAACTAGACTTCACCTTTTGCATGGATTACTTACTTGCTTCCAAACGAAATCTTGCTCACATATGAAAGTAACTAGATACTGGTTACCTTTGAGCCGAGATGCAAATCAATTTGGATGATTGGGAGATAGTCCTTTTTAGGCCTTTGAACTGCACTCTCAGATCCGATCTTACTATATGGTTATGTTACTTGCTTCTTCTAGCACGTGATTGATTCGGGCTAATGGGTCGAGCTCTTTTCTTTGTTTGCGTGGTTGGACAGCTTTTGTAGTGATTTTGGCCTTTGGCCTTTGATTTGACTCTTTGAGTACTTCACTTTTTTGCTTCGGTTTGGTTTTACCATTTTGGCTGATTTTTCTTTCTTTGAGCTTTGCTCCTTTGATGAGATTTGCATGTCCATTTCTTCACTTTTGGGAGGTCCAATCATCGCCCGAGAGCATATGGAAATACCTCCCCGCTCTTTCTCATCGTAGTCGTTTCGGCGCGGGTCAAGTTGAGGGTCGCTCACCTCTTTTCCCGGCTACTCAAACTAGAGATAGGACGGTTTGATTCCCGTCCCGCCTCTTGCATAGACGCTGCATGGCGGAGTCCACTCTTTACCAACAAGCCCGAAGTGCAGCCTCCACAATTTTCACATAACCATAAAGTAAGGATCCGGTCCCTTGAGTGCTTGTCAAGCCTCTCTAGGGCATTTCTTTCAACTCCACATCCTACGTTTATCTCAGCACACATGGACAAGTAGGAAGTTAAATACACATGTTTTTACACAATAAAGTTTTCACAAGGAAATGCATGTTTCGGGTCTATCTATTTTCACATCATGGAAGTGTATATTTTCAAAAAGTGTTTGGCTACTATGTTCAATTACTACTATGTGCAAATACTACTCAAATACCCCCACACTTTTGAACGAAGCCGTTCCTCTCGGAATGACTTAGTTCAAAAGACAAAATGTAAGCAAATAAAGGAAAGGAGGTGAGTATGAAAAAATAACATACGAAAGTAAAAACTGAAAAAAACTGAACATGCCGGGTTACCTCCCGGCGAGTGCCTTTGTTTAACGTCGTTGGCTCGACGGTACCTCTCCTAGGGATCATAAGTTCGGATCCCATGGGTGTTTGAGGTCGAACTTCTTCTCGGCTGCCCTTTTATTCTGCCCAAAGAACTTGTGGAGTGATGTGCTCGGTTCGGTTCTCCATAGGTTCGGCAGGTTCTTCTTTTCATAGCTCCGAGAAGGTGAGGCTCCCTTGACCATAGCTGCTGGTCCAATGAGCCGTGGCTTCTTGTCTTTCCTCCATCCGGGTTTCCATTCCCTTGGCCCATGTCTTGGCCGCTTCTTCATGTCTGAATGGTCGGCACCTTTGCAATTCTGGAAGCTCGGTATTGTGCCTTCTAACATTGGCGATCTCAAGCATGCTCCCATGCTAACCCTCTTCTTGGTGGCTGAGATGATTGGCCATCCTTGGTCCTTACACTCTTCAGGAGGCTCTTCTTGGCTTGTGACGAGTGAGAGCTCCTTTGTTGGCTGTTTTGGCTCATGCTTCTCCTCCAACTCACCTAGCACTACATCATCATTGATCACATCATCTCTGGTGGCCGTGATCTGCATAAAACATGAAGGGTTAGGCAGGGGCTTCTCGGCCATAAGGACCGGGTCTTTCTCGAGCAGCTCTTCAGTGAGGACCGGGCCTGCCGTGATTTTCTCGGTCAGTTTGGCAGTGAGGTCCGAGCATGTCTCGGCTGGTTTGGCAGTGAAGTCCGGGACTTCTGTTGTCTCGTCAAGTAGGGGCGGGACTTCCTTGGGTAGATTGGTAATGAGGACCGGGCCTAATTTGGGGAGTTCTTCTTTGGCCATCCGAGAGTCCTCATCCTTGGCTGGCTCGGTGCATGCGGCTCCTCGTTTTGAGCTCTCGGCCAAATCATCAATGAGGTCCCAGATTTGAGTCATGGTTAGCTTCATTACCAAACCTCCCGCCGCAATACTAAGCCTATTCCATTCAAGTGGCATCATCCCACCAAGAAACCTTTGCAGAAGAAACAAGTCCGTGAGTCCATGGTGCGGGCAGCTCGAAACAACGGTATCGAAGTACGTATAATACTCGTCCAAGGTCTCGTCCCGGGATTGCTCAAGGTTGATGATCTTCTCGCAGACTTCAAGTTGGAAGGATGGCGGTGAAAATTCCTCTAGGAAACGGGCTCGCAGCACAAGATAATCATTTTCATAATCTGCACAAGACGAGTCATACCAATATAGTGCAAAGTCTGTTAGGGAAAACTTAAAACACTTCAGTTTAAATTCCTCTAATGACTCGTCTCTAGGCTTCATGCGACCACAGATGGAGTGAAATTTTTGGCAATGTTTCACAGGGTCCTCTTCGATGGCACCTCCAAACTGGGGGAGATACCGAATCATCAAGGAAGACATTGTGAAACATGCAACGACAGAGACAAAAGAAAATAAAGAGAACAACTATCCCGATGCACAACTCCCCGGCAACGGCGCCAAAATTTGACAACACGTCGTTGTGCGCTGCAAAATTTACATTTATAGTTCCACTACTTTAGTGGCTCACTAATGAATTAGCAAGCGGTAAGTAGGGGTCGAACCAAAGAGAGTCAGTGTGGATTAGTTGTTCTTTAAAAAGAAAGAAAGTGAAAGTAAATACAATTGGGTTTTTTGGTTGTTTTTAGACAGAAAGTAAATGACTGAAAATAAGTGCGGAAAGTAAATGTACTGAAAGTAAAGTGCAAGAAATTAAAGTGCTGAAAGTAAAGACTGAAAGTAAGTGCTGAAAAGTAAATTGCTGGAACAGTCGAGTTCAATATCAACCAAACAACATACTTTTGGCACTGGCCGCACGCTATAGTTCAAGCGCAATGCGTGCCAAAGTTATGTTGGATTGATGTTGAACAAGTCTGTAGTAAGCGTACGGAAATGTAAAGACTGAAAATAAAATGCGTAAAGTAAAGTGCGTAAAAGTAAAGACTGAAAGTAAATTGCGTAAAGTAAAGTGCTGAAATGTAAAGTGCTGAAAATAAAGTGCGTTAAAGTAAAGTGCGTAAAAGTAAAGGGTACTGAAAGTAAGCAGTTGATAGTGATACTGAAAGTAAATTACAGGTGATGTTTTGATTAATGGAAGGATTCGGTTGGGCCTTGTATCATAGTTCCGTTCATCATTGACCTCTAATGATCATACTAAGTGTTCAAAGATGTGATAAGGCCATTTCCAGCACTAGTCACACCGTCTAGTCTTTTTCAAGACATAGAACACTTGTTCTAGATAGGCTAATTCCTCCTTTCAAAGTATCTTAGCCCATGTGCATCCACTTGTTCAATCATTTCCAATCAACCAAGTGGTGTTTAAAAGAGGTTGAGCTCCTCGGAAAAGCTTTGCTCTTTCGAGCCTCCACTTAACCAAGTATGTTCACAAACCTCATGGAAAAGCTTTGCTCTTTCGAGCCTCCACTCATCCATGAATGTTCTAACCTAATATATGGCACAAAGATCAAGCTTGAACACGAAGAAGCACTAAGAAAAGGGTCTAAAAACGAATTTATGATACAAGCACGCCCCTTCAACCGAATATAAGCCTTAGCTACTTGTATTCATGTCAAGGAATACAAGTAGTCGTGACTTGAACAAGGAAAAACAACAAGAAACCGAAAAGAAAACAAGGAAACCGAGAGCAATTTTGTAACCAAAAGCTTGAAAACAACAAGAAAGTAAAGGGAAGTCGTGGCTTGTGCAAGGAAAGCATAGGAAAGCTTTAGCTACTTGTATTCATGTCAAAGAATACAAGTAACCATGGCTTTATCAAAACAAGAAAGTAAAGTTTTGGAAAGGAAAACTCAAGAACAACACAAGAGTACTCAAGAACCAACAAGAGTACTCAAGAACAAAGTAAATCAAGACAAAGAAAGTAAAGAGGGGCTGCTGGAAAATAAGAGCTTGGAGCTCAAGAACAAGTGAACAAAGCTTGGAAATCAAGAACAAAATGTGTTTGCATTGAAAGTGAAGAGAAAGAGAGTTAAGCTCTCTTCTCTCTAAGGTAACATGGGATTTTTGAAGGACATGGATTTCTAAGGCATAAGCCTCTATTTATAGACTAGAAAACTTGGGGGCTAAGCTTTGGCTTGAAGAAATATCCCAAAAGACTTCATTTTGATTGGTTCTTCCAAAAAGCACACTTCTTGAACTTATCTCTTGTACCTCCTCAAGCAAAATGACTTGGCCACTTGGGGCACTTGTATTGGCTTCTCCAAAGGGCAACTAACCAACTTGGTTTTGGTTGAGGCAACCGGACTCCAAAACCAAACCGAAATGAATAGTATGGCCAACCGGACAAGAAGTAGTTTGGATTTGGTTGGACTTCGCCGGAGTGTGGCCGGAGCATGAAATGACCAGAGCATGGTGGTGAGAATATGAGCTTGATCGGAGCATCACCGGAGGTTGGCCGGAGTTCGCCGGAATATGGCCGGAGATTTGGTCGGAGCTTCTTGGATTTTGGAGAGTGTATTCTGAATGAAAAAGTCATTCTAAGATGATCTCAAGAAGGATGCTAAGCCAAATTCTTCCCGGAACATGGTCGAAATCCCGAAACGGCTGAAATTGCCCTAGTTTGGCCTTGATCGGGCTTTAGCTGGTTCCACTCGGGCATTTTGTCTGGGAAGTGAGATTGTCCAAGTTATTGGGCATTTAAACACTTTGGTTGAGCCAGATTTGCCAGATTCCATGGTTTGGTCGAGCGACTTGGTTTCGGTGCCTATGCGCGCGGGGCCTTTGCTTTGGAATTGGGCCAACTGCCAATCTGCTCGGGCATTCACCTTGGTTTTCCGAAATTATCCACCTTATTTTCCATTTTGATCACTTTGCACGTGGTGGATTTGTCAGAGCAGCTCGTTTACCCGAGCAACTTGATTTTGGACCTGGGCGGCTCGGATGGTGCGCGGGGCGTGGCCTGGTTTTCTCGGACGGGCCCGGAACAGGGACCTGGCATTCTCGGACGGGCCCAGGACAACGACCTGGCATTCTCGGATGGGCTCGGGTACGGCTCTCGGTACCCGGGTGAAGTTTCTCGGTCCCTAGCTGAGGTCCTCGGGCCTTGGCTGGCTTTTTGGCACAATTCTCCCTTTTTAAGTGTGTTTCCTCTTTAGACCCCAAAATAGCCTATATACACAAAATGATATTAATAAGCACAAGTTCGTATGACCAAATGTCTAATTTGGTGGGTTTAACTGATTTGATCAATCGTATATATACGCGCCATCAAGTTGCCTCCTTACTTGCATCGCTCTTCTCGCCGGGTAGTATTTGTCTAGAAATTTCTTTTGCATCTGAGCCCACATTCTGATGCTTCCCGAAGGCAATGAAAGGAACCAGTCGTTCGTCGAGTCAATGAGGGAAAAATAGAAGGCTTTCAGTTTGAAATCCTCTACATTCACTCCATTGGGTTTTAGATTTTGGCAAATGCCATGTAAGCGTTGGAGATGAGTTGTCGTAGATTCTCCATGAGCTCCTGAGAACTTGGGCAAATTATGAACCACGGATGTGTTGATAGAAATGTTCTCTAGTTCAGGGCCCTCGTATATGCACCACGGCTGATTTCTGAAATCTGGGGCCGAAAGTTCTCCCATGGTTGGTTCACGAAGGACTTCATCCTCATAGTACTCCTCATAGACAAGCTGTTGCCTTGGTACTTGCTGATTCGGAGGAAGTGGTTGTCTAGCGAGTTGCCTTGGGCCAACTCCATTCCGGACCTCGGGCTGCCCTTGGTTTCTCCGGATGGCCTCCCTTTCACGAGTTCTTTGGTCTCTGATGAGTTGCTCCGGATCGTCATAATATGGTTGTTCCTCATCATTTCGGCCAAATTGGTTTACCTCGTCGTTGATCTCATCATCATGGTGGCTTCCTGCACGAGACATGGTTATGCAGAAGCACGTTTGAAAACTAAGAGAAGAAAGAAAAAGAAAGAACAATTATCTGATTGTTAACTCTAAATCCCCGGCAACGGCGCCAAAATTTGACGGCGCGTCGTTGATACGCTGCAAATTTACATTTATAGTTCCACTAGACATGGCTCACTATTGGATTAGCAGAGCGGTAAGTAGGGGTCGAACCCAAGAGAGTCAGTGTGGAGTAGTTGATCTTTGAAAAGAAAGAAAAGAAAAATAAAGACAGTTGGGTTTTTGGTTGTTTTTATGACAGAAAGTAAATGACAGAAAGTAAATAACTGAAAAGTAAATGACTGAAATGTAAAGTGCTGAAAGTAAGTACTGAAAAGTAAATTGCGGGAACAGTCGAGTTCAATATCAACCATACAACATGCTTTTGGTTTGTCGCACGCTGTATTTCAAGCGCAATACGTGCCAAATGTTATGTTGGATTGATGTTGAAAACGTCTGTTATGAAAGTAAAATGCGGAAAGTAAATTGTGTAAAATAAATACTGAAAGTAAAGTGCGTAAAGTTAAGTGAGTAAAAGTAAAGTGCAGAAAAGTAAAGTGCAGAAAAGTAAAGTGCTTGAAATGGCCTTACTTTAGGGTTATATCTGGACCAAGGAATAACCCACACTTATGAACACAAAATAGATCATTTGAAGTCAATGATGGATGTGTCACTAGTTGAGACCCTAGACTGAATATCTTTCTTATGTGAATATCTTTCGTCTTTACTTTCTTGCAATTTACTTTTCAGCACATTTACTTTTCAGCACCTTTACTTTCTTGCACTTACTTTACGCACTTTACCTTTCAGTATTTACTTTCAGTTCAGTATTTACTTTCTTTAATTTCAGTCATTTACTTTTCAGTTCATAAAACAACCCACAAAGCCCAAATGTTTTTACTTTCTTTTCTTTTCTTTTCAAGAACAACTACTCCACACTGACTCTCTTGGGTTCGACCCCTACTTACCGCTCTACTAATCCAATAGTGAGCCACTAAAGTTGTGGAACTATAAATGTAAATTTGCAGCGTATCAACGACGCGCTGTTCAATTTTGGCGCCGTTGCCAGGGAGTGCTAAGCAACGGCGCCAAAATTTTACGGAGCACGTCGTTGAGTGCTAGGCAAATTGTAATTTATAAGTCCGCTACTCGCGACTCACTATGAATTAGTAAGCGGTAAGTAGGGGTCAAACCCAAGGGAATTAGTGGATAGAGTTGTTCTTTCGAAAATAGAAAATTAAGTAAGACAGTTGGGGTTGGTTGTGGTTTTAGTACTGAAAGTAATGCTGAAAAGTAAATTGCTGGAACAGTCAATTTCAATATCAACCGAACAACATATTTTTGGTTTGTCGCACGCTGTATTTCAAGCGCAATATGTACCAAATATCATGTTGGATTGATGTTGAAAACGTCTGTAATAAAAGTAAAGTGCGGAAAGAAATGTACTGAAAGTAAGTGCAGAAAATAAAGACTGAAAATAAAGACTGAAAGTAAATGTGCTGAAAGTAAATGTGGAAAGTAAATGTACTGAAAGTAAAGACTGAAGTTAAAGTGCTGAAAGTAAAAGTTAGGTGCTGAAAGTAAAGTTAGTGACTGAATGTAAAGGTACTAAAAGTAAAGTTAGGTGCTTGAAAGTAAAAGTTAGTTGCGGAATGTAAACAGTTGATAGTGAGGCTGAAAGTAGAATGAAGAGTTGGTGTTTTGATTAAAGGAAAGATTCGGTTTAGCGGCCTTGTATCATAGATCCGTTTATCATTGACCTCTAATGATCATACTAAGTGTTCAAAGATGTAACAAGGCCATTTCCAGCACTTGCCACACCGTCTAGTCCTTTTCAAGACATAGAGCACTTGTTCTAGTTGGGTGAACAGGCTGTCGTCGTACCTGTGCAAAAACAATTTATAATTTCCTTGTCTAGAACCGTGGGTTAGCACAATGGCAAGCAAGGGTCGAACCCAAGGGAGCTAGATAGCTACTAATTTGTTCTGTAATGGAGAAAAACAAGAAACTAGAATGAGAGTAACGGTTAGTGAAATAATCGAAAATTGCAAGGTTGTAAATATCAGAGAGAAGTATTCAGATTAGGGTTTGATTGTGACTTGTTTTATCATAGACTTCTAAATATTCAATTCGTGTTTTACGTGTGGTTGTCCCGACAAAGGTGATTTCCCAAGTAACCCGACAAAGGTGTTACGCCACGACCTAATTCCCCTAGGTTTAATTAACCCGACAAAGGTGTTAATTGCCCTAGTTGTACTATCTATCTAAACGACAAAGTATTAGATAGATGATTAATGTAGAAATATGCGCAACTAGAATTCACGACAAAGTATACGTCCAGTCTAACAATATTTCATGGAATTCATGTACGAGAATTAGTAAAACATAGAATATAGCATTAAAGATCCAAGTCTCAAAAACATAGTCACAATATATTAACCCTAACCCGAATAGAAGGTTTAGTTACACATGATCATAATGAAACAATGCAAATAATAAAAGGGGATGAAATACTTCACAAAACCGAGGCAAGCAAGGGCTGGCCGTGTAGGGCTGATGAGCGGCCGTGCAAGGCTGAGAAGCGGCGGAATTGTGGCTGAGAAAGGAGGCACGGCTGGATTGTGAGGAGAGTAGCACACGGCTGAATTGTAGAATGAGGGATGATGAGATGCTTGTGGACTCCTCCTTATATAGGGTTTGAGAAACCCTTTGATCTTCTTGGAAACCCTTTGATCTTCTTGGAACCTTCCGAAACCCTAGCATTTGAATGTTGCCCTAATATCACAATGTAGAATGGGCCGGCTGCTGGATTTAGGGCTTGGACTTTCTTTTTCCGAAGTTACTGTTCACGGCCCCGAAATCACTATTCACGCCGGAATTACTATTCACACCGGAATTACTATTCACGCCGGAGTACTGTTCACGACCCTCCTTTGGCTCCGTTCTTCCACTGCGATGTTTCTGGCATGAAAATGCCGTCTTTTAAGCGTGTTTCCTCCTAGAGCTTCCAAATCACCTGAAATACGAAACAACACTAAAAAGTAACTGTTCGCATAATAAAGTGAATGAAATGGTGGGAATTAATGACTCGATGAGTCGTATAAATACGGCTCATCAAACCACCCCACACTTAAACTTGTTCGTCCCGAACAAGAACAAGGTCATAAGAGGAATGACTAATGTAAACATCACAATGCTTCGGTCATCCTAGACGAGCTACATGGACATGACTTGGCTACTACAGATCCTACCTGTTATGCATGCTTGATACTAATATCATTGTGCGAAAACAAGGGCTAAAGATACGTATTACCTTTGAAGTTGAGATGCAAATCAATTCGGATGTATCTGGAGATAGCCCTGTTTAGACCCATGAACCCTCATTCTCGAACTCGAACTCGCTGCTATATGGTTATGCTTTGCCGCTTTTTCTTGCACGTGATTGATTCGAGCTTCAAAGTGTTGAGTGTTATTCGGCCAGCTATAGTGTCATCTGATTTGGGATTTCAATGATGCTGTCACATGAGACGGGTGGACTATCACGATGGTTTGTGGATTTGTTGCTTTGTAGTGCGGATTGTGATTTGCTCGAACCGTGGTTCCTTCTCCTTTTGACGCGAGTCAAGCCAAGGGTCGCTCGTCTATTTTCCCGGTTACTCGGATTAGAAACCTTCCTGCTCTTACTCATCCTCGTCCTTTCGACACGGGTCAAGTCAAGGGTCGCTTGCCTATTTTCTCGGCTACTTGGACTAGAGCTTGGACGGTGTGAAGTATTCCCGTCCCGACCAACCGCAAAGGTACCGCAGTGGCGGAGCAGACTCGTACTATGTTGCCTCGAAGTGCTAGCCTCCACGAGCTACACATAACCATATATCCTGAGTCCGGTCTCTGAATGATCTGTCAAGTCTCTCTAGGGCATTGCTATCAACTCCACATCCCTGTTTATCTCAACTAACAAAGGCACGCAATGATTTAAAGATCACATGTTAGTCGCACAAATCAAGTTTCACCAAAGACATGCATGTAATCGGCTATATCTATTTCACCTAATCATGATCCAATACTGCAAGTCTAGGAAATAGTGAAGTAATCATGTACAAAAAAATTTAAAAATGACTCGAAACGTGCTGACTCTGTGTGGTGGGCATGCTGACTCGATAACTGACTCATAACTGACTTTCCCACCCCACACTTTTGAAATGAGCCGTGTCCTCACGGCACGACTCAAATCTAGACACAAATGCATGCAATAAATAGATAAGGAAAGGAGAAGGGTAGAGCAAGACTCCCATGGGGTGTAGACGTGGTCGGCTGAACTCGGGCCAAGTCCGGTCTCAATGGGACGCGACCCGGACTCGTCTGGTGCTAAAATGCGTAGCGTAGTGTGTAAAATGCGTAGCTCGCAAGTGAATTTTCCGGCCGACTAAGTCCAATCCCTACAAAATGAAACCAAATCCTTTCCAAGGTACAATGTGACAAATAAGACTCATAAATAAACATGGTAAATAAATAAAATGCAGTGCAAACCGCGCCTTTGTTTTACGTCGTTGGCTCGACAGTACCTCTTTAGGGATCACAAGTTAGGATCCCATGGGTGTGTGAGGTCATACTTCTTCTCAGCAACTCCTTCAATTCGCCCAACGTGCTCAAATTGCTATTCACTCGGTCCTGCTCTCCAATGATCAGGCGGTTTCTTCTTCACATATCCCCGAGAAGGTGAGGATGTCTTGGCCATAGCTGCTGGCCTGGTAGTCTGTATAGCCTGCTCTGGTGGGTCTGGAACTAGGGTGTCATACTCTGATGTGTGCACAATGTCTGGCGGTTTCCTTGTGTATGGGCGGTTCGCATCCTCATAGACGTAGAAGTCAGCTTCCTTTCCACCGAATGATAGTGACAATGAGCCTATGCCCATGTCAATCTGGGTCTGGGTGGTGTGGAGGAATGGACGTCCTAAAATGAGCCCTGGTGGTTCGCCTTTCCTGGATTCCTCCATCTGCAAGACATAGAAATCTGCAGGCACAGCAAGATCTCCTACACGGAGGGTTAGATCTTCAAGTAAACCAGTGGGGCGAACACAGGACCTATCCCCTAATTCAATAGACAGCCTGGGCGGCTTCAATGGTCTAAGATCAAGCGAGCAATATAACGAGTAAGGCATAACATTGATAGCAGCACCCAAATCTATTAAACAGTGAGGTATTTGGGTCTTACCGATACCACAGGTAACCGTGAAGGCCCCTGGGTCCTTACTCTTTCCTGAAGGTGTCTCCTGGCTCGCAGTGGGTGAGTGCATCGTTATTTGGTCGTTCTGTGTAGGCTTGACCACCATTCTCAGCTCTGGTTCAGCTTTCTCAGTCATCTGGCTTTCTGGAGCAACTACCTGCATAGCATAAGAGAAACCGTGAATGTCGGCGTCCTTGGCTGTAAGGGCCGGTTCTTCCTTTGTTGGTTCGGTGGTCTCCTCGAATGCTGCATCCACAGCTACTACTTCTACTTGGCTGATGTTCCCCTTCGGATTCTGAACTGTCTGTGAGGGGAGTCGTCCTGTGCTGTCGTCAAGCCCGGAGAGAGTTGTGGACATCTGCCCTAATTGCCTCTGAATGTCAGCTAGCGCTCCGTCGGTTTTGGCCATGTACTGGTTCAGGGTAGTATCTGTCCGCTGGGTGCTAGCTGCCAGATCTCTCACTATGTCCTCTAGCGACTTGCTGGGGCCTTGGTTGCTCGGACCTGCCTGATAAGTGTTCGACCCTCTCTACTGGTACTGCCCCGGTGCATTCTGCTGGTACTGACTGTTAGGATGTCTGTACGGCTGCTGAGTCTGCTGATTCTGCTGAGGCACATTCGGTCGTGCTTGCTGAGTCTGATTTTACTGATAGTTGTTCCTCCAGGCGCCTTGATTAGGTGCTGCTGCGCCATACTGCTTGACTGGGCCTGGTTGGTTGCCATAACTCTGATAATTGCCCACTGCATTCACATCAGCTTGGACGTCTGTCTGTAAGGTAGGGCACTCGTCCGTCTTGTGTTCTGTGGATGTACAGAACTCACATGGCTTGGCCTGGACTGGTGTCCTTCGGACTACATGCTTCATCAGCTCTCTCATCTCCTTGAGTTCGGCGAATACAGCACTGATAGAAGGCTCAACTGTTGACACATTCTTTGTTCGGGCATACTCGTCCTCCTTCATGGTCTCATCCTGGAATCGCTCACCCTCTGCCACTGATATGATCTTCTGCTTCACTCTGGCTGGCGTCATGTTCATGAGTTGGCCTCCAGCTGAGGCCTCTAGTAACTTCCTGTCCATCTTGCGAAGTCCATCCAGCATATATTCTACGACTAATTTCTCCGGGAGCTCCAGATTGCAGCAACTTTTCTCCAAGGCTAGAAATTTCTCCACGTACTCGTACATGGTCTCGTGTGGGCCTTGCTTCAGCTCTTGCAACTGTCTCCGGACTTGCGCTGCACGCCCTGCCGGATAGTACTTGCTGATGAAGTGCTTCTGCATCTGTTCCCATGTGTGAACACTGCCTGAGGGTAAAGCTAGGAACCAATCTGTAGCTGCTTCTTGCAGTGAGAAGTAGAATGCCTTCAGTTTGAAGTCATCCACCTCTACTCCGTGTGGCCTGAGGTTCAAGCATATCCCGTGGAAACGCGTCAAGTGAGACTGGGCCGACTCTCCTTTGGATCCTGAGAACTTGGGCAGATTGTGAATGACCGCTGTACTGACCGTGATGGCTGCCATGTCTGGTCCTTCATAAATTGGCCATGACTGGTCTCTGAAGCTAGGAACCGAGAGCTCGCCCATAGTGGGTCCTTCATATTCGTCCTCATCATCCACAACTGCTTGTCTACGTGGGGCTTGTGGTGGGTGTTGTAGTGGTGGTTGTGGAAGGTATTGTAGTGGTGGATATGGTTGTGGATACTGAGGGTAGAGTTGTTGTGGGTACTGTGGATATGGTGGTGGAGGATATTGTTGATATGGTGGGTACTGAGGGTATTGTGGGTACTGTGGTTGGGGTTGTTGTTGGTTTTGAGGTTATTGTTGGTTTTGAGGTTGTTGTTGTTGTTGGAACTGTTGAAACTGATCAGGGATAGCCCCCCTGATTTCGCAATGTTGTACTTGAACATTCTGGTTAACTTCTTCGTTAACGTGACTGTTGTGACTGCTGTGACTGTTGTGACTAACATTACTACCTGCGTGAGACATGTTACGAGAGTAACAGACACCGAGATAGCAAACTCCGAAATAACAAAGACAGACTAGCAACAAAGGGTCCCCAGGAGATTGGAGGGGTCACAGCGGTCCCACTTAAAACCCAAAATCCTTAGACTCGTAAGTCTTGGTGACAGAACCCTCTGAGAGCTAGAAAACTGAAATCGAATAGAATGGAAAACAAAATCTCGAACAGTTGAATATGAATTCACCGAGTAACAAATTTCAAAATAGCAAGAAGAAAAATAAACGAAAAATAAAAGAAGAACAAAAGTTTCACCGTGCTTAGCTCCCCGGCAACGGCGCCATTTTGAACAGGCTGTCGTCGTACCTGTGCAAAAACAATTTATAATTTCCTTGTCCTGAACTGTGGGTTAGCACAATGGCAAGCAAGGGTCGAACCCAAGGGAGCTAGATAGCTACTAATTTGTTCTGTAATGGAGAAAAACAAGAAACTAGAATGAGAGTAACGGTTAGTGAAATAATCGAAAATTGCAAGGTTGTAAATATCAGAGAGAAGTATTCAGATTAGGGTTTGATTGTGACTTGTTTTATCATAGACTTCTAAATATTCAATTCGTGTTTTACGTGTGGTTGTCCCGACAAAGGTGATTTCCCAAGTAACCCGACAAAGGTGTTACGCCACGACCTAATTCCCCTAGGTTTAATTAACCCGACAAAGGTGTTAATTGCCCTAGTTGTACTATCTATCTAAACGACAAAGTATTAGATAGATGATTAATGTAGAAATATGCGCAACTAGATTTCACGACAAAGTATACGTCCAGTCTAACAATATTTCATGGAATTCATGTACGAGAATTAGTAAAACATAGAATATAGCATTAAAGATCCAAGTCTCAAAAACATAGTCACAATATATTAACCCTAACCCGAATAGAAGGTTTAGTTACACATGATCATAATGAAACAATGCAAATAATAAAAGGGGATGAAATACTTCACCAAACCGAGGCAAGCAAGGGCTGGCCGTGTAGGGCTGATGAGCGGCCGTGCAAGGCTGAGAAGCGGCGGAATTGTGGCTGAGAAAGGAGGCACGGCTGGATTGTGAGGAGAGTAGCACACGGCTGAATTGTAGAATGAGGGATGATGAGATGCTTGTGGACTCCTCCTTATATAGGGTTTGAGAAACCCTTTGATCTTCTTGGAAACCCTTTGATCTTCTTGGAACCTTCCGAAACCCTAGCATTTGAATGTTGCCCTAATATCACAATGTAGAATGGGCCGGCTGCTGGATTTAGGGCTTGGACTTTCTTTTTCTGAAGTTACTGTTCACGGCCCCGAAATCACTATTCACGCCGGAATTACTATTCATGCCGGAGTACTGTTCACGACCCTCCTTTGGCTCCGTTCTTCCACTGCGATGTTTCTGGCATGAAAATGCCGTCTTTTAAGCATTTTTCCTCCTAGAGCTTCCAAATCACCTGAAATACGAAACAACACTAAAAAGTAACTGTTCGCATAATAAAGTGAATGAAATGGTGGGAATTACGACTCGATGAGTCGTATAAATACGGCTCATCATTGGGCTAATTCCTCCTTTCGAAGTATCTTAGCCTATGTGCATCCACTTGATCAATCATTTCGGATCAACCAAGTGGTGTTTAAAAGAGGTTGAACTCCACGGAAAAGCTTTGCTCTTTCGAGCCTCCACTTAACCGTGTATGTTCACGAACCCCATGGAAGAGCTTTGCTCTTTCGAGCCTCCACTCAACCATGTATGTTCTACCCGAATATGAGTCACATAGAACAAGCTTGAACACGAAGAAGCACTAAGAAAAGGGTCTAAAAACGGTTTTATGATACAAGCACACCCCTTCAACCGAATGAAGGGTTTAGCTACGAGTATCCATAGAAGTGGATACCATAGCTAAGTGCAAAAGAAAGTAAAGGGGTTGGAAAATGAAAGACAAGGAAAGTGAAAGTTTTGGAAAGTAAACTCAAGAACAAACTTAAGAACAAACAAGAGTACTCAAGAACCAACAAGAGTACTCAAGAACACTCAAGAACAAGAGAGAAGTTGGAGCTTTAGATTCCCAAATGTAAAGTGTTTACAAGGATTTGTGCCTAAAGGATTCTAGAGAGCTTCTCTATCTAAGTAACCAAGGATGTGATTCAAGGAGGGGTGATCCTCCTTTTATAGACATGAGAGGCGGTGGAGAGGTGAGTGGAGGAGGATATTTTGTCCTCCCACCGCCTCTAGTTCTCCCTCAACTCCGGTTGGTCTTGGTTGCTCTTCGGTTGGACTTGTTTTGTGCCAAAGGGTGCACATGACCTTGCACATGGGCGGCTAGGGCTTGGCTTGAGCCAAAGGGCACCACTTGGTCTAGTTGAGCTTGGTTGAGGCTTGGGACAAGTCACTTGGACTTGGTTGTGGCTTGGTTTGTGCCCAAAGGTCAACTGAAGTGAATAGTATAACCGAACCGGGAAATAAGTAGTTTGGTTGGACTTCGCCGGATTTTGACCGGAGTAGGGTAGAACTGACCGGAGCATGGCTGTGGTTGGACTTGGCTTGATCGGAGCACCGCCGGAGGCTGATCGGAGCATGGCCGGAGCTGTCGGAATCTTGGCCGGAGTAGATTGGGTCGAGGACCATGTATTCTTAACGACAATGCCAAGATAAAAAGGTTTCATCAAGGAAGTTAAGCCAGATTTTGGCCGGAGAATGGCCAAAATCCCAAAACAGTTGAAAATCCCCTTGATTGGCCTTTACCGGGCTCGGTGTCTTTGCCTCGCGTTCTTGTCCATTTGCCGACGGTTCTAGCATATTTGAGTGATTCCAAGTCGGGTCCATGAAGGATGTTAAGGTTGAATTTGATCGTAACATGGTCATGCCCTAGGATGGCCTAGAACCCGATCCCTTGGCCTTGGACGGCTTGGATTTTGGACCTAGCGTTTCTTGTCTTTTGAGTGTGGATTTGGAACGACATTCTTCATGGAAATTGAATGCCCGAAGTCATTTGGCCGGAAAGCCGCCGGAGATAGGCCGTGGCCTAAGTTCTTCCCATCAGGCCTGGTTTTTCCAGACGCGGACGCAAGCATCCGGACGCGTCCTGGGTTTTCTCGGCGCTCGGCACTCGGGCCCGGTACTCCTCGGTCGTGGACCTGGCTCTCTCGGGCGGGGACCTGTGGTACCCGGTACCTCCTCCCGGGCGCGTCCGGCATTTCTCGGCGCTGGCTCTCGGTCAGGGACCTGGGCGGGGACCTGGTCTTCTCGGTTCTGGTTCTCGGTCCCTTGCCTGCGGTACCCGGGCCCCTGGCTGGGGTCCCACGGTCCCCGACTGGCCCGACTTGACTTGTAATCCATTTTTGGTTTAAGAACCTCCCTTTTTAGCTCGTTTCTTCTCTAAACCTCAAAATAGCCTGTAGAGCAAAAATGGAACTAACAAGTAAAAGTTGTTAAGACAAAGTGTCTAATTTGGTGGGTTTAACTGCTTCGATGAATCATATAAATATGGTCCATCAATGTTCTTATGGTTCCTGAGCTCACAGTTAACTTGATTTCAGTAAGCAAGCTAGTGATAGACATCAATTGTAGAATGATTTTTACTCAGTCTCAGTGTGTGATACGATGATCTCTTCAGGACAATCCTAGAGATTGGTGAGCCTGTTGAAGGTCTTTATCAGCCGAAGACAACAAGATGGAATTGATAAGAGACCAAGGCTTGCAGCTGGGAAGTAAGAAACCTGCAGAATGAAATTGAATTGTGGCGTAATAGACTGGGTCATGCTCCCTTTGATGTCTTAGACATTTTGTTGAAAAATAAATTACCAAGGGTGAATTGTAGGGTGTACAAGTATAGTTGTACAGTGTGTTGTATGGCAACACAAACCAAACTATCTTTCCCTTTGAGTAATCACAAGTCAGTTGCTTCATTTTATCTTTTACATTGTGATGTTTGGGGACCTTTCCATGAACCTACCCTCACAGGTGCCAGGTATCTCTTGACTGTGGTTGATGATTTTTCAAGAGCATTGTGGATATTTTTAATGCAGCAAAAATCAGAAACAACGGGTATCCTTATTGATTTATGTGCTATGATACACACTTAGTTTGGGAAGACATCAAGGTCTTGAAGTCGGACAATGGGAGGAGTTTTTCAATGATAGACTGACTAAGTTTTTATAGAGTAAAGGGTGTATTCATTAAAGTAGTTATCCTCATACTCCTCAACATAATGGAGTGGTAAAGAGGAAGCATATAATTTGTTGGAGGTGGCCAGGGCTTTAATGCTTGAATCTGGTTTACCTAAAATCTTTTGGGGAGATAGCATACTTACTGCTACTCACATCATCAATAGACTTCCCTCACTTGTTCTTCAAGGGAAAAGTCCATGGGAAAAATTATTCAATGAAAAGGCTTATATTGATCATTTGAGATTTTTTGGTAGCTCTTGTTATGTCAGCACCTATACTCATTTGAGGGACAAGTTTGATCCTAGAGCCTTGGATTTTGTTTTCTTGGGCTATCCTATAAAACAAAAAGGATATAAAGTTTACTATTTATCCACTGCAAAGGTCATTATCAGCAGACATGTCATTTTTAGGGAAGATATATTCCCTTATAAAAGATCAGCTACTCATGCTACTAGTTCTGGAAGCTCTAAATGTTCTGATCCTTTATTGCAGATCTATACTGACCTGATGTCTGATGATGATGATGATAGGTCTTTATTTCAAGATACATATCATCCATCCAATGCAAGTTTTCAGACTGCTGAAGTTGTAGATATCGAGCCCGAAAATACAGCTATTTTGGATAAAGTTCCTTAAGATTTACCTTCGTAGTCTACTGTAGATGTTCCTTTTCAGTCTGAAGTTGAGCCAATTATTTCTTCTGAGTCTCCTGCCAATTTGAGGAGATCTTCTAGACATCACACCACCAGCATGGACAAAGGAATATGTTTTTAATACTATGACCAAGATGACATCACCACATATGGTGGAACACTTTGTTTCATACTCAAAATATTCCAAGCAACATCAGTAGTTTATTTTGCATATTTTTGCTCTGAAAGAACCAACCTCTTTCAGTCAAGCTCATAAGGATCCTAATTGGATGGAAGCAATGCATAAAGAAATTAGAGCCTTGGAGGCCAACAACACTTGGGTTCTTATTGAACTATCAGCAAGCAAGACTCTAGTTGATTGCAAATGGGTCTATAAGTTCAAGTTCAAGCCAGATAGCAGTTTAGAGAGGTACAAAGCCAGACTTGTGGCCAGGGGATTTACCCAAGTTGAAAGCCTAGATTATCATGATACATTTGCCCCTGTGGCCAAGATGACCACCGTTAGATGCATACTAGCTGTTGCTGCAGCTAAGCATTGGCCTATGTACCAATTAGATGTGGATAGTGCTTTCCTTCATGGCCTCCTTTATGAAAAGGTTTATATACCCATTGGTTTCTACAAGAAAGAAAAGGCAGCACCTCAAGTATGCAAATTAGTCAAAAGTCTTTATGGGTTAAAGCAAGTTCTAAGCTAATGGTTTGGAATGTTTAGTGAAGCCATCGCTGAGTTTGGTTTTCAAAGGAGTCTTAAAGATTATTCCCTATTCACCATGAAGAAGAATGGATAGTTTTTGGTCTTGTTAGTCAATGTAGATGATGTGATCATCATTGGTACCTCACCATCATTGATTTCTGAAGTTAAGAAGTACATACATGACCACTTCAGGATTAAGGACTTGGGATTTTTGAAATATTTTCTAGGCCTAGAGGTGGCTAGACCTGATGCTGGGATTTTTATCAATCAAAGGAAGTATGCCTTGGAGCTTCTTGAAGATACCAACCTGATGCAGTGCAAGCCTTCAAAGACTCCAATGAATTCTAAACACAAGTTGAGTTTTTCCACAGAACCTCTTCTTTTAGACCCTCTTCCTTATAGGAAACTTGTTGGATAACTCATCTATATGACAGTTACAAGACATGATTTGGCCTATCTTATACACATCCCCAGTCAGTATATGCTAAGTCCTACAGAGAACACTTACGGGCTGCCACAAGAGTGCTGAGATATGTGAAGATTGCTCCAGCTCAGGGAGTTCTATTTTCAGCTCAGTCTTCCCTTAATCTTCAAGCCTTTTGTGATGCAGACTGGGCAGCTTGTCCCATCACTAAAAGATCCATTACTGGCCACTGTGTTCTTTTTGGCTCAAGCATCATCCCTTGAAAGTCAAAGAAATAACATGTGGTTTCAAGATCTACTATTGAATCTGAGTATATAGCTATGGCAGCAGCATGTTGTGAACTTCTTTGGTTGAAAAGATTGCTTGGTGATATGGGTGTTCTGGTGCCTCAACCTATTCCTCTACATTGTGACAACAAGGTTGCAATCCACATTGCTCATAACCTTGTGTTTCATGAAAGAATCAAGCACATAGAAATTGACTGTCATCTTTTCCGCATAAGGATGTGCCTAGGGAGTGAACGCGGTCAATGCCTATTTAATAAGTTGGCATATGTGCTATCTGTATAAGGGCGGCGATGAAGAGAGGCGGGATAGGGATAGGCATTAGGGGCTTTTTCCTCTTTGCTGGCATCTTACACAACCTCTTCTAAGAGGAGTGATGCATTGGACCCTTTGGGACATCCGTTTCAGATAAATGCGGAGGGCTGCTATGGGATAGAGTCTATCCAGGTTCATCTCACCTGTTCATGTGCACACTACCGATGATATTTTCACAAAGTCTCTTCAGCGTGATTGACGGATGCACAGTCGTTGTGTGCAAAAGCAAAAGATAAATTTATAAGTCCGCTACTCGTGACTTCACTATTGGGTAGTAAAGCGGTAAGTAGGGGTCGAACCCAAGGGAATTAGTGGATAGTTGTTCTTTAAGGGATTTGTACAGAAATGTAAGTGCGATTGGGGTTGGTTGTGGTTTTAGTACTGAAAGTAAATTGCTGGAAAGTAAATGACTGAAAATAAAGTGTGGAAAGTAAATGACTGAAAAGTAAAGTGCGGAAAGTAAATGACTGAAAAAGTAAAGTGCGGAAAGTAAATTGCGTAAAGTAAATACTGAAAGTAAAGTGCTGGAACAGTCGAGTTCAATATCAACCGCAACACACTTTTGGTACTGGCCGCACGCTGTATTTCAAGCGTGATGCGTACCAAAGTTATGATGGATTGATGTTGAACAAATTTGTAGTAAGCGTACTGAAAAGTAAATGACTGAAAATAAAGTGCGTAAAGTAAAGTGCTGAAATGTAAAGTGCGCAAAAGTAAAGACTGAAAGTAAATGTGCGGAAAATAAAGTGCTGAAAGTAAAAGTTAGGTGCGGAAAGTAAAGTTAGTTGCGGAAAGTAAAGTTAGTTGCGGAAAGTAAAGTACTGAAAGTAAATGTTAGGTACTGAAAGTAAAGTTAGTTGCGGAATGTAAAGGTACTGAAAGTAAATGGTACTGAAAGTAAGCAGTTGATAATAGGACTGAAAGTAAAGTGACAAGTGATGTTTTGATTAATGGAAAGATTCGGTTTTAGGGGCCTTGTATCATAGTTTGTTCATCATCGACCTCTAATGATCGTTCTAAGTGTTCAAAGATGTATCAAGGCTATTTCTAGCACTCGACTTGCCACACCGTCTAGTCCTTTTCAAAACATAGAACACTTGTTCTAGTTAGGCTAATTCCTCCTTTCGAAGTATCTTAGCCTATGTGCATCCACTTGATCAATCATTTCCGATCAACCAAGTGGTGCTTTAAAGAGGTTGAACTCCATGGAAAAGCTTTGCTCTTTCGAGCCTCCACTTAACCACGTATGTTTACGAACCCCATGGAAGATGATGGACCATAATTGTATGAATCATAAACACAGTTAAACCCACCAAATTAGACTCTTTGTCTATTTAACTTTTGCTTGTTAGTTCCGATATTTATCTACAGGGTATTTTGAAGTCTAGAGAGAATACAGGCTAAGGAGGACTTTTAAAGCTGAAAATGAATTACGAGTCATTCCAGGTCACGACCAAATTCTGACTTTCAAGAACCGGACATGGAATCACTCAAAACAAGTCCAACTGAAGGGCAACCAGAGTCAGTCCGGAGCTGAAAGCACCGATGGCTTTTGGGGAAAAGATCACAAACTCACATCCACCTCTCCCCTCATGACACATGGGTGGCGGCTAAGGGCTCTTCCTCTCCTTCCTTGCCATGTGGCCGGCGTCTAGAAGAGGAGATGACTCACCTCCGATGGCTTTTGGCTCTCCTCTTCCCTTGTGACAAGTGGCTTGCTCTCATCCACATCCATCCCTTCCCTTTAGCCTATAAATAGAGCCCTCCCTTGCCCTTGTATGATCATCCCATCTCATTCCAACATCACAAGTCCTCAAGTGACTTATCTCTCTAGCTTTTGTGGGCACAATCATGTAAACACTTTACTTTGGAATCGAAGTTGGATCTTGAGCACTCTTATCAGTTTTTGTAAGTACTCTTATCTTTACTTTACTATCTTTCAAAGTACTTTACTTTCCTGTCTTTACTTTCGAAAACTTTATTTTCTGTCTTTCAAAAAACCTTTACTTTTCCAAGCACTTAGCTATGATGTCCTGTTCCATGGATATTCGTAGCTAAACCCTTCATTCGGTTGAAGGGGTGTACTTGTATCATACTATGTTTTAGACCCTTCTCTTAGTGCCTCTTAGTGTTCAACTTGTTCTAGGTGCCTTATATTAGGTCAGAATTCCATTGGTTGAGTGGATGCTTAGAAGAGCAAAGCTCTGCCATGGGTTCGTGATCTTCCGTGGATAAGTGGAGGCTCGGAAGAGCACAACTTATCTGTGAAAGTCAACCTCTTTAAAACACCATTTGGTTTATCAGGAATGATGATCAAATGGATGCACATACTAGAACAAGAGTTCTTTGTCTTGCAAAAGACTAGACGGTGTGGCAAGTCATGAGCTAGGAATAGCCTTGATTCACTTTTGAACACTTAGTATGATCATTAGAGGTCAATGATAAACGAAAATATGATACAAGGCCCCTGAAACCGAATCTTTCCTTTAATTGTAATATCAACTGTTACTTTACCTTTCAGTACTAAAAACCAAAAACAACCCCCCAACTGCTTTATTTAATTCCCTCTTTTCGAAAGAACAACTATTCACCTGACTCCCTTGGGTTCGACCCGTACTTACCACTGACTACCCAAAATAGTTAAGTTGCGAGTATCGGAGATATAAATTTGTTTTTGCACAGAGAACATCGCACCTTAACGATAGTGCGGTGGGCTCCGTCAAAACTGGCGCCGTTGCCGGGGAGTTAGCCTTTGATTAGCTATTCTTCTCTTTTTCTTTTCTTTTTCAAACTCGCTTCTGCACAACCATGTCTCGTGAAGGAAGCCACCATGACTATCAGGATGACAACGAGGTTAATCTGTTCAATCGAAATAATGAGGCACCGCCTCAATTTCCAATTCTCGACGATCCAGAGCAACTCTTCCGAAACCAAAGAGCTCGTGATAGGAATGCCATCCTAAGGAACCAAGGACCACCCGAAGGACGAAATGAAGCTGGCCCAGCGCAACAACCCCCTAGACATCCACCACCCCCGCAATATCGGCGAGAGCCAAGACGCGAACCCGTCTTTGATGACTACTATGGGGATAACAACAACTTCCGCGAACCTACTATGGGAGAACTGTCGGCACCAGATTTCAGAAATCAGCCGTGGTGCATTTACGAAGGCCCTGAGCTAGAAAACATCTCCATCAACACTTCAGTGGCCCACAACTTGCCAAAGTTCTCAGGAACTCGTGGAGAATCAGCAACGACTCATCTCCAACGCTTACTGATGGACCAAAGTTATACGAGTCAGAAACACAGTAAAACCCCCTTAATTAGACTGTTTGTCTATCTAACGTCTACGTGTTAGTCCCGATATATTTTCACAGGGCATTTTAGAGACTGAAGTGAAAACACGCTAAGGAGAGGATTTTAAGCTGAAAAGATAACAAGAGTCAATCCAAGGTCAAGATCATATGCCGACTGAAGAAATATCAAGGATCCTGACGTTGAATTGACCAGAACAAATTAATCAGAAGAATCAGGAGTGGAGTCAAGACAGACCGGGGAAGGAACACATTGACAGTTTTGTGAAAAGACTGCACAAAACTGTACAAACTCACACATTGGGCAAGGATGACCGGCCACCACTCAAGGAGGTGGACAAGGGAGGAGCTCCTCCCCCTTGGGCCACCGGCAACCGGCGGCTATGGGAGGAGGGACCGACGGCTTTACTATTCTGCCACTTGTCACCTCCTCCTCCTCCTCCCTTCTCCTCCCTTGGATCAAATGCACATGTCCACCATCTCCACCACCCATCTCCTCCCATTTTGGCTATAAATACAAGCCTCCTCCTCCTCATTTCAACACACCTCAATCCATAATTCACTTCTCTCTCTAGAAGTTGTAACATTTGTAATGTTGTAATTTTGCTTTGGAAATAAAGGAAAGCTCCCTTGGCGCTTCAACGGCTGTAAGTATTATTTTTAGTATTTATTTAACTGTTGTCTTTAATTCCTTAGTATAATGTTTAGCGCGATGAATAGTAGCTAAACTTGTAGTTCGGTCTAAGGGGCGCGCTTGTATTATAAAATGTTTTAAGACTATTAACTTAGTGTCTAGTCTAAGTATTCAAAACTTATTCTATGTGCCATATATTAAGTCAGAACGTCCAAGGTAGAGTGGATGCTTGGAATGGAAAAACTCTACAGCGGGGTTCGTAAACTTGTACGGATAAGTGGATGCTTGGAATGGCAAAGCTTATCTGAGAAGTTTGACTCATCTTAAACACCATTTGGTTGATCGGGAATGATTGATCAAATGGATGCACATAGGCTAATATAACCGGGAAAGGAGTATTAGTCTAAATAGAATAAGTGTTCTACGTCCTTGGAATAGGCTAGACAGTGTACGCAAATCGAGTGCTTGGAATGGCCTTGATACACCATTTGAATACTTAGGAGAGTCACTAAAGGTCAATGATAAACAGGATATAATACAAGTCCCCTGAAACCGAACATTTCTCTTTAATTATAATCTGTAATTTACTTTCCAGTATTAAAATCAACCAACCAATCAATCAATCAATCAAAATAGCTGGTAGCTTTAAAACCAACCGACCGACTTTAAACACGCTCCCACGCTGCGTAATCCCCCCGAAGAACAATTATTCCCCTGGTTCCCTTGGGTTCGACCCCTACTTACCAAGTACTACCCAGTAGTATAGTTGCGAGTAGCGGACTATTATAAACTTATTTGCACAATCGCTTTGACGACAAGCGGTTCTGTCAAATTGGCGCCGTTGCCGAGGAACTAGTCATCGGATAACTGTTCTTTGAACCGTTACGCGCTTCAAAAAACAAACCATGTCTCGCGAAGAAAGTCACCATGACTACCAGGATGACGAAGAAATAAACCAGTACGATCAGAATGATGAGGTACCGTTTCCATTCGTCGACGATCCGGAACAACTCATCAGAAACAGAAGAGCTCGTGATAGGGAAGCAGTTAGGAGAAACCAAGAATTACCCGAGGACCGAAATGCAGCTGGTCCAGTACAACCTCCTATCCATCCCCCACGACCACAACCTCAACCTCGATACATGCCAAGGAGAGAACCCGCTTTCGACGACTACTACGGAGATAACTACTACCGTGAACCGACGATGGGCGAGCTAAATGCCCCTAATTTCGAGACACAGCCGTGGTGCATCTATGAGAGCCCTGAATTAGAAAATATAACCATCAACGCATCAGTGGCACACAGCCTGCCAAAATTCTCAGGATCTCAAGGAGAATCTGCCGCAACTCACCTTCAACGCCTACATGGCATTTGCCAGAATCTAAAGCCCAACCGGGTGAATATGGACGACTTCAAGTTAAAAGCGTTCTATTTTTCCCTCACTGACTCGGCAAGTGACTGGTTCCTTTCATTGCCTTCCGGAAGCATTAGAACATGGGTTCAGATGCAGAAGAAATTCTTAGACAAATACTATCCGGCTGGAAGAGCAATACAAGTAAGGAAGCAACTACAGGAAATCAAACAAGGTCCCAATGAAACCATGTACGATTACCTGGAAAAGTTCAATCACCTAGAAAGGAGCTGCTGTACCCTTGGACTGCCCGAGAAACTCGTCATCGAGTACCTCATTGATGGATTAAGAACATTAGACAAAATGCTCTTGGATGCCTCAGCGGGAGGGTCCATGATGAATCTATCATTAAGTGGCATCAGAAATCTCATCACCAACGTTGCTGAAAATGCTCGATTTAGAGAAGAGACCACTCGCCAAGATGAATTCTCTCGATCAAAAAGGGTAGCACAAACTGAGGCATCAGTAAACTCCATAACTGAAGAGATGAAACAGTTAAAGGAGATGATGATTGAGATCATACGTAGACAGCCAGTTACGGTAAAACCTTGCGAGTTCTGTGGTTCTACGGACCACAAAACGGACGCATGCCCAACATTGATAGAAGAAGAACCGGCTGATGTGAATGCAGTGGGAGGATATCAAGGATACAACAACGTCAGAGCTGGGCAAAATAGACAGTACGGTCAAACGTCCAACCCAGGCTGGCGTAACAACAACATCTATCTTCAGACGGAGACACAACCAGCTGTCCCTCAACTAGCGCAGTCATTCTACCAACCACCCCACCGACAATATCACCAGAACACTCCATCAGCAGGTCAATATCACCAAAAAGGGCCAAATCAGTACCAAGCCAGACCGAGCAATCAGCAGGAGCCAAGCAAGTCGCTCAACGACACGATGAAGGAGCTCACGGGAAACATTAATCAATTGGGTACTTCACTACACCAGTACCAGGCAAAAACTGACGGTGCAATTTCAGAATTGACCAAACAAATGTCCCAGCTCGCCACCGCAATGTCAACACTCACTACTGAACCTGGCAGACTTCCTTCACAGACCATCCAAAATCCTAAGGCGAACATAAGCATGATAAGGAGGTCAAACATGAAGGTTACTCTAGGAGAAGTAGCACGGTCCCCAACTTACAGACTTACAAACAATCATTTCGACCGTAGGAGTCGACCTGATTGGAATCAAGAAGAAGACCGACCCAATGATGGCAAAACATGGGTTACACATGCCGACAATGGACGATATGCATTCACCGTCTACATAACACCACCGCCTATTATACACACCGACGTACCAGCATCAGGATGGGACGACGACAACAACTTAAGGCCAAGGAATAGGCAGACTGGTCAAGGAATAAAAAGAGCCCTCGTTTCAGACCATGAGTCACAACCGGAAAGAGATAAAGACCCAGGAGCCTTTACAATCACTTGCTGTATTGGTGAAACCCAGATCCGCAAATGCTTAGTCGATCTTGGGGCTGCTGTCAACGCCATGCCTTCCTCCTTGTATTACTTAGTAGGACTAGGTCCGTTGACACCTCCCCGGTCAAATATCGAGCTAGGAGATAAGTCATGCATCCGTCCGGTTGGAGAACTGGAAGATGTAATACTCCATGTGGGAGAGCTCGTCGTTGCTGCAGACTTCTATGTAATACCAACAGAAGAAACCAGCGAAGACGATCCTCCGACAATAATATTGGGACGACCATTCCTCTACGCTACTAAAGCAAGAATCGATGTAGGCAAGGGGTCATTATCACTTAAGTTCGGTGGCAAAATTGCACACTTCTACATTAATAAGAGCCGCCCGGACACAAAGAAACCGCCAGACATAACACCTATCTCAGATCACAGTGCACAGTTTTCTGACCTGTCATTAGGGACCAAAAAAGTATCAAGACCAGCAGCTATGGTCAAAGGTCTCCCGCCTTTTCAGAAACAATGGAAAGAGAAAACACCAAAACAATGGAGCTCTTACTCCGGCAAGAAGTCAGGAAGAAGCAACACTGGAACGGTGGCAAAGTTTGACCTCAGCCACCCATGGGACCCAAACCAGTAATCCACAACGAGGTATCGTCGAGCCAACGACGTTAAACAAGTGCACTGGTCGGGAGGTAACCCGACACTATCTTACTTTTCCGCACTTTAATTTCTGTCATTTAAATTCAATATTTAGTTTTAAGCTTGCATGACTTTTGAACTAAGGCACGCCTTCGTTCAAAAGTGGGGGGTGAGAACCACCTGTGTACATAAATAACATGCAGCTATTTTTCTTTTTTAATAAATACCTTTTTGAAAATATGAACTTAAGAATGTGAAAAAGATAAATCATAATTCATGCATTAACCTTGTGAAAATTCAACTGTTTAAAAACTTAGAATGTAACTTTCCATTTGTCCTTTGTGCTGAGATAACTAGGGATGTGGAGTTGATATAAACTGCCCTAGAGAGGCTTGGAAAGCAATCAAATGATCAGATCAAACTATATGGTTTTCGAAGTCAGTGGAGGCTGCACTTCGGGTTTTCAGTGAATAATTGAAGTCAACTCCGCCAAGAAGCATCTATGCAAAGGCGAGGACGGGAATCAGACCGTCCTCTCTCTAGTCAAAATAGCCGAGAAAATAGATGGGCGACCCTCATCTTGACCCGCGCAAAACGACAAAGACGAGAGGAGCGGGGAGGTATTTCCATAGGCTTGCGGGCGATGATTGGACCTCCCAAAAAGGCTCGAGAAAATGGACTAGCAATCACAAAAAGGCGAAAAGCTCAATGAAGCAAATCAAAAGAGGCCAAAGGCCCAAAATTGTGAAGGTTTTAACCGAGCAAAAGTGAAGCACTCAAAAAAAGTCAAATCAAAGGCCAAAGGCCGATTCACTACAACAAAAAAGCAGTCCCTCGCCAAAGAAGAAAATCAAAAAGGCTCAACTCATTGAAACCCGAATCGAATCATGTGCTAGAGAAAGCTACCAGAAAACCATATAGTAAGAGACGATCCCGAGGTTGCAGTCCCGGAGCCTAAAAAGGGCTATCTCCCGAGACATCCAATATAATTTGCATCTCAGCACGGAGGTACAAGTATTAAGTTTCTTCTATTTATTTACGCAGTTTAATTTGGTAATAAGTAAGCAATGCATGAATTAGGATAGATCGAGTACCACAGTCTAATTTTCATATTCCAAAGCCAAACTTAGAACTTACGCCCTTTAATAGCATTGTTTGGGACGAACAACTAAAAGTGGGGGGTAATCTGATGGACCAAAGTTATACGAGTCAGAAACACAGTAAAACCCCCCTTAATTAGACTGTTTGTCTATCTAACGTCTACGTGTTAGTCCCGATATATTTTCACAGGGCATTTTAGAGACTGAAGTGAAAACACGCTAAGGAGAGGATTTTAAGCTGAAAAGATAACAAGAGTCAATCCAAGGTCAAGATCATATGCCGACTGAAGAAATATCAAGGATCCTGACGTTGAATTGACCAGAACAAATTAATCAGAAGAATCAAGAGTGGAGTCAAGACAGACCGGGGAAGGAACACATTGACAGTTTTGTGAAAAGACTGCACAAAACTGTACAAACTCACACATTGGGCAAGGATGACCGGCCACCACTCAAGGAGGTGGCCAAGGGAGGAGCTCCTCCCCCTTGGGCCACCGGCAACCGGCGGCTATGGGAGGAGGGACCGGTGGCTTTACTATTCCGCCACTTGTCACCTCCTCCTCCTCCTCCCTTCTCCTCCCTTGGATCAAATGCACATGTCCACCATCTCCACCACCCATCTCCTCCCATTTTGGCTATAAATACAAGCCTCCTCCTCATTTCAACACACCTCAATCCATAATTCACTTCTCTCTCTAGAAGTTGTAACATTTGTAATGTTGTAATTTTGCTTTGGAAATAAAGGAAAGCTCCCTTGGCGCTTCAACGGTTGTAAGTATTATTTTTAGTATTTATTTAACTGTTGTCTTTAATTCCTTAGTATAATGTTTAGCGCGATGAATAGTAGCTAAACTTGTAGTTCGGTCTAAGGGGCGCGCTTGTGTTATAAAATGTTTTAAGACTATTAACTTAGTGTCTAGTCTAAGTATTCAAAACTTATTCTATGTGCCATATATTAAGTCAGAACGTCCAAGGTAGAGTGGATGCTTGGAATGGCAAAACTCTATAGCGGGGTTCGTAAAACTTGTACGGATAAGTGGATGCTTGGAATGGCAAAGCTTAACTGAGAAGTTTGACTCATCTTAAACACCATTTGGTTGATCGGGAATGATTGATCAAATGGATGCACATAGGCTAATATAACCGGGAAAGGAGTATTAGTCTAAATAAAATAAGTATTCTACGTCCTTGGAATAGGCTAGACAGTGTACGCAAATCGAGTGCTTGGAATGGCCTTGATACACCGTTTGAATACTTAGGAGAGTCACTAAAGGTCAATGATAAACAGGATATAATACAAGTCCCCTGAAACCGAACATTTCTCTTTAATTATAATCTGTAATTTACTTTCCAGTATTAAAATCAACCAACCAATCAATCAATCAATCAAAATAGCTGGTAGCTTTAAAACCAACCGACCGACTTTAAACTCGCTCCCACGCTGCGTAATCCCCCCGAAGAACAATTATTCCCCTGGTTCCCTTGGGTTCGACCCCTACTTACCAAGTACTACCCAGTAGTATAGTTGCGAGTAGCGGACTATTATAAATTTATTTGCACAATCGCTTTGACGACAAGCGGTTTTGTCACTTACATGGCACTTGCCAAAACCTAAAACCCAATGGTGTGAACGTAGACGACTTTAAGCTAAAAGCGTTCTACTTTTCCCTCACTGACTCAGCGAACGACTGGTTTCTTTCATTGCCTTCCGGTAGCATCAGAACATGGGCTCAGATGCAGAAGAAGTTCTTAGACAAATACTACCCAGCAGGAAGAGCAATGCAAGTAAGGAGGCAACTGCAGGACATCAAGCAATGGCCCAATGAAACCATGTACGACTACCTGGAAAAGTTCAATCGCCTGGAGAGAAGCTACTGTACCCTTGGACTGCCCGAAAAACTCATAATCGAGTACCTCATTGATGGATTAAGGCCCTTAGACAAAATGCTTCTGGATGCCTCAGCTGGAGGATCCATGATGAATCTATCACTGAGTGGCATAAGGAATCTCATCACCGACGTTGCGGAAAATGCCCGATTCAGAGAAGAGACAACTCGGCAGGAAGAATTTTCCTGAATGAAGAATGTGGCAAAGGCTGAAACACCGATGAACTCTATGCCAGAGGAGATGAAACAAATAAAGGAAATGATGATTCAAATCCTACGAAGGCAACCAGTTCAGATAAAGCCTTGCGAGTTTTGTAGTTCTACGGACCACAAGACTGACGCATGCCCGACACTGATAGTAGAGGAACCGGAAGAAGTGAATGCAGTGGTAGGATACCAAGGATATAACAACCACAACAGCAACGATAGAGCAGGACCAATCCGGCAGTATAATCAAGCAACCAATCCAAGCTGGCGAAACGACAACCATCCTCCGAGGGAGACACAACAAGCCGCACCACAATTAGCTCAGTCATTCTACCAACCTCCCCACCGGCAGTACAACCAGAACGCTCCATCAGCAGGCCAATATCAGCAGAGAGGATCAAATCAATACCCGACGAGCCAATATCAGCATAAGGGAATGAATCAATACCAATCCAGCTCAAATAATCAGCAAGGACCAAGCAAGTCGCTTGAAGACACAATGAAGGAGCTCGCAGGAAGCGTAAATCAATTGGGGACTTCGCTACACCAATATCAGGCGAAAACGGACGGGGCAATTTCAGAATTAACCAAACAAATGTCCCAGCTCGCCACCGCAATGTCCGTGCTCACTAGTGAACCAGGCAAACTACCTTCACAAACCATCCAAAACCCAAAGGCGAATGTCAGCATGATAAGGAAGTCAAACATGAAGGTAGCACTGGAAGAAACGGCACAATCCACAACTTACAAACTTACGAGCAAACACTTCACCCGTAGGCACCGTCTCGATTGGAATCAAGAAGAAGACCGACCCAATGATGGCAGAACGTGGGTCACGCATGCTGACAATGGACGTTATACATTCACGGTTAGCATGACACCTCCACCGATTACACACTTTGACATACCGGCATCTGGCTGGAATGACAATGACTCTAATGGTCTCAGATGGGATTCCCCAACTAACATCTATGCATCAGAGCAAAACATTTACCTAGAAGATCGGGAGTTAAAAGGGCCCGATCATACAAATCCAGAGCCAAAGGATGAGCAGAATGGCCCGATAATGGAAAGATCCCTCACTTCAGCAGGAGTCACAACCGGAAAGGGATAAGGACCCAGGGGCCTTCACAGTCACCTGTGGTATTGGTGAAGCCCAAATTCACAAGTGCTTAATCGATCTTGGGGATGCCGTCAATGCCATGCCTTACTCCTTATATTACTTATTGGGGCTTGGCCCATTGAAACCACCAAGGTCAAATATCGAGTTGGGAGATAGATCATGTATCCGACCGGTTGGAGTGCTTGAAGATCTAATACTCCATGTGGAAGAGCTCGTCATTGCTGCAGACTTTTATGTAATACAAACGGGAGAGACCAGCAAAGACAACCCTCTGACGGATGCATAGTCGTCGTGTGCAAACGTCAAGAATAAATTTATAAGTCCGCTACTCGCGACTTCACTACTGGGTAGCAAGTGGTAAGTAGGGGTCGAACCCAAGGGAATTAGGGGGATAAGCTATTCTTTGAGGGAATTGTACAGCGAGGGAGCGTGTTTTTAGGTTGATTGAGGTTTTAGTTCGGAAAAGTAAGTGTTTTTTTTGGTTGGTTTTTGTTTTCAGTGCGGAAAAGTAAATGACAGAAAAGTAAATACTGAAAATAAAAGAGAAGACTTACAGCGATTGATGCGTGATTGGCAAGTCTTCCGGAAGGTGAGCAGTTGATAAGCAGTTTATACTAAGAAAGTAAATGCAGGTGGTGTTTAAATCTAAGGAAAGCATTCGGTTTCGGGGGCCTTGTATCATAGCCTGTTTATCATTGACCTTTAGTGATCCTACTAAGTATTCAAACGTGTATCAAGGCCATTTCAAGCGCTCGATTTGCACACACTGTCTAGCCCATTTCAAGGTCGTAGAGCACTTGTTCTATTTAAACTAGCACCCCATTTCAAGGTATACTAGCCTATGTGCATCCATTTGATCAATCATTTCCGATCAAACCAAATGGTGTTTAAAAGAGGTCGAACTCCTCAGATAAGCTTTGCCATTTCAAGCATCCACTTACCCGAGTATGTTCACGAACCCCCACGGAAGAGTTTTGCCATTTCAAGCATCCACTCAACCTTGGAAGTTCTGACCTAATATATGGCACATAGAACAAGTTTTGAATACAAAGAAGAGGCACTAAGAGTATAGCCTAAAACATTTTATGATCCAAGTACACCCCTTCAACCGAATGAAGAGTTTAGCTACGAATATCTATAGAGGTGGATACCATAGCTAAGTACTCGAGGGTTTTTGAAAGACAGTAAGTAAAGGAGAATACTCAAGAACCAACAGGAGTAAACTCAAAAACTACTAGAATACTCAAGAACCAACAGGAGTATTATAGATTTCAAACAAAAGCGTACAAAAGTGCCCAAAAGTCTAGAGAGATAAGTGATGTGTTGTGTGAAGATGGGATTGTGGATGTTGATTACAAAGGAGGGAAGGCTTGTATTTATAGGCCATGGAGAGTGAGGAGAGGCCAACACATGGCACAAGATGAGAGGGGGAGGGGGAGTGTGAGAGGGGAGCCGTCCATGTGAGGAGGAGCCTCCCCTCCATGTGGAGGAAGGGGAGAGGAGGTGAGGTTTGTGAGGAGGAAGCCGCCGGCCACATGTCCAAGGAGGAGTGGTGGAGTGTGTTTGAGATCTTTTCCCCAAAAGCCATCGGTCCTTTCAGCTCCGGACTGTCTCTGGTTGCTCTTCGGTTGGACTTGTTTTGAGTGATTCCACGTCCGGTTCTTGAAAGTCAGAATTTGGCCGTGACCTGGAATGACTCGTAATTCATATTTAGCTTAAAAAGTCCTCCTTAGCCTGTATTCTCTCTAGACTTCAAAATACCCTGTAGATAAATATCGGAACTAACAAGCAAAAGTTAAATAGACAAACAGTCTAATTTGGTGGGTTTTACTGTGTTTATGATTCATACAATTATGGTCCATCAGATTACCCCACACTTTTAGTTGTTCATCCCGAACAATGCTATTAAAGGTCGGCACACACTATCTAAGTAAACTTTTAAAATATGAAAGTAAGACTGTGGGACTAGATTTATCCTAATTCATGCATTACTACTTATTACCAAATTAAACCGTGTAAATAAATAGAAGAAACTTGATACTTGTACCTTCGTGCCGAGATGCAAATTAATTCGGATGTTTCGGGAGATAGCCCTTTTCAGGCTCCTGGACTGTAATCTCGGGACTGTTTCGCACTATATGGTTTCCTTGTAGCTTTCTCTAGCACGTGATTCGGTTCGGGTTTCACTGAGTTGTTGAGCCTTTTTTATTTTCTTTTTTGGCGAGGGACAGCTTTTTTGTAGTGAATCGGCCTTTGGCCTTTGATTTGACTCTTTGAGTACTTCACTTTTGTTTGGTTAAAACCTTCACAATTTTGGGCCTTTGGCCTCTTGATTTGCTTCCTTGAGCTTTTGCCTTTTTATGGCTTGCTAGTCCATTTTCTCAAGCCTTTTTGGGAGGTCCAATCATCGCCCGCGAGCATATGGAAATACCTCCCCGCTCTCTCTCATCCTTGCCGTTTCGCGCGGGTCAAAATGAGGGTCGGTCAATTATTTTCCCGGCTACTTTGACTAGAGATAGGACGGTTTGATTCCCGTCCAGCCTTTTTTTCTTTTTGCATAAACACTGCATGGCGGAGATGACTCTGACTCAACTGAAACCCGAAGTGCAGCCTCCACTGACTTCGTAAACCATATAGCGAAATTCAGTCCTTTGAATGCTTGCCAAGCCCCTCTAGGGCATTTTCTATCAACTCCACATCCCTAGTTTATCTCAACACAAAGGGACAAATGAGAAGTTACATTCTAAGTTTTTAAACAGTTGAATTTTCACAAGGTTATTGCATGAATTATGATCTATCTTTTTCACATTCTCAAGTTCATATTTTCAAAAAGATAATATTAAGGGAAAAGGAAAAGAAAAACATGTTATGTACACAGGCGGTTTTCACCCCACACTTTTGAACGAAGGCGTGCTGATGGACCAAAGTTATACGAGTCAGAAACACAGTAAAACCCCCTTAATTAGACTGTTTGTCTATCTAACGTCTACGTGTTATTCCCGATATATTTTCACAGGGTATTTTAGAGACTGAAGTGAAAACACGCTAAGGAGAGGATTTTAAGCTGAAAAGATAACAAGAGTCAATCCAAGGTCAAGATCATATGCCGACTGAAGAAATATCAAGGATCCTGACGTTGGATTGACCAGAATAAATTAATCAGAAGAATCAGGAGTGGAGTCAAGACAGACCGGGGAAGGAACACATTGACAGTTTTGTGAAAAGACTGCACAAAACTGTACAAAATCACACATTGGGCAAGGATGACCGGCCACCACTCAAGGAGGTGGCCAAGGGAGGAGCTCCTCCTCCTCATTTCACACACCAAATCTCAATTTCACTTCTCTCTCTAGAAGTTGTAACATTTGTAATGTTGTAGTTTTGCTTTGGAAATAAAGGAAAGCTCCCTTGGCGCTTCAACGGTTGTAAGTTTCTCTTAGTATTAATTTATTTAACTGTTGTCTTTAATTTCCTTAGTATAATGTTTAGCGCGATGAATAGTAGCTAAACTAGTAGTTTGGTCTAAGGGGCGCACTTGTATTATAAATGTTTTAAGACTATTAACTTAGTGTTTAGTCTTAGTATTCAAAACTTGTTCTATGTGCCATATATAGTCAGAGTTTCCAAGGTTGAGTGGATGCTGTAACAAACAAAGCTCTTCTGTGGGAATTCGTGATCATACTCAGGTAGTGGAAGCTGTAACAAGCAAAGCTATCTGAGGAGTTCGACTCATCCTAAATCCCATCTAGTCGAGCATAACTGTGAGATCAGGTGGATGTACCCAGGCTAGCATACCTTAGGGTATTGGCGCTAGACTGAAATAGAACAGGAGTTGCTTTAAACCGGTGTTGCAAGTCTTGTGCTGTAACTAGCCTCGATTCACCGTTTGAATACTTAGATGATTCACTAATGGTCAATGATAAACTAGATATAATACAAGTCCCCTGAAACCGAACATTTCTCTTAATCATTAAAATAGTAATTTACTTTCAGTATTAAAACCAACCAACCAATCAATCAATCAAAATAGCTGGTAGCTTTAAAACCAACCAACCGACCTTAAACACGTTCCCACGCTGCGTAATTCCCCCCGAAGAACAATTATTCCCCTAGTTCCCTTGGGTTCGACCCCTACTTACCAAGTACTACCCAGTAGTATAGTTGCAAGTAGTGGACTATAAATTTATTTGCACAATCGCTTTGACGACGAGCGGTTCTGTCACGTGCTTTTCAGCAAGACTTAGTTCAAAAGCCATGAAAGCAGACAATTATAAGAAGGAAATGACATTAAGGAAAAGGGAAGAACAGAACTCCCTTTAAAGTGTCGAGTGAACGACATAGCATGAGGCTGGATAATCGAGGGAGTTCAGCTGGGGCCTTGAACTCTTGGCATACGCCTGGCTGGCTTGATGTTGCACCCATAACCGATTCCTGAATAGTCATTTCATTCTATGCACCAAGTGGGTGAGAGCGATTTATTGGTAAAAACTAAATGACAGAAAATAAATGACTGAAAGTAAGATAGGTGTCGGGTTACCTCCTGACGGATGCACAGTCGTCGTGTGCAAACGTCAAGAATAAATTTATAAGTCCGCTACTCGCGACTTCACTACTGGGTAGAAAGTGGTAAGTAGGGGTCGAACCCAAGGGAATTAGGGGGATAAGCTATTCTTTGAGGGAATTGTACAGCGAGGGAGCGTGTTTTTAGGTTGATTGAGGTTTTAGTGCGGAAAAGTAAGTGTTTTTTGGTTGGTTTTGGTTTTTAGTGCGGAAAAGTAAATGACAAAAAAGTAAATACTGAAAATAAAAGAGAAGACTTACAGCGATTGTTGCGTGATTGGCAAGTCCTCTGGAAGGTGAGCAGTTGATAAGCAGGTTATACTAAGAAAGTAAATGCAAGTGGTGTTTAAATCTAAGGAAACCATTCGGTTTCGGGGGCCTTGTATCATAGCATGTTTATCATTGACCTTTAGTGATCCTACTAAGTATTCAAACGTGTATCAAGGCCATTTCAAGCGCTCGATTTGCACACACTGTCTAGCCCATTTCAAGGTCGTAGAGCACTTGTTCTATTTAGACTAACACCCCATTTCAAGGTATACTAGCCTATGTGCATCCATTTAATCAATCATTTCCGATCAAACCAAATGGTGTTTAAAAGAGGTCGAACTCCTCAGATAAGCTTTGCCATTTCAAGCATCCACTTACCCGAGTATGTTCACGAACCCCCACGGAATAGTTTTGCCATTTCAAGCATCCACTCAACCTTGGAAGTTCTGACCTAATATATGGCACATAGAACAAGTTTTGAATACAAAGAAGAGGCACTAAGAGTATAGCCTAAAACATTTTATGATACAAGTACACCCCTTCAACCGAATGAAGAGTTTAGCTACGAATATCTATAGAGGTGGATACCATAGCTAAGTACTCGAGGGTGTTTGAAAGACAGTAAGTAAAAGAGAATACTCAAGAACCAGCATGAGTTAACTCAAAAACTACTAGAATACTCAAGAACCAACAGGAGTATTCTTAAAAACTACTAGAATACTCAAGAACCGACAGGAGTATTATAGATTTAGAACAAAAGCTTACAAAAGTGGTGACCAAATCTTAGAGAGATAAGTGAATTTGTGTTGTGTTAAGATGGGATTGTGTTGTTGATTACAAAGGAAAGGGGGTGTATTTATAGCTAAAGGGAAGGAGGAGATGTGGTGAGGATGAGAACACATGGCATCTCATCCATGGACTCCTCAAAGCCGCCGGTTGTAGGTCATGAGGGGGAGGAGCCGCCCCCCATGACTCATCACTCCCCCAAAAGCCGCCGGTCATCTAGAGGGGGGAAGAGGTTTTGTGAGTTTTGTGAGGTTTTCACAAAACTATCGGTCCATTTCAGCTCCGGACTGACTCTGGTTGCTCTTCGGTTGGATTTGTTTTGAGTGATTCCATGTCAGGATCTTGAGATTTCTTCAGTCGGCATCTGGTCGTGACCTTGGAATGACTCGTAATATATTTTTAGCTTAAAAACTCCTCCTTAGCCTGTATTCTCTCTAGACTCCAAAATACCCTGTAGATAAATATTGGAATTAACAAGCAAAAGTAAAATAGACAAAGAGTCTAATTTGGTGGGTTTAACTGTGTTTATGATTCATACAATTATGGTCCATCAGATTACCCCACACTTTTAGTTGTTCGTCCCGAACAATGCTATTAAAGGGCGGCACACACTATCTAAGTAAACTTTTAAAATATGAAAGTGAGACTGTGGGACTAGATTTATCCTAATTCATGCATTACTACTTATTACCAAATTAAATCGTGTAAATAAATAGAAGAAACTTGATACTTGTACCTTCATGCCGAGATGCAAATTAATTCGGATGTTTCGGGAGATAGCCCTTTTTAGGCTCCTGGACTGCAATCTCGGGACTGTCTCGCACTATATGGTTTCCTTGTAGCTTTCTCTAGCACGTGATTCGGTTCGGGTTTCACTGAGTTGAGCCTTTTTGATTTTCTTTTTTGGCGAGGGACATCTTTTTTGTAGTGAATCGGCCTTTGGCCTTTGATTTGACTCTTTGAGTACTTCACTTTTGTTTGGTTAAAACCTTCACAATTTTGGGCCTTTGGCCTCTTGATTTGCTTCTTTGAGCTTTTGCCTTTTTGTGGCTTGCTAGTCCATTTTCTCAAGCCTTTTTGGGAGGTCCAATCATCGCCCGCGAGCATATGAAAATACCTCCCCGCTCTCTCTCATCCTTGCCGTTTCGCGCGGGTCAAAATGAGGGTCGCTCATTTATTTTCCCGGCTACTTTGACTAGAGATAGGACGGTTTGATTCCCGTCCCGCCTTTTTTTCTTTTTGCATAAACACTGCATGACAGAGATGACTCTAACTCAACTGAAACCCGAAGTACAGCCTCCACTGATTTCGTAAACCATGTAGCGAAATTCAGTCCTTTGAATGCTTGCCAAGCCCCTCTAGGGCATTTTCTATCAACTCCACATCCCTAGTTTATCTCAGCACAAAGGGACAAATGAGAAGTTACATTCTAAGTTTTTAAACAGTTGAATTTTCACAAGGTTATTGCATGAATTATGATCTATCTTTTTCACATTCTCAAGTTCATATTTTCAAAAAGATAATATTAAGGGAAAAGAAAAAGAAAAACATGTTATGTACACAGGCGGTTCTCACCCCACACTTTTGAACGAAGGCGTGCCTTTCAGCAAGACTTAGTTCAAAACAAGACTTAGTTCAAAAGCCATGCAAGCAGACAATTATAAGAAGGAAATGACATTAAGGAAAAGGGAAGAACAGAACTCCCTTTAAAGTGTCGAGTGAACGACATGGCATGAGGCTGGATAATCAAGGGAGTTCAGCTGGGGCCTTGAACTCTTGGCATAGGCCTGGCTGGCTTGATGTTGCACCCATAATCGATTCCTGAATAGTCATTTCATTCTATGCACCAAGTGGGTGAGAGCGATTTATTGGTAAAAACTAAATGACAGAAAATAAATGACTGAAAGTAAGATAGGTGTCGGGTTACCTCCCGACCAGTGCCCTTTTTTTTAACGTCGTTGGCTCGACAGTACCTCATTCCTGGATCACTGGTTTGGATCCCATGGGTGGCTCAGGTCATATTTCTGTGTTATCAAGTTGACCTCGCCATGGTAATGTTTGACTCGCTGCCCATTCACTGTGAACCTGCTTCCATCATTTGGACTTTCTAACTCAATTGCCCCATGGTTGAATACCTTAGTAATCGTGAAAGGGCCGGTCCATCTAGATTTAAGCTTCCCGGGCATGAATTTCAGTCGCGAGGAAAAGACCAGCACTTGTTGTCCCTCCTCAAATGAGCGTCGGAGTATGAATTTGTCATGATACAATTTGGTCCGCGCTTTGTAGTCCGTTTGCCCTTCATAGGCCTCAAGCCGCAATTCCTCAAGCTCACACAGATTAAGCTTCCTATCCAGTCCTGCAGCTTTTAAATCTGGATTGCAATGCTTGAGCGCCCAATAGGCTTTATGTTCTAATTCCACCGGAAGGTGGCATGTCTTCCCATAAACAAGCCGAAAGGGGGAGGTTCCAATTGGCGTCTTGTATGCCGTCCGATAAGCCCAAAGAGCTTCATCTAGCCTCTGACTCCAATCTTTCCTGCCCGGCTATACCATTTTTTCTAAAATTCCTTTGATTTCGCGGTTTGAGATCTCCGCTTGACCATTGGATTGGGGGTGATATGCCGTGGATGTCCGGTGGTGGACATGGTAGCATTTTAAGGTAGCAGCCATCATGCGGTTGCAGAAATGAGTTCCTTGGTCGCTGATGGACCAAAGTTATACGAGTCAGAAACACAGTAAAACCCCCTTAATTAGACTGTTTGTCTATCTAACGTCTACGTGTTAGTCCCGATATATTTTCACAGGGCATTTTAGAGACTGAAGTGAAAACACGCTAAGGAGAGGATTTTAAGCTGAAAAGATAACAAGAGTCAATCCAAGGTCAAGATCATATGCCGACTGAAGAAATATCAAGGATCCTGACGTTGAATTGACCAGAACAAATTAATCAGAAGAATCAGGAGTGGAGTCAAGACAGACCGGGGAAGGAACACATTGACAGTTTTGTGAAAAGACTGCACAAAACTGTACAAACTCACACATTGGGCAAGGATGACCGGCCACCACTCAAGGAGGTGGCCAAGGGAGGAGCTCCTCCCCCTTGGGCCACCGGCAATCGGCGGCTATGGGAGGAGGGACCGGCGGCTTTACTATTCTGCCACTTGTCACCTCCTCCTCCTCCTCCCTTCTCCTCCCTTGGATCAAATGCACATGTCCACCATCTCCACCACCCATCTCCTCCCATTTTGGCTATAAATACAAGCCTCCTCCTCCTCATTTCAACACACCTCAATCCATAATTCACTTCTCTCTCTAGAAGTTGTAACATTTGTAATGTTGTAATTTTGCTTTGGAAATAAAGGAAAGCTCCCTTGGCGCTTCAACGGTTGTAAGTATTATTTTTAGTATTTATTTAACTATTGTCTTTAATTCCTTAGTATAATGTTTAGCGCGATGAATAGTAGCTAAACTTGTAGTTCGGTCTAAGGGGCACGCTTGTATTATAAAATGTTTTAAGACTATTAACTTAGTGTCTAGTCTAAGTATTCAAAACTTATTCTATGTGCCATATATTAAGTCAGAACGTCCAAGGTAGAGTGGATGGTTGGAATGGCAAAACTCTACAGCGAGGTTCGTAAACTTGTACGGATAAGTGGATGCTTGGAATGGCAAAGCTTATCTGAGAAGTTTGACTCATCTTAAACACCATTTGGTTGATCGGGAATGATTGATCAAATGGATGCACATAGTCTAATATAACCGGGAATGGAGTATTAGTCTAAATAGAATAAGTGTTCTACGTCCTTGGAATAGGCTAGACAGTGTACGCAAATCGAGTGCTTGGAATGGCCTTGATACACCGTTTGAATACTTAGGAGAGTCACTAAAGGTCAATGATAAACAAGATATAATACAAGTCCCCTGAAACCGAACATTTCTCTTTAATTATAATCTATAATTTACTTTCCAGTATTAAAATCAACCAACCAATTTATCAATCAATCAAAATAGCTGGTAGCTTTAAAACCAACCGACCGACTTTAAACACGCTCCCACGCTGCGTAATCCCCCCGAAGAACAATTATTCTCCTGGTTCCCTTGGGTTCGACCCCTACTTACCAAGTACTACCCAGTAGTATAGTTGCGAGTAGCGGACTATTATAAATTTATTTGCACAATCGCTTTGACGACAAGCGGTTCTGTCAGTCGCTTATTATGGCCTTGGGTACCCCGTACCTACAAAACAAGTTAGTGCGCAAAAATTCTATGACAGTCTTTGCATCGTCGCACCTTGTGGCCTTGGCTTCTACCCATTTTGACACATAATCTACAGCAACTAAAATGTAAGTATAACCGCATGAAACTGGAAATGGTCCCATAAAATCAAGACCCCAAATGTCAAAAACATCGTTGACTAATATGGGTACTTGAGGCATTTCACTTCTAGCTGACACATTTCCTACTCTTTGACACTTATCACATTTTTTACACTTTTTATAGGCATCTCTAAATATACTTGGCCAGAAAAAGCCGCTATCTAAGATTTTTCTAGCGGTTCTCCTAGGCCCGAAGTGTCCTCCACATGGGGATGCATCTCCTAAGTATTTGATCTGCTCCTATTTTCCATAAATAAGGATCATCCCATATGTATTGTTTAGCATCATGTCTAAGTTTCATGCATTGTGCTTTAGTAAAAGAAGGAGGAAATGTACCTCCTACAAGGTAGTTGACGATTGAGGCGTACCATGGCACCTTGGTTGAGACTGCATAGAGATGCTCGTCTGGAAACGACTCAGTTATGTGCCCTTCTTCTTCCTTTCGGAAAATCCTGCTTAGGTGGTCGGCCACAGTATTCTTGATCCCCTTTTTGTCCCTTATTTCCACATCGAATTCTTGCAGTAGCAAGATCCACCGAATGAGCCTTGGCTTGGCCTCCTTTCTCTTCATTAGGTAACGGATGGCAACATGGTCGGAATAAACTATCACTTTTGCTCCAAGCAAATAGGATCTAAATTTTTCCAGAGCGAATACTACTGCCAGGAGTTCCTTCTCGGTGGTGGAGTAGTTCCATTGGGAAGGATCTAGGGTTCGTTAGGCGTAGTAGATCACACCTGCTTTCTTGTCAATCTTTTGGCCGAGAACTGCTCCCACAGCAAAGTCGCTTACGTCGCACATGATCTCAAATGGTTTTTTCCAATCCGGAGTTTGGATGACGGGTGTGCTAGTGAGGGCCTTTTTGAGCTCATCAAAGGCTTCCTTGCATGTGTTGGTGAATTCAAAAGGAACTTCTTTTTGGAGGAGAGTGGATAGAGGCAAAGCCTTTTTGGAGAAGTCCTTGATGAATCGTCGGTAGAATCCCGCATGCCCAAGGAAGGATTGGATGTCTCGGACAGTGGAGGGGTATGGTAGAGTCATGATCAGGTTTATTTTAGATTTATCTACCTCTATGCCTTCTTGTGAGACGACGTGCCCTAAGACTACTCCATGAGTTACCATGAAGTGGCATTTCTCATAATTGAGCACGAGGTTCATTGAGACACATCGTGCCAGAACCGTGCTCAAGTTATCTAGGCAAGCGTCGAATGTATTGCCATAGATGGTGAAGTCGTCCATGAAGACTTCAATGAATTCCCCGATCATGTCTGAAAAGATGCTGGTTACTACCCTTTGAAAAGTTCCCGGGGCATTGCATTGGCCGAACGACATTCTTCTGAAGGCGAATGTACCGAATGGGCAGGTGAATGTAGTCTTCTCTTGGTCCTCAGGTGCTATGGGGATCTGGTTGTATCCTGAGAACCCGTCCAAGAAGCAGAAATATGGCTTGCCTGCCAGTCGGTCTAACATTAGATCGATGAATGGCAGGGGGAAATGGTCTTTCCTTGTGACGGCGTTTAATTTCCTGTAGTCGATGCACATTCACCAGCCGTTCTTGATCCTTGTTGTTACCATTTTTCCTTCGGCATCTTCCTCGATTGTGATCCCACTTTTCTTTGGCACCACGTGGACAGGACTCACCCATTGACTATCTGATATGGGGTAGATAACGTCCACATCTAGTAGCTTTTGTATTTCCTTTTGGACGATCTCCATCATGATTGGGTTGAGTCATCGTTGAGGCTCTCTTGATGGCTTTGCTCCATCCTCAAGTAGAATACGGTGCATGCATACGGCCGGGCTGACTCCCCTCAAGTCGGCCAGAGTCCATCCAATAGCCAACTTGTGTTGCCTCAATACTTTTATCAAACTTTGTTCCTGGCCTGCTTCCAAGCCACTCTTGATGATTACTGGGAGTGTGTCATTATCCCCTAGGAAGGCGTACTTCAGATGTCCAGGCAGGGGCTTCAATTCTATTTTGGGGGCTTGCATCACCGATGGCAGAAAAGTATTCGATTTGAATAATTTTACCTCGTTGACTTCATATTCTGGTGTAAGAGGCTCCGAGATTGTCAAGTGGGCCACCGTTTCATGTAAGTCTTCGGTTAATTCGTATGAGCCTTCGGTTCCGTTGAGTATGGCTTCTAAGGGATCTGCTCTTAGTTCTGGTTGAATTTCTTGGACCAGGTCGTCCAAAGCATCGAGAGCGTGTACTTCCTCGAATTCCATAGGGTGCTTCATTGCTCGGAATATGTCAAAGCTGAAGACTTCTCATTCTACTTCCATTGAGAGCATTCCACTTCCACAGTCTATCTTCATTTTTGATGTTTTGAGATATGGACGGCCGAGAAGAATGGGTGCATGACCTGTAGGTCCGCCATTTTCCATCTTTAAGACGTAGAAGTCTGCTGGAAACACTAATTTGCCTACTTGAACCAGGACGTCTTCTGTTTTGCCCTCGGGTTGTTTGCATGACCGATCTGCTAGTTGAATAGTGAGACCGGTGGGTTTGAGCGGTCCAATCTTAAGACATGAGTAGATAGAGAAGGGAAGAACATTGATTGATGCTCCAAGGTCTAGCATGCAATTCTCGATCCTGATGTTGCCAATTGTGCATGGAATGGTGTAAGTTCCTGGATCTCCACATTTGGGGGGCACTTTTTGTTGTATGACGGCCGACACGTTTCTCTACTCATCAGCTCTTGATCGTATCTAGTACTCCTCCTCCGGTTGGTGCAAAGTTCTTTTAAAAACTTGGCATACCGAGGAATTTGCTTGATGGCTTCCAAAAGGGGGATGTTGATTTCGACCTTGCTGAACAACTCAAATACGTCCTCATCCATGACATGTTGTTTTTGCACGCGAGCCGGTACTGGAAATGGTAGTGTTGTGCTGATTTTAGGGGTTTCGGTTCTGGGCACTGGGCTAGGCCTGTGTTCCTTGGACGTATTCTCTTCTTCTTCGGTTACGTCCCGCTCTTCCTCAAATATGTCGTCGTCTTTATCGGCCGCATCATCCTCTAGAGTTTCGAGAGATTCGGGCCTCATTTGCTCTTCTCCGGGCAACCTTGGGTCTTCGTCCTCCTCTTGCTCCAAAGGTTTGCCGACAAGCGTTTTTCCACTCCTAAGAGTCAAGGCATTCACATCTTCCTGCATGATTTGAATGGTTTGTGAAAGGAGTCTGCCGGACTCATTAGCGAGTGCGGACACTGAGGCAGCGAGTTGAGAGATGTGATTTTTCAAGTCCTTCGTTTCGGCTTGGTTTTGATGCATAGTAGTATTCAACTGCTGCACAGTACCTGACAATTGCATTAACATGTCCTCAAGTGACTTGTTTGGTCCCTCTTGTTGGTTGTTCGAGCTTGCTTGGTACTGTCCTGCTGATGGGGCATCCTGGTTGTACTGTTGGTGGAGAGGTTGATAGAATGACTGGGCTAGTTGAGGGACAGCTGGTTGAGTTTCTTCTTGAGAATAACTGTTGTTGTTGTGTCCTTGGTATCCTCCTAATATATTTATTTCTGCCGGGTTCTCAACTAGTACTGTTGGACATGCGTCAGTTTTGTGGTCCGTAGAACCCCAAAACTCGCAAGGTTTTACTTGAACTGTCTGCTTTTGTAATAATTGCATCATCATTTCCTTTATTTGTCTCATCTCTTCTGGCATGGAGTTTACTAAAGTCTCGGCTTGTACTACGTTCTTTGTTCGGAAGAACTCATCTTGCCGAGTGGTCTCCTTTCTAAATCGGGCATTTTCAGCAACGTTGGTGATGAGATCCCTTATGCCACTTAATGATAGATTCATCATGGATCCTCCAGCTGAGGCATCCAGGAGCATTTTATCTAACTCAGTTAGTCCATTAATTAGGTACTCGATGATGAGCTTCTCAGGTAGTCCAAGAGTGCAGCAGGTTCTCTCTAGGTGGTTGAATTTTTCCAGGTAGTCGTACATGGTTTCATTAGGTCCCTGCCTTATGTCCTGCAGTTGTCTTCTTACTTGCATTGCTTTTGTCGCTGGGCAGTATTTGTCCAGGAACTTCCTTTGCATCTGAACCCATGTTCTGATGCTACCGGAAGGCAATGAAAGGAACCAATCGTTTGCCGCGTCAATGAGGGAAAAGTAGAATGCCTTTAACTTGAAGTCGTCTACGTTCACGCCATTCGGTTTTAAGTTTTGGCAAATACCATGTAAGCGCTGGAGATGAGTCATTGCTGATTCTCCACGTGTTCCTGAGAATTTCGGTAAGTTATGGGCCACTGAAGTGTTGATGATGATATTTTCCAGTTCAGGGCCTTCGTGAATGCACCATGGTTGGTTTCTGAAATACGGTGCTGAGAGTTCTCCCATAGTAGGTTCGCAGAAATTGTTGTTATCCCCGTAGTAGTTATCGAAAGCGGGTTCTCGTCTCGGCACTTGTCGAGGTTGAGGGGGTGGTGGATATCTAGGGGGTTGTACTGGACCAGCTGCATTTCGGTCCTCGGGTGGTTCTTAGTTTCTTCTGATTGCCTCCCTATCACGAGCTCTTCTGTTTCTGATGAGTTGTTCCGGATCGTCCACAAATGGAAGTGGCACCTCATCATTTCGATCGTATAAGTTTATCTCTTCGTCATCCTGGTAGTCATGGTGGCTTCCTTCGCGAGACATGGTTGTTTCGAAGCGAGTATCGATTCAAAGAACTTATCCGATTAATTAACTAATTCCCCGGCAACGGCGCCAATTTTGACGGATGCACAGTCGTCGTGTGCAAACGTCAAGAATAAATTTATAAGTCCGCTACTCGCGACTTCACTACTGGGTAGCAAGTGGTAAGTAGGGGTCGAACCCAAGGGAATTAAGGGGATAAGCTATTCTTTGAGGGAATGGTACAGCGAGGGAGCGTGTTTTTAGGTTGATTGAGGTTTTAGTGCGGAAAAGTAAATGACAGAAAAGTAAATACTGAAAAATAAAAGAGAAGACTTACAGCGATTGATGCGTGATTGGCAAGTCTTCCGGAAGGTGAGCAGTTGATAAGCAGTTTATACTAAGAAAGTAAATGCAGGTGGTGTTTATATCTAAGGAAAGCATTCGGTTTCGGGGGCCTTGTATCATAGCCTGTTTATCATTGACCTTTAGTGATCCTACTAAGTATTCAAACGTGTATCAAGGCCATTTCAAGCGCTCGATTTGCACACACTGTCTAGCCCATTTCAAGGTCGTAGAGCACTTGTTCTATTTAGACTAGCACCCCATTTCAAGGTATACTAGCCTATGTGCATCCATTTGATCAATCATTTCCGATCAAACCAAATGGTGTTTAAAAGAGGTCGAACTCCTCAGATAAGCTTTGCCATTTCAAGCATCCACTTACCCGAGTATGTTCACGAACCCCCACGGAAGAGTTTTGCCATTTCAAGCATCCACTCAACCTTGGAAGTTCTGACCTAATATATGGCACATAGAACAAGTTTTGAATACAAAGAAGAGGTACTAAGAGTATAGCCTAAAACATTTTATGATACAAGTACACCCCTTCAACCGAATGAAGAGTTTAGCTACGAATATCCATAGAGGTGGATACCATAGCTAAGTACTCGAGGGTTTTTGAAAGACAGTAAGTAAAGGAGAATACTCAAGAACCAACAGGAGTAAACTCAAAAACTACTAGAATACTCAAGAACCAACAAGAGTATTCTTAAAAACTACTAGAATACTCAAGAACCAACATGAGTATTATAGATTTCAAACAAAAGCGTACAAAAGTGCCCAAAAGTCTATAGAGATAAGTGATGTGTTGTGTGAAGATGGGATTGTGGATTGGATGATTTACAAGGAGAAGAGGTCTCCTTTTATAGGCATGGAGGAGCCATGAGATCACAACACTTGTCACATGGGGGGAGAAGACTCAACACATGGCATGAGATCCATGGAGGAGCTCAAAGCCGCCGGTCCCTTTGGAGTTTTAATCCTTAGCCGCCGCCCATGTGGCTTGCAAGGAGAGGAGGAGAGGAGTTTGTGAGAGGGGAGCCGCCGGCTAGGTGGCATGAGGAGAGTGAGTGTGAGTTTTGTGAAGTTTTCACAAAACTATCGGTTCATTTCAGCTCCGGACTGACTCTGGTTGCTCTTCGGTTGGACTTGTTTTGAGTGATTCCATGTCATGATCTTGAGATTTCTTCAGTCGGCATCTGGTCGTGACCTTGAAATGACTCGTAATATATTTTCAGCTTAAAAACTCCTCCTTAGCATGTATTCTCTCTAGACTCCAAAATACCTGTAGATAAATATCGGAACTAACAAGCAAAAGTTAAATAGACAAAGAGTCTAATTTGGTGGGTTTAACTGTGTTTATGATTCATACAATTATGGTCCATCAGGTAGTCAGTGGTAAGTACGGGTCTAACCCAAGGGAGTTAGGTGAATAGTTGTTCTTTCGAAAAGGGGGAATTAAATAAAGCAGTTGGGGGGGTTATTTTTGGTTTTTAGTACTGAAAGGTAAAGTAACAGTTGATATTACAATTAAAGGAAAGATTCGGTTTCAGGGGCCTTGTATCATATTTTCGTTTATCATTGACCTCTAATGATCATACTAAGTGTTCAAAAGTGAATCAATGCTATTCCTAGCTCATGACTTGCCACACCGTCTAGTCTTTTGCAAGACAAAGAACTCTTGTTCTAGTATGTGAATCCATTTGATCATCATTCCTGATAAACCAAATGGTGTTTTTAAGAGGTTGACTTCCACAGATAAGTTGTGCTCTTCCGAGCCTCCACTTATCCACGGAAGATCACGAACCCATGGCAGAGCTTTGCTCTTCCGAGCATCCACTCAACCAATGGAATTCTGACCTAATAATTCTGACCTAATATAAGGCACCTAGAACAAGTTGAACACTACGAGGCACTAAGAGAAGGGTCTAAAACATAGTATGATACAAGTACACCCCTTCAACCGAATGAAGGGTTTAGCTACGAATATCCATGGAACAGGACATCATAGCTAAGTGCTTGGAAAAGTAAAGGTTTTTTGAAAGACAGAAAATAAAGTTTTCGAAAGTAAAGACAGGAAAGTAAAGTACTTTGAAAGACAGTAAAGTAAAGAAAAGAGTACTTACAAAAACTGATAAGAGTGCTCAAGATCCAACTTCGATTCCAAAGTAAAGTGTTTACATGATTGTGCCCACAAAAGCTAGAGAGATAAGTCACTTGAGGACTTGTGATGTTGGAATGAGATGGGATGATCATACAAGGGCAAGGGAGGGCTCTATTTATAGGCTAAGGGGAAGGGATGGATGTGGATGAGAGCAAGCCACTTGTCACAAGGGAAGAGGAGAGCCAAAAGCCATCGGAGGTGAGTCATCTCCTCTTCTAGCCGCCGGCCACATGGTAAGGAAGGAGAGGAAGAGCCCTTAGCCGCCACCCATGTGGCATGAGGGGAGAGGTGGATGTGAGTTTGTGATCTTTTCCCCAAAAGCCATCGGTCCTTTCAGCTCCGGACTCACTCTGGTTGCCCTTCGGTTGGACTTGTTTTGAGTGATTCCATGTCCGGTTCTTGAAAGTCAGAATTTGGTAGTGACCTGGAATGACTCGTAATTCATTTTTAGCTTTAAAAGTCCTCCTTAGCCTGTATTCTCTCTAGACTTCAAAATACCCTGTAGATAAATATCGGAACTAACAAGCAAAAGTTAAGTAGACAAAGAGTCTAATTTGGTGGGTTTAACTGTGTTTATGATTCATACAATTATGGTCCATCAAAGTGCTTGACCGTAGGTTTGTAAGTTGCGGGTCCTCGTTGTTGTTTTGCCAGTAGAGCTGTCGTTTGTGCTTCTTCGAGTCTTTCTATGGCTATTAGTTCTCCGTATGTCTTGGCATACGTTTCATCTTCCCACATCATACCAAGGAACTCTTCCTTATCTACTTCTGTAGTTAATAACGAGGGTCGTGCTTCTTCTTCCAGCGCCTCCTTCATGTCTGACATCGTTACCATGCTAAAATTTCCTTTTGGGTTTTGTATGGTTTGTGAAGGAAGTCTGCCTGGTTCATTAGTGAGCGCGGACATTGAGGTGGCTAGCTGGGACATTTGCTTCTTTAAATCCGAGATATCTCCCTTTGTCTCGACTTGGAATCGATGCATCGAGCCCACGAGTTACTTTACCACATCATCAAGGGAATTGTTCGGTCCTTGCGGATTGCTCGGGCCGGCTTGGTACTGATTCGGTCCCTTCTGCTGATACTGACCCGTCGGGTACTGGTTTGGTCCTTTTTGCTGATATTAGCCTGCTGATAGAGCGTTCTGGTTGTACTGCCGGTGGGGAGGTTGGTAGAATGACTGAGATAATTGAGGTGCGGCTTGTTGTGTCTCTCTTGGAGGGTGGTTGTCGTTCCGCCAAGTTGGGTTGGTTACTTGATTATACTGACGGTTTGGTCCGGCTCTGTCGTTGCTGTTGTTGTTGTTGTTGTATCCTTGGTATCCTACCACTGCATTCACTTCTGCTAGTTCCTCTACTATTAACGTTGGGCATGCGTCAGTCTTGTGGTCCGTAGAGCTACAAAACTCGCAAGGCTTCACTTGAACTGGCTGCCTTCGTAGGATCTGAACCATCATCTCCTTCATTTGTTTCATCTCCTTTGGCATAGAGTTCATCGGTGTTTCAGCCTTTGCCACATTCTTTGTTCGGGAAAATTCTTCCTGCCGAGTTGTCTCTTCTCTAAATCGGGCATTTTCAGCAACGTCGGTGATGAGTCGCCTTATGCCGCTCAGTGATAGATTCATCATGGATCCTCCAACTGAGGCATCCAGGAGCATTTTGTCTAAGGGTCTCAATCCATCAATGAGGTATTCGATGATGAGTTTCTCAGGCAGTCCGAGGGTTCAGTAGCTTCTCTCCAGGTGGTTGAATTTTTCCAAGTAGTCATACATGGTTTCATTAGGCCCCTGCTTGATGTCCTGTAGTTGCCTCCTTACTTGCATCGCTCTTCCCGCTGGGTAGTATTTGTCCAGGAATTTCTTTTGCATCTGAGCCCATGAACTGATGTTTCCCGAAGGCAATGAAAGGAACCAGTCGTTCGCCGAGTCGATGAGGGAAAAGTAGAAAGCCTTCAATTTGAAGTCTTCTACATTCACCCCATTGGGCCTTAGATTTTGGCAAATGCCATGTAAGCGTTGGAGATGAGTTGTCGCAGATTCTCCATGAGTTCCTGAGAACTTGGGCACATTGTGGACCACTGATGTGTTGATGGCGATGTTTTCTAGTTCAGGGCCCTCGTAAATGCACCACGGCTGATTTCTGAAATCCGGTGCCGACAATTCTCCCATTGTAGGTTCGCGGAAGTTGTTGTCCCCATAGTACTCATCGAATACGGGTTCTCGTCTTGGCTCTTGTCGATATTGCGGGGGTGGTGGATGTCTAGGGGGTTGCTGCGCTGGACCAGCTTCATTTCGGTCCTCGGGCGGGCCTTGGTTTCTCCGGATGGCCTCCCTTTCACGAGCTCTTTGGTTTCGGATGAGTTGCTCTGGATCGTCGAGAATTGGAAATGGAGGCAGCGCCTCATTATTTCGATCGAACAGATTTATCTCGTCATCATCCTGATAGTCATGGTGGCTTCCCGCACGAGACATGGTTATGCAGAAGCGAGTTCGAAATTTAAGAGAAAAAAGAAAAAGAAAGAACAATTATCCGATTGATAATTTCTAATTCCCCGACAACGGCGCCAATTTTTGACGGATGCCTTGGCCTTGGTTGCTCCTTGGTTTCTCTTCGGTTGGAGTTTGGATGAGCTAAAGGGTGCACTTGTCTTGCACATGGGTGGCTAGAGCTTGAGATGTGCCAAAGGGCAACTACATGAGCATGGTTGAGGCTTGGGCAAGCTTGGTTGAGGTATGGTTTCAAACCAAAAGATCAACCGATGTGAATAGTATAACCTAACCGGGAATTAAGTAGTTTGGTTGGACTTCGCCGGATTTTGACCGGAGTTGAGCTAAAATGACCGGAGCAAGGTGGTGGTTGGATTTGGCTTGATCGGAGCATCGCCGGAAGTTGATTGGACCTTGGCCGGAGCTGCCGAAATTTTGGCCGGAGGTGATTGAGTGTTGGACCATGGATTTGGAATGTTGAGACGATTCTAAGACTGATCCATGAAGGATGTTAAGCCAAATTCTGCCCGGAGCATGGTCATGGCCCGGGGTTGAAGTTTTCCTCGGGCCCTTGGTCGGCCGGGCCCGGGCGCTGCTCTCGGCGCGACCCTGGTTTTCGGGCGTTCCTGGGACGCGTCCCGACTCTCTCGGCACTCGGCCCGATACTCTCGGCACTCGGCCCGATACTCTCGGCAGGGACCTACGGTCCTCGGTATGGGCTCCCAGGCGCGTCCGGCATTTCCAGGACGCGGCCCGATATTTCTCGGTCCCGGCTGGGCTCTTCGGTCCTCGACTTGACTTGTAATCCATTTTTTGTTTATGAACCCCCTTTTAGCTCGTTTCTTCTCTAAACCTCAAAATAGCCTGTAGAACAAAAGTGGAACTAACAAGCAAAAGTTAAATAGACAAAGTGTCAAATTTGGTGGGTTTAACTATCTTAATGAATCATATAAATATGGTCCATCAGTGATCAACTCCAACATCTCTACTCCATACTGGGAGTTTCGAATTTTCTACACTCCACAGCTTGAGGGTGGGGGGTGAGGGTGTTGGGCGTTTAAGTTGTGAACTTGATCATCTTAGGATATGTTTTGTTTATTTAGAACATGCGGGTATTTCTATTATAACATAATTGTAATCGAGTTAGATGAGAACGACATCGTTCGGATGCCAGCATGCTGGACTAGCCTTTGGTGTTTGGATGACGTCGCTTTGCTCTGTCTACTTAAGTCCAGCGAGCACGCTCTGATCTGTGATAGGAAATAACAAGAATTCAAACCCTAGACTAAATTTGCGCCATTTCCATCTCCTTCGATTCCAATCTCGATCGCTCCGATCTTCTGCGTTTCGTCTAATTGGAGCTCCGACGACTCGATTTCTCATAGCTCGAAGGTAGAAGCTGAAATTATTATTTTCATGGTCTTTCATGTGTAATGAGCCATTTAGTATCTACACATAGTACATAGCAATCCTACTAAAGATAAAAAGAAATACACTAAAATCAATGGTAAAATGCAATTAGAATAGGTGAACGAATAAAGATAACACCTGAAAAGATGAAACTTACATGAAATCAATTGAACCTTTAGGAATGTAATATTTTCGTCCAGCAAAAATCATCAATTGAGGAAACAAAATACATATTCAAACTTCAGAGAACATAGATTGCGACTGCAATTCAAATTTGTCGACAGTTACCGCATGCGACCCTACGATTGATTCCTTTGTGCGTCACTAGAGAACACAAATCTTCTGGATATGTTGAAATTTGTATGGGAATTGAATCAATCGACAAATCGAAGATTGAATTGAAGGGTATGAACGTAATTAAGGATTGTCGGATTGCGGTTCCAGCTTTAATCGAGGGTTTCTTTTCTTTTCTATTATTTATATTATTTTATATTTTATTTTTAGAAAGAAAAAAATCCTTTCAAATGGGGCCTGAAGCAGCCGCTTCATCTGTCTCACATTTGATCCGAGCCTGAATAGGATTACTGGTCTTTATGAGTTTCCTAAGAAATCAGTGTCCCCATTATCGGTCTGTTTGATTTCGGTAAGAGATTAATAACGAGGATACTAATCTCGTGCTCAAATGCCCTCATGTACCACTAAGAGAGTAGTCATGCCACACTACGAGAGCATTTTGATAAGAGATTGGTATCTCCGTTATCACTCTCTTAGGAAAATCGAAGATATCGGTGATGGGTATATGTTAGAGATATTGTTATGAATATTAGGATTATATGTTAGGGAAAAGGATCCGTTACAAATAACATATTTTTGTAAAAAATACAAACCAATGACAACCCTTGGTTTGCATTCAGACGGATAGGATTAGAGAAATGATCAAATATAAACCGTATCTTCTTATAAAAATTAGAAATCACTTAAAATCATGACACGTGTCATGGCCCAAGGGTAATATGGTCTTTCTCAATTTCCGGTTTTATTGTTCAGTGATTTAGCTAAATGTTTAGTGATGTGGCCAAATCTTTATGTTTTGCTTCATTTAATCAAAAATTAATTTTATGTTTACTGAACATTTTAGCCTTATCACTGAACATTTAACATTATCACTGAACATTTAGCATTTTCAAGGTTTCCACATATTTTGGCTAAATGTTCCATGTCCAGTAAAAAATTTCAAATTATCCACGTATCTTTTGAATTTTTAGTAATTTTAGCTAAATGTTAAGTTATAACGCTAAATGTTCAGTGATGAAGGCTAAATGTTTAGTGATGAAGGCTAAATGTTCAGTGAATAAAATCTTTTTTTCGATGAATTGAAGCGAAAAGTAACAATTTTAAGTATTCTGATTGGTTTATCCCTTAAAGCCATTCTTAAATATGAATTTCATCAAAATTTACATCATGACCAAAACTAAGTCGTTTCATTAATGAGCAATGGTAACTTTCTAAGTGGTTTAACGTTAATATATTTAAGTGAGATTTATACGTGAACCGTGCTCGGCGACGAATAATAAATTACTTTCGACGAACCATATCGTACTTATTTTTTGACGACGAATTATAACCCACTTTTGGCAAATTTTACTGGTTGCACCAAAAATATGATTTGCACCTGATCTTTTCCATATGATTTGCAACTGATCTTTTCCCATATGATTTGCACTAATTTCACTCGAACGGAAAATCTCCGAATCTTGAAGAGTATGCACCCTTGAAATTTGTAGGACAGAATCTCAGCTCAAACCCTGGCGCGAAGGACAATTTGTATCCATTGTAAAGCGGTAGCATTGGGCACAAAGAAGCAGATAAGTGAGACGCCGAGGTTGCAGACAAAGCTAGTGCCTTCCTAAGTATTTCACAGACGACATTGTATCATACTGAACTTGCGCCTCATTTAAACCGACAACCGAAACAACATTGTGCCTTGCGAGACAAAACAACCAGGTTGTACCAAAAACTCAGATCCTCCACATGCAGCTCATCTAGCTTATTTATGTAAAATTATCAATGTCTAATTTGGCTAAGGAGTAAAATGGCTCAAGAAGGAGAAGTTGACCCATCCTAAAGAAAATAAAAGAAATAAGAAGAAAAATCTAGAGAGGTATAGAGAAGTATGGACAATGGTAGAGAACAGATATTTTAGTAGAATTGTCTAGAATACTTAATTATAACCGTATGATCAAAATGATCCTAGCCCTCCATTGATATAGTGCTCTAGTATAAATAGGGGTGAGTTGTAGTGGTTTTATGCACTTGAGTAAGAAAAAGTGAGTGAAGTGTGAGGTGTAAGAAAGTCTCTCTTGTAAAAGTTTCTCCATATAATAATAAAATTGTTGTTTTGTAAGCTGCGCAACTCAACAATTTGGTATCAAGAGCTAGGCGGTCGGGGATCCGGTGAGGAGCGTAAGAGCATTGCTTGAGGAGGAAAGCAAGGAGTACATTCGGGGATTGTGAAGTGATTTTGGTCGAGGACGAAGTAAGGTACACTATCATCGTTTGCTCTTAGATATGGCGGATTTTGGAAGTGTTGGAGCTATGGAGAAACTAAATGAGTATAATTATCGAGAGTGGAGGTCTTGTATGAAGTCTTATTTGAGGGGTCAAGACTTATGGGATATTGTTGATGGTTGTGAAATCTCACCACCTACAAAAGATGATAAGTCATATAAGTCAAGGAATATTAAGGCTGGTAAGGCTCTATATGCTATAAAAATTAGTATCGATAAGAGCTTACTTGCGAGGATTGAAGATGTGCATACACCGAAAAAAGCATGTGATATTTTGGCATCACTCTTCTCGAAGAAGAATCCCGCTCGACTTCAACTACTGGAAAGGGAGTTGATGAACACAACTCAAGGTACGCTCTCTATCAATGAGTACTTTTTTAAAATAATGAAGTTGTGCCGCGACATAGAACAATTAGACGTCGAAGCTAAATTTGGAGATGACCGGATAAGAAGAATTATAATTAATGGACTAAGGCGCGAGTATAATAGCATCATAGTGGCGCTACGAGGATGGCCCAAGTAACCATCGCTAGTAGAGTTGGAAAATCTATTGGTGAATCAAGAGGCCCTAACACAACAAATGTCAAAAATAACAATCAAACCGGAGATATAAGAGGCTTTGTTCAGTGCTAGGAGATTAAGTCAAGGACGTACGAGAGACACTGATAGAGAGCATTGGAGAAGTAAGTGCCACTATGGTCACAAGTCAGATAGTGAAAATGAAGAAGATTCTGATAGAGACGAGCATCATCGGCCACAAAACACTAAACATAAAAGAGTAGAGTGTTATACATGTGGTCGCAAAGGACACTACGCAAGAGACTGCACAAATAGGAACAATGTTCATAACAATTTCACACGACCAACGAGAATGATGTTGCAATTGAAGAAGAGTGGGACTTCGAGGCGACATATGTGGTTGAGGAAGACATGTCCGAAGAAGAAGAATGTGACTTCGAAGCTACATATCAAACTAAAGAAGATGTGTCTAAAAATGAGTGGGATCTTACCAAGCATAACATCACTGATGTGTGGATTGAAGACTTGGAGAGTGATGAAGGCTCCGAGATAGCAGCAAGTGCTATGATCATGGAGCAAGTTGTTGGAGAGCATGACGACAACCAGTCTAAGCAAGAAGACTCTGAAAACAAGATGCTTCCTAAATTTGTGCTAGGTCACGAAGAGATAGAACTAGTGGCTACACAACCGGGCGTGCGAGAGTTCCTAGTACATGCAGGCGTGATAAAGTATATGATTGAAGACACGCATGAAGTTACAAATAGAAGATTTCAAAAGTATAGTAGCACCATGGAAGACACGTCAGCCTATGAAAAATCTGCAGGACAGAAAGTCAAGAAGGTGGGGGAGCCGTGTGATGCCACTCAAGAGAAGACACTATCAAAAGAGGCCGAAGGATCACATGAGTACACATCAAAGATTTTACGAATCACAAAAGGCGCAAAGAAGGCTGAAGATTATTAAAGGAGGTCGGTGAAGTTAGAAAATTATCAAAAAATAAGAGAAGACACTTCAATGCAAACAAAGAAACATGAAATGGTTGAAGAGAGACACTATGATCAAGAAACGCATGACAAGTTTGATATTGGAGCGTCAGGAGACCACCAGGAAGAGAATATCAATTAGGCATTGAGGGGGAGTGTTAAATTATCAATGCCTAATTGGGTTAAGGAATAAAATGGCCTTAGAAGGAGAAGTTGACCCAACCTAAAGAAAATAAAAGAAATAAGAAGTAGAATCAAGAGAGGTGTGGAGAAGTATGGACAATGGTAGAGAATATATATTTTAGTAGAATTGTCTAGAGTACTTAATTATAACCGTAGGATAAAAGTGATCATAGCCCTCCATTGATATAGTGCACTAGTATAAATAGGGGTGAGTTGTAGTGGTTTTATGCACTTGATTAAGAAAGAGTGAGTGAAGTGTGAGGTGTGAGAAAGTCTCTCTTGTAAAAGTTTCTCCATATAATAATAAAATTGTTGTTTTGTAAGCTGCGCAACTCAACAATTTCCACTGTTCCATACTCATCCTCAAGGAATACCAAATACATTCAAAAGCTCAATAAACACCAAATACATTCAATATCTCAATAAACACCAAATTATAGCAAATTAAGATCAACACTTACAATCTCCACCTTGAGCTCACTTTAGCTATGCTTAAAAATCTCTCTCATTTGGCTACCCTGCAATTAACCTTCCCTTACCTGAATCAAATTTAGGAATAACCGGGAATTTACCCAATTTACAACTTTGGTTAACATGTTCGTAAGACTGTCCTCACTAGCAATTTTCTCAATGCTTACTTCCCCTGATTCAGTGTTATTGCTCACAAAATGCATCCTTATGTCTATATGCATTGATCTTTCACGGAATACCTAATGCTTCGATAAATGAATTGATCCTTGATTGTCACAGAATACCTTTACCCTCTTAATTTGGTATGTCATCCTTCCAAAATTCTGAAGTCGCCTTATTCAATCTCAAAGAAACTAGCTTGGTAACCCATTATCTCTCCGTGTTTAAGGCACTTGCTAATAGAGTCCCCGAACTCACACCCACCAGTCACTACAAATTTTTGATTTTTTTCCGTCTCAAAATTCCGTCACTAAAACGTCACAAGAAACGCAGACGGAAAATGATCCGTTATTTTTTCGGCAAAATTCCGTCAACAAAAAAAATATCGTTGTATTTCCGTCAACAATATTCCGTCTCAAAATTTGACGCGGAAAATCGACGGAATTTTATTGACGGAAAGTTGATGGACAATGAGCGGAAATATTGGCAAAAATATTTTCGTGACATTTCCCCCTAGATTCCGTCATTTCTTTTACCGTTATATTTCCCCCTCGATTCCGTCATCCAAGCATTTCCGTTATTTTTCCCTCTTCATTCCGTCATCCGACACATAAATTTGTAGTATTTATTTGTAGTTACTTTTCATTGAATATTTAAAAAATTACATCAATATTCCATCACATTTCCGTCGACGTTGACGGAAATTTGAGGGAATATTGACGGAAATTAATTGACGATGATGTCGCCCAATTTCCTCCACATACCATCACCATTCCGTCACCTATTTTTTGTTTTTTCCGTCTCATTTCCGTCACTGTTCCATCTTCCAAAAAACATTTTTAATTTGCAACCAATTTTAATCATTTTTAAAACCAGATGAAACCATTTTTAATTATTTTTAAAAACAGACCATTAGATAAGCGCTTGTCTAATGGTCCACACTTTAGACAGCGCTTGTTGCCAAACGCTGTCTAAAATAGATATAAGACAGCGCTTGTAACCAACCGCTGTCTAATGTTCTATTTTAGACAGCGCTTGTAACCAAATGCTGTTTAATGTTCTATTTTAGACAATGCTGGTAACCAAATGTTGTCTAATGGTCTATTTTTAGACAGCCCTTGTTACCAAACGCTGTCTAATGTTTTATTTTAGACAGCGCTTGTTACCAAACGCTGTCTAATGTTCTATTTTAGATAGCGCTTGTTACCAAACGCTGTCTATAGTCATTGTAAAATTAGTAAAAAAGCTTAATTGATTTTAGTTCCCCGCCCAACTCAGACGAATGTTTTCATTTCGCCGCCCATCTTTCTATTCTATTTATCCTAAATCTGAACGATTCGGCATTGTAAGATTTGCTTCTTGTAATTGTAAACTTGTTGTCGTTTGTTTTAGAGATTAGTGTCGGCGAAGAAGTCTAAGGATGTTAATGAGCTTCAGATCTGTGTGAAGGTAAACTAGGCCTTTCCATTTTATTATACTTAGCTTCAGATCTGGATCTTCCGATGTTTTGAATTTGTTTCATAAATTTGGGTTTATGAATATGTTCTATTTTATGCAACTATTTTCTGACTGAGAGAAACAATAAACTGAAGGATCATTTATCTTTCATGCCAACAGCAACAACACCAGATGATGCAGCAACAACACCAGATGATGCAGCAACAACACCAGATGATGAAGTTCCAGCAGCAGCAGGTGATAATTGACTTGATGCAAGCTCTGTTGAGGGCAAACAGTTCTCAGCCCCAGCGTCGATATCAAGACAAACAAATGTTGTCCGGTGATTAGTCTTGAAGTCTTTGGTGCTGAAACTTTTTTGGATTGTGTAAACATTTTGGAATCCAGTCAGTATGATGTACTAGTATGATTGTCGAAGTACATGAAAGTGTAATCTGTGGAAGATTTTCAGGAAATTTTAATCACAATTAGTTTTCGGTAACAACAATCCAGGGTATTTTATAATTTACAATAATTAATTAATTACTGTGTTATATCAAAACGCAGGGTGTACGACGGCACTAGGTTATCGTAAAGTTTCGATGGAATTTTGACGGAATAATGATGGAAATTATTGATGACAGAATTTTGCGGGAATAATGATGGAATTAATTGGTGACTGAATTTTATGGGAATAATGACGGAAATTATTGATGACGGAATTTTGCGGGAAAATAGACGGAAAATAACATTGTAAAATTGCCGGACATGTGACGGAATTTTTGGTGACGGAATTTAGACGGTATAATGATGGAAAATTGACGAAAATGGATGATGGAATTTTGTCGAAATCTGAATTTCGCCGGAAAAAATGCCGTCATCGGGGTTGTTGACGGAATTTTGCCAAAATTTCTGTATTTTCCGGCAAAATTCCGTCACTTTTTAATGACTGAATTTTTCATAAAATTTGTAGTGAGTCTCTGCAACTGCTTAATCTCAAGCACTACACCATTTTACAGATTAGGAGATGGTTTTTTCTGTCGCATAATGTCCTATATTTGTCGCATAACCTTTATGTGACCAAATAAATGTCGCATAAAATATGGCGCGTAAGCCTAGTAGCGTAATGTAAAAATGTCGCTTAAAGTTTTAATCATATGCGACATTTTTTTAGTACGTCACATAAAACTGGAATGAGTTTTGCTCTTTATGGACATACGCTACATTTATAATGAACATATTTTCCAAAATTTGTCACATTAGTTGTTTAACGGGACAAAAGTAGCAAACAGAATTGTCGCTTAAAATATAATTTATTACTGTATTTCAATATCTTAAATAATCTAAATAATATTTTCATTCAAATTTAAAATTACATAAAAATTATAAATACGTATCGTACAACATTTTCATTGCACCTTAAGAATCCAAAAATACATGTATTATTGTAATAAAAAAACTAACAATACAAAATTTGAATCCCAAAAATTTATAGAAACATTACTAATACATATACTAAAATTGCTTCATCTCACGCATTACTCATTACTCAAGCTGCTACTTAACAAGCCACACTCCGTTACTCATTCCATGAACTCCAGTGTTAATAGCCACATCTTCGTATTCAAGCTTTCACCTTCAAAAGACGAGATGAATGAGTTTCATAGACGGAACAAAGATTAAATGGTACATACACGATTCATTACCATCATCTTCGCTCTCAGTTTCTATGTAATTCTCATCTTCACTAAAGTCAACCACCTTTGGCTTAATATTTAGCCATTTCTTCATCGCAATAGAAGACCAAAATACCTGCAAGGGGAAGGCAAATAGTTCAACTCATATTCAACCATCAGTCACAACTCACAAGACCAATTGCAGAGTAAGCCTGAGTAATTGTGAAGCCCATGCCTATCTGAGCAAGCCTCTCTTTTATAAAAGTAGTAGCAGTTGCATCTACAAGTAGCAGCTAATTAACCGATGTCACACTCAAGAATAAGAAGAAAAGATTACCATGTATTTTCTTGGCCACCATCTGGCATCCCAGGAAGAAACCAAGCTAGCTTCAAACTCTCTAATTCACAAAAGACTTGCAACTATGGCCACACCAAACAATCAATCTCATTCAAGTGAACCAAAACAATACCCAAGCACAAGAACCAAAAATTGGCAAAATCCTTTATATCCTACCGAAATTGCATCTGCCAAAATTGGCAAAATCCTTTTTCATATCTAGTCTTAGAAGACAGTAAACTTCTTTTTCCCATCATCAACCTCAACCTCCGGCTCCTTGACAATCAGCGGCTTAACAGGCTCCACAGCCCTAGACTTCGGCGACGCATATCGGCACCTGTTGGATTCACAGATCTTTAAGTGACGAGGGCCGGCCAGTGGTGGATGGCGTTGGAGATGAGACAGGATTTTTTGGCAGAGACGAAGTCGCGGAGAAACCGGAGAGCGGAGGGTGGGGAGGGGAGGTGAAGGTGAAGGCATGGCAGAAACAACGCTTAGCGAAAAAATAGATTCTGGTATTTGGGGGTGAAATAACATTTTGAGGCATAGCATTTAGATTTGGAATTTTTTTGGGGGGGTCAAAATCAAAACAAGTATATTTAAGTGACATTTTTTGTAATATATGTCACTTAAAACTTTAAAACAAAATTTTAGTTTCCTGCTCCAAAAATTCATTTCCCTCCAATCTGCTTTATACACTGCATAAACAATAACCTTTAAAAACCTGCATAAAAAAATTACGTTTATACGACTTATTATGGAATAAAAGTCGCCTAAGACTCAAATGACACCAGTATACTTTGGATCAATTCTGTTCTGCATTTAATTTTTGTCTTTTTACGCGACATACTTTTGGATACCAACGTCGCTTAAAGGTAAAACAGTAGAATCATTTTCAAACTTGAAGGCATGTCATGCCAGCTATATCGATGACTCCATGTAATTGCCATGTTAACGTGACATAATTAAATTTGTCGCTAGATTAAAGTCGCATAAAACATGTAACGTGACATTTCTGGTGTGTCGCTTAAACAAATGTCACATAAAATGTATAATGTGACATAAATCAAGTGTCGCTTAAACTAATGCCAGGTTAACCTATTTACGTGACAACATTTTTGCGTCGCTTAAAACTTTGTCGCATAATAATGTTTTTGCAACAAACATATCAAACTGTTGTCCCATAAACAGGTATATGCGATAAAGTTTTTGCGACAATGTTCAAAATTTGTCGCGTAGGATGTAAAATGGTGTAGTGAAGATTACGGGATGATATCAACAGATACGTATTCCTTCTTCGCCCTTTCAATCCATGATGCGATTGGCGTAGCTAAACTCGCAGAGAAAAACTAGATGAAGATCGACGCTCATGGAATCGCTTACACTACGCTATACAACCTACACCTATCATAGCTCTCTACCATCGCCGTAAACGTACCCAATTACCTGTTAAGCTCCTCACTCCATCTAAAATGGTAGCCTGTAGGGGATTGTTTTCTGCCTAAATTTATTTATTTTTTGATCAAAGAAGACTCCATAGCTATCGTCAACCCACCAGATCTACCTCCCTAGACGGATCCTGATGGTCCTATCGAACCACTTAAACCAACCCCACATGGTGTTCCGAACATCTCTTTCTATATCCTTAAGCAACCATGAAAAAGATGACGATACTTATTGATGGAGGTTTGACCCACCACTTCATGTAGGGTTGAATAGCCAACCACCTCTGACTCCCGGCTGAGCTATTGCAAAACTTGTTGATAAAGGTAGGCAATGACGACGACTCTTTGTAGTGTGAAGGATTTTGTGTTAATGTACTGGTTAAACTGGGCCAACAGTTATTTACGGTGGACCTTCACTTATTGCCCATTTATGGCGCTGATTTGGTTCTTGGTATTCAGTAACTTGCACAAGTTGGGCTGGCTCTTTTTTACTATAAGTCTCTATGGCTTTTGATCATCATGGAACTCAGCTCACCATCCATGGATTGAAGGCAGCTGCCATGTCCCAACACACCCTTAGACAAGTTCAACACCATACCCACACACATGTTGTAGCCTCCTTTCTCCGAATCATTGCCTCGTGCCTTGAACCTCAAAATTCAACTCAATCCATCTCATCCATCATAGAGCTCCCTTCAATCCCGAAGCAAATTGACCAAAACCTTATCACAATAATCACCACTCTCCTCCACCTGTTTGTCATAATTTTCCAAAGACCTAGAGGCCTTTGTTGGAACCCATAGGTTTTGATGAGGACAAATACTTAGCTAACATTCCCATTAAGTGTGCAGAAGTCCATCTAACAGATCAAGGACGGATCAGAGATCGAACTGCCATTGAATGGGTGCATGAACAGAACTCTACACATAAGTCATGGCAAGTTCCATTTAATAGAGCATCAGACAAAAGGAAGGTTCTAGAAAGACTCTTGTCTTTATAGGACACAAACCCCACTAAAGGTGAATAGTCCAGATGGGCCAGGCCGCTGGGCCCAAGACGTCAACTCACAGCAGGGTCTACATATTGACCTAGGGTTTGACATGTGTTGTGTGTGGATTGCTGAGGAGAGAAGTTGCCGCCTTTAGAAGAGCAAAGCCACCGCACTGAAGATCAAGACTGCTGAAGCTGCCATTGCACGGAGGTTTGAAGTTGAAACTATTGCTTTGTTCGAGTGAGTAGAGGTAATCAAATAGTGTCTGGTTGATAGACCTAGTTTGTAAACCCTACAAGAATATCGTAATAGAAAGCAATCGGTTTCACAAATCCTTTCAGAGAAATCTGGAAGGTAGTGGTTTTCACCTTATCACTATCTGTGATAAGGTTTCCACTCTACATCCGTGTGTAGTATTGCTCAGCATTTAATTTCCTACATTTTGTTTGACTGTTTCCGCCGCAACTCTGTTTATTAGTCGGAAAACCTTGTGGTAACCTCCGTCTGATATAAGTTGCTAACACTAATCGATTCAACACGTGGTATCAGAGCCGAGTGCTCTAGATTTGTGTGTTAGCTTTGCAGGAAAAGTGATGTCTTCGATCAATGATTCCTTCTGGAAACCGCCACTGTTGAAACCCGATCAGTTTGACTGGTGGAAAGACCAGTTTGAATCCCACGTCTGCGCGCTAGATGGACAACTATGGAGCGTATTCGAGACTGGTCCCCTTGTCATCCCACTAGACACATCAGATGCTGAGAAACCTGTGGAGAAAAGCAAAGATAAATACACTGAAGAGGACTACAGATAACTCGAAAAAAATGCTAAAGCAAAGAAAGTCATTTATATGGCTCTTTCTCCCGGAGACCAAATCAAAGTGGCAATGCACAAAACCGTCAAGGAAATGTACGACAGCCTTGTGAGGCTATACGGAGGAAATGAAGACGTCAAAAGAAACCGGATTTTAGCCGCCATAAAGGACTATGAGTCGGTTATGCAGAAAAAGGACGAATCTCTTTAAGATTTCTTCACCCGGTTTCAAGTCATCATTGGGCAGCTGGAATACCTGAATGAAAGGCTCCCGGAATGGAAGATCACTCATCAATTCATGCAAGCTCTAAATTCGAAGTGGGATCATGTTACACTAGCCTTGCAAGCTCAAAAGGGAATAAAAGACGTGACTCTAGAAGAATTGGTCGCAAACCTTCAAAGCCAGGCAGGAATTATTTAGAGAAAGATGGCCCGAAGACAATCTGACAAATCACATGCCATTGCCTTAAAAGTAGAGAAGGCCCTCGATCTAGCTCATGGAAAAGAGTCACATAAGGGAGACAATGACATAGCGCTGCTCACAAGAGCTCTGAAAATGAACAACTTTGGTAGAGGAAGAGGAGACTTCAGAGCTGGAGGAAGTCGTGGAAACTTCTCAAAAGGGCCCATGTCAAACGGATACGGAAGGAATCCAGGACTAAGAGAAGAGAGAACTTGCTATCACTGCCAGAAGAAGGGGCACCTTTCCAAAGACTGCTTCAGCAAAAAGAAAGGAGAGCCACCTGCTCAGAAAGGAGAAACATCAGCCCTCAAGCCAGCTCATGCTATGTTTGCCGTATGGGGAGACTCGGATGAAGAAAGTGATGATGGAAAGCATTCAAATGAAATCTGCCTCATGGCTCACTCCTCAAATGATGAGGTAACAGATGATGACTCCTTTATTGATAAAGTCTTTTCTGAATTTGATCTTGCAGATACGATAGCTAAGGTCTTGAGCAAGAACAGAGACCTAGAGGACAGACTAGTGGAGATGCAACAGGAACATTACGATGACATAGAAGAAAATTGTCTTTGGTCAACTAAAGCCATGCATCTTGAGAAAGAGATGGCAGAACATGTGTGCAGATGTCGTACATACGAAAGAAGAGAAAGACAAGTCAGTCAGCTAAGTGATGAGCTGAAGCGCATGAAGATTGGAAACACTGAAATTGTTGACTTCTAAGCAAAGGTCGAAGAGCTAAATGATGAGCTGAACAGTCTTAGACAAAAGAATGAGGAACTCCTCCAGACAGTGGAAAGGTTGAGACTTGAGGACAATACACGGAAGGAAGACTGGATCCGTGAGCTGGAAGCAAAGAAAGTGGAGGAAGGTGAGAAGAACTACAAGAAGAAGTTCGTAAGACCAGGACTAGGATATAATCAAAAAGCTGAAAAATGCAAAGGGAAGATGATTGAATCAGGAGAATGCTCTCGTCAACCAAGAAAGCCCCAGACCATCAGACAAATGGAGGGGAGAGACAGTCCACAGGAAGGATTCGATATCCGTGACTCGGAGTCTGTTACCTTCAAGGCCAGAAAAGCCTATAAGATATGGCTAAAGATGAGTGAGAATCGTAAGCTTGCAAAGACAGACTTCCATGCTAGGAAGATGAAGATATCCACACCACCAGGCAGAAGCAAGTATGTTGATCGTCCATCCCATAGACTATGCTGGACCTGTGGACGATCAGGTCATTACAATATGGAATGTCCGAGACTAAAAGAGGCTGATGAAAGAAATCGCAAATGGGTGAAAGCTCAGAGTCGCCGCCCAGGACCACATTATCAGAACAAGTCCAGTCCATATAGGAAGAAGGGCAGAGTTGACTACCCTCACCCTCACTATGACCCTGCAATCCGTGGTAGACCAAGGAGAACTCCCAGGCAAAAGATTGACATAACTGACCATGATGCTTACCATCAATCTTATTACGTTCCATTTGCTGAATCTATTCCTAAGCCCAGCAAGCCCAAGCTTGTCCGGGTGCGTAAAAACTGATCATTTTCTTGTAGGAATGAGTGAGGCCCCGTCCCTGGTATCAGGACAGTGGCTGTTCGAGGCACATGACCGGGAATCCAGTATGGTTCGACTCGCTCCAAAAACATTTCGGAGAAAGCATAATCTTCGGAAACAAAAGCAAAGGAACGGTAGTAGCTAAAGGTGAGGTAAAAATCTCAGATACAATCCGCATCAAGGAGGTAAGTCTAGTTGAAGGACTGAGGTACAATCTGCTAATCGTATCTCAGTTATGTCAACATGGAAAAAATCATGTTACTTTTAATTCTAATGACTGTCTGGTAAGAAGTAATGAGACAGGTGAAATAGTGTTGAGAGGAACTCGCGTGGATGAAATCTACATTGTTGATCCAGAATTCTCTCCTAAGGCTGAACTGTGCCTTGCAAGCATCGCTGAAAATTCCATCTTATGGCACAAGAGGTTTGGGCACGCGAGTATGAAGCTACTGCATAAACTCCATCAGAAGGATTTGGTAGTCGGCTTATCCAAGGGGAAAACTCCTTTGATCAGCTATGCAGTGCCTGCGCCATGGGAAAGCAAGCTCGGACTTCCTTTCCATCGAAGCAGACAGTAAGTACCTCCGCACCATTGGATATGATCCACATGGATTTGTGCGGGCCTGTAAATGTTGTCAGCCGCGGAGGGAACAGGTATATTCTGGTCATAGTCGATGATTACTCCAGGTATACTTGGACTATCTTTCTATTCTCTAAAACTCAAACATATTGCGAGTTTGAGGCGTGGCTGAAATTGATAGAAAACAAGTTAGATAGAAAATTGACCTCCATTCGTACTGACAATGGAATCGAGTTTCGGAACATGCAGTTTCTTTTGCTGTGCAGGGACAAACGTATTGATCACAACTTTTCCGCCCCACGGACACCACAGCAAAACGGTGTAGTGGAACGAAAGAACAGAACCTTGGAGGATATGTCTCGGACAATGCTAATTGCTAGCAGAGTTCCAAAAAGCTTCTGGGCAGAAGCGGTACATGCTGCTTGCTACATTCTCAACAGAGCATCGCTTCGTTCCATGATAGGGAAAACTCCTTATGAACTGCTACGTGGACGAAAGCCAAAAATCTCACATCTAAAGGTATTCGGATGCAAGTGCTTTGTTCACAACAATGGCAAGGATCATTTGGGAAAGTTTGATGCTCGGAGCGATGAAGGAGTATTCGTTGGATACTCCAGTCATAGCAAAGCCTACAAAGTTTACAACCTAAGGCTAGAGCAAGTTGAGGAAAGTGTGCATGTAAGATTCGATGAGACGGTGATGGCCGGACATCTAATACAAGACTCCTCAACCTCGGCTATGCTAGACGCCGGAGAGCTCCAGCTGGTAGACGAATCTGACCCTGAGTGGGAACCTCCTCCAGCACCTACTGATGACATGCCTCACATGGATATCCATCACGTAGACGAAGCACCACTGATAGATCAGGTAGAAGATGGTGAAATAGAAAATCCACCTGGTGGAGATGCAACCAATGACCACACGACAGATGCTGAAGAGGAGCCTCATGCTGAGGAAGATGAGAATGCTGATAACCCTGAGGGGGAACCAAGGATCACACGCTCGGGAAGAGCAGTTCATCCACTAGCCAGATATGATGACTACCAATGCTACATCTCACAGGAGCCGGTAAATCTTAATACTCTAAGTCAATTTTGTGGATTTACCTCTTTTGTGTCTTCTGCAGAACCCAAGACAGTGGCGGAAGCGCTCAAGGACCCAGAGTGGGTCAATGCTATGCAAGAAGAGCTCCACCAGTTCGAAAGAAACGAAGTCTGGCGTCTAGTTTCTAGACCCAAAGACAAGAACGTGATTGGAACAAAATGGGTCTTTAGAAACAAGATGGACGACAAGGGAGTTGTCATACGGAACAAAGCCCGGCTGGTGGTCAAAGGATACAACCAGCAAGAAGGAATAGACTATGACAAGACCTTTGCCCCAGTTGCAAGGCTAGAAGCTATCAGATTGCTTATAGCCTATTCAACCTATCACGGGTTCTCATTGCAACGGATGGATGTAAAGACAGCATTCCTGAATGGAGCTCTAAAGGAAGAAGTCTATGTAAGCCAGACTCCAGGATTCGAGGATAGAGATCATCCGAATCACGTGTATCTCCTGGACAAGGCGCTATATGGGCTAAAACAAGCTCCCCGTGCCTGGTATGAGAGGTTGTCTCTGTTCCTTCTATCACATGGATACGTCAGAGGAGAAGTGGATAAAACTCTCTTCCTCCTGAAGGAAGGAACCAACACTCTAGTGGTTCAGGTATACGTTGATGACATCATCTTTGGCCCAACCAACTCTAGACTGGTTAAAAAGTTCACGGATCTGATGTCAAGTGAATTCGAGATGAGTATGGTCGGAGAATTGAAGTACTTCCTAGGACTTCAAGTAGCGCAGAATGAAGATGGAACACGGATCCATCAGCAGAAATACGTAAGAGAAATACTGAAGAAGTTTGGAATGGACTCCGCAAAAACGTGTGCTACACCAATGTCGCCCAATGATTCCTTAGCGAAGGATGAGTCCTCCCTCCAAGTGGATCCGACCCTATATAGGGGAATGATAGGTTCTCTTCTATATCTAACTGCTAGTAGACCTGACATTCTATTCAGTGTCTGTCTATGTGCCAGATTTCAGGCAGATCCCAGAGAGACACATGTTAAAGCTGTGAAAAGGATTCTGAGGTACCTGAAGGGGACGGACGATCTGTGCCTATTCTACCCAAAGGGAGGTGACTTACGTCTGATGGCCTATACAAATGCTGATTATGCTGGCTGCAAGACAGATAGAAAGTCCACCTCAGGAATGGCACAATTCCTTGGACCATGTCTGATTTCATGGGGATCCAAGAAGCAGTCCTCCATTGCTCTGTCCACTGCAGAGGCGGAGTACATCGCAGCTGCCGCATGCTGTGCTCAACTCCTTTGGATAAAACAACAGCTAAGTGATTATGGTGTTAATCTTGAATGTATCTCAATTCTGTGTGATAACACCAGTGCCATTAATATTTCTAAGAATCCAGTGCAGTTTTCACGAACTAAACACATAGAAATTAGATATCACTTTCTGCGTGATTGTGTAGAAAAGGGCACTATAGCTATGGAATACTGCAGAACTGAGGATCAAATCGCAGACATCTTCACGAAAGCACTGCACAAGGAGCCCTATGAGAAGTTAAGAATTAAACTAGGTATGACTTCCCTTACCTAGTCTGCATTTCATGTTAAATTTCTCCAATGACTGGCTAGACTAGGTTGCTTGCTAAGATACCATGATATGGATTTGCTGCACATGAAATTAATCATTGGTCAAAAGCTGCTCTATGAGGTTATCTTGCATGCATGTTAAGTAATATTACTAGCTGGCAGAACCTTGAGCATGGCACATAAGTCGTTGTAGCCCAAAAGAGACTTCCTTTTTGAACCCTCAATACATGCCATGGAAGTTCTCTAAGACCAACCTTAGCCTTTTATGTGTGGAGAACAAAAATATTAGCCCTTTGATTTTAGTAAATGATTCTCTTGACTATCTCCATGCTGCTAAATTTACTTTGATTTGACTCGGTGAAATTCTTTTGTGAAAGAGTGGTGTCTTTATTGTACCCTTTGGGTAAACCGAAATCACCACAACCCTTGTGAAAAACCATGAGACAAACTGGGGCTACTCTTAAGCCGACTCAGCCGGTTCAATTAGTGAAAATGCAAGTACCGAATAAATTGCAGTAAAATCTGGTTGGTATGGTGAGTGGATGCCAGCAGCAAAGTAAATCCAAAAGGCAGTCATTGTGATTTGACCGAAGCGTATAAAGGAAGGAAAATGCTGGAGTCTGGCATGTGACCCACGTCGATTCGAATTGATAGCCTGCAGTCCTTGCAAAGATGGAAAAATGAACAGCCTTTGCAGCCTTACTGACAGGTGAACAGTCGCAGCATTTGAAAATCAATAACGCATGCATTGGACAGGTGGAAGCCTCTCAATGGTACATTGCCTCTCTCTTGGGTTTAGGCCGTCTAATTAATGGTTTTGGAAAGCAGTTGGGTGTGCAGACGGTTTTTGGAATTTGAAAAATCAAATTGAAGCGGTTCGAGGACGACGGTTCAGTTCCGTGAGTTGAAATAGACTCTAGGATTTTGGGCTGTATAAAGAGGAGGCGGCTCAACTCAACCGCTCATTACACTCAGACCCTCTCTCTCTCTCTCTCAAAGTTCACAGTCCTTGAAACTCTAGTCATCTCCCTCCAACGAACTCGATGGCTGATGCAAGTAACCTCTCTGCATGCGCAGTCGCCGCCATGATCGCCGCTCTTAAGGCAAGCGGGGTGGATGTCGAAAATGTTTGGACCAAGAAATCAGAGACAAAGACCGAGACCTCAGAATCAGTAAAGTTCATCCCAACCGTTGAGGATGAAACAACCTCTCACAAGAGGAAGGCAAGTGCTGCGGAAGGGTCCGGTACCAAGCGCACGAAATCCACCCCCAGTAAACTCCCTGTCCGGAAAAGCATAAGAACCAAGAAGACTCCAGTCTCAGTGGTGAAAGAGGAGAAGCCAGTTCATGAGGCAGAAGAAGAGGAACACCTAAAAGGAAGAAGTGTGATACCAGAGATAACTGTTGACCGAGAATTCATTGCCAATTATCAGTTGGTGGAGGTGAGCAATCTCTTGATCGCTCAAAGCTGGGATCACCTCTTCCGAGAGGCGGTTCTGGTGGACGAGGCCAAGGTCAGAGAATTCTATTCCAGATTCAAGTTGGAAGAGGTGCGTGGGATGCCTATGGCCACGTTTGTCGTCGGAGGAGAAGAGCAGGTGTTTTCTTGCAGAGAGCTGGCAAGTCTACTGAAGGTTCCGGCCACTGGATATGATGCATACGTCAAAGGTATTTGGCCTGAGTCTGTGGCTAAGGGGGAAGTCATCAGTAGGGTGGGGGAAGATCCCAAAAATGTCTCACACCAAGGAAAATCCGCTACACTGAACTTGGTCAACAGAATCCTTCATAAACTGATCTGTACTTCTGTGACTCCCCGTGCTCAGAAGCACGATGTGGTAAATTACCAAGATTTCTTCTTACTGGACAAGCTCCAAGGAAAAACTCAAATCAATCTACCGATGCTGATTCTAAAGCACATGGAGCGTGCAGCGAGTAGCAAGTCACATGGACTGCCATATCCAGGTATTATCAAGAGGATTCTGATGCACCTTGGGATTTATGAGCCGAAACAAGAAAATGAGATGTCCACTGTCATGGGTAAGGACATGATTGCTAGCTTCAATTGGGAGTTCAAAGTTGGAACTGGGTGGAAGAGCGAACTGTATACCCCTGCTCCTGTAATGGAAGAAGTAATCCATGAGGTGGATCCTCTGGATCAGCATCCGCTGCATCCAGATGAGGGATCACCAGCAGTAGTCAAGCCTTTGCAGAGTCTGTGTGAAAAAGTTGATATGCTAACAGTGAAAGTGATTCATTTGGAGTCACTGATTGAGAAGGAGTCTAGAGACTCAAATGTTGAGTGGGTGAGCGAGCTGCGCTCAAAGCTGGATGCGATTGAATCATTGCCAGCCGTGGTGAGGGAAATTGACGAGTCCGCCAAGATTAACATGATCCATGACACTCGTATAAGGGAAGAGATTGCGGAGCTTAATCGTCAGCTCTGATTTGTAGGCACCGAGCTGGTTGACCAGCTGAAGCTTCTAATGAAGGAATAGCCTGGATTGGTCTCATTGTTTACCCCCTTCTTGAAATCCCTAACCACATTACCCCCTGTTTTGCTTGAATTTGTTTTCGTGCTATGTTCTGTTTCTGCTTAACAGTAGTAAAATTTGCTGTTTGCACTGTGTGTTCCCTCAGGGGATCTTTTGCCTTAGTTAATGAAACTTGCAGTTCATTTCCATTACATGGTATATTATCTTGCGCCCTTTTTAATTATGTCAAAAGGGGGAAGATAAAATGAGTGCAACACTTGAGGGGGAAGTCACTACTGAAATTCAAATCTACGGTCTATCTAAGGGGGAACTATTATGCGTTCGCAGAAGTGTCTGTCTAACAGAAACTGAAACAAAATCTATCTGCTAGATTAATGATGATTTGAATTTCTTGTGATGGATTTTTGCCTTATTCGAAGAAGGGTTTGTCATCATCAAAAAGGGGGAATTTGTTGGAACCCATAGGTTTTGATGAGGACAAACACTTAGCTAACATTTCCACTAAGTGTGCAGAAGTCCATCAAACAGATCAAGGACGGATCAGAGATCGAACTGCCATTGAATGGGTGCATGAACAGAACTCTACACATAAGTCATGGCAAGTTCCATTAAATAGAGCATCAGACAAAAGGAAGGTTCTAGAAAGACTCTTGTCTTTATAGGACACAAACCCCACTAAAGGTGAATAGTCCAGATGGGCCAGGCCGCTGGGCCCAAGACGTCAACTCACAGCAGGGTCTACATATTGACCTAGGGTTTGACATGTGTTGTGTGTGGATTGCTGAGGAGAGAAGCTGCCGCCTTCTAGAAGAGCAAGGCCACCGCACTGAAGATCAAGACTGCTGAAGCTGCCATTGCACGGAGGTTTGAAGTTGAAACGATTGCTTTGTTCGAGTGAGTAGAGGTCATCGAATAGTGTCTGGTTGATAGACCTAGTTTGTAAACCCTACAAGAATATCGTAATAGAAAGCAATCGGTTTCACAAATCCTTTCAGAGAAATCTGGAAGGTAGTGGTTTTCATCTTATCACTATCTGTGATAAGGTTTCCACTCTACATCCGTGTGTAGTATTGTTCAGCATTTAATTTCCTGCATTCTGTTTGACTGTTTCCTCCGCAACTCTGTTTATCAGCCGGAAAACCTTGTGGTAACCTCCGTCTGATATAAGTTGCTAACACTAATCGATCCAACAGCCTCCCACCCCAGCAACTCAGACTACAAAATTCCTCTTCATCCTGGCACTACTCTCGTTAACGTCCGTCCATACAGATATTCACATTACCATAAAATTTAAATCAAACGCCTGATCTTAGAAATGCTGGCTGACATGGTGAATCAAGTCGAGCTCAAGTTAGGGGTCGACAATGGGCAGGGCAGGGCCGGCCCTGTCCTTACTGAAAGGGCTTGGGGCCGAACAAATATCATTTTTGGAGGGCTTTCAAAATAATTAGGGCCGGGCTTGGTTAAAAATGTTGACCCTAGGGCCGGCCTTAGGGCCAACCATTGAAAGGGCTTTTAGGGCCGAACCGAACGGCCCATAATTTTAGGGCTGAACTTTAGGGCCGGGTTTAAAATAATTATTTATCAACTTGATCATATTCAAAAAGTTACAAAGGCGCAAAGTATTATACATCTTCAACTTCCACCTATTCAAAAAACTACAAATGCGTACTTGGGTAGCAAACCAACAAGGCAACAACCAAGCATGTACAAAAAAAATCGGAAAATCGGAATATCAAATGAAGTTTGATCTTGAACCATGACAAAATCTCCCTGATGCATTCAATGATCCAAAAAACCATGACAAAATATCAAATGAAGTTTCATCTTGAACCTCCACTACAGCCAATTCCAGATACATGTTCAAATCGGAAGTATTAGTTGATGTATTTGAATTCAGCCTAGCCCTCTTAAGCAGTTGCATATCTCATAGAGTCTAAGTGTATATTTCAAAAAAAAATTGACTTAATTTATAGTAGATAAAATATAGTAGGGCTTTGACGATCGGGCTTTTTTAGGTCGAACCGAGTAGAACATTATTACGTCACAATTAGGTCGGGCTTTTTTAAGGCGGACAGGGCAGGGCTTAATTGGGTCAGAGTTAGGTCGGGCTCGAGAGCCGAACAGGGCTTGAAAATCATGATTTATGTTCAACCTTAAGTCTTTAGGGCTCAGAGCTGAAGGGCTTCAACATAGGGCAGGGCCGGCCCTAGGGCTCGTAGGTCATAGGGCTTTGTGCAGGGCTTTCGAGCCCTAGGGCTGAATGTTGACCTCTAGCTCAAGTCCTCTTTCTTGTTCGGCCCTCCTGACGTTTCTGTGTAGATTACAGAGAGCTCAACGCAGTAAAAGTCAAGGCTCGCTTCCCAATTCCCAATATCAACTTTTGATGAGCTTTTTGATGAATTACACGGTGCAAAAGTGTTTTCCATATACTAGATTTTCGAATAGTCTATCACCAGCTGCAAATGCATCCCGATAAAGTTCACAAGACACTCTTTCGAACTCACGAAGGCCATTATGAATTTGATGAAGGCAATTTGACTTAACTAATGCTCCGACTTTATTTTAGTCAAAGATGAATATACTATTTGGGCCATTGCTTTGCAAATTTGTACACGTCTTTGCATCTCACCTACCCAGCTGAGGTATTTCACATTTTATATATTCAAACTTATTTTATGCTAAGCCTTCGAAATACGACATTAGCATGTCAACCGTAGCATATTTGGGGCATGTTATTTCCGTTAATGGAGTGACTTTCAAGCTAGAGAATTTTCTGTCCATTTAATAATGGCTTCAGTCGACCTCTATCAGGCAAATGCATGGGTTTCTTAGGCTTACTAGATATTATCGCAAATTTGTCAAAAGCTATGCTAGCTTAGTTGCGACCTTACGCAACTTCTTTGTAAAATTGCATTACGTGGTCTGCTGATGCATCCATTGGCATTCACACATCTCATAGCTGACCTCTCGGCATCTCTTGTTCTGACACTATCAGATTTTGCATCACAATTTGATATTCACGCTGATGCTGTGCAAACTACAGATATGGGAAAGTACTTTCAGAGCATGAAAGGCCCATTTTTTTTATGAATAAACAACTACCACAGCGAGTCAAGGCTACTTCAGCTTACAATAGGGAGCTTTGTACTGTTGTTCATGTTGTCCTTAAATGGCGTAAATATCATTTGGGATCAAAGTTCATCAACCATTAAAGTCTCTCTTAACTCAAGCTAATCAAACTCGAGATCTGCAAAAGTGGATGACATAATTATTAGGATATGAGTTTGAAGTGGTCTATACGGGTAAAGATAGTGGCTCTGCTAATGCCTTATTGCGATTACCGAAAGCCACAAATCACAAGATACAAACTGTATCCAAGTAAACATTGGGAATTCCCAGAGATTTACGGACTTTATTTGCCACTAATAAGGTGGGCAAGGCGCCAGAAGCGGGCCCACGTTAATGTCATGGGTGGCAGTTGCCCCCATTGTGTTTGGGAGTTCAATAAATATAAGTTAATTATCTTGATAAATTTAATGGTTTTAATAATTTGCCCCCATTAATTTTAACATTTTGCCCCAATCCCTTAAAAATAAATTTGTGGTTTTAAAAGATTCCAAATTGATCTTAAAATTTAAGCTTAAATACTTTTTTTTGATAAATAAGCTTAAATACTTGGCTAGACATACAAAAAGACGCTAATTTTATTGGCAACCATAAAAAATTTCCCATTACATAATTCTTTTCTGTTGTGAAACTTAACTAAAATAAATCTTGTAGCAAACTAATATATATTTACTACGATTAGCCTTTATTTTAAGAATAGTGAAGTATGAATTTTAGCGACGATTTAAAGTTCGATTACCACTGCCCTTAGTCAAAAATATTTCTGGGTCTATGATGGACCATAATTGTATGCATCATAAACACAGTTAAACCCACCAAATTAGACTCTTTGTCTATTTAACTTTTGCTTGTTAGTTCCGATATTTATCTACAGGGTATTTTGGAGCCTAGAGAGAATACACGCTAAGGAGAGGATTTTACGCTGAAAAGATATTACGAGTCATTCCAAGGTCACGACCAGATGCCGACTGAAGAAATATCAAGATCCTGACATGGAATCACTCAAAACAAATCCAACCGAAGGGCAACCAAAGTCAGTCCGGAGCGGAAATACACCGATAGTTTTGTGAAAACTTCACAAAACTCACAAAAACCTCCACCTTTGCCCTTATGACCGGCGGCTTCTTGTGAAGAGGGTGAGTCATGGGTGGCAAAGCCACCTTGCTTCCTCCATGGGCAACCTCCAACCGGCGGCTTTGACCTTCCATGGAGCTCACCATGGATGCTTGCCATGTGCTCTCATCCAAGCCACACATCTCCTCCTCCCATGGCTATAAATAGAGCCCTCCTCCTTTGTAAATCCACAAACATCCCACAATCCATACTTCACTTATCTCTCTAAAGGTTTTGGTACTTTTGTAAGCTTTGGTTTTCAATCTATAATACTCCTGTTGGTTCTTGAGTATTATAGTTAGTTCTTGAGTACTCTTGTCGGTTCTTGTAGTACTCAAGCTTTACTTTTCTATTCTCGAGTACTCTTGTCGGTTCTTGAAGTACTCACCCATTTCCTTTACTTAATGTCTTTCAAAAACTGTAAGTACTTAGCTATGGTATCCACCTCTATGGATATTCGTAGCTAAACTCTTCATTCGGTTGAAGGGGTGTACTTGTATCATAAAATGTTTTAGGCCATATTTTAGTGCATCTTCTTTGTATTCAAAACTTGTTCTATGTGCCATATATTAGGTTAGAACTTCCAAGGTTGAGTGGATGCTTGGAATGGCAAAGCTCTTCCGTGGGAGTTCGTAAACATACTCAGATAAGTGGATGCTTGGAATGGCAAAGCTTATCTGAGGAGTTTGACCTTTCTAAAACACCATTTGGTTGGTCGGGAATGACTGGTCAAATGGATGCACACAGGCTAATATACCTTGGAATGGGGTATTAGTCTAAGTAGAATAAGTGCTCTACGACCTTGGAATGGGCTAGACAGTGTGTGCAAATCGAGTGCTTGGAATGGCCTTGATACACGTTTTGAATACTTAGAAGGATCACTAAAGGTCAATGATAAACAGGCTATGATACAAGGCCCCCGAAACCGAATGCTTTCCTTAAATTTAAACACCACCTGCATTTACTTTCTTAGTATAAACTGCTCTATCAACTGCTGACGTTCCGGAAGGCTTGCCAATCACGCATCACCCGCTGTAAGTCTTCTACTTTTATTTTCAGTACTTTACTTTTCTGTCATTTACTTTTCCGCACTAAAAACCAAAACCAACCAACCAATCACTTACTTTTCTGCACTAAAACCTCAATCAACCTAAAACACGCTCCCTCGCTGTATAATTCCCTCAAAGAATAGCTTATCCCCCTAATTCCCTTGGGTTCGACCCCTAATTACCACTTGCTACCCAGTAGTAAGGTCACGAGTAGCGGAATACAAATTTGCTTTTGCACAGAGAACACCGCACCTTAACGACATTGCGGTGGGCTCTGTCAAAACTGGCGCCGTTGCCGGGGATTTAGCCGTCGAATAAGTTGTTCTTTCCCTCCCCTTCTCATGACGCTACCCACTACATATGCATGGACAACAAGACATCTTCCTCTGTTCGGAGGTACGGATGGAGAAGACCCAGTACAACACTGCTGAAACTTTCACCACGTTTGCCAACACATAAAACCTGAAAATGAAATGTTAGAGGAATTTAAGCTTAAATGCTTCAAATTTTCTTTAACTGATTTTGCAACGATCTGGTATTACACATCAACCGCTAGTAGTGCAGTACATTTTGTGGACCTTTGCGTTCCATTTTTGAGGGAATTCTCCCCCCTCCTTACGACAACAAACCCGTGAGAAGATCATGTGCCTTCAACAATACCGGGATGAGACTTTAGACAAATACTACACGAACTATGACACCATCGTCTCAAGCTGCCCGCACCATGGATTCACGAAGAAAGTTCTTCTTCAAAAATTTCTTCGTGGGATGAGGGCCGATGAGCTGACAAGGATTAACAAAGCAATGAGAAGATCAGCTAGGAACTTGTCCATGGCAGACATGTGGTACATCATAAAGGACCTGACCGCAGCCACAAAACGAATACCCCAAGCTGACAGAGGAATGCAGATAGAAGAGGCTGGTCCAGAGACAGATGAAGAAGATACTCCCGAGCCATCTGAAGAATCAGACATGGAAAGCATTGGGAGCAACGAGGAAAAACCTTCATGGGAACTCGAGACGGTGCCAACAAGGGAAGAAGTCCAAAACACCACTGAAAACCGTGTGAGCCATGAAGAGGCTAAAAAGAGGATGGGAAAAGGGCCTGAGCAGAACGACTCCTCAATGGAGCATGTTTTCGCCATAACTGGACAAGGCAGCCCTAAACACCAGAAAACCCAGTTCAAGAGACTAGTTGTGAAGGGTCCCTCGCCTTCTCAAAGACGTTGGAAGGAGAAACCACCAGAACCATGGGAACTGGACCCAAGCACATCATCTCACAAGAAATCAGGGAAAGGCAAGGCAAAAATCAACACAAGAACGGTGGCGAAATACGACCTAAGCCACCCATGGGATCCAAACCAGTAATCCAGGAATGAGGTACTGTCGAGCCAACGACGTTAAACAAAGGCACTGGTCGGGAGGTAACCCGACACCTATCTTACTTTCAGTACTTTTATTCTCTGTCATTTAGTTTTTACCAATAAGTCGCTCTCACCCACTTGGTGCATAGAATGAAATGACTATTTAGGAATCGGTTATGGGTGCAACATCAAGCCAGCCAGGCCTATGCCAAGAGTTCAAGGCCCTAGCCAAACTCCCTCGATTATCCATCATCATGCCATGTCGTTCACTTGACACTTTAAAGGGAGTTCTGTTCTTCCCTTTTCCTTAATGTCATTTCCTTCTCATAATTGTCTGCTTGCATGGCTTTTGAACTAAGTCTTGCTGAAAGGCACGCCTTCGTTCAAAAGTGTGGGGTGAGAACCACTTGTGTACATAAACATGTTTTCTTTTTTCCTTAATTTTATCTTTTTGAAAATATGAACTTAAGAATGTGAAAAAGATAGATCATAATTCATGCATTAACCTTGTGAAAATTCAACTGTTTAAAAACTTAGAATGTAACTTCTCATTTGTCCCTTTGTGCTGAGAAAAACTAGGGATGTGGAGTTGACATAAACTGCCCTAGAGAGGCTTGGCAAGCACTCGTAGGATCGAATCTAACTATATGGTTTTCGAAGTCAGTGGAGGCTGCACTTTGGGTTTCAGTGAAGATTGAAGTCATCTCCGCCATGTAGTGTTTATGCAAAAAGAAAAAAAGGCGAGGACGGGAATCAGACCGTCCTATCTCTAGTCAAAGTAGCCGAGAAAATAGATGAGCGACCCTCATCTTGACCCGCGTGAAACGGCAAGGATGAGAGGAGCAGGGAGGTATTTCAATATGCTCGCGGGCGATGATTGGACCTCCCAAAAAGGCTTGAGAAAATGGACTAGCAAGCCACAAAAAGGCAAAAGCTCGAAGATGCAAATCAAGAGGCCAAAGGCCCAAAATTGTGAAGGTTTTAATCGAACAAAAAGTGAAGTACTCAAAGAGTCAAATCAAAGGCCAAAGGCCGATTCACTACAAAAGCTGTCCCTCGCCAAAAGAAAATCAAAGACCAAACCATTGAAACCCAAACCGAATCACGTGCTAGAGAAAGCTACAAGGAAACCATATAGTGCGAGACGGTCCCGAGGATGCAGTCCAGGAGCCTGAAAAGGGCTATCTCCCGAAACATCCAAAATAATTTGCATCTCAGCACGGAGGTACAAGTATCAAGTTTCTTCTATTTATTTACACGGTTTAGTTTGGTAATAAGTAGTAATGCATGAATTAGGATAAATCTAGTCCCACATTCTCACTTTCATATTTTAAACGTTTACTTAGTGCCGCCCTTTAATAGCATTGTTCGGGACAAACAACTAAAACTGTGGGGTGATCTGATGGACCATAATTGTATGCATCATAAACACAGTTAAACCCACCAAATTAGACTGTTTGTCTATTTAACTTTTGCTTGTTAGTTCCGATATTTATCTACAGGGTATTTTGGAGCCTAGAGAGAATACACGCTAAGGAGAGGATTTTACGCTGAAAAGATATTACGAGTCATTCCAAGGTCACGACCAGATGCCGACTGAAGAAATATCAAGATCCTAACATGGAATCACTCAAAACAAATCCAACCGAAGGGCAACCAAAGTCAGTCCGGAGCGGAAATACACCGATAGTTTTGTGAAAACTTCACAAAACTCACAAAAACCTCCACCTTTGCCCTTATGACCGGCGGCTTCTTGTGAAGAGGGTGAGTCATGGGTGGCAAAGCCACCTTGCTTCCTCCATGGGCAACCTCCAACCGGCGGCTTTGACCTTCCATGGAGCTCACCATGGATGCTTGCCATGTGCTCTCATCCAAGCCACACATCTCCTCCTCCCATGGCTATAAATAGAGCCCTCCTCCTTTGTAAATCCACAAACATCCCACAATCCATACTTCGCTTATCTCTCTAAAGGTTTTGGTACTTTTGTAAGCTTTGGTTTTCAATCTATAATACTCCTGTTGGTTCTTGAGTATTATAGTTAGTTCTTGAGTACTCTTGTCGGTTCTTGTAGTACTCAAGCTTTACTTTTCTATTCTCGAGTACTCTTGTCGGTTCTTGAAGTACTCACCCCTTTCCTTTACTTACTGTCTTTCAAAAACTGTAAGTACTTAGCTATGGTATCCACCTCTATGGATATTCGTAGCTAAACTCTTCATTCGGTTGAAGGGGTGTACTTGTATCATAAAATGTTTTAGGCCATATTTTAGTGCCTCTTCTTTGTATTCAAAACTTGTTCTATGTGCCATATATTAGGTTAGAACTTCCAAGGTTGAGTGGATACTTGGAATGGCAAAGCTCTTCCGTGGGAGTTCGTAAACATACTCAGATAAGTGGATGCTTGGAATGGCAAAGCTTATCTGAGGAGTTTGACCTTTCTAAAACACCATTTGGTTGGTCGGGAATGACTGGTCAAATGGATGCACACAGGCTAATATACCTTGGAATGGGGTATTAGTCTAAGTAGAACAAGTGCTCTACGACCTTGGAATGGGCTAGACAGTGTGTGCAAATCGAGTGCTTGGAATGGCCTTGATACACGTTTGAATACTTAGAAGGATCACTAAAGGTCAATGATAAACAGGCTATGATACAAGGCCCCCGAAACCGAATGCTTTCCTTAAATTTAAACACCACCTGCATTTACTTTCTTAGTATAAACTGCTCTATCAACTGCTGACGTTCCGAAAGGCTTGCCAATCACGCGTCACCCGCTGTAAGTCTTCTACTTTTATTTTCAGTACTTTACTTTTCTGTCATTTACTTTTCCGCACTAAAAACCAAAACCAACCAACCAATCACTTACTTTTCCGCACTAAAACCTCAATCAACCTAAAACACGCTCCCTCGCTGTACAATTCCCTCAAAGAATAGCTTATCCCCCTAATTCCCTTGGGTTCGACCCCTACTTACCACTTGCTACCCAGTAGTAAGGTCACGAGTAGCGGAATACAAATTTGCTTTTGCACAGAGAACACCGCACCATAACGACAGTGCGGTGGGCTCCGTCAGTCTACCACTGCAAGGCGCTGTTGAAAAATATCATAACGGACCCAACATCATACCCTGATCACAATATCATGGATAGTCTTTTTGGTTGGCCTATGACTTTTGATTCTTTAAGAAGCAGCACTACAGAGTCTTATTCTGCAAGAGTTTCTGGGGACATGGTCGCATACAAAGGACTTCGGCACGTGTTCCGTCTGCCTTCAAACGGCCATCCCTTCACAAAAACGTCAAAAAATTATTCAAGCAATTCCACACATGTCAGCAAGTTAAGGCCTCAACATCAACACCATCACCATCAGGACTTCTCAACCCGCTGCTTATCCCTGAACGCATTTGGGAATCCATGTCTATGGACTTTATCGCGCACTTGTCACCTTATGCCAATAAATAAACTATTCTCGTGGTGATTAACTGTCTAAATAAATATGCTCATTTTGTTACCTTACGTGATGATATTACTGCCCCTGCACTTTAGAATGTTTTTGCAACTGAAAATAGTTGCTTTCATGGGACTCCTGCTTCCATTATCTCTGAATGATACCCTTTATTCATGAATCGCATTTGGCAGGACTTGTTTGGCCTTCAAGGAACCACATTAGCAATAAATATGACCTATCATCCGCAAGCTGATCGACAGACTGGGCCTATCAACCGCTGCTAAGAAGACAATCTTTGATGTTTTGTATCAGACCAGCCAAGTCTATGGGCGAAACTACTTCCTTGAGCAGAATGAAGTTACAATAAGGCTTGTCATTCGATGATTCAAATGTCACCATTTGAAGCAGTCTATGGCAGACCACATCTAGCTATTTTGGATTATGTTTTAGGCTCAGCAACAGTGGCAGGTGTTGATGAACATATAGCTACCACTACGAGCACCTACTTTTAGACCTCGAATATGAAATCTTACAAGCTTAATAATGAACGAAACATCAAGCAGACTAGTACCGTAATGATAGAGAATTTCAAGTACATGATTGGGTCTAGCTTAACCTCTAACCTTACCGGCAACACTCCTTACGCAATCACCCATGCTCTAAACTCTCTACGAGGTTCTACAAGCCTTTTTTAGATCCCGGAAAGAATCGACAAAGTCGCTTACAGGCTTAACTTCACCAATGCTTAAATTCATAATATTTTTCACCAATGCTTAAATTCATAATATTTTTCATATTTCGCTCCTCAAGCTGCATAAGGGGGATTCACCAACTAAACCAGTGTTAGAAATATTGCTTAAACAATAGTGGATTAAATAGAAGTTACTGAACAAATACAGGATTACAGATATGAATTAAATCAAAACAATTGTAAACCCTAGGTTGTGGATTGAGTAGGTGCTGGGACTCGCTGACAATATGCTTCCCATGATAAAAGGATCCACGGCAGCATACTGCACCAAGCTCTGCCGATCGAACTTGTTTTGATCTTTGGCTATCACCGACAGACTCAGACGAATGAAAAGCGAAGAGGATAGAGTTGTTGTTTTCTGTGTGTTATGAAGTGAACATCGACCTTCATTATATAGGAGAGCTCGCAACCTCCCATGACCCCTAAACTTCCCATGATGGTCAAACTGCCTCATTACTCCATGAAGCTGAACCGTTCATTGACCAGCAATTGATGAGTCAGTGGAAGACGGACCATCTTATTTTGAGGTGTCCTCCACCCTCAAAATTATGTCAAAATGGGGTGCACCACCATTTTCTTCACACTTATTTCACACAAATTCCAACAATCCCCCACATGAATAAAATCGAATGGTGAAAAATGATAAAACAAATAAACTCAATAATCAAGACTCGACTCAATTTGGTGATAGCTTCTACGGTTGATATGTACATAGGATAGGTAGGCAACGCCCTTGAACCTTCCCTTGGGAAAACATGTTCTCTTTACTTACTATTCAGTAGACGTGATTGTCTTTGACTAATTCGTCTTATAATGTCAACGAAAGCCATGTTCCCCACAGATATCTTCCTGCTCATACTTTAGTTCTTAGTGGTGGGCTCATTTCGGCCATGATACCCCTTCCCTGGTTCTGTAAGAGTTTCTAAAGAATTAAGCCCTTTGAATTCTCCTTTGAAGTGGCCTCACTTCTCTCTCACATAGGCGATTCTTTGAACCAAGCCTGTTCATCCCCCAACAGAAACCCTAGATGGATTTCTTTTGTCAATACCGCAATCGCGGTGGCCAAGCTCTGCCACAACCATGGCTCCACCATCATCACCAGCTTTAGCGGTAGCGCGTGTCAAGCACTGCTGCGGCATCTCATGCCACTTCATCAAGCCAAGCTTTATCAATTGAACCAAATTAACTGATTCTAACTCAAATTAAACTTTGATTTCCTATTGATCCACTAGTCGCCATCAGCATTGTTTCCCATCGAATGGACTTTTATGAGTTTCCCTATGGCCAATTGAGTCAATGACCCCTAATTAGGGTTTCACAAGTTTCACGGCTGCTTCCAGCAGCCTCGTTATGGTCGCAGCATACGACACAACGGATGGGATCCAGATCCAGAATCTGAAGATCTGAGATCAGTTTTTGTCAATCCTCCATTTGGCCGACTTGAACATTATGGTGAGTCCACTCACTACAATTCATAAGTCGACTAGAGTCATTTGGTGCGGGGTCTCTGTTGGTGCCCTCAGAGATTCAAATCGACGCATGATTTGAAAAATTAGTGCATGCTGCCAAAACTAATAAGTAAATTAGTCAGTAATGAGCTGACCAAACAAACATCTAATGGACTCAATTTTTATAAGCCCAATCCTATCAGTCCAATTCAAACTGGACCAATTCAGTCCATAGAACCGAAAGACCCAATTTAGGGTTTCGCATCTTCGATGGTGGCCGCCAGCAAACCATTTGATTTTCTCCGTGACTCATCATCTCTTCCTCGCCGAACAAAATCGGGTCGTCCAGCACTACTCCACAAATATCTCGTCTCCAACCGTCACGTCTCATTAGTAACTCAATTAATGAAACACTCAAGCCTTAATTGACTCAGAAGACGTATTCATCCTCTTCGGCTTGGTGTCATTATCCCTCCTCAACTTTTACCCAGCCGATGCCACTGTCCAGGCACTTGACATCAAGTTCTTGGTCAACCAGATGCTCCAAGAACTACGGTTGTGACTAAAATACATCAAGGAAGGGTCTTCAGTCTTTCCTTTCTCATAATTATTCTGATCTAATTTGACCTGTAAGAACTACCAGGTTCCTGTCTATAAACATCATGTTTTAGTCAGTAACTTTAACAGTCCAATCTTGTTTTAAGATTGTTGGAAATATTGCTTAAACAGCGGCGGATTAAATAGAAGTTACTGAACAAAGACAGGAATACAGATATGAATTAAATCAAAACAATTGCAAACCCTAGGTTGTGGATCGAGTCACGTTAGACGCTCCTTAAAGTAAGATTGCCGCCCGTACGTGCTGGGACTCTGATGGATGCACAGTCGTTATGTGCAAACATCAAGAATAAATTTATAGTCCGTTACTTGCAACTATACTACTGGGTAGTACTTGGTAAGTAGGGGGTCGAACCCAAGGGAATCAGGGGAATAGATGTTCTTTGAGGGGGTTGTCCAGCGAGAGAGCGTGTTTTAGGTCGGTTGGTTGGTTTTAAAGCTACCAGCTAAGTGATTGATTGATTGATTGGTTGGTTGGTTGGTTTTAGTACTGGAAAGTAAATTGCAGTTTATAATTAAAGAGAAATGTTCGGTTTCGGGGGCCTTGTATTATATCCTGTTTATCATTGACCTTTAGTGAATTATCTAAGTATTCAAAAATGAATCGAGGCCCTTTCGTAGCGCAAGACTTGCAACATTGTTTAAAGCAACACTTGTTCTAAGCAAAACTAATTCCTCCTTTCGAAGTATCTTAGCTGTAAGTGCATCCACTTGATCTCCCAGTTACGTTATTGACCAAGTGGTGTTTTAGATAAGTCGAACTCCTCGATAAGTTTTGCTTGTGACAGCTTCCACTTACCGAATATGATCACGAATTTCCACGGAAGAGCTTTGCTTGTGACAGCTTCCACTCAACCTTGGAAACTCTGACTTGATATATGGCACATAGAACAAGTTTTGAATACTAAGACTAGACGCTAAGTTAATAGTCTTAAAATATTTTATAATACAAGTGCGCCCCTTCTACCGAACTACTAGTTTAGCTACTATTCATCGCGCTAAACATTATAACTAAGGAAATAAAACAGTTGAATAAATACTAAAAATAATACTTACAACCGTGAAGCGCCAAGGGAGCTATCCTTTATTTCCAAAGCCAAACTTACAAATACAAACTTAGAGAGAGAAGTGTTTTTTTACAAGTGAGGGATGATTTCAAATGAGGAGGAGCTCCTCCTTTTATAGCCATGGAGGGTGGAGATGGATGGTGGAGATGGATGCATGTGGAGGCCATCCATGGAGTTGGAGAATGGAGGGTGGAGGAGCCACCACATGTCTTTTGATCCAAGGGAGGAGAAGAGGAGGAAGGAGGAGGAGACATGTGGAGGAGCTCAAAAGCCGCCGGTCAAGGGAGGAGGAGCCGCCGGTAGCCGGTGGTGGAAGGGGAGGAGCTCCTCCCTCCTTCACCTCTTCTTCAAGTGGCCGGTCATCTTTGCCCATGTGTGAGTTTTGTACAGTTTTGTGCAGTCTTTTCACAAAACTGTCAATGTGTTCCTTCCTCGGACTGTCTTGATTCCTCTCCTGATTCTTCTGATTAATTTGTTACGAGTGCTTCAACGTCAGGATCCTTGATATTTCTTCAGTCGGCATATGATCTTGACCTTGGATTGACTCGTAACATCTTTTCTGCTTTACAAGCTCCTCTTTTGTGTGTATTCTCTCTAAGCTCTGAATTACCCTGTAAAAATATATCTGAACTAACAAGCAAAAGTTAAATAGACAAAATGTCTAAATAAGGGGGTTATACTGTGTTTCTGATTTGTATAATTTTGGTCCATCAGACTCGCTGACAATATGCCTCCCATGATAAAATGATCCTCGGTAGCAGACTGCACCAAGTTCTGTCGATCGAACGTGTTCTGATATTTGGCTATCACTGACAGACTCAGACGAATGAATAGCGAAGAGGAGAGAGTGGTTGTTTTCTGTGCGTTATGAAGTGAACATCGACCTTCATTATATACGAGAGCTCGCAACCTCCCATGACCCCTAAACTTCCCATGATGGTCAAACTGCCTCATTACTCCATGAAGCTGAACCATTCATTGACCATCAATTGATGAGTCAGTGAAAGACGGACCGTCTTATTTCGAGGTGTCTTCCACCCTCAAAATTATATAAAAATGGGGCGCACCACCATTTTCTTCACACTTATTTCACACAAATTCCAACAACCAGCTCCCTTTCTAGACCTATTTGATGGCCAACACCCTCTTATCACTCCATACAAGATAATACGTCTCCGCACTATTTTGCATCGCAAAAAATCAATTACGCAGCTCTTGATGCTATGGAACCATTTATCATTGGATGATGCCTCCTGGGAGCCCGGTACAAAATTTTTGAAGGTCTTTCCACCACTCGGCCTTGAGGACAAGGTCATTTTCGATGACCAAGATGTTGTTACGGGATAGAAAGGGGTAGAGCTTGAGCCCACTCTGCATCAACCAGCGATGGAACTTAAAGCTAGACCCATTCGAAACTTCCCAAAACCAGCTTGACTCATGGACTTTGTGGCAACTTAAGACCCAAGCAAGAAGGTTTTTGAGGATTTAATAATGATAAGCCACAATGCATCGACAAAATAATCTTCGGAGAGTTATGAATCAGAATTTATATAACCAGTATACTGATGCAACATGAGAATAAGAAAGATTTTCCGAATACTCTCTCACTTTGTCTGTATGTGCTCCTCTCTATTCTCACTCCCTGACCTCTACTCAGTTCTTATGATGATTGGTGTGAAGGGGTTGTACTGTATGATTGACGGAGCCCACCGCACTGTCGTTAAGGTGCGGTGTTCTCTGTGCAAAAGCAAATTTGTATTCCTCTACTCGTGACCTTACTACTGGGTAGCAAGTGGTAAGTAGGGGTCGAACCCAAGGGAATTAGGGGGATAAGCTATTCTTTGAGGGAATTGTACAGCGAGGGAGCGTGTTTTAGGTTGATTGAGGTTTTAGTGCGGAAAAGTAAGTGATTGGTTGGTTGGTTTTGGTTTTTAGTGCGGAAAAGTAAATGACAGAAAAGTAAAGTACTGAAAATAAAAGTAGAAGACTTACAGCGGGTGATGCATGATTGGCAAGCCTTCCGGAACGTCAGCAGTTGATAGAGCAGTTTATACTAGGAAAGTAAATGCAGGTGGTGTTTAAATTTAAGGAAAGCATTCGGTTTCTGGGGGCTTGTATCATAGCCTGTTTATCATTGACCTTTAGTGATCATTCTAAGTATTCAAAAGTGTATCAAGGCCATTTCAAGCACTCGATTTGCACACACCGTCTAGCCCATTTCAAGGTCGTAGAGCACTTGTTCTATTTAGACTAGCACCCCATTTCAAGGTATACTAGCCTATGTGCATCCATTTGATCAATCATTTCCGATCAAACCAAATGGTGTTTAAAAGAGGTCGAACTCCTCAAATAAGCTTTGCCATTTCAAGCATCCACTTACCCGAGTATGTTCACGAACCCCCACAGAAGAGTTTTTGCCATTTCAAGCATCCACTCAACCTTGGAAGTTCTGGCCTAATATATGGCACATAGAACAAGTTTTGAATAAAAAGAAGAGGCACTAAAAAGATGGCCTAAAACATTTTATGATACAAGTACACCCCTTCAACCGAATGAAGAGTTTAGCTACGAATATCCATAGAGAAGGATACCATAGCTAAGTACTTGCGGTTTTTGAAAGACAATAAGTAAGGGAAATGGGTGAGTACTTCAAGAACCGACAAGAGTACTCAAGAATAGAGAAAAGTAAAGCTTGAGTACTACAAGAACCGACAAGAGTACTCAAGAGCGAACTATAATACTCAAGAACCAACAGGAGTATTATAGATTGAAAACAAAACTTACAAAGTGCCAAACTTTAGAGAGAGAAGTGTTTTTTGATTTTGAGGATGTTTTTACAAGTGAGGGGGAGAGGCTCTATTTATAGCCATGGGAGGAGGAGATGTGTGGAGGAGGAGCCACCACATGGCAAGCCATCCATGGCTTGCCAAAAGCCGCCGGTTGTGGGTTGAAAGGAAGAGAGCCGCCGGTCATGGAGGGGAGGGGAGGGGAGGGGAAAGCCACCCCATGAGTCATCCTTCTTCCCCAAGTAGCCGGTCATCTAGAGGGGAGAAGAGGAGTTTTGTGATTTTTGTGATGTTTTCACAAAACTATCGGTGTATTTCAGCTCCGGACTGACTTTGGTTGCTCCTCGGTTGGATTTGTTTTGAGTAATTCAATATCAGGATCTTAAGATTTCTTCAGTCGGCGTCTGATCGTGACCTTGGAATGACTCGTAATATATTTTCAGCGTAAAAACTCCTCCTTAGCGTGTATTCTCTCTAGTCTCCAAAATACCCTGTAGATAAATATCGAAACTAACAAGCAAAAGTTAAATAGACAAACAGTCTAATTTGGTGGGTTTTACTGTGTTTATGATTCGTATAATTATGGTCCATCAGATCACCCCACACTTTTAGTTGTTCGTCCCGAACAATGCTATTAAAGGGCGGCACTCTAAGTAAGATTTTAAAATATGAAAGTGAGACTGTGGGACTAGATTTATCCTAATTCATGCATTACTACTTATTACCAAATTAAATCGTGTAAATAAATAGAAGAAACTTGATACTTGTACCTCCGTGCTGAGATGCAAATTATTTTGGATGTTTCGGGAGATAGCCCTTTTCAGGCTCCTAGACTGCAACCTCGGGACCGTCTCGCACTATATGGTTTCCTTGTAGCTTTCTCTAGCACGTGATTTGGTTCGGGTTTCACTGAGTTGAGCCTTTTTGATTTCTTTTTGGCAAGGGACAGCTTTTTTGTAGTGAATCGGCCTTTGGCCTTTGATTTGACTCTTTGAGTACTTCACTTTTTGTTCGGTTAAAACCTTCACAATTTTGGGCCTTTGGCCTCTTGATTTGCTTCTTCGAGCTTTTGCCTTTTTGTGGCTTGCTAGTCCATTTTCTCAAGCCTTTTTGGGAGGTCCAATCATCGCCCGCGAGCATATGGAAATACCTCCCCGCTCCTCTCATCCTTGCCATTTCGCGCGGGTCAAGATGAGGGTCTCTCATCTATTTTCTCGACTACTTTGACTAGAGATAGGACGGTCTGATTCCCGTCCTCGCCTTTTTTTCTTTTTGCATAAACACTGCATGGCGGAGATGACTTCAATATTCACTGAAACCCGAAGTGCAGCCTCCACTGACTTCGAAAACCATATAGCGAAATTCAATCCTTCGATTGCTTGCCAAGCCTCTCTAGGGCATTTCTATCAACTCCACATCCCTTGTTCATCTTAGCACAAAGGGACAAATGAGAAGTTACATTCTAAGTTTTTAAACAGTTGAATTTTCACAAGGTTAATGCATGAATTTAGATTTATCTTTTTCACATTTTTAAGTTCATATTTTCAAAAAGATAATTATTAAGGGAAAAGGAAAAAACATGTTATTTATTTACAAAGGTGGTTCTCACCCCACACTTTTGAACGAAGGTGTGCCTTTCAGCACAACTTAGTTCAAAAGCCATGCAAGCGGATATTATACGAGAAGGAAATGACATTAAGGAAAAGGGAAGAACATAACTCCCTTTAAAGTGTCAAACGAACGACATGGCATGAGGCTGGATAATCGAGGGAGTTCGGCTGGGGCCTTGAACTCTTGGCGTAGGCCTGGCTGGCTTAATGTTGCACCCAAGTCCGATTCCTGAATAGTCATTTCTTCTATGCACCAAGTGGGTGAGAGCGACTTATTGGTAAAAACTAAATGACAGAAAAATAAAAGACTAAGGTGCTGTTTGATAGAGCTGAAAAAAACTTTATTTAACTTTATTTAACTTTACTGAACTTTATTTAACTTTATTTAACTTTACTTAACTTTACTTAACTTTATTTAACTTTACTGAACTTAAAAAAAAATATTTTTTTTGGATAAAGGTGTTTAATTTAAGTTTTTAATCATGTTAAACTACAAAATTAAAATCTGAAAAATTTAATTTAATTTAATTTAACTTTATTTAACTTAATTTAACTTAATTTAACTTTACTTAACTGAAAAACATGAAATTTAAGCTCTACAGAACAGGCCCTAAAAGTAAGATAGGTGTCGGGTTACCTCCCGACCAGTGCCTTTGTTTAACTTCGTTGGCTCGACAGTACCTCATTCCTGGATCACTGGTTTGGATCCCATGGGTGGCTCAGGTCGTATTTCTTCATTGCGCCAACCTTGATTCTTGCTTTGACTCTTCCTGGGTTTTTGGGGGACGACGGGCTTGGGTCCAGTTCCCATGGTTCTGGTGGTTTCTCCTTCCAACGTCTCTGAGAAGGTGAGGGACCCTTCACTACTAGTCTCTTGAACTGGGTTTTCTGGTGTTTAGGGCTGCCTTGTCCAGTCATGGCGAAAACATGCTCCATCGAGGAGTCGTTCTGCTCAGGCCCTTTTCCCATCCTTTTTTTAGCCTCTTCATGGCTCACACGGTTTTCAGTGGTGTTTTGGACTTCTTCCCTTGTTGGCACCGTCTCGAGTTCCCACGAGGGTTCTTCCTCGTTGCTTCCGATGCTTTCTATGTCTGATTCTTCAGATAGCTCGGGAGTATCTTCTTCATTTGTCTCTGGACCAGCCTCTTCTATCTGCATTCCTCTGTCAGCTTGGGGTATTCGTTTTGTGGCTGTGGCCAGGTCATCTATGAGGTTCCACATGTCTGCTATGGATAAGTTCCCGGCTGATCTTCTCATTGCTTCGTTAATCCTTGTCAGCTCATCGGCCCTCATCCCACGAAGAAATTTTTGAAGAAGAACTTTCTTCGTGAATCCATGGTGCGAGCAGCTTGAGACGATGGTGTCATAGTTTGTGTAGTATTCGTCCAAAGTCTCATCCCGGGATTGTTGCAGGCACATGATCTTCTCATGGGTTTTTTGGCGTAAGGATGGGGGGGAGAATTCCTTCAGGAATGGAATGCAAAGATCCACAAAATGTTCTGCACGACTAGCAGTTGATGTGTAATACCAAATTGTCGCAAAATCAGTTAGAGAAAATTTGTAGCATTTAAGCTTAAATTCCTCTAACATTTCGTTTTCAGGTTTTATGTGGCTGCAAATGTGGTGAAAGTTTCGGCAGTGTTGTACTGGGTCTTCTCCATCCGTACCTCCGAACAGAGGAAGATGTCTTGTTGTCCATGCATACATAGTGTGATGAAGAGACGAGAAGGGAAAGGAAAGAACAACTAATCCGACGGCTAATTCCCCGGCAACGGCGCCAGTTTTGACGGAGCCCACCGCACTGTCGTTAAGGTGCGGTGTTCTCTGTGCAAAAGCAAATTTGTATTCCTCTACTTGTGACCTTACTACTGGGTAGCAAGTGGTAAGTAGGGGTCGAACCCAAGGGAATTAGGGGGATAAGCTATTCTTTGAGGGAATTGTACAGCGAGGGAGCGTGTTTTAGGTTGATTGAGGTTTTAGTGCGGAAAAGTAAGTGATTGGTTGGTTGGTTTTGGTTTTTAGTGCGGAAAAGTAAATGACAGAAAAGTAAAGTACTGAAAATAAAAGTAGAAGACTTACAGCGGGTGATGCGTGATTAGCAAGCCTTCCGGAACGTCAGCAGTTGATAGAGCAGTTTATACTAAGAAAGTAAATGCAGGTGGTGTTTAAATTTAAGGAAAGCATTCGGTTTCTGGGGCCTTGTATCATAGCCTGTTTATCATTGACCTTTAGTGGTCCTTCTAAGTATTCAAAAGTGTATCAAGGCCATTTCAAGCACTCGATTTGCACACACCGTCTAGCCCATTTCAAGGTCGTAGAGCACTTGTTCTATTTAGACTAGCACCCCATTTCAAGGTATACTAGCTTATGTGCATCCGTTTGATCAATCATTTCCGATAAAACCAAATGGTGTTTAAAAGAGGTCGAACTCCTCAGATAAGCTTTGCCATTTCAAGCATCCACTTACCCGAGTATGTTCACGAATCCCCAGGGAAGAGTTTTTGCCATTTCAAGCATCCACTCAACCTTGGAAGTTCTGGCCCAATATATGGCACATAGAACAAGTTTTGAATAAAAAGATGAGGCACTAAAAAGATGGCCAAAAACATTTTATGATACAAGTACACCCCTTCAACCGAATGAAGAGTTTAGCTACGAATATCCATAGAAGTGGATACCATAGCTAAGTACTTACGGTTTTTGAAAGACAGTAAGTAAGGGAAAGGGGTGAGTACTTCAAGAACCGACAAGAGTACTCAAAGAATAGAGAAAAGTAAAGCTTGAGTACTACAAGAACCGACAAGAGTACTCAAGAGCGAACTATAATACTCAAGAACCAACAGGAGTATTATAGATTGAAAACCAAACTTACAAAGTGCCAAACTTTAGAGAGAGAAGTGTTTTGTGATTTTGAGGATGTTTTTACAAGTGAAGGGGAGAGGCTCTATTTATAGCCATGGGAGGAGGAGATGTGTGGAGGAGGAGCCACCACATGGCAAGCCATTCATGGCTTGCCAAAAGCCGCCGGTTGTGGGTTGAAAGGAAGAGAGCCGCCGGTCATGGAGGGGAGGGGAGGGGAAAGCCACCCCATGAGTCATCCTTCTTCCCCAAGTAGCCGGTCATCTAGAGGGGAGAAGAGGAGTTTTGTGATTTTTGTGATGTTTTCACAAAACTATCGGTGTATTTCAGCTCCGGACTGACTTTGGTTGCTCCTCGGTTGGATTTGTTTTGAGTAATTCAATGTCAGGATCTTAAGATTTCTTCAGTCGGCGTCTGATCGTGACCTTGGAATGACTCGTAATATATTTTTAGCGTAAAAACTCCTCCTTAGCGTGTATTCTCTCTAGTCTCCAAAATACCCTGTAGATAAATATCGGAACTAACAAGAAAAAGTTAAAAAGACAAACAGTCTAATTTGGTGTGTTTTATTGTGTTTATGATTCGTATAATTATGGTCCATCAATGATCTGCTACCGGGATATAGAAGAACCCCATGAATCCGGTGTGGAACTGGGTTCTGCTACAGTTTGATTCAGTTGTGAGTATCTCGCCATCTGACAAAGTGACATAATCTGGTATATGATAACATGTTGACCTTCTGACTATGTAGCCGGCCTTATTTCCAAATTCTGTGCCTTTTCCATATGTTGGCATTAACGAACATTGTAAGTTCTATGTGGCATGAGGTTTGGCAAAACGACTTCAAGATGTTCAAGGATGCTGACAAGGAGTTATTTAAGACTACGACGGAACTCGAGCGTTGATCAAGACTGAAGCAGAATTTGTTTCCATTATCAAGAGTCTTCAAGATCGGTGCTTCCAAAATATTCAGAGATATTTCCTGAGCTATGAGGCGGTTAAGAAGATTGAAGAATTATCTATGGAGAATATATGAAGATCAAGCCGAAGATTATCAAGAAGATATTCTCTAGATTTGTGAAAGATTTATTGGCAACATTGCAAGAAGATATTGAGCTAGATACCGCATGGAATTATTATAAAGCGAAGGAATTGTCTTTAAGGAAGATTTTTGAAGATATTTGGAGATCTAGAGTATCTTGGCGGTTAAGATATCTGCATGGAAAACCGTAGCCCAGCATACACTATATATATGGAGCTAGGGTTCTCATTCAAGTCGTGCTTTCAGAGAAGATACATACATACATTCGGTAGAGGAGGAGGAAGGTTAAAAGTTAACGACTTCGTGCTTATTATTTCGAAAAACTCAAGGTGCTAGAGAGTCAGTTTGCTCCCGTGCTGTTCAAGACAGACAGTGGAACACATACCGCTGCACACCTGTTAGCTGCTGCTACTACATCGTTGGGAGAGGACGCTGATCTTCGGGAGAAGATCTCTTAATTGACATCTGGAGGGAGTCTCTGATCTATGGGGAGCCTAGATAGCAAAGTCTTTCGAGTGTTATAGGTTAGGCAGTTTAAAATTGGATTCTTGTAAACGTAAGTCCGTTGTACTCTGAACTCATTATTAAAGATTTGTTTTCCACCGAGCTTGGGAAGCCCCGGAGTAGGTTATTGACGAACTGGGTATTGACTCATGTGTTCCAGTTACTGTTTTGTTAGCGTAGTTAGTTATACTTTTCTGACGGTAGTTCAAACATCCACTTAGCAATCATCTAGCTATAGATGGAAGAATTTCAAACATATTACACCTCCGTCCTCTCTATAAAGATTGAGGAAAATGACATGATTGAGGAAAACATTAGCATTTGCACGAGGTTGCAAGATCTTTGTAATTCCATTCTAAATAACGGATTAGTTACTTCTTAGTGCTGGTCGTGTAGTGAGTTGCATATACTCTTTAAAATGGTCCACTATGTCCAAGTTACACATGTGTCATGACCACTTCAAAGTTGTATTAAATGTCGGTGATTGGAAACATTAAGGTATGACCTTAGCGAAATCAAGAACCGTTGCCTATATTTTTGTTTTAAGAAGCTTGAGAGTAAAAAAAAGACTTTTTAAATCTGGTTGATACCTCAAGCCTCAAGGTCCTCAACCACCTTGAGACTTGAAGTCTCTATAGCTTGTTTCAAGGCATGAGCTCCAAAATCTAGGCCTAGTCTGCCTTTAGAAGTTATGAAGCTTTTTCTCTAAAAAAATATATTCAAGTTGTCCAATTTGAGTCTTGAGTGTTAGGCGCTGTTACTAACCGCGGTCAATTCTTATGTGTTAATACTACGCTGACTCAGCATTAATACTATGGTGTTAAAATGCCATGCAGTTTAAGACGATGTTGGTAACAGCAGTTTAAGAACAAGAAGCCGTTGCCAAAAACACCATGGGAAAAATCAATATTTTGAGATATAAATTAGTAGATATAGTACATTAAAAAAACAAATTGTTCAAAGTCAGTAGTTTTGAAAAATTTCTGTTTTTTCTCCTCAACAACCAGACAACAGTGCTATTAAAAAAGAAGAAGAAAAATGATTTGAGGTGGGTGTGCATTTGAAGTCAACTACCGAGTATGTTGATAGTTGACACCCTATTACTAGCATCTATCAAAATAGCTACCTCAACTCTGATATGTTAGAAATAAATTACTGTTGACAACAGTAATGCATCACGGATCGTATATAAACTCAAATCAGATTAAAGAGAACGTATCGTTAGAAACTTCAATATGCCGAAGCGTAACCTGAAGTAGATGTGCATATGAGTACACCGGATTAGGTCGTCCAGCCCTGCCACTAGAGTCCTCTCATACTTTTCCACCGAGAGGGCAAGAAAAGTGATCGTCTTAAGATGTGGTGGACCAGGGACCATAACCCATATAAATAGTGGTGTGCTAGGGCAACCACTATTGTCATAATTACCTTTACACCTCTCATAGAAAGATAATTACCATATGGTATCTACACAATAACCCCATGACATTATACTCATAAGCCAATATAAATCACAATTAGACCATTTTAGTTAGGCTTATTTAAATGATAGCACACACATTCATTTTATTTACATGTGTGAACCCACATAATTGTTAATTTACAAAATTAACCCAACAATCTCCCATTGGGTCACATGTGTAAATAATAAATGTATAACAAAAGTGAGCTCAAAAACCTGCTATCATATCATAAAGGTATATCCTCTATCTGGTCCATTAACTATGCTGACATGGGATCAAGTCGGCCTTGATATGCATCATCGATACTCGACCGAGCTTGTCACGGATGCCAACATAATTAAACGACATGGATTTATCATGAGTGTGCAACATGGAAATTATATGAACAGTGATCTTACATGTCTATTTCCAACTAATCCCTAAAGCGAGATCAACAATAATACACAGAGTGCATACTAGCAACAACAATTCTGCAGAACATAATTCGATAGTATGGATCAAAATCTATATCTAACATAGAGCAGCGCATAAGACAAACTCCCACTAAATATGAATATCCTCAAATCAGGTAACTGGCATATGATCATTAAGCCACTGAAAGACCTCGGATAGTAATCTCTTTTATTAAACGGATCCGTAACGGAGTTTGTTACAAAATGCTCTATATGTTCACTCTGTATCTCTTAATTACAACTAGCATATCGATATCAATGGTATCACATTGACTATCTCTAGTTGCCAACAGAATATGATATTATGAAATTTGTCACATATAATACACGGTCTTTCGCAACAGAAATCGGAAGTTATATAGTGACAATAATTAATACAAACCATATTCTTTAATTAATGCCTCAAATATGCTATTCAAAACTAACATAGCAATAATTAGATTAATTATAATCTTATAAGACATCACATTGGAGTCAGTAACAAAAGTGATCTCTAGCAAATCTGACATCCAACACTTGAGCATGTTCGTCACATGTTCTCTAGATAATGAATTCAATAGTGAATTTCTCAAACATCTGCACAACATTATCATGTATGTAACTTCCGAATGCATACATACTTCAACAAGTAAATGAGATACATGCATGTCTCAATTGCGAATGTGTGTACCACACGTTCCATACTGTAAGAAAATCATATCTCACTCCCACTAAACCGTGATATATCATCCATAATTTATGTTTCATCTCCTTAACCAAAACGGTGAGAAAACTATGGCGAGATGCTAAGCTAGATGGTACACAAGCTATGGAAACTGACCACCAAAGCAAATCCGAAATTGGCCAAACTAGTTCAACACAACTTGTCCGGTGCAAATCAAACTCACTAATGAGATCCACGTAGACATACATACGGGAACTAGATGCCGCCCCATAATCCATTCTGGGCCCATAAGTCCAAAAAACAAAAAAACATAAAGCCCAAGTTCAACCCATCAGCTCAGTCAACAAACGCAACTAGGGTTTCGACGCAGCAAGTTGAAGCGCCGCCAGATTACTTTTCTGGTGAATGATTTGAAGCTTATCTCAAAACTCGACATCAAATTATCCATCAGAATTGTGCTTAAGACCTCATACCCCATAATCCGTTACATCAAACACTAGTAGGATTCTCTCGGTTGATTTCAATCGAGTATAAAACGTTGGGAAAACAACATAATTGATCATTAATACAAAATTCTCAATAATCTAATATTGAGGGCGACTGATACCACTTGTTAGAAATAAATTACTGCTGACAATAGTAATGCATCCAGGATCGTAAACTCAAATCAGATTAAAGAGAACATATCGTTGGAAACTTCAATATGCAGAAGCGTGACCTGAAGTAGATGTGCACATGAGTACACCATATTAGGTCTTCCAGTCCTGCCGCCAGAGTCCTCTCATACTTTTCCGCCGAGAGAGCAAGAAAGTGATCGCCTTAAGATGTGGTGCACCGCAGACCATAACCCATATAAATAGTGGTGTGCTAGGGCAACTACTATTGTCATAATTACCTTCCCGCCTCTCATAGAAAGATTGGCTCTAAATGGATTTAATCAAAAGAAATTCTGATGGCACAATTCAAAGGTACAATGCCAAACTAGTTGAAAGGCTTCACTCAGATGGAGGGGCTAGATTATCATGAAACATTTGCCCATGTAGTCAAGATGAATACTGTTAGAGCTCTACTTGCAGTTGCTGTTTCTAATGGTTGGCCACTATTTCAGTTGGATTTGGACAATGCCTTTCTTCATGGCCAACTTGATGAAGAGATTTACATGTCTCTACCACATGGTTTCTATAAAACTGAAAAAGCACAAGGCAAAGTCTGCAGGCTTCTCAAAAGCTTGTATGGATTGATGCAAGCACCTAGACAATGATACCCAAGATTCAGTGATGCCTAGATCAGCTTTGGCTTTGTTCAAAGTTTAGATTATCATTCTCTTTTTACTTACAAGAAAGAGGATATTTTCCAAGCTCTCCTATTCTATGTGGATGATGTGATCCTCACTGACACTTCTTCCACCCTTGTTCAAACTGTGAAGACCTTTATTCAGGATCTGTTCAGAATCAAAGACCTTGCTCAGTGAAGGATCTTTCTTGGGTTTGAAGTAGCAAGGTCATCTGAGTGCATATTCTTGAATCAAAGAAAGTATGCATTGAAGCTCTTATCTGAGGGTGGTTTGCTAGCCAGCAAGCCATCAACCATACCAATGGACACAAAGCATAAACTTGGTCTACCTACAGCTCCTATTCTTGTAGATCCAAGTCCATATAAAAGGCTGGTTGGGAAGGTGATATACCTTACAAACACCAGGTCTGATCTTGCTTATTCAGTCTACATACTCTGTCAGTTCATGAATCAACTTACTGAAGATCACCTAAATGCTGCTCATAAGGTTCTAAGGTATTTGAAAATGGCACCTGCTCAAGGCTTATTCTACCCCAGTGATCAGCCTCTTAAGCTATCATCCTATTGTGATGCTGACTGGGGAGCATGCCCATTAACTAAGAAGTCCATCACTAGCTATGCTATCATTCTTGGAGATGCCTTTATATCCTAAAAGACAAAGAAACATGCCATAGTCTCTAGATCTTCAGCTGAGGCTGAGTACAGAGCCATGGCTCATGCCTCTTATGAGGTGGCTTGACTTGTTAGGCTTCTATCAGATCTTTAGGTCCAAATTCCCACTCCAGTTCCACTACACTGTGACAATCATGCTACAATGCACATAGCCAGGAACCCTGTGTTCCATGAGAGCACAAAACATGTGGAGCTGGACTTCCATGTGGTAAGACATCACCTGACTTCTGGCCTCATTAGTCCCCACTTTATGCCTACCTCTGATCAGCCAGCTGATCTTCTCACCAAAGCGCTCTCAGCTGATCGTCTTCTGCATCTATCCAGCAAGCTCAACGTACTCAACAAGCTCAATACATTGAGCTTAAGGGGGGGGGGTATTGAGGCTGGTTGATTGATCATGGTTCCATCGAGCTCAAGTTTGAATCTGGGGTCTGTTTGTCAAGTTTCATAGTTTAGGGTTCTTTATTTAATTTTCATTTATGTACTTAAGTATAGTTCAGGGTTCATTGTGTAATTAATAAATCTTGGTTTTACGCCTTTGTTCATTTTCAATAATACAAAATTAGGATTAGCTAATTTTGATTTCGTTTGTCAATTTCCGAGCTTTGATCGCCTCCGATGAGCACGTTGTTTAGTTCTCTTCATCGATCGCTGCTCAATTCTACACGTTTGAGTGTGGAACCTTACCGTTGAGCCTGTGAATTTCATTGTTGAACCTTTGAAGGCAGAGACAACTACGGGTGATTAAAAGTATTCTAGAAGAATATTGTGGCCAATAGAGAAATATGTCTAAATTATAAAGACGTTATTAGAAGTCTCTAATTTTATATAATTCACAATGCACGATTTATAATTAAAAAGGATCGGACAATAGAGTTGAATAACATTAAACAACACATAAACATCGGGTAATATGTTGTGAACTACATCAATTAGCGGGAACAAAATTAGATGTAAAGTGCGTAAATAAATCTGGTGAATAACCAATGTGCCCTTCATCCCTTAGTTGTTAAAATAAATTAATGATTTTATTATCGATTTATGTGACCTATTAGATGCTTTTTTTTCTTCCAAAAGGGGACTTGCCCTTAATTTATTAAAGGAACCATACAGCCTAGTTCGTGTCGCTTACACGATAAGGAGACTCTCGACACAACACACAGGAAGGCGTCAAGGAGCCTAAAATGAGCAAAAGACCACCCTTCGGGAGGCACTGCTTCCATCCTTGGGAAAAGAAAACAACATCCTCAGGCTAGCAACAAGCTGCCATCACGAGAAGAAAGACAAATAAAACTGAACCAGCTAACGAATAGAGAACATGATAACATCATCACTCACATTAATTGGTAAAACTAAATTCTTTACGCAAATCCTACGTTCCGAATTTGGACACACAGCCCATAACCTGTCATTCGCAAGTGCACGATTCAGAGCAGTCGGACGATCATTATCCACCATGGCAGCGGCGATTGCCGCATTATTCACAGTAGGGCAGCACTTGCGAAAAGAAATACCACTAAAATGGGAGATAAAAGACAATTTTTTCGACCTCTCATTCCAAGGCACTTCATAATCCGTGTCCATCCAAGCCATATAAGAGCTAGAACTCACTACCAAAGAGATAGCTAGGCCTTTGCGCCTCCCAAAATTAATGCACTTACGTAATAAGTTTAGAAACTCATCGAAGGTACCAGTCGTAGATGAATGCTCTTTAAGAACGAACCTGCAATCACCTGAATGATCACGATAAATCGCTCCTCGCAGATTTTCATCACCTTTCCTGACCCACACGACATGAATGGTAAAACCATCATTACTTAGACAAATACGCCATCTTTGCCGTGAACCTGCATTCTATTGGTAATAGGAATTTTGAGTACCTGAAGCATCAATTCGCCTTCAAAAGAATCCTTATACTTGTGAGGAATCAAACTTGAGAGAGTTTGTCCCCAGCCTATGATTCTTCTTTTCACATCATAGGAATCGTTTCTATAAATAATGCTATTACGATGCTTCCACAGCTCCCACATAGCGCAAGAGACCAGCCATATTAAATGATTAGATTATATTAGATTAGATTAGATTAGATTAGAGGATACAAATAGTTCATAATTTTCATGTGAAAAAAAGTTTTATTTGATCCCTCTCCAGATCAGTGTTGTGAAAATCGGACCGGACCGGCTGGTTCGGCCGGTTGGACCGGGAACCGGAACGGTTCGGTTCTGTCATCGAACCGGAATGTAATCGAACCGGTCAAACCCAGTCAAGACCCGGTCAAACTCGGTTGGTTGACCCATTTTTTTATTAAAATCATGATTTGATCGGTTCAATCGGTTCGATTTGATTTGCAAAAATATTTATTTAATTTTGACTTGGACAAGACTCGAACCCAAGCCCCTCTTAATAGTTACCCCCTCTCCTTCCACCAAGCTAAATATGATTATTGTTTTATTATTTGTTTCAAAATGTATATTCATTTATCAAATCTATAAAATTTATTACTTATTATCAATTTTGCTAGAAATTCAATTAGTCTTAGAAATCCATTATTGTTGTGACTTAAAAATTAAGACTAAAATTGTTATTGTTGTATTATTGATTTGTACTTTATTAAATTCTAAATTTGTTATGGTATGTTATTGTAATCCGATCATAAACATGTAATATTTATTCAAGTCATAAATATGTTAAATTATAATATCATATATAAGTATTTTATTTTTATTTTTTAATTTGTTCGGGTCAAACCTGTTCGTTCCAGTTGAACCACTGACCCAGTGACTTGACTGGTTCGATTCCCGGTTCGATTTTAATAACACTGCTCCAGATAATAATTTTCATATAGAATTTTTTTTATTTATGATCCCTTTCCCTTAGTCATAAATAAACAAATATGGATCATGAAAGATTCAGAGTAGTTAATATATAGAAATTAATAATAATTTTATTAATATCAAATATAGTCAAAATAAATAATTAGGAAAAGAGCCCCACCTTTCGGTCCATTGGACGTGAAGGAGACGATATTCATTGAAACTCTAACTGATAAGTACTATAACTTATTACGGAAATCAAATAGGCTATCAGTATGCAGACTCCACTTATCACCTCCACGTCTCCCACAGTATGACTCGTTGAAGGAAACTGAATCACACACGCGCGACTCCGAAACCAAACAACACTTGCTCAATCAGCCCCACACGTACGACATCACCTTATTCATCTTCCGACACGTGCCAAAGCTGTACGTCAGCGCGCGTCCAATAACACATACGAGAAAATGACGATAAATTGAAGCACGAGACATCAATGACAATATAAATTGAACCGTCTTCTTCGGAGTCCACGTCTTCGCTGCTCTTACGCTCTTCTCCCTCTCTCCTCGCCCTCGCTCTGCTTTCTCCATCTGCGCGAGTCAATCGCGTAATCTGAAAGGTACGAAGCTCCTCGTCTTCGATTTGTTTATGTACTGCAGTCGTAACATTGATCGTGTGTTTCCTAAAAAATTAAACTTGATTTGGAAATCATATGCGGATTTTGTCGCGTTTCGTTGCTCGGAGCCCTAATTTCGTTTCCGTGCAGTGGGATTTGCTCGATCCGAGAGGTTTGGTTGGGGTTAGCTGCTCTGATTGGAGAAAGATGTCATCTTTGAGCAGAGAGCTTGTGTTTCTCATGCTTCAGTTCTTAGATGAGGAAAAGTTTAAGGAGACTGTGCACAAGTGAGCCAGCCCTTTCTTACTATTATTTTAAGTTAAGATGAGCCATTCAAGTTGAAAAGGGCCATAAATTGCTAATTAGGTTGTGTTGGATTGACATTTGGTGACATTTAATTGAATTGGAACCACTTGTATATATTGTCGAGTGATATGATGACAGTGATGAAGTCATAAGATTTTTTTTCTATTTTGTTAACTGTGTTGAATTTTGTGTATTCAGGTTGGAGCAGGAGTCTGGTTTTTTCTTTAACATGAAATACTTTGAGGAATGTGTGACTAACGGCGAGTGGGATGAGGTTGAAAAGTACCTATCTGGTTTTACAAAGGTGGATGACAATAGATACTCCATGAAGATTTTCTTTGAAATTCGCAAGCAGAAATACCTAGAGGCACTTGACCGGTATATTTCTAAATTCTCACGTGTCTTTTCCTATGTGACTAGGTCCGAATAAACACAAGTTCGATGAACTATGGACATTAGTTGAGCACATTTGCAGGACAACTCCTTCTCCCATGTTAATCCATTAGCTCATTTGATATTCTATTTGCAGCCATGATAAGGCCAAAGCTGTGGAGATTTTAGTGAAGGATTTGAAAGTGTTTTCCAGTTTCAATGAAGATTTGTTTAAGGAAATTACTCTTCTACTGACTTTAGGAAACTTCAGGTATTGTATTTGTATTTAGGATATATCATATTCACAAGATTTTTGCATCATGGTGTCCGATATCATCACCACATGTCTGAACATATTTATAAATGTTTATCTTGGATTCACATATTGTATCTCATTTATTGACTAAAAGCGTTATACTGATGTAAGTGTATAATACTAATAGTAGTCATATCATTATTACTTGTATTTTCTTTTGATAATCAGGATATTCATGATTAGTTAGCGTTTGAACTGTTGCGCCTGACATACCGTCTCTTGATTTCCCCACACAGAATGAACACTAAAAACATCTTCAATTCCATTTACTTGGAATATTTAGTCTTATTGCTAAATACTGAGCAAACTTTTACTCTCAGGGAGAACGAACAACTTTCAAAATATGGAGATACTAAATCTGCCAGGGCTATTATGCTTGTTGAGCTTAAGAAGCTGATTGAGGCAAATCCACTTTTCCGTGAGAAGCTTCAGTTTCCCACCTTAAGGAGCTCGAGGTTACGGACTCTGATTAATCAAAGGTAGTTTTATTGACATAATATTTCTTATCAAGGTTATTCCACAAATAGAAGTAATTAATTTTTTGCACGTGTTAGTCTTCCTTTAAGCTGCTTGCACTTTTCTCTGTCGTCAAATTGCAGTTTGAATTGGCAGCATCAGCTTTGCAAGAATCCAAAGCCAAATCCTGATATTAAGACTCTCTTTGTTGACCATGCTTGTGATCAACCTAATGGTTCCTTGGCACCATCACAGCCTAGTAATTCTATAATGGGTTCCATTCCAAAAGTCGGTGGCTTTCCGCAGCTAGGCGCTCATGGTGTAAGTTGAAAAGACTCCTCATAAATCTCTTGTGGGGAATGTTCAGTCTTCAACTTTAATATTTTAGAACTGATCAAATGTGTTATTGTGATTATTAATATTTTAACCTTCTGCAGCCATTTCCACACGCACCAGCACCTCTTACAGCATCTCTTGCTGGATGGATGGCCAGTCCATCATCTGTAACACACCAGGCTGTTCCTGCGGGACCTATGGGCTTACAAATTTCTAGTACTCCACGTAAATATTTATATTTTCATGATCAGTAATTTAACTTAAGTTTTCTGTTCCTGACTTAGCATTTTTTTTCAAATTTAAGGTGTAAAGTGGTCCTACTCTTATATGTATTATTAAATGTAGTTTGAAGTTCAGAAATCGAATTATGCATTGAAATCCAAAATTATTCAAGAGTTTCCTTAGTACAGCGATTGGACAATTATGTTTACTATTCTAAATGACTAATGAGTATGTTTATTTTATTTCCATACTTCTGGTATTTTGATTGAATGCTCATTGCAGCTTCTTTGCTCAAACATCCAAGGACTCCCTCTAGTAACCCTGCCATGGATTACCAATCTGCTGATTCTGAACATGTGCTCAAAAGACCCAGACCTCGTGCAATGTCAGATGAGGTATATTGTTACCAGTTTTCTAATTTCTAATTAGCATACAGCTGTTCATAATTCTTCACGACGGACTTGGTTACATTACAACTTACAACACTTTATGCTCAACATAGTAGCTCATTTTATTTATATACCTGGAGAAATACTCACTCCTTCCCTTGACTGACTTTTGCAGGTCAACCCCCCAAATATCTTTCCAGTCTCGTATCCAACCCAGGGCCATCCTCATGCTTTACACTCTACTGAAGATATACCCAAGACTGTTGTAGTGAGCCTGAACCAGGGTTCTACTGTTAAGAGCATGGACTTTCACCCAATCCACCAAACTCTGATTCTTGGTGAACACTCCTCTCCTTCAACTTTTTCTTTGTCATGAAAAAACGAAACGTGTGTGCAGATAACATGAGAGTTCTAGACAAACATGAAACTATATATGTGACCGTTCAATCTTATGAACCGCAGTTGGAACAAATACTGGTGATCTTGCGGTGTGGGATGTCGGCAACCGAGAGAGGTTGGCTTCCAGAAACTTCAAAGTTTGGGACCTTAGATCATGCTCAGTGGTACTGCAGGTATGGACAGCACGCTTCTATATCCGTCTGGGTGGCTAACAGCATGTGTTATATGTGTTTAATTCTGTTTTGATAACTAACACGACTGTTTGATTATAACATGACAGGCATCTTTGGCCAGTGAGTACTCTGCATCAGTAAATCGTGTAATGTGGAGCCCTGATGGTTCTCTGTTTGGTACGTGAGGTCATACGAAGTGGCGATGTATGCTTAATTTATTATTGTTTTCAGTTGGCCTCAGAAACACTGTTGATTTGAAGACTAAGAAATCCGATGAGTATCAGTTTAAATAATATTTGAACCCAGTACACAACGCCCTCGAGTTTGATGCTATGTATTAGAAAAGAACTTGTCATATAGTTTGCATACGACAAAGAGTTCATGTAGTCTTTTTGAATACCATTATAGTTGTGTGCATTCGCTAAGAAACTATCGTCACAGCTGATGGTTAAAGAAATGTAGTTTTCTTAATAGATGGTGTTAGCTTTTCTGACAAAGTTTCTCTCATGTTGTGCTTAGGTGTTGCTTACTCGAAGCACCTCGTTCAGGTATTTTCTTATCCTGGAGGCGAGGATTTACGAAATCACCTAGAGGTTTGTGCTCTGTGCACCATGTCTTTGCTGTTAGCCTGTTACCTCTGTTTCTTACATACTCCTCAATTGTGCCAGATTGATGCACATGTTGGGAATGTGAGTGACCTGGCATTTTCTCATCCTAATAAGCAACTGTCCATCATAACCTGCGGAGAGGACAAAATCATAAAGGTTCTGTTTTAGTGCATTTTCTCTATGCCAATAAGGATTTGAGGATTGCTGCTAATGCTAATAGCCTTTTCAGGTGTGGGATGCTGCCACTGGTGCTAAACAGTACACTTTCGAGGGTCATGAAGCTCCTGTCTACTCGGTGTGCCCGCATCACAAAGAGAACATTCAGGTAAACTTACTTCTCCAATGAGCCCCCGGATGCTGACTTTAGGAGGTTGCCTTCATTTATCTAATATTAGCACATGGATATCTTACACGAAACCATAATATTTCCTATTTCTATGATCAGTTCATCTTTTCCACGGCCACTGATGGCAAAATTAAAGCTTGGTTATACGATAATATGGGGTCAAGGGTTGACTATGATGCACCTGGGCGTTCTTGCACCATGATGGCCTACAGTGCTGATGGAACAAGGTACATTGTTAAACCAGTCTGCTATTTTTAGGATGATGATGAATTTATGCCAAGCATTCTATTAATTTGTTTGCACTTATGGACGCACCTACATATTTGCGCCCTTGAAAATTTTATCCAAATAGGCGGTGTTGGTTGTACATCGTCATTCTTTCTTACTGTATCTTGGATCTATGACGACGACAACTGCTGTTTGTTTAATCCTTTGAATTGAGGATGGTTTTAGGTTATTCTCATGTGGCACAAGCAAAGATGGTGAGTCACACATTGTCGAGTGGAACGAAAGTGAAGGGGCTGTGAAGAGAGCTTACCATGGCCTTAGCAAGCGTTCAGTTGGGATTGTTCAATTCGATACAACAAAAAATCGTTTCCTGGCCGCCGGTGATGATCACGTTATCAAGTTTTGGGACATGGACAAAGTTGATCTCTTGGCGACAGTTGATGCAGAGGGTGGATTGCCGGTAATGGCTGCTTAGAGCTTCGGTATATGTTGTGGAGTATCCTGATGTATGCTTTTCTCTCAATTCTTGATACATTTTACTTTTGTTGTCTGTTAGGTTTCTCCTTGCCTTCGATTTAGCAAGGATGGAATATTATTAGCCGTCTCAACCAGTGATAATGGCGTTAAGATACTTGCAAATTCTGATGGCGTTCGAGTTTTACGTTCTATCGGATCTCGCCCTGTCGACATGTCAAAGTCGATTGTAGCTGCAGCAAAGGTACAAATTGACTCGACTTAACTTGGATTATGTCATTGCTTCGTCAATACCTTTGACAAATATTTATAATGTAGGGCCCTGCAATTACCACCGCTGGTGCTTCCAGTTCAACTGTTGGGACTAATATAAGTATTGTCAATAAAAGTTCACCCATGATCACCGCGGTTGGACAGGTATACTGCCAAATTGAAAGATGAAGGATTTTTTTTCCTGAATCGTGTTATTTAACTTGAAACGGAAATAAAATACTTATAGGTTTATTCTGTTCTTAAAAGCATGTTTTATTTATAAAGTGATTTTGGTTCTCATAACTTACATATTTTCAATATTCCATATCCCTTGCCCATCTCGTAAGTGGACATCTACATGCTTGTGCAGAATGGAGATAGTCGCAGCTTGCTTGGCGGAAGAATTGTGGATGATGCAGATAAATCATGGAGGCCAACTGAAATAAACGAACAATCCCAGTTGCGCTGTTTAAAGCTTCCTGACTCCATGTTGGCGGAGAAGGTATGTTCTTGCTTTACGAGTGCACCCTTTGCATTGTGGATTATACAACTGACATTTTTTCCTGTTTGTTTCAGATTATTAGGTTAATCTATACTAACTCAGGCAGTGCTATATTAGCATTGGCATACAATGCGGTGCACAAACTCTGGAAATGGCAAAGGACTGACCGAAACCAACCAGCAAAGGTGTGCGAGAACTTTTTGATTGTTATTCATTGACCCATTTGCTCACATCTCGCTTTATATAGCCATGTAATTAGAAAACTTATGTTCACAGTGAAGGATAAGAAGCAACAACCCAAATGTTTACTAAAGAGGCAAATTAAAAAGTTTTATGCCATGCATTCTGAATTACAACAACTTTAGTATTGTTGTTGACAGTTTTCCCATTGTATGATGGTGTTTCAGGCGACGACTAATGTGGCGCCTTTGCTATGGCAACCTGCTAGTGGAATAATGATGACAAATGAGACTAATGAAACAAACTTGGAGGAAGCAGTCCCTTGCTTTGCTTTATCGAAGAATGATTCCTATGTGATGTCTGCGTCTGGTGGGAAAATATCTCTATTCAACATGATGACATTCAAAGTAACCACATGGAACTTCCTATTCAATTTTTGTGCTTCTTTCTGTAGATTATCAATAGTAGAAATTAGGAAGCCTTCCAGGTTCTTTGATCTTTTTGTTTAACATGGTCTATTGCTGTCATTTGCGCAGACAATGACGACTTTCATGCCCCCTCCACCGGCAGCTACATGTCTTGCCTTCCACCCACAGGATAATAACATAGTAGCTATCGGTATGGAAGATGCCTCGGTTCAAATCTACAATGTTCGGGTGGATGAGGTACTGACCTGAACCAATGGCTAATCTAAGCCATTCGGGTGGCTATTATTAGTTTTCCGTTTTCCCCGGTTATGTCAGGGGATTTTAGTGCTTGCTGAAGGTTGCTAGTCCCTGCTCTTGAGCATGGATTCGCAACCTTTGATAGTTGTTATGACGAGGATGGGTTGGCCGTTGTAGGCCTGTGCTTCAATTTGAGTGTATGTACTGAATAGAGTCATTGCGTAGTCGATGTCCTACTTCTGTACAATTTTTACCCATAAAAAAACCATAGTTTCATGTTGCTAAAAAAATATATATTATGAGCCATGACTGTAGATGCTTTAATAATTAAAAGGAAGGAAGATGAAGTATGATTTCAGATTCTTCTATATGTTCTTATCCATTCATCAAATTTCGTGTAGGTAAAAAGCAAGCTCAAAGGTCATGAGAAAAGAGTAACTGGACTTGCATTTTCAAATAGCTTAAACGTTCTTGTTTCATCTGGAGCTGATGCGCAGGTATAGAACTTCAAACCCACTTAGATGGCTCTAGCATATGTTTGTTCCTGATTCCCGAATCTTTTGCTCCCTGCCTAATGAATAATACCTTTATTTCTGCCTTCATTGAACCACTGGGCTAAAGACTTGCTCAATTTTATACGTTTATTTCTGCATGCATGGTTAATATGTCAAAGATCATGGAATTCAGTTAAAGATTGTTATGCTGGACATTTCGGTTTAACTTGTACTATTAACTTGAGAGTGTATATGTTTGAACATTTATGTTTATCAGATATATTTTAAGGTGGATCAAAATGTCTTTTCATAAGATTGAGTTTGTTTTTGCATATCAAATCTATTATCTAGGTATCCCTTGTCTCCAAAACATCACATTGAAGTTGGATAACTTTAGAATTGCGCAAAATTCCTGGTCAAGAGAAATGTATCATGTTAATTCACCTTGATGATACTATTAAGCTGATGGTAAATTTATCGAAAAATGCTGAACCTTGACTCTTACATTTTGGTTGGTTTTGCGTCATATTAGATGTGCGTATGGAGCATGGGCGCATGGGAAAGGCTGGCAAGCAAACATTTACAGATCCCAACTGGCCGAGTTCTATCTCCTCTTGCTCCTACTCGTATTCAGTTTCATCAAGATCAATTACATTTTCTTGTTGTGCATGAAACTCAACTAGCATTGTACAAAGCACCAGAATTGGAATGCCTGAAGCAGGTTCTCTCTCACTGCCATACGGGCACACACAGTCACTAGCTCCATGTTTATAATTTTGAGACAAACTAATTGTGAATTGACTTATCTGATAGTGGTACCCGCGAGAAGCCACCATCCAGATCACAGATGGGGTGTACTCAAGTGATAGTCAATCAATTTATGCTAGCTTTGATGATGGAACAGTAGCCGTTTTGACCTCCACCACGCTGAGACCCAAGTGTTTGATCAATGTTACAGGATGTATACCTTCAAACCCCAGGTAATTTATCCACGTTTACATCTTCAACAAAAATAACACTAGTAAATTTCAATCTCTTTCTGATATCTATCTTAATACATTGTAGTTTAAAGTCATATCCAACTGTTGTTGCACCTCATCCATCCGAACCAAATCAGTTTGCGCTGGGATTTTCTGATGGTGGAGTTGTTGTCATGGAGCCGTTGGAATCTGAAGGAAAGTGGGGCACTGTGCCAGTCCTCGAGAACTCAGCAAACCATGACAGTGCATCTGCAGTTGGGTCAGACCAACAGCCTGCGAGGTGAGGATAACGGGGAACTCGAAGCCATGGTCAGGGCACATATAGCTCAGGTTCTTCTCATTTTAATTGTAGGTGTAAGGTGGGTAGTGATTGTAATTTGTAAACCCTGAAGATGGTGATTGTACTTGGAAGTTATGAGTAGATATGTTGGGCTCTTTTCTATCTTAATGCTTGTGGTCTAGTGAAAAAACCACAGTTTTGGATGCTTCTGATCCATAGAGAGCTTGACTAAAGTTGCATGTGAACATGTTATGTGTTCTCCATATATGTATAAAAAAGACTGATTGCTGAATTGGTACAACAATTCTAAACTTTACGATAGCTATGAAGATAGCTTTATCATCTATTATTTAGATATATTAATCTCCGAAGCACATTTATCCTTGCAATGAAAATATGCTACTTGGGGGACTCTTGACCTCATAATAAATTATTAAGAGATTAAATCATTCGATCAAAACCCTATTCGCAACAAATGGTACTTTGTTTGGTTTCTTAGACTATGTACACCAATGACTTTTAGAGTCATGAAAAATAGTCATAAGAGGTGACCCAAAAAATCAAGCATCACACTAATGCTTTTTTGAATCATCAAATATAGTCATGAAATTGGTTGTCAGGTGATCAATTTTGAATTTTGGTCAAGAATTTTTTTATGAAAATAATCAATGACCAAGTGACACGTATATAGTTCTAAAATTTAATTTTGAATTTATAACTACTATATCTTACAAATTACAAATACAAAATAAATATCAATGTTTATAATATTTTTAGATCTACAATTAGACATGCATATTGACATATTTCCAAACATTTAAAAAAAATTATATATCAATCGTGAGGCCAGATCTGGTGCAAAGTAAATTTTTGGTACAAAATACAAAATTTGTCAAAATCATTTTATAATTCGTCAGTTTATTTTATAATTCATCAAAATTCGAGCCGAAAAATGAAAAAAGACGAACCGAAAAATAAAAAGACGACATAATTCGTCAGGTTTATTTTATAATTTGTCACACACAAAAACCCTCAAAAAATCAAGATTTAATGTCATCCATTCAATCACAAAATCAAGGGATATGATTAGTTTGTATTTTGTACCAAAATATCAACTTAGTACCTGATTCTTTTCTTATCAACCCTTTCAAATATAAGAAGAATGATGAACTTTTTTTTTTTGTCATGAGTGTCATACATATAACCAAAATTGTCATGAGACTTTTATGATGAATGAAAAAATGACAAAGAGAGATGAATGACCATTTTTTTTGTCACTGGTATCCATGCTCTAACTTATCACTGTTCTCAATTCTGATAGCTGTGGAGCTCCAATTCATATTAAAATTGTTACTAAAATATCTATATGTGCAGCTGTACAGCCTTTACAAATATCAGCTTACATATATACTATCTTAAATTTTCACAAAGTATGTCTTGAAGTAATATGAAGGCAGGATGGTTGGCAAGTTCACTTCCAGTCATCCAGGTCTCATGGTATGGTATCTAATCCTCTGACTCAGAATCCGAGTAAGGTGGGCAAGACCCGTCGTCAACATTTGCCATGGGATCAAAAGACGGGGAGCCAGGGTCCATGCATCCAGACACAATGTCCAGGTTACAGCGGTCACCCTGCATTCATTTTTCTTGTACCATCAGTAAATTGATCAGCTGGTAACGAAATTCGACATTTATGATTTTGAAGCTTACTCCTTCAACTGTCAAGTTGCCAATCATAGCGCATCTGGTGATGATAATTTCAGTATCCGGAAAGATGGCTTTCTCACATGCACCCTCCTTGTTCAGCTCCTCGGCCAAGCCCTGCTCAGAAAATCAACTACCTCGCAATGATTACTACTAAAAGTTTGTTGTTCGGGTAATATAATAACCAGCTGGAGAACAAATATCAGAGCCAATGTATCTCACCTTGTTGAAGAATTCGATCGGTTTGTTCTGCAGTTCCTTTATGGGTTGAAACTGTAATCTGTAAGGACCATCCCAGTCCGTGCCATTCGTAAAGGAGAAGATCAAGTTCAGGGCTGCACAGAAAGGAAATATAAAACTGTTTAAGTTCAAGTTGCACAAGACAGAAAGCAAAGAAACTTCATTCACTTCAAGACGGATAGTGTTGCTAGTAGGATTTGTGTATCAACCGTGCTTAGGAATGCATATCTGGATGGTGTAGATAGGGGAATCGGCTTTGCCTCTACTCTTCTTCAACATAGCTCTTGGTTCCCCGCCACACATAATCGGCTGGTTGAATCCTCCTGCAACCGAATTTCAATTCAGCCAGAATCTGCCAAGTCGACTATCATCACACAAGAAGAGATGATTGATTACCATTGAAACCGATTCCATACTCTTCATTGGGGACTAGAGAAGTTGCGGCTGGATTGTAGAAAAGCTTCAACTTCTCACCCTACAAGTTGGGGACCACATAACAGCCTGTGTGAGAATGTGGAACTTGGAGTTTGTACAAGATAGAGGAGGGACTTACTGAAGTTGGTGGAAGGCCATTCATGGTTTTCCAGTATACCGGAGCTCGTCCAAGCTCAAACTGAGCCCAAGTAGGCAACACAAACCTGTCGCAATTAAAATTAAATAACAGCAGAATTGGATTCCCACACTAAACACAAAGCCTAGCATTTTATTAATTAGTAGACACCGCTTACTCCTTGATTTCCTCTTGGACGGCCACAGGAGCAGTGGCTACTGCTGCTGCTGATACAATAGCTGCTTTCTTGCCACTTCTAAGTCTTCTCACACACGTTGATTTACATGAAGAAGTCCTCAGCTGCAAAGAACTGCCCAGAAAGCGACCCCCTGATCACACATTTTGGTACATCAGTCCATCTGAATCAATAAAATTCTACAAAAGCAGTTTACAGCACATCGCATCATACAAAAGGTACCCCAAAACACTCGGTCAGTAGACACATAAAATTTGCAATAAAATAGCATAAAGAGGTGATGAGTAAGATTTATGCTTACTGCTGCGGCTGGTGGGTGCATATGCAAAGAGGAGGGATTGAGTGGTGGAAGCCGCGGAAGTTGCTGCCATGGCAACACAATTCAATAGATTATTGCTTCAGGCCGGAAGTAAAATACTATTCACAAAAAGGGAAAGGAATGAATAAAAGATAAGGGGAGCCGTAGCCGAGCTGGAAAAAAAACAGGACAAATATTAAAAAAATCAAGCAATCAAAGAATCAAACCAAACCACATGTTTTGAATCGAAGAAAAAAAAAAACCAAACCACATGTTTCTGCTCTCATTTTTTTTCTTCCTGAAATTGTGCATAAATATCTTCTAATCAACCTCTCTGGGACATACATCGAATGACATATAATCACCACTAGAAATCCCATGATATAGAGAGAAAAAAATTATTTTTTAATTTCATGGAGTCTCCTTCTTACAGCGTGTATATATAATGATAGAGATAATCATACAATAAATAAAGTATACTTTGGTTTACGGTTGAACATGCCTGATACTTGTCTTTTAGTTATAGATCAAACGAACCCTCACATTTGTCAGATTGGGAGCCTGAACAATGGCGTGCTCATCCTTTGCTGTTGCGAAAAGTAAACATTACGCCTCAAAGCTCAAACCTTATTCAGAATCATCTGTTTTCTACTTCGTATCTTAAGTGTTGGAAGTATTGCTTATACACACTGGCGGAGTTACTGAACAAATATACTGAATGTAGATATGATACGAATAACAAATGAACATTAAACAAAATTGATAAACAGATTGGATGGAGTCACGTTTGACGCTTTCCTTAAAGCAGGATTGCCGCCCTACCGGTGTTTGGGACTGAATGGCAATATGCTTCCCAGGATAAAACTATCCTCAGCAAACGCTTTAACCGAAGCTTTGCTGAACGAACCACTGATGGTCTTTAGCTATCACTCACGACGAATGAAAAATGAGAGAATAATGGAGGAGAGTTGATTGTGTTTTTCTCCGATGATTTGAAAGTGAAGAGTGAGCCTCAATTTATAGGAGAGGTCAGCCTCTGCCTCATAAATCCTAGGCGGCTGATGATACATGATCCAATAGCCATTGGAAGATCAAAAACTCATTGAGATTCCAAATACGACTAAAGGTTCATTATCCAAGAGCCTTGGGAGACCAATACCACATTGATATTCGAAGTGTTGCTGATGGTTCGTCAATCAAGTACATGGGAAACACCCAAGTAGTTGGTTCATAAACCAAGAGCATTGGAAAATACCAAATTTATTTTGAGGTGTTCTCCACACTCAAATTAGGTCTCAAATGGGGCGCACCACCATTTTCTTCACTCATTTAAACACATTTTTCAACAATCCCACACATGAAGAAAATTGAGTGGTGAAAACGATAAATCATAAAAAAATTGATAATCAGGACTCGACTCAATGTGGTGATAACTTCTACGGTTGATATCTGCATAGGATAGGTAGGCTACACCCTTGAACCTTCTCTTGGGAAGACATGTTCTCTTTACTGACTATTGAGTAGACGTGATAGTCTTTGAACTGTTCGTCTTATAATGTAAACGAAAGCCATGTCCCCCACAGATATCTTCCTGACAATACTTGGTTCTTACTGGTGGGTTAATTTCTGGCCATGACACCCCTCTCCTAGTTCTGTAAGAGTTTCTAAAGAATTAAGCCCTTTGAATTCTCCTTTGAATCGGCCTCACTTCTCTCTCACATAGGTGATTCTTTCAAAGTAATCCTGCGTTACCCATTTGAATCTCACTATTCAAATTACTAGAGTCATTAAAAGCTTCGAGCTTAGCCTCGTGCAGGAGTCACTGTTTTATCATGGAATAGGATTGGGTTGTTACCCCCACAGTGACCTCATAGTCTTAGCAGTTAGGTTGCCCTTTGAACCAAATTCTTGGGATCTCCAGTCATCATGGTAGGGTTTTCCGTTGCCTCGACTTTATTGCCCAAGGGCTTAAGCCTATGTTTTGATATTAGCAATCAAAAGGCTTCAGTCCCATTCCCTTTGTCGTCTTCTCTACTTGGTCCCTAATTAACCCTTTGGTTAACGGATCCGATATATTTTCTTTGGACCTCACATAGTTAATGCTTATGACTCCGGATGAGAGAAGTTGTCTAATGGTATTGTGTCTTCGACGTATGTGTCTAGACTTGCCATTATACATGACATTCTGTGCTCTACCAATTGTTGATTGATTGTCACAATACAATCATATTGGTGACACAAGATTTTTCCAACTAGGAATATCCTCTACAAAATTCCTAAACCACTCTGCTTCTTCGCCGCATTTATCTAATGCCACGAACTCAGCATCCATCGTGGATTGAGTTATTAGAGTTTGTTTCGAGGATTTCCACGACACGGCTGTATCTCCCAAAGTGAATACCCACTTGTGGCCTTTGAGTCTTGTATATCAGATATCCAACTTGCGTCAGTATTTCCTTCAATGACTTCGGGATATCTGGTATAATGTAAACCGTAGTTAATTACGAGTAAATCGTAAATACTTCAATATTCTTATGATTGCATTCTAGTGTTCTGTTCCTGGATTACTCGTATATCTTGCAAGCCTACTCATAGTATAGGCAATATCAGGTCTTGTACAATTCATCAAGTACATTAGACTGCCTATAACTTTTGAGTACTCTACTTGGGAGACGCTTTCTCCTTTGTTCTTAGACAAATATTGATTTATATCTATAGGAGTTCTACATACTCCCAAGCTTTATTTTCCAAACTTGTCTAAGATTTTATCAATATAGTGTGATTGGCCTAATACAAATCCATTTGCCGTTCTTGTAATTTTAATCCCTAAAATCACATCGGCTAGTCTCATATCTCTCATATCAAACCTTGAGTTTAATATGCCCTTAGTGGATTTGACCAATATTTCATTGCTTCCTACAATGAGAATATTATCGACATATAGGCACGGAATCACATATCCAGATCCAGTGTTTTTAATGTATACACATTCTTCACACTCGTTGATTCTGAATCCGTTTGACAACATTACCTTGTCAAATTTCTCATGCCACTGTTTTGGCGCTTGTTTCAGACCATAGAGAGACTTTACAGTTTACAAACTTTTCTCTCTTGTTCTGGTACAATACAACCCTCAGGTTGTTCCATATATATCTCTTCATCAAGATCTCCATTTAAGAAAGCAGTTTTCACATCCATTTGATGAATCTCTAGATTGCGCAATGCTGCAATAGCAATTATCATTCTAATGGAAGTGATCCTTGTCACAGGCGAGAATGTATCAAAATAGTCTAGACCTTCCTTTTGTCTATACCCTTTGATCACAAGTCTAGCCTTGTACTTTTCAATAGTACCATCTACTTTCATTTTCTTAGTGAAAATCCACTTGGAATCAAGTGATTTGCATCCTCGAGGAAGATCTATTAGCTCCCACGTATGATTGTGCAGAATGGAGTCTAGTTCACTCTTTATGGCTTCTTTCCAAGAAGGACCTTCAACCGAGTTTATTGCTTCATTATACGTACGAGGTCCTGCCTCAACCATGAAGGTAAGAAACTCAGGTCCAAACGAAGTTGAAGTTCTAGCTCTTTTGCTTCGTCTTGGTTCCTCTAGGTTTGTATCCTCCTCGGATACTTCCTCTTGTTGTTGAGATATGTCTCTCATATCTTCATTTATCACATAAGGTGAACTAGGACTTATTTCCTTAGATTTGTAAGGAAATATTTGTTCAAAGAACGAAGCTGTCTTAGATTCCATAATGGTGTTCTTGTGTATCTCAGGATTCTTCGATTCCATACATAAGAAATCTATAGGCTGTACTATTTTGTGCATATCCAATAAACACACAGTCGATTGTCTTTGGTCCTATTTTCATTCTCTTAGGAATGGGAGCCATCACTTTAGCTAAACACCCCCACACTCGCAAGTGTGTGTATGAAGGTTTTCTCCCTTTGAATAATTCATAAGGAGATTTTTCCTTCTTCTTCCGGGGTATCCTATTCAGGATATAATTAGCCGATAGCACGACCTCCCCCCATATTACCTAGGGTAATCCTGAACTAAGCAACATCGCATTCATCATTTCTTTGATAGTGCGATTCTTACGTTCAGCAACACCATTCTAGGCAACCACACTTACAAGTATTTTCAATAAGACATCGTTCCATTGAATCACTTATAAAGATACTTATGCTCGTTGTGAGGTATCTAATTCAAAAGATACTCTGCTGATAAGATGGTCTCCCCCACATTCCTTGGGATAACACGGAGCTTACCATCATTACATTCATCATCTCTTTTAGAGTACAACTTTTTCTCTTCCAAATACGATTCGATTTGAGAGAATATGATGAAGTGATCATGCTTTCTTCCACTATCACTTTTCTCTTACTCATCAAGTTGCTACTCAATCTGTGACATGCTTATCCTCAATTGTCACAGCTGTGCTATTTAAGCAAATATTTATAATAATTTGTACTATCATTAATGAAAGTCACAAAATACTTGTTATCACCTTATATCTCAAATCATATAGCTCATTATGGGTTATGAAAGGAGTTACTATTATATTTGCTTCAATGCATATTTACATTTGTGCTTTTGAATTGACATTTGGATATATAATCTAAATTCATCAAGCACTATGATAGGCACTCGTGCCACTCAACTAGTTGAAACTATACCCGCAGGTATATTCCTGGAACCAAACTTACAAATTTGTTCCTAACCGTAGTCATCATCTAAGTGTGACCGCCCACACTAGGAGTCACCATGAGGTTCACTCCTCAACTTATAATTCAGTCCTCATAATTCAACCTCACTTGATTGAAACTTATCAAATTCAATCTATCTCAATCAAATGGAGTTCATATGAACTATGCCACACATTTGATTGACCGGTATGATAAGAGTTGAACCGAGCGTTCTTGAATCAAACCAAAGACTTTAGTTTATCAATAATCCTTTTTAGTCTAAGATTGTGTAGGCAATCAAGCTAGCCCACAACTCTCATTGAAATTGATTCACTCTTGAATCAATTGAGTCCGCTGCTGCTTCCATTGAAGCTCATATGGTTAAACCACATCCATCGACTACTCGTCTGAGTCTAAATGACGTCCTCCGCCTGGCTTGGAATTAAGGTGTAGTACCCATGGTGCTAACCCCACCTTGGAGTCACAATTGACCCAACCTCAAATCAATTGAACTAATTCAAATTGATCCAGACCATCCGATTCAATCTAAAATGAACCGATTCCTGTTCTCTCAACAGAAACCCTGGTCGCATTCTTTTCTTGCAGCCGCTGCTGCCATATATTTGATCAATCACAGATGCATTTGTGACAGCTCTAGCAACTAGTCCATTCTCCGAGCCCAATTGATTCGGCATCCGCCTGCACAAGCAGTGGAATCATTTTCTATTGAATCAATTGAGCCAAAACCCCATTTTAAGGTTTCGTCACACTGAACAACGTTTGACATCCTTGTGGGCCGTGACATCCTTCCACGAATGGCTCTGTCCAAATAAGCAAGAATTTAGTCACTGTAAATTCATGGACAGACCAAATAATAATTATGATGGGCACAAATTAAAGTATCTCAAATCGTGTTAGTCTAATCCCCAACACTCCTCTCTCCAAGCAACTTGCTTCGGTTTCTCCATCTTTGCCAAACTGTTCAGTAAACAATAGGATGAAACAGTCAGCATCTAAGTCACATCTCAATCCCAATCGGACCCAAAAATTCAGTTAGGTTTTTATCCTCAAATAAAACGATGTTCTCCTGAGTGATGCAGATCATTCCAATTCCATAAGCATCAATCATGCTCAACACTGCCAACGGCGATGTTGATTCCCTGATTCCATAAGCATCGTTCATGAACCTGCGAGTTTAAGAAAACAATCAAATTCAATTTGAGCCATTGTTTTCTCGCAAGGCCGGAGCGAAATCCCATTCTGGTTTCGCAGCAGTCAGCGTTCAAGCTTGACATTCAAACAACAAATCATATCTGTTGGAAAATTGACGATAGTAATTTTATTGATCAAGCCAACTTCCATTCGCAGATCACCCCATTCCTCCTGCGAAAAGTCTGAGACTTCAGAAATGGAAATGCATTTCACCCTGTTAGAAACCTAACAACCAGGTGAGGTGAGATTTCAGAGTGCTAGAGTCATGATCAGTGCATAACATAAACGTTTTATGTAAACACAGAAAACAGTGAGCAACTCATCTACGGATGCACTGGCCGGTTCAGCGACCTGCAAGGCTCCCTCTGCTACCTCCAAGGCATCTACTTTCTGATCCGATTTTCCCATCAGTTTCTACCAGATCTGTCTAAAAACATTCACAGATTGTTTTTCCTTATTCATATTTCTATACAAACGCAGATTGTCAATAACTTCAAACAATAACGAATCCTGCTTTAAGATTGTTGGAAGTATTGCTTATACATACTGGCGGAGTTACTGAACAAATATACTGAATGTAGATATGATATAAATAACAAATGAACATTAAACAAAATTGCAAACTAGATTGGATAGAGTCACGTTTGACGCTTTCCTTAAAGCAGGATTGCCGCCCTACCGGTGTTTGGGACTGAATGGCAAGATGCTTCCTAGGATAAAACTATCCTCAGCAAACGCTTGAACACCGAAGCTTTGCTGAACGAACCACTGATGGTCTTTAGCTATCACTCACGACGAATGAAAAACGAGAGAATAATGGAGGAGAGTTGATTGTGTTTTTCTCCGATGATTTGAAAGTGAAGAGTGAGCCTCAATTTATAGGAGAGGTCAGCCTCTGCCTCATAAATCCTAGGCGGCTGATGGTACATGATCCAATAGCCATTGGAAGATCAAAAACTCATTGAGATTCCAAATACGACTAAAGGTCATTATCCAAGAGCCTTGGGAGACCAAGACCACATTGATATTCCAAGTGTTGCTGATGATTCGTCATTCAAGTACATGGGAAACACCTAAGTAGTTGGTTCATAAACCAAGAGCATTGGAAAATACTAAATTTATTTTGAGGTGTTCTCCGCACTCAAATTAGGTCTCAAATGGGGCGCACCACCATTTTCTTCACTTATTTAAACACATTTTTCAACATTAAGTTTGACAACATGAACAGATTTCATTCGCCTTTTACACTTTCCTCGGCTTTTTGGCTAACGTTAATTATTTAGTATAGTATTTTATGCTCCATATAACACACGTAAAGTCAACTGTGTTTTCTGGTATAACTCAAAACTTCTACTAATAAACCCTCTAATTTTAACTAAAAGTTCCATTAATTTGATGGTCCTCGGCTAGCAGAAAAATCACATATCCAACTGCACAACTTGATAGAAAGGGTTGTGGTCTAGCGGCCCTAATTTTGGTCGATTGATCAGTAGATCGACGGTCCAAATCCACTAGACGCATCTTATAGCATGAGTTTGGATTATTCATTTGGAATTTAATTTTTTAAAAAGTTGCGCAACTTATAAAATGCTACTTTTATTATTTGATAAAGAATTTATTATAAAGAGAACTCACTCACACTTCACTCTCTTTTTGTAAATCATTTTGATCCTATTACTATAAAATAATGTTCTAAGAAGTTTCACATAAATATCTCTTCCTCACCCTTCTCCATAATCTTCGAGATTTCTCCATATTCTTCTTCATTTTTTATTCATTTTCTTATGGCTTAATTCTTGGATCATATTCTTGATTTTGGACTTATACTTAAGTTTAAGTGTTATGCCCAATTTAGGAAACATTTCCAAAATTGCTCACTTTGAGCAATTTGTTTCCTGTTGTACTCAATCCCAATTTATTTTCTAAAATGCTCACATACCCGAAGACGATATTGACAACATCGTCTTATACTTGAGTGCGCGTGTCATTTTTACAACATAAGTGATAGAGAGTCGGCACTCAATTGTCACATAAGACCTAAGCGATGTTAGTAACAACGCCCAAGATTGATTTAGAGCAAGTGTTGTACTCAATAGTGCACGAACAGAGATGGCGCAAGTGACGGAAGCGAATAAACCTCGACGGACGGGGGTTTGGGGTCTAAGAGTTGTGCTTGACAACCAAGAAACATTTTGGAAACCCTTTTCAGATTCAAAAAGGGGAATTTTAATTTTTTAAAACAAAAAGTCTAACTATCGACTAGGGTTTTAAATAATAAGCAACTCAAGGTATTCGAAGTTTAAGGTAAGGGATGCTACAAAAAAGATAAAGAAGATGAAGATGAAGAAAAAAAATCCAAAGTACTTTGTTCGATTCACGTCTTTTTTGATAGTTGATTTTCTGGATTAGGGCACTAATCGGTCGAATTCTTGACCTATTATTCACTTCATTTGATGATGGATGATATTTATTTTCCCAACATTTTATCGTCATTTAATCTCTTTTCTAGTGTTTCAGGTCAAATATCACATACCTAAGACTTTTGGACTGCACCTCCTGCTGCAGCATCAAGCATATAACACTCTAGTGGAATCATCCCATCAAGAAAGCTCTCAAGAAGAAATAAATCTGTTAATCCATGGTGTGGACAGCTTCCCACAAGGTCATCAAAGCGCAAATAATACTCATATAATGTCTCGCCCTGGAATTGCTCAATGGTAGAAATTTTCTCAGGAATTTCAAATTGATAGGATGGCGGCGAAAACTTCTTTAGAAATCGGGCTCGCAGATCCGATCAAGTACTTTCACAATTTGTAGATGATGAGTAATACCACGATCTTACGGAGTCAGTTAAAGAAAATAAAAATATTTTCAACTTAAACCTCTCCAATGACTCTTCTTTAGGCTTTATGCGGCAGCACACGGAGTGGAACGTTTTTACATGTGTCACGAGGTCTTCTACAATTGCACCTCCAAATTTGGGGAGACGCCGAATCATCCAACCCTGAACCTCACTGCCATCATCCTCCTCATCGTCTTTGTCATCACAAACTGCTCCACTATAATAAGAAGACACAGTGAATCACAAAACAAAAAAACAAAAAAAACAACTTCACCGAAGCACAGCTCCCCCGACAACAGCGCCAAAATTTGACGCGCGTCGTCTGACGCGTCAAATTTATATTTATATTTCCTGCTAAAAGCTAGTAAAGCGGCAAGCAGGGTCGAACCCAAGAGAGCTGGTTGTTGAAGTTGTATCTGAAAACAAAGATTAGGGACCCAACTTACCTTTTGCAGGGTTCTAAACTTACCATCAAACATTCTAATAGGGACTGATCCTACACCTTTTATTTTCAAGACAGTTTTATCACCAAGTTTAACCTCACCTCCATCATACAAATCTAGTTTATCAAACAAGTGTTTATGAGGAGTAGCATGCATTGAACAATCAGAGTCAAGAATCCATGATAAATCATTCGTAGCACTAGAAACACCAAGCAATTCATTGTCAAAACTAGACCCAGAGTCACACACATTGGACTGACCAGTTTGTTGGTTTCCCCTCACATATTTACCACTCTTAATGTCATCCTTTTTCTTCTAGCAGTGATTAGTATAATGACCAATATTATTACAGTAAAAACACTTCACCTTGGTGCCTTGTGGGGCACCAATTCTATCAGGCTGCCTAGGGACATTTTAAGAGTTATTATTAGGTTTATCAGACCTATTTTGCTTAGAGGGAAAACTCTTCTTACCCTTGAACATCATCACTTCATTTTTAGGCTCAGTCTTAGGTCCATACTTAGTCTTAAACATCTTAAGGGACTAATTCTTCTGAATTACAATTTCAGTGATCTTACTTAGTGTTAACTCATCTCTCCCATATTGTATCCATATTGTATTACATCCTTAACAATATCAAACTGATGGGGAAGGGAATTAAGGATAATCACAGCTAGATGTTCTTCTTTTATAGTGTCCTTACATCTATCCAAATCTTGAGTTAACCTAAGGAAGATGTCTAAGTTTTCTTGGATGGTCATATGAACATCCATGTTAAAGGTGAACAATCTACTAAGAAGTGAAATCCTATTAGGGAGAGATTTAGACAAGTATTTTCTTCTAATGTTTCCCATAGTTTCTTAGGATTATCTATTTTCATCACTTGTCTGGCTACATCATCTGTTAGTCTAATCATAATATAAGAATGTGTCATGTCCCTCATCTCTTTCTTAGCATCATCAGTGGTGGGAACTACCCAATTTTCCTCCACCGCTCTCCAACACTTTTCCTTGATTAATATGGCTTTCATCTTAAGTGACCACATAGAGAAATCCATATTGCCATCAAATAGCCTAAGTCTAACAATATCAGACATGATTGCAAACAAGAAAGATCAAGGCAAGAGACTTAAGCACAAAACAGGGCAGCGACACAAAAACAGGGCAGAGACACAAAAACAGGGGAATATGATCACACACAGCCAAGCACTCAATTAAGCAAACTGAGCAGCAACAACGTATGAACCCCAAGAGCTATAACACACAGCATAATGTGGTCTGGTGCCCGTCCGGACTCAACAAGCCACAGGGCGGAGCGACATAGACACCAAACACAATTATTGATCCAAGAATCACCTTATAGCACCAAGATCAAAAATGATAGATGCTAAAAGGCTCTGATACCACTTGTAGATTTTAAGTAATCAACTTATATGCAATTAGGCTCAATTCTTGTTAAGAGTTCTTCAAACAAACAAGAAATAAAAGGGAGCACACAAGCACATTTTACTTGGCGGGCAAGCCCTACTCCAAGGGATCTCAACACGGGGACATCCGTCCCAACATCCACTATAAGCAATCAACCGTTTCAAATACAATCAACACGAGTTTGATATAGGGCAATCAATCTAGGTTTAAAGGGAAGCCTAGAAACTGAGGTAAGGGAATGGAGGGTTTAAAGCCCCCTCCGAAGCCCCTGGGATATGCAGAACGTTGCAGACACCTTAGGCTTGAAAACCCTTTGGCTGACCAACTCCAATCGATCGTCCTCGGATTCTCTCAGTCTCGTACTCACACTCGCACTCGCTTGACTGTCTTCAATAGAACGCCAATCGACTAATTCATTGGTCCACAAACTTAGTCGATGTTCGGCGAGCCTTCGACGAACCTCTCTGAAATAAATCGTAGCTTCGTTCTGTCGCTCTTTGATTTCTGGATTTTGTCTTTTTAACCCTAAATCCCCAAATTTGAATGCCTTAAACCCAGCTGAAGGCTTCGACGAAACGCATTGTTCCATCTTAACCAAAATATCAAACTCCAGCCTGGAAACGACGACGCTCCACTAACTTTGACCTTCGACCCAAAACGATGCAGCTCCAGAGTAACTAAAAAATCGAACTCTCGCGCCTCAGATCTTGATCTCTAAACGTTGTCGTTCAACTTACTTGAACTCTCTTCTTCTCAGCCAAACGCCGACGTTCCATAAAAACTCAAACTTACATGTTTACCGCTTGATCAAAATGTCGTGGCTTCGATGGTGGCCTGAGAACAACTTCAGCAGAACTTCATCTCTTCTCCCAGCAGCACCAGAACTCCAACAGGCATGAGGCTGGGGAATACCAAGGCAAAGCTATATTACCTAAATCCTAACATATATACCGGCATGGATTAAACTACTGCTTTAATCAAAACTTCTTTTCCGGCCGTTGACAAAAATTTACTCTTCCAATCATTGATTTTCTTCCAATTTTTCTCTGTTATACAATTAAATACCTCAGTCTTCCTTTGTCCCACAACCAACGGAAGACCGAGATATTTAGAGTGACTGCCCACTTGTCTAAGTCTAAGAGAAAATACATTTTCTGACTACTCCAGATTGATTTGCTGACCCGAAACAATCTCATACTGTAGCACACTTTGATATGTATAAATTAGCAAATTATCTCCTTGTCCTAACTAGCAATTATGAGACAAATATGATGCATCAAATAGTCAACTCAACACAAATAAGTTATTGCCAACAAGGGTGTGGCATGTGGGTTAATGAGTTCACCCTAAGATGGTTGGATCCTTACGCATTGGATTCGAATCCTGGGGTCATCAATTTTCTTATAATTTTCTCTTCATCGTCCCGCCTTGCACGTGGATGCTTCCTACATCCTTCATGGATGCTTCCTCAAGATGGACGTGCCGAGTCTTGCAACGGTAAAGATGTCTTGCTAGAGTTGCAGAGATCAATGTAAGACGTCATTGCATATAATATTCTAAGTTATTGTACCCAGGGTCGTGACTGATATAGGGGTGGATGGGGCGTAGGCCAGGGGCCCAACTTGTTTAGGGGACCCATAATTTTTTAGATTAAGTTAACCTGAGCCATGCGTAAAAGGGAAAAATAACCTCACAAATTTATATTGGGCTGATGAGATTGAGGGGCCCAAATATTAATCAAGCCCTTTTTAAAAACAAAACTCACATATCAAATACGTATTGTGTAAACAAATTATCAATTACATACGGCAGTCAACAATCACTGTACACTCGCCATGGCAAGTCGCAATTCGCAACGCAAACATTATCGTTCATCACTCATCATCATCGAACACATCTCTGATTTGCAATACTCCGGCAGTCGGCGCTGGAAAACATCATCATTCATTAGCCGAAATAAGTTTTTCTAAGTTTAAATTATTAAAAAATTTACTGAAGGTGTTCAATGTTTCAAGAGAGATTGAATGGTCTTGTTATGTTGTGCATTCGAAAAGACATGCTAGAAAATATTGATATGATGTCATAATAAATGATTTTGCATCATAAAATGCTCGAAGAAGTCATTTTCCATGATTACTTTAATTTGAAATTTTGCAGGTTTTTGTTAGGGTTAACTACCAATACCTCTTAATTTGAAGTTGTTGTTGAAAGTCTGCATGTTGTCTTTAAATGGACATGTTTAAAGTTTGTGCTGAACTTGCTTTTGAGGTAAGCTATTCTAAGGCTTATGGTTGGATGTTTATGTGTTGGGAGTTCCAAATTTGGTCTACAGGATTCAAGCATATATTTATGAGACTTATTTTTCTAGTAAACTACAGTTTCTATAATATTAGTTTTTTTCTATTGCAGATTTGATTTTTTTGAAGGTCTCATTAAAGGAACTACATTGAGAAAGTAAGCACAACATAGCTCTTTCATACTTAGTTTGATAGCAAGTTTATCCAGGAGTCAAATAAACACCAATTTATGCCTTAGACATTTCTGTATTCGTATTCAGTAGTGTAAAATGAAAACAAATCAAGCTGACGACATATTGCATAAAACTCTTCATTGTGATCAGACCTGACAAGTAGGCATTTTTCGTGATTCTTATTGGTCTATCTTGTAGGGGGCAAAAATAATTTTTCCCAAGGACCCCGAGAATGATAGGCACAACCCTAATTGTACCCACCCACTATCAACAATAAAAAAAACACAAATATGTTATTATCCGCCATTCAATCTTAAGGTGAACAATTCATTTATAGTTTGCTATTTTCAGAAGAAAAGAAGAGATTGAAATTATATAAGAGATAATTCATCATTGTAACGGCTAACTTATTAGTTAAGTCATGACTGGTGGCCCAATAGGTGGCACTATGGCTAGGGATACCCTAACAAAAGAAAGAAACCAAAAAAAAAAGCAAGATTTTATAATTTTGACGTTGTTACTCAAGCCGACATGCCTGCTTTGCTGCAGATGTCCGACATGCCTTCTTGCTGCAGATGTCTCTAGAGTCTTCGTTGTCCGTGTTAAACGTTAATTAAGCAGGAGATGGATGATGTCATATAAATTAAGCAATGCGATTTGATTTCTCAACTATCTCTAGTTTATTTACAATATGCCAATGACTAATCAATTAGCTTTTGACCTTTCAAAAAAATCAATAATCTTGTCAAGCTACCAAGCTACCAAGCTACCAAGCTACAACTATATTGCAACTAATAATGGATTTGTTTATTTAGTAAATACAACCAGTAGGAGTATAGCTTGTTTGTTTGTGTAGCAGTTTGATTGCTAGGCGAATCATTGTACAGTTGATTGAACTTGTTTAGACCGTTTTAAAATGACACAATTGGAGATTGGACTGTCCACAAATTTCAAATACTCTTATCAACAAAAAAAAATTCAAATACTAATTATTTTTATCAATCCACCAGTTATATGTACAAATAAATTAATTAAAGAAAAAGTCAAAGAGTGGTCATATGATTGTATATCAGTTCCTTTGAGCATCACAATTTTTGATCATACGAAAGAGTCATGAGAGATGATTGAAAAAAACATGTTCTCACATTCAGGGGCGGACTCAGGAATTTTGATAGGGGTGACAAACGAATATATACTATCATATTAAAAAAAATTAGTTTCTTCGTTATGCATATGAGTTATTTGATCAAAATTGTTAAAAGTTTCTCTTTTAAACAATTAATAAATTGTTGGTGTTTTCAAGTAAAAAATAAGGAAAATCATGATTAAATTTTTTTTGATGAAAAGATTAAATCATAATTTAACTGACTCAAATATCATATGCAATTTAAATGTGATCAATTTGTATCCTTACAAAATTAAGTCCTGAGTGATGATATTTGATTGATTTTAATTATGAATGATGATAGAGAAGAGAGAAAATAGAGGAGAGAGATGAATAACATATTTTATATTTGAGTCATGATGGGATGCTCTTCCATCACCATTTAGGAATTTGTCCCATGGAAATCCTAAATTTCCGGGTCCAACACAATTAGATTAAAATAAGAATAAAAAAAAATTCGATAGGAGAATAAGAATAAATTTGAACACCAAAACTTAACGAGTCAGTTTTCATGTCACTATAAGAACCACTCAGCGTTCCACAAACTTATAATTGTTTCTCATACTAACGCTACTCACCGAGTTAACTCACTCATCCATCTTCACATTCTCTCTCTTATCTTCCTGCTTATATTCGATTCCTCCACTCGCTCCTAAATTAGCTTCAATCAGCCGCCAGCTACGATGGAGACGACAACAGCTATGAACGTTATCGACCTAAAGATTGATGAGGTGGTAGAACAAGTCTACGCCTGCAGCGGCCAGGAGGACTCCGAGCTCACCGTCCTTAAAACCTCTCTCTTCTTCGCCGGCGACGGCTTCTCCGCCTTCGACTCCAAAGGTGAGCTTATCTTCCGCGTCGAGTCGTACGGCCCCGACGCCGTCGATGCCAGCGAGCTCGTCCTCATGGATGCATCCGGCCGCTGCCTCCTCACCGTCCGCCGCAAGGTAATTAAACTATAGCTTGTTCGAATCTGAAATTCTGAAATATTGGATAAAATATGTGAAATGGATTTTTGAAGAATTTGTCGAAAATGTACTGACGTCGTCACACAGAGGCCGAGTCTGCATCAGCGGTGGGAGGGATTCAAAGGCGACAAAGCGGAGGGGCAGAAACCATTCTTCAGCGTAAAGAGATCGTCGATGATCGGACGGTGTGCAGTAACGGTGGAGATGTACACCGAAAGAGGAGAGGAGTATCAGATCGAAGGGTGTTTCGGGAACAGATGCTGCACAATCTTCAACTCAGGGAAGGAAGCAGTTGCGGAGATAAAGAGGAAAGTGGATGCTTCTGTGGATGTGCTGATGGGGATAGACGTCTTCTCGCTCTACTTGAAGCCTGGTTTTGATGCTGCGTTTGCTATGGGATTGGTGCTTGTGCTTGATCAGATCAATGGAGATGAAGACTTCGGAGGTGTGCATGGCGATGATGTTGATGACGATGGTGTCTCTGTGCATTCAACAACTGACCACTGATTTCATTCATACCCTAGATTCATGTACTAGTACTAAGAGACGTCACGACGTCCTCTATATATGCTCTCTGGCTGTTCTCAATTGTACGTTACAAAATGCTAGATGATTTTCCACCACATATAAATATATGTCAAATAAATGACTCGTTTCAGCAATTCTCTACCATCGATCAGAATATCAGATGTTAGAGCATATACACCCGTTGAGGAAGTTCTCTGTTTTGAGGACCTTCTCAAATAGCACTTTTTGTTACTATTTATGAAAATAGGATTTTCTATTTTCGCTATTTGTACAGCAGTTGAACATGCAGGACCTCCTATTACTATTCATACAATATTGAAATTTAAAATATTTGTAGATTGAAATTCAAAATATTTATAAAAAAAATCAATGTTAACTTGGCCGTTGAAACTACATAACTTGGAACTACTTGAAATTGAAATTACATAAATTGATTTTAATTAAAACCACTAAGTTACCTAATCATCGAAGTGTAATGGACGGTAACAATTCGGAAAAGATGAAGTGTTCTCTTCGGCTTCCTTCCCTTCATATTAGCGGACAATAGCGGCCTTCCTCTTTGAAAAGTATCTCTTTGATGTTGGAGTCATCGTTTCTGTATTCATTTGCATGATCTTTGTATCTTCCTCCAACTTCCTAATATTAATAGCATTTTGTTGAATTTGTTGAGTTCTATTCGCTTGCTCTCTTTGCCAATTCATATGTTCATTCTGGTTATTTGCCATGGTTTCTAAAACATCGTCTCGGCGTTGAGTTGATTTAGTCGCAGAGTATTTTCCCTTTCTCCTTGCCTCCTTGGCCGCTTTTACTCCGGGTAGTCTCACCGGACTAGATGAACCTCTGGTGTCGCTTTCAGGTGTAGAAGTTGTAAGATCATCAATACTTACACTTGGACCAGCTTCATGGATGATAACTTCATCAATCTCTGCGTTGGCTTCGTATGTATAAGTTGGGGGAGTACTTGTTGCTGTTTGAGCAAATGTTTGGTGATCCTTCACTTCTTTCCAACAAGCAAAGTGTTTGAACTCCTTATTTTTCGCGATATACATTGTTTGAGCTTTCCGTATCTATTCATTTTGAAATTAAGCAACACAATCAAACAAATAGAACTAGTTCATATACAAATCATTATTGTAATGAAATAATTACCTTGTCTTGCAAATTACATCCGGAATCTCTATTTCTTTCTGCGTAGGAGAGACAAGAACCCCAGAAAACCAACATCGACTTCACTTTGGCAAAACGAGAAGCGAGTGCATCATGAGACCTAGGCTCCTCCCTAGGTTGGTTACCACCCAAAAGCCAAGCGTTGTGAAAATCACTATGAATTTTTTCCCACAATTTGTCAACTTTCTGTCTAACGCCGGTTATTGGATCAACGGATTGCCGAAAAAAGATATACACAATTAATTGTACATCTTCAGACATAGACCAATTGGAAGACATTTTAAGGAAAATATTGTGTGATTTATGAGAGAAGTTAAGTGCATATTTATAGATGTGAGGAAATATAGCCGTTGGAGCAAAAAATGACCGTTAATATGGATCAGAGCGTGCCGCGTCCCAACTCAACATTACGAGTCGCGTTTGCGTCAGACATTACTCTTAATGTCTGAAGAGAACGCGGTCCTAACGTTATTTGCGATCGCGCGAAACTTCCCCAACGCGTTCGCTTCAGACATTACAAATTTATCGCGTTCTATTCAGACATTACTCCTAATGTCTAAAGCGAACGCGATTATAATGTCACAGGCGAACGCGCGGAAGGTCATTGTACTGTTCATCATCATCATCTCCAAAACAAAGTTCGGACGGCTTATTCGTTTCGAGCGATGATCGGAAGTTCGTCAGGCGATTGATAGGGTTTAATTGGAGTTTAATTTGAGTTTAAAACAACCCAATTGATTTTTGGAGAACGTCCGCACAAACGTGCTCGAGCCGCACGTCCTCGCGAACGTCCTCTGCCGAGAACGTCCTCTTTCAATGGCTGTTCAATTTTTTTTCCGAACGTCCTCAAAACCGGATAGAACGTCCCCAAATCTCATACCGGTGTATATGCTCTTACATTTCAGCTCAGTCGGAAAAAAATTCGGTACAACATAGTAATTTACTGTGAAGAAAAATCATGTCGTTTTTATCAATACTACGTCACTTTGATTAAATATTTTCTTAAACTAAAATGATGTCGTTTAATTGAAATGACGTTGTTTTACACCTGCAAAAAGGTGTGTTGCACCGGATCTGAATCTGAATTCAATTAGCTATGAATTAATTTGAAGTAATCGATTGACTTTTGATTTTTGTGTTTAATTAATTTATATTAACACAAGGTAAGAGAACATGATATGAATAAATTTGCACTTAATTTCTTATTTTAACTTTTATTTCCATCAAATTTTGTAATGTTCATAGTTCACTCCTCACTCACTCAAGATGATGAGTGTTCAAGAAAAGAAAGAGAGGTAATAGCAGCTAGAGCTAGATTTTGAAGTGAAAGTGATGCAAGCAATAATCTTTTGTGGGCCAAAAAGTGAGACCCAGTTTTGGTTGATCATTGGAGAAGGTAGAGAGAGTGCAAGTTTGAGAGCATGTGAAAGCCACAGTAGCTGACTGCCTGACTTTACAAAGCAAAATGGTTTAGGGTACCTATAGGGTAAAATCAGGATTGTACCTCTAGCATGGGCAAGTAGGGCATATCGGGGGTCCATTCCTTTAATTAGCCTTCACCAGGTGGCCGGATAGAGATGTGACACTGTACTAGTTCATTATTTACTCATTGATATGCTAGAGTTTTAATTTAATTATATTGAATGACAATAAACATAAAAATAAGTGGGGAAGTTATTCGAATCCTTACCTTTTACCTGAAACAAAAATCGTCGTTTATTTGCGCTATAATGTTTTCTGATTTTAAATTGCCTGTACCTTTGATATTTACAGTTTTTTTTGATATAGATATTTACAGTTGAGCTGTATGATATTTCACTGTCCACTTTAGACAAATAAAAATTGTTATAATGAGTTACCGCAATTGATTAATAACTTTAAAATAATTGTAATGGATGATATAGTAACTTTGAAAAATATATAACAAGATATTGATCACGATACCAAAATAAATTATTTTATATTTAGTCGGCCTTCTCAAAATTTGCATTTGACTCGCATATTATCGTTAATTTTTCAAACTCATGAACTTCTATTTGTAAATTAAATTTAACTATGTATATTTTTATTTAAATAGAGCCTCAAATTTAGCTTTTGCCTAAGAAATTGTAGGATATTTTTTCTATAAAGACCGGTTCTTTTAAAATTAAATTTGAACTTAATTAAATTTGAATATAACTTAAAATTGTTGTGAGGCAAAAATAGTTTAACTAAACTGAGGCAACAATGGTTGTGAGGGCGAAGTGAATTGCCAAGATGGTTAAGGCGCTTTCCCGGTGCTTGACAAGTTCAGGTTTAAGTCCCTATCAAGGTTTAAAAAATGAGTAAATATTAACTTCTAGAGCTTGAATTCATAAGTAAAAAAAGACTGATGCAAATTAATATTTAATTATTAAAATATTGTTTCTACTATTGGCAAGGGCCACTGGAACTGGAAGGGGAAAGGAACAGAGGCTTGCTGGGGGCTGTGGGCTGGGGCTGGAAAATAGGAAGAAAGTTCAACATGGACATGGGGACATTTATGACCCAACGGCCAATGAAACATCACATCAACTGCATTCATTTTGGTCCCAGGAATATAACATATCATGATGGTATATAATAATAATTCGATTGATTATCATCATGATTAAATTGGATAAATCGTTTGCTAACATGGTGGTGACAAATTAGTTGAAGTGTTGTTTGTAATGTTTAGGTTCCGGATTCGATTCCCGGTAAAAATATCGACTTTTTTGTTAGCCTATATTTCTTCTTTTAAGAAGTCTCCAATAAGAGATTCGCGCTTCAATTGATAAAAATAAGCGTACTAGATAGTGTAAAAAAATATACTGTACCGATATGTCATGTACTCATCAATAAAAAAATGGATGTATCTGTTGATTCATTTTGGAAGGATAAGGAAGATGCATGTTAAGCTAGCGCTGTTTTGTTAGTTGGATTGTTGGACTACGGGGTATTGGAAATTGGAATGTTAATTTGTTTTCTCTTCCTTATGTGATGTCAAAACACATGTTGCTTTCTGGGCTGCTGTTGTTTGAATATGTTTATGTAATGTCAGTTTCATTTAGGGGTCAATATTCAGCCTTAGGGTTCAAAAGCTCTGCACAAAGCCCTATGACCTACGAGCTTGAAGGCGGGTTCGGCCCTAGGTTGAAGCCCTATGACCTACGAGCTTGAAGGCGGGTTCGGCCCTAGGTTGAAGCCCTCGAGCCCTAAGCCCTAAAGGCTCAAAGTTGAACAAAGGTCGTGATTTCAAAGCACTGTTCGGCCCTCGAGCCCGACCTAACTTTGACCTAATTCAGCCCGGCCCTGTTCGCCCAAAAAAGCCCGACCTAACTATGATCTATTAATATTCGGTTCGATTCGACCTAAAAAAGCCCGATCGTTAAGCTCTTCCATATTTTAACTTGTATAAATTAATTTATAATATACTTAATCAATTTAAAAAAAAATACACAAATAACACAATACACTTAGTCAATTAAATTAATTTCTATTTGGTCAATGAAATTGTGTTTGTCACTGTTTATGGTGTTTCTCATTTACAAAAATATTTTTAATTTGACAAACATGATGATTAATCAATTTGCTTAGAATTTAAAATGAACAGCGCTTCATACCCCAATTACTGGAAGCCTTCAAATGAAAAGTGATGGAAGCAAAGAGTTAATTCTTATTACCGAAGGTATTGATACTAGGAGCTCAAGTCTTGAATTTAAGGATTAACAAATGACAAGTTGTTCATACTATAAGCTTAATTATTCAGAGTCTAGAGGATTAACAAATGACAAGTTGTTCATATTTCAGCCCAAAAAAGAATAAGATGAAATTGTTGCCGCGGATATTTTGCGTCTTTGTAATTATTTTATTGATGTGCTTCATAAAAAATTGTGATTTTTTATTGATATTCTTGATAAATAATTATTTTAAGCCCGACCCTAAGTTCAGCCCTAAAATTAAGGGTCGTTCGGTTCGGCCCTAAAAGCCTTTTCAATGTTCGGCCTAAGGCCGGCTCTAGGGTCAAGATTTTGAGTGAAGCCCGGCCCGGTCCTGACCTAATTTTTTTTAAAGCCCTCCAAACTTCATTTGTTCGGCCCTAAACCCTTTCAGTAAGGACAGGGCCGGCCCTGTCCTGCCTATTGTTGACCCCTAGTTTCATTCAACACCTAGTTCCATACATTTTCCCATTAACTAGTTTTTTCTTCCTCTACTGCGAATGCCAATCAATAATAATGTTGAATAAAATTTTTTTTTTGATAAAATAATGTTGAATAATTGATCCAGTTACTTATGTATAAAACCTTGAACTGCTGCTTTCGATCTGCTTTCATTACGGTATTAAAGTGGATTCTTGTGTCTTCATAGTTGGACATATCAATTGGAGTTTGGTTGTTGATTCCCATTGTCATTGAAAAGTAGGCGCTTTACAGATGGAAATGAAATTTAGATGATTGATGTTTTTTGGGACTTGGCCATCAGACAGCTCTGAAATGATTTTAACATGTGATGGGGTGTGTCTCGAAAAGCGGAGGAAGTTAGAAGATCATATTAACATGTCAGCCATGACAAATAAACGCACTAGCAAAAAATTATATACATCATGACAGATTTATTTGGGCCTTTTCGCAATTTATATAATGATCTTTGAGTCTATAAATTTTTTTTTGATGATATCAACAGGCTATACAAGGCTTACTTGAGTAAAGCTAAAGGAATTGGACAAGTTCAGGTAGTCTAGGATTAGCATCCAACTTGTACCAAGTAATTTCTTCTGATCTCGCTTGTCCAGTCAGAAAATTCGCAGCACAATTAACCTCACGCCTTGAAAAAATAACCGAATAGCTATGGTGCTCCGACAAAATCTTCATGACATCAGTGTACCAGGGGATCTTGCAAACTTCATTTAAGAAATTGAAGTAAATAACTTGCACCAGGGCCATGCTATCTACTTCAAAGATGACATCTACTACACCATTTGGCCTCTTATGTGACTGACCACTTTGGGCCGCATAAGTTCGTTTTTAGCCGCATAAGGTCTTATGTGACAACGGTCAGTCACATAAGGACCAGTCACATAAGTTGTGCCGCATTAAGTATAGTGCGACAGAATATTCGTCCTCAGTCATATTAAGTCTAGTGCGGCTGACCTAAAAAGTGCCGCATAAGTACATGGTTTGTCGCTTAAGTAGATTTTAGAAATCATCAATAAATTCCATAAGTTAGCCGTTTAAGTATCAGTAGTGCAATGTCTGTCACACAAGAAAATATAAAATGATAATACGATCAGCCGCATAAGTGATAAAGGATGCTATTTTTTTGTCACATAAGTGAAGCCAATGTATTCATGTCAGTCACTTAAGTGTTGCAAGGATACTATGTATTGTCACATAAGTCAAGCTATGTGGTATTATCATAAGATATCAGTCACATTAGAGAAAATATATCATCCCTGTTTACGTCAGCTAGGTGACAAACGTATTTTTAACCCTTTATAGTTGTCAAATTATGTGTTTTAGGGGTCAAATCGTAGTCAAACAAAATGTATAAACCTTGGTAAGCCAAGGGTCGATCCAAGGAACAGGTGTGCGATTACTAGCAAACAATGTGACCTATTTAGCTACTCCGATTAAAAGAGGTTTGTTTTGTTGTGAAAATCGCAGAAATTAAATAACAGAAAATAAAAGGTTTGTACTTATCGGAGAAAGAATTCCAGAATCCATACTTCACCCGTGCTAACCCCACTAATCATGCAATCATCATCATGTAATTCATCACGCAATCGAATATCGAAATAAACCAAAATAACACTAGATAAGCCGCCCATCCACGGATCATTATCTAGATTAATCTCAATCGTTGAACGCCGCCCATCCACGGATTATCAACGATCTCGATTTATTAAACTACATGTTTTCATACAATTTTATACGATCCGGTTAATACCTAGGACCCATCCATCTTTTGGTAATTAACCTAAATACGATCTAGCATGCAAACATCCCATTCAATGTAAATACTTGCAAGAACGATAAATTAAGCACGATGAAATTGAATATTTGATTTGCATTAATGACAAACACTCATATGATCACATGAAGAGTTGGGTACAATGCGCGGGATCCGTAGGATCCTAGAATAAAAAGACTACTCACTACTCATGGTAAATAAACCGAGAGTAGTGTTGATAAAGAGATAAAGGACGAGGAAACCGTAATGACGCGGGTTCTCGTTGAATCCTTCAATCTCTCACTCCGTCTTCTCCCAAGTTAGGGTTTATTAATCTCCGAATAAGCACACTTTGATCTGGTCGTTGTCCTTCTAATTTATAGCTGATGGACCATAATTATACGAATCAAAAACACAGTAAAACTCACCAAATTAGACTGTTTGTCTATCTAACTTCTACTTGTTAGTCCCGATTTATTTCTACAGGGTATTTTGGCGCTTAGAGAGAAAACACGCTAAGGAGAGGATTTTACGCTGAAAAGATATTAAGAGTCAATCCAAGGTCAAGATCAGACGCCGAACGAAGAAATCTCAAGATCCTGATGTTGAATTACTCAAATTAAATTCAACCGAGGAACAACCAAAGTCAGACCGGAGAAAAATTGGATTGATAGTTTTGTGAAAAGACTGCACAAAACTGTCAAAACTTATCCATGGAACAAGGTGACCGGTGGCTTTATGCATTGGATGAGTCATTGGGTGGCCTTCCTCCCCTCTTCCTCCTACATGACCGGCGGCTTTGAGAGCCAAAGCCACCTTGCCTCCTGACAGATGCTTGTCGTCACAGCAAATGTGCAAATAAATTTATAGTCCGCTACTCGCGACTACACTACTGGGTAGCAAGTGGTAAGTAGGGGTCGAACCCAAAGGAGTCAGTGTGGATTAGTTGTTTTTACGGGATTGTCACGAAAGTAAATACAGTTGGGGGTTGGGTTTGAGTGTTTTGGGAACTGAAAGTAAATTACGACAGTTGATATTACGATTAAAGGAAAGCATTCGGTTTTAGGGGCCTTGTATTATATTTGTTTATCATTGACCGCTAATGATCATGCCAAGTGTTCAAAGATGAATTGAGGCTATTTCTAGCGCAAGACATGATCATGCTAAGTATTCAAAGATGAATCGAGGCTATTGCTAGCGCAAGACTTGCAACACCATTTAAAACACTTGTTCTAAGCAAAACTAATTCCTCCTTTCGAAGTATCTTAGCTGTAAGTGCATCCACTTGATCTCCCAGTTACGTTATTGACCAAGTGGTGTTTTAGATAAGTCGAACTCCTCGATAATTTTTGCTTGTGACAGCTTCCACTTACCGAGTATGATCACGAATTTCCACGGAAGAGCTTTTTGCTTGTCAGGCACTCAACCTTGGAAACTCTGACTTGATATATGGCACATAGAACAAGTATTGAATACAAAGGTATACTAAGAGTAAAGTCTAAAACATTTATAATACAAGTGCGCCCCTTCTACCGAACTACTAGTTTAGCTACTATTCATCGCGCTAAACATTATAACTAAGGAAATAAAAATAGTTGAATAAATACTAAGAATTACTTATAACCGTTGAAGCGCCAAGGGAGCTATCCTTTATTTCCAAAGCGAAGAACAATTTTATTGAAAATGAAGAGAGGAGGGTTAAGCCCTCTCTCTCTCTAAAGTGTATACAAGTATGGATGGTGTGATTCAAATGAGGAGGAGAAGCCTCATATTTATAGCCTAAGGAGGAGGAAATGGAGGGATGAGATGAAGGCATGTGGTGTTGCATCCAAGGGTGGAGGAGGAGGCTTTGAAGATGTGGAGGAGGAGCCACCACTTGTCACCACCTTGTGGTGGCTCAAAAGCCGCCGGCTGCTGTGAGGTGGAGGGAGGAGAGTGGAGGAGCCACCCATGTGAGGAGGAGCATCCCTTCTAGAAGCTTGTGACCTTTTCACAAAAGCCATCGGTTTGACCGGAACTGACCGGAGCTTTGGCTGGAGCTTCTTGGATTTTGGAGAGTGTATTCTGAATGAAAATGTCATTCTAAGATGATCTCAAGAAGGAACCTAAGCCAAATTCCACTTGGAACATGGTCGAAATCTCAAATCCGATGAAATTGCCCTTGTTTGGCCTTTACCGGGCTCGGTGCTTTTGCCTTGCGTTCTTGTCCAAATGCCGATGGATTTAGCATGTTTGAGTGATTCCAAGTCATGATCCTGAGATTTCTGCATTCAGCGTCTGATCGTGACCTTGGATTGACTCGTAATATCTTTTCAGCGTAAAATCCTCTCTTTAGCCTGTATTCTCTCTTAGCGCCAAAATACCCTGTAGAAATAAATCGGGACTAACAAGCAGAAGTTAAATAGACAAACAATCTAATTTGGTGGGTTTAACTGTGTTTTTGATTCGTATAATTATGGTCCATCAGATTACCCCACACTTTTAGTTGTTCGTCCCGAACAATGCTATTAAAGGGCGGCACTAAGTAAGTTTTTAAAATATGAAAGTTTGAATGTGGGTCTAGATTTATCCTAAGTCATGCATTACTCACTTATTACCAAATTAAACTGTGTAAATAAATAGAAGGAACTTGATACTTGTACCTTCGTGCCGAGATGCAAATTATATTGGATGTCTCGGGAGATAGTCCTTTTCAGGTCCTGGCTTGCATCCTTGGGACTGTCTCGCACTATATGGTTTCCTTGTAGCTTTCTCTAGCACGTGATTCGGTTCGGGTTTCAATGGTTTGAGTACTTTGATTTTCTTTTGGCGAGGGACTGCGTTTGTAGTGAATCGGCCTTTGGCCTTTGATTTGACTTTTTGAGGTACTTCACTTTTGTTCGGTTAAAACCTTCACAATTTTGGGCCTTTGGCCTCTTGATTTGCTTCTTCGAGCTTTTCTCCTTTTTGTGGCTTTGCTAGTCCATTTTCTCAAGCCTTTTTGGGAGGTCCAATCATCGCCCGCAAGCCTATGGAAATACCTCCCCGCTCCTCTCGTTTTTTGCCGTTTTCGCGCGGGTCAAGGTGTGATGTGAGATCCACCTGTGTACATAAACATGTTTTCTTTTTTAATTTTATCTTTTTGAAAATATGAACGTAAGAATGTGAAAAAGATAGACCGAAATTTATGCATTTACCTTGTGAAAATTCAACTGTCTAAAAACTTAGAACGTAACTTCTCATTTGTCCCTTTGTGCTGAGATAAACTAGGGATGTTGAGTTGATAGAAATGCCCTAGAGAGGCTTGGCAAGCAATCGAAGGATCGAATCAAACTATATGGTTTTTGAAGTCAGTGGAGGCTGCACTTCAGGTTTCAGTGAAGATTGAAGTCATCTCCGCCATGCAGTGTTTATGCAAAAAGAAAAAAAGGCGAGGACGGGAATCAGACCGTCCTCTCTCTAGTCAAAGTAGCCGAGAAAATAGATGAGCGACCCTCATCTTGACCCGCGCGAACAACAACGATGAGAGGAGCGGGGAGGCCGGTATTTCCATAGGCTTGCGGGCGACGATTGGACCTCCCAAAAAGGCTTGAGAAAATGGACTAGCAAGCCACAAAAAGGCGAAAAGCTCGAAGAAGCAAATCAAGAGGCCAAAGGCCCAAAATTGTGAAGGTTTTAATCGAACAAAAAAGTGAAGAACTCAAAGAGTCAAATCAAAGGCCAAAGGCCAATTCACTACAAAAGCAGTCCCTCGCCAAAAGAAAATCAAAGTACTCAAACCAGTGAAACCCGAACCGAATCACGTGCTAGAGAAAGCTACAAGGAAACCATATAGTGAGAGACGATCCCGAGGTTGCAGTCCAGGAGCCTAAAAAGGGCTATCTCCCGAAACATCCAGAATAATTTGCATCTCAGCACGGAGGTACACGTATCAAGTTACTTCTATTTATTTACACAGTTCAATTTGGTAATAAGTAAGTAATGCATGAATTAGGATAAATCGAGTCCCACAGTCTAATTTTCATATTTCAACAAACTTACTTAGTGTGCCGCTGACAGAACCGCTTGTCGTCAAAGCGATTTGTGCAAATAAATTTATAATAGTCCGCTACTCGCAACTGTACTACTGGGTAGTACTTGGTAAGTAGGGGTCGAACCCAAGGGAGTCAGTGTGGATTAGTTGTTCTTTGGGGGGGGGGGTTTATCCAGCGAGAGAGCGTGTTTTAGGTTGGTTGGTTGGTTTTAAAGCTACCAGCTATATGATTGTTTGATTGGTTGGTTGGTTTTAATACTGAAAGTAAATTACAGATTTAATAATTAAGAGAAATGTTCGGTTTCAGGGGCCTTGTATTATATTTGTTTATCATTGACCGCTAATGATCATACCAAGTGTTCAAAGATGAATTGAGGCTATTTCTAGCGCAAGATATGATCATGCTAAGTATTCAAACGATGAATCGAGGCTATTTCTAGCGCAAGACTTGCAACACCATTTAAAACACTTGTTCTAAGCAAAACTAATTCTTCCTTTCGAAGTATCTTAGCCGTAAGTGCATCCATCTGGTCCGTCATTTCCAATCAAACCAGATGGTGTTTAAGATGAGTCAAACTTCTCAAATAAGCTTAGCCATTCAAAGCATCCACTTATCAGTACAAGTTTACGAACCCCCATGGTGAGCTTTTCCATTCCAAGCGTCCCCTCAACCATGGACGTTCTGACTTAGTATATGGCACATAGAACAAGTATCGAATACAAAGGTATACTAAGAGTAAAGTCTAAAACATTTATAATACAAGTACGCCCCTTCTACCGAACTACTAGTTTAGCTACTATTCATCACGCTAAACATTATAACTAAGGAATTAAAGACAACAGTTAAATAAATAAATACTAAGAGATACTTACAACCGTTGAAGCGGCAAGGGATTCTTTATTCCAAAGTAATATTACATAATTGTGCCCACAAAAGCTAGAGAGATTTAGAGAGATTTTGTAGAGAGAGAAGCTCTCCACATTTTGGGGTGTGTTACAAGTGAAGGGGAGGCTTGTATTTATAGCCAAAGAGGAGGAGAATGGAGGGTGGAGATGGTGGGCATGTGGAGGAGCATCCAAGGGTGGAGGAGGAGGGGAGGAGCATGTGGAGGAGAAGCCTCCACATGGAGAAGGAATAGTGAGCCGCCGGCGGCTTTGGGAGGAGGGGAGGAGGAGCCGCCATGTGTCCCTCCATGTGAGGAGGAGCATCCCTTCTAGAAGCTTGTAACCTCTTCACAAAAGTCATCGGTTTGACCGGATCTGACCGGAGCTTTGGCCGGAGCTTCTTGGATTTTGGAGAGTGTATTTTGAATGAAAATGTCATTCTAAGATGATCTCAAGAAGGAACCTAAGCCAAATTCCGCTTGGAACATGGTCGAAATCTCAAATCCGATGAAATTGCCCTTGTTTGGCCTTTACCGGGCTCGGTGCTTTTGCCTTGCGTTCTTGTCCATTTGCCGACGGTTCTAGAATATTTGAGTGATTCCAAGTCGGTTCCATGAAGGATGTTAAGGCTGATTTTGAGTGTAGCATGGTCGTGACCTAGAATGACTCGTTCTTCATTTTCCGCTTAAAAACTCCTCCTTAGCGTGTTTTCTCTCTAAGTGCCAAAATACCCTGTAGAAATATATCGGGACTAACAAGTAGAAGTTAAATAGACCAACAGTCTAATTTGGTGGGTTTTACTGTGTTTTTGATTCGTATAATTTTGGTCCATCAGATCACCCCACACTTTTAGTTGTTCGTCCCGAACAATGCTATTAAAGGGCGTGCACACAATCCATGTAAAAACTTTGAATATGAAAGTGAGACTATGAACTAGATTTATCCTAACTCATGCATTACTACTTATTACCAAATTAAACTGTGTAAATAAATAGAAGAAACTTAATGCTTGTACCTCCGTGCTGAGATGCAAATTATATTGGATGTCTCGGGAGATAGCCCTATTTTGGCTTCTGGACTGCAACCTCGGGATCGTCTCGCACTATATGGTTTTCTGGTAGCTTTCTCTAGCACGTGATTCGGTTCAGGTTTCAGTGGTTTGAGTACTTTGATTTTCTTTTGGCGAGGGACTGCTTTTGTAGTGAGTCGGCATTTGGCCTTTGTTTTGACTTTTTGAGTTCTTCACTTTTTGTTCGGTTAAAACCTTCACAATTTTGGGCCTTTGGCCTCTTGATTTGCTTCATTGAGCTTTTCGCCTTTTGTGACTGCTAGTCCATTTTCTCAAGCCTTTTTGGGAGGTCCAATCATCGCCCGCAAGCCTATGGAAATACCTCCCCGCTCCTCTCTTTTTTTGCCGTTTTCGCGCGGGTCAAGGTGAGGGTCGCTCAACTATTTTCTCGGCTACTTTGACTGTCGTTTTCGCGCGGGTCAAGATGAGGGTCGCTATTCTATTTTCTCGGCTACTTTGACCGGAGATAGGACGGTCTGATTCCCGTCCTCGCCTTTTGCATTGCATGGCGGAGATGACTTCAATTTTCACTGAAACCCGAAGTGCAGCCTCCACTGACTTCGAAAACCATATAGTTTGATCTGATCCTTTGATTGCTTGCCAAGCCTCTCTAGGGCAGTTTATGTCAACTCCACATCCCTAGTTATCTCAGCACAAAGGACAAATGGAAAGTTACATTCTAAGTTTTTAAACAGTTGAATTTTCACAAGGTTAATGCATGAATTATGATTTATCTTTTTCACATTCTTAAGTTCATATTTTCAAAAAGATATTATTTATTAACTAATATATACAGGTGGTTCTCACCCCACACTTCTGAACGAAGTCGTGCTTTTCAGCAAGACTGAGTTCAAAAGCCATGCAAGCAGATGTTATACGAGAAGGAAATGTTATTAAGGAAAAGGAAAGACAGAACTCCCTTTAAGGTGTCAAGTGAATGACATGGCACGAGGCTGGATAATCGAGGGAGTTCGGCTGGGGCCTTGAACTCTGAGCGTAGCCCTATCTGGCCTAATGTTGCACCCAAGTCCGATTCCTGAATAATCATTTCTTCTATGCACCAAGTGGGTGAGAGCAACTTATTGAAAAAACTAAATGACAGAAAATAAAATGACTGAAAGTAAGATAGTGTCGGGTTACCTCCCGACCAGTGCCTTTGTTTAACGTCGTTGGCTCGACGATACCTCATTCCTGGATCATAAGTAGGGATCCCATGGATGCTTGAGGTCGAATTTCTTCTCGGTTGTCCTTTTTCTCCGAGAGGGTGAGGCTTCTTTGACCATAGCTGCTGGTCCATTGAGTCGTGCTTTCTTGTTTCTCCTTCCGGGTTTCCATTCTTTCGGCCCATGTCTTTGCCGCTTCTTCATGTTTGAATAGTTGGCACTTTCGCGAGTTTGGAAGTTAGGTTTTGTGCCTTCAAACATCGGCGACCACATGCAAGTTCCCATGTGAGGCCTCTTCTTGGTGGTAGCTACGAATGGTTGTCTTGGAATGATTGAGTTCCCGGGTGGTTTTTCTTGGCTTGTGACGAGAGAGATTTCCTTTGTCGGCTTTTTTGGCTCATGCTCTGCATCCAACTCCCCTTGTACCGCATCATCATTGATTATATGATCTTCGGTGGCTATGATCGGCATAAAATACGAAGGTTTGAGTTGAGGCACTTCGACCATGAGGACTAGGTCTGTTTCAGGTGCTCCGACAGTGAGGATTAGGTCTTTCTCGGACAGTTCGGCAATGAGGTCCGGGACTTCCTCGGGTGCTTCGAGCGCAAGTACCGGGCCTGGCTTGATTTCTTCGGCCGCTTCAGCAGTGAGGTTCGGGACTTCTGTAGGCTCGGCAGTTAGGACAGTGATTTCCTCGGATGGATTGGTGATAAGGACCGGGTCTGATTGGGGCAGTTCTTCTTCGGTCATTTGCGGGTTCTCATCCTCAGTCGGCTCCTCGGGTTCAGCTGTGAATTGGTGCATCAATGCACTCAATTCCTGCATGTCTGCAGCCAATTGCTGGGTGCTAGCTGCCAGCTCCTTTTCTGCCGCCCATAGTTCAGTTTTGGCCCTGATTTGTTGCATCGTGTTGTCCAACTGCTGGATGCTAGATGCCAGCTCCGTTATACCGTCCTCGATTGGCTCGGCCTGATCTTGGCTTGGTCTTGACCTCGCGGCCAAATCGTTTATTAATTTCCAAAGATCATCCTCGGTTAAGTCCCACATTGATCCTCCTGCTGCATTATTTAGCTGGTCCCACTCATGTGGCAACATTCCACAGAGAAACTTTGTTTGAAGATCAAAATTGGTGAATCCATGGTGCGGGCAGCTCGTCACAATGGAATCGAAGTACCATAAGTACTCATCCAATGTTTCGTCCCGGGATTGCGTTATTTTGTTGATCTTCTCGCGGATTTCAAGTTTGAAGGGTGGTGGGGAAAACTCCTCAGTGTTCCAAGGTTCCATTCCGTAGTAGTAGGACTTAGTGAATTGCATGATAAAACAAGAAAAAAGAAAAAACAAAACAGAACAACTATTCCGATGCACAACTCCCCGGCAACGGCGCCAATTTGACAGATCCGCTCGTCGTCAAAGCGATTTGTGCAAATAAATTTATAATAGTCCACTACTCGCAACTATACTACAGGGTAGTACTTGGTAAGTAGGGGTCGAACCCAAGGGAGTCAGTGTGGATTAGTTGTTCTTTGGGGGGGTTTATCCAGCGAGAGAGCGTGTTTTAGGTTGGTTGGTTGGTTTTAAAGCTACCAGCTATATGATTGTTTGATTGGTTGGTTGGTTTTAATATTGAAAGTAAATTACAGATTTAATAATTAAGAGAAATGTTCGGTTTCAGGGGCCTTGTATTATATTTGTTTATCATTGACCGCTAATGATCATACCAAGTGTTCAAAGATGAATTGAGGCTATTTCTAGCGCAAGATATGATCATGCTAAGTATTCAAACGATGAATCGAGGCTATTTCTAGCGCAAGACTTGTAACACCATTTAAAACACTTGTTCTAAGCAAAACTAATTCCTCCTTTCGAAGTATCTTAGCCGTAAGTGCATCCATCTGGTCCGTCATTTCCGATCAAACCAGATGGTGTTTAAGATGAGTCAAACTTCTCAAATAAGCTTAGCAATTCCAAGCATCCACTTATCAGTACAAGTTTACGAACCCCCATGGTGAGCTTTGCCATTCCAAGCGTCCCCTCAACCATGGACGTTCTGACTTAGTATATGGCACATAGAACAAGTATCGAATACAAAGGTATACTAAGAGTAAAGTCTAAAACATTTATAATACAAGTACGCCCCTTCTACCGAACTACTAGTTTAGCTACTATTCATCGCGCTAAACATTATAACTAAGGAATTAAAGACAACAGTTAAATAAATAAATACTAAGAGATACTTACAACCGTTGAAGCGCCAAGGGATTCTTTATTCCAAAGTAATATTACATAATTGTGCCCACAAAAGCTAGAGAGATTTAGAGAGATTTTGTAGAGAGAGAAGCTCTCCACATTTTGGGGTGTGTTACAAGTGAAGGGGAGGCTTGTATTTATAGCCAAAGAGGAGGAGAATGGAGGGTGGAGATGGTGGGCATGTGGAGGAGCATCCAAGGGTGGAGGAGGAGGGGAGGAGCATGTGGAGGAGAAGCCTCCACATGGAGGAGGAATAGTGAGCCGCCGGCGGCTTTGGGAGGAGGGGAGGAGGAGCCACCATGTGTCCCTCCATGTGAGGAGGAGCATCCTTTCTAGAAGCTTGTAACCTCTTCACAAAAGTCATCGGTTTGACCGGATCTGACCGGAGATTTGACCGGAGCTTCTTGGATTTTGGAGAGTGTATTTTGAATGAAAATGTCATTCTAAGATGATCTCAAGAAGGAACCTAAGCCAAATTCCGCTTGGAACATGGTCGAAATCTCAAATTCGATGAAATTGCCCTTGTTTGGCCTTTACCGGGCTCGGTGCTTTTGCCTTGCGTTCTTGTCCATTTGCCGACGGTTCTAGAATATTTGAGTGATTCCAAGTCGGTTCCATGAAGGATGTTAAGGCTGATTTTGAGTGTAGCATGGTCGTGACCTAGAATGACTCGTTCTTCATTTTCCGCTTAAAAACTCCTCCTTAGCGTGTTTTCTCTCTAAGTGCCAAAATACCCTGTAGAAATATATCGGGACTAACAAGTAGAAGTTAAATAGACCAACAGTCTAATTTGGTGGGTTTTACTGTGTTTTTGATTCGTATAATTTTGGTCCATCAGCCGCCCTTTAATAGCATTGTTCGGGATGAACAACTAAAAGTGTGGGGTAATCTGATGGACCATAATTATACGAATCAAAAACACAGTAAAACCCACCAAATTAGACTGTTTGTCTATCTAACTTCTACTTATTAGTCCCGATTTATTTCTACAGGGTATTTTGGCGCTTAGAAAGAAAACACGCTAAGGAGAGGATTTTACGCTGAAAAGATATTAAGAGTCAATCCAAGGTCAAGATCAGACGCCGAACGAAGAAATCTCAAGATCATGATGTTGAATTACTCAAATTAAATTCAACCGAGGAACAACCAAAGTCAGACCGGAGAAAAATTGGATTGATAGTTTTGTGAAAAGACTGCACAAAACTGTCAAAACTTATCCATGGACCAAGGTGACCGGCGGCTTTATGCATTGGATGAGTCATTGGGTGGCCTTCCTCCCCTCTTCCTCCTCCATGACCGGCGGCTTTGAGAGCCAAAGCCACCCTGCCTCCCCCATGACCGGCAACCGGCGGCTCCTCCTCCTCCCCCATGTGTCACCTCCTCCTTCCTCCTCCTCTCCCCATGTGACAAGTGTATGGCTCTCATTCTCCTCCCATGGCTATAAATACAAGCCAAATCCTTTGTAAAAAACCATTCCAAAATCAAAAAACACTTATCTCTCTACATTTTGTTACTTTGCAAGTTTGGTTTGAAATTATAATACTCCTGTCGGTTCTTGAGTAGTATAATACTGTAGAGAATACTCCTGTTGGTTCTTGAGTATTCAGTAGGAAATTGGGAATACTCCTGTTGGTTCTTGAGTATTCCACCCCTTTCCCTCTTACTGTTTTCAAAAACCCCCTAGTATTTAGTTATGATGTCCTTTTCCATGGATAGTCGTAGCTAAACTCTTCATTCGGTCGAAGGTATTTTCTTGTATTATATAATGTCTTAATTTCTTTTAGTTTCATTTCTCTGTATTCAAAACTTGTTCTATGTGCCATATATAGTCAGAGTTTCCAAGGTTGAGTGGAAGCTGTAACAAGCAAAGCTCTTCCGTGGAAATTCGTGATCATACTCGATAAGTGGAAGCTGTAACATGCAAAACTTATCGAGGAGTTCGACTTATCTAAAACACCACTTGGTCGATCGTAACTGAGAGATCAGGTGGATGCACAAAAGGCTAAGATACTTCGAAAAGAGGAATTAGTCTGAAGTAGAACAAGTGTTGCTTTAAACGATGTTGCAAGTCTTGCGCTACGAAAGGGCCTCGATTAATCTTTGAATACTTAGAAAGGTTACTAACGGTTATTAATAAACATGTTATAATACAAGGTACCTGAAACCGAATACTTTTCCTTGAATTACAAAAAAACCCCCTGTATTTACTTTTATAAACTGCTCGATCAACTACAACCATCAACCGCTCATCTACCGGAGGAATCGCAATCACGCATCACCCACTGTAAGTCTTCTTCCCTTAACTCCTTATTTTTAGTATTTACTTTCTGTAATTTACTTTTCCGCACTCAAAACAAAAAAAAAACCAAAAACAGTAGCTTAGTCAATCGCGCTAAAATCTCAATCAACCTAAAACACGTTTGACAGAACCGCTCGTCGTCAAAGCGATTGTGCAAATAAATTTATAATAGTCTGCTACTCGCAACTATACTACTGGGTAGTACTTGGTAAGTAGGGGTCGAACCCAAGGGAACCAGGGGAATAATTGTTCTTCGGGGGGATTACGCAGCATGGGAGCGTGTTTAAGGTCGGTTGGTTGGTTTTAAAGCTACCAGCTATTTTGATTGATTGATTGGTTGGTTGGTTGATTTTAATACTGGAAAGTAAATTACAGTTGATAATTAAAGAGAAATGTTCGGTTTCAAGGGACTTGTATTATATCCTGTTTATCATTGACCTTTAGTGACTCTCCTAAGTATTCAAACGGTGTATCAAGGCCATTCCAAGCACTCGATTTGCGTACACTGTCTAGCCTATTCCAAGGACGTAGAACACTTATTCTATTTAGACTAATACTCCATTCCCGGTTATATTAGTCTATGTGCATCCATTTGATCAATCATTCCCGATCAACCAAATGGTGTTTAAGATGAGTCAAACTTCTCAGATAAGCTTTGCCATTCCAAGCATCCACTTATCCGTACAAGTTTATGAACCCCGCTGTAGAGTTTTTCCATTCCAAGCATCCACTCTACCTTGGACGTTCTGACTTAATATATGGCACATAGAATAAGTTTTGAATACTTAGACTAGACACTAAGTTAATAGTCTAAAACATTTTATAATACAAGAGCGCCCCTTAGACCGAACTACAAGTTTAGCTACTATTCATCGCGCTAAACATTATAACTAAGGAAATAAAACAGTTGAATAATTACTAAGAATTACTTACAACCGTTGAAGCGCCAAGGGAGCTATCCTTTATTTCCAAAGCCAAGATTACAACATTACAAATATTACAACTTCTAGAGAGAGAAGTGAATTTGAGATTGAGGTGTGTTTGAAATGAGGGGAGGAGCTCCTCCTTTTATAGCCAAAATGGGAGGAGATGGGTGGTGGAGATGGATGCACATGTCTTTTGATCCAAGGGAGGAGAAGAGGAGGAAGGAGGAGGTGCCATGTGGAGGAGGAGCAAAGCCGCCGGTCACCATGGGTGGAGGAGCCGCCGGTTGCCGGTGGTGGAAGGAGGAGGAGCTCCTCCTTTGGCCACCACTTCTTCAAGTGGTCGGTCATCTTGCCCAAATGTGAGTTTTGTACAGTTTTGTGCAGTCTTTTCACAAAACTGTCAATGTGTTTCTTCCCCGGGCTGTCTTGACTCCACTCTTGATTCCTCTGATTAATTTGTTATGGTCAATTCAACGTCAGGATCCTTGATATTTCTTCAGTCGGCATATGATCTTGACCTTGGATTGACTCTTGTTATCTTTTCAGCATAAAATCCTCTCCTTAGCGTGTTTTCACTTCAGTCTCTAAAATGCCCTGTGGAAATATATCGGGACTAACACGTAGAAGTTAGACAGACAAACAGTCTAATTTGGTGGGTTTAACTGCATTTATGTTTCATACAATTATGGTCCATCAACGTTCCCCGCCAGTATAAAGAACAACGTATCCCTCTAATTCCCTTGGGTTCGATCCCTACTTACCACTTACTACCCAGTAGTGTAGTCGCGAGTAGCGGAAAATATAAATTTATTTGCACAGAGCACATTGCACCTTAACGACAGTGCAGTGCGCTCCGTCAAATTGGCGCCGTTGCCGGGGAATTAGCCATCGGATTAGTTGTTCTTTCCCTCCTATGTCCTCATGACGCAACCCCCTTCATATGCATGGACAACACGACATCTGCCACTGTTCGGAGGTACGGATGGAGAAGACCCAGTACAACACTGCCGAAACTTTCACCACGTCTGCCACCTCATTAAACCTGCAAATGAAATGTTAGAGGAATTTAAGCTTAAATGCTTCAAATTCTCTCTAACTGATTTCGCAACGATCTGGTATTACACGTCAACCGCTAGCAGTGCAGTACATTTTGTGGACCTCTGCGTTCCATTCCTAAAAGAATTCTCCCCTCCTTCCTTACGACAACAAACCCGTGAGAAGATCATGTGCCTGCAATAATCCCGGGATGAGACTTTGGACGAATATTACACGAGCTTTGACACCATCGTCTCAAACTACCCGCACCATGGATTCACGAAGAAAATTCTGCTTCAAAAATTTCTTCGTGGGATGAAGGCCGATGATCTAGCAAGGATTAACGAAGCAATGAGAAGATCAGCCAGGAACTTAACCATTGCAGACATGTGGTACCTCATAAATGACATGGCCGCAGCCACAAAACGAATACCCGAGGTTGACGGAGAATGCAGACAGAAAAAGAAGAAACTCCTGAGCCATCAGAAGAAACTCCCGAGCCATCAGAAGACTGGGATATAGAAAGTGTCGGGAGCAATGAGGAAGTGTCAGCAATGGAAGAAGTCCAGAATACCACCGACATGCTGCCAAAGCCATACCCAGCTATCATTACCCAAGCAGCCGAAACCATCTATGACTAATTCCTCACAAACAGACACGACGAGGCAGAACCGAGCCTTAAGATGCAAGCTTCCCAAATTTTCCCCTCGATCAATAGACAAATCGCTGAAAACTATGTGATCCATGAAGAGGCTAAAAAGAGGATGGGAAAAGGGCTTGAGCAGAACAACTCCTCAATGGAGCAAGTTTATGCCATGACTGGACAAGACAACCCTAAGAAAACTCGGTTCAAGAGGCTAGTGGTCAAAGGTCCCTCACCTTCTCAAAGACGTTGGAAGGAGACACCATCAGAACAAGGAGAACTGGACCCAAGCACATCATCTCGCAAGAAATCGGGAAAAGGCAAGGCGAAAACCAACACAGGAACAGTGGCGAAATTCGACCTAAGCCACCCATGGGATCCCAACCAGTGATCCAGGAATAAGGTACTGTTGAGCCAACGACGTTAAACAAGTGTACTGGTCGGGAGGTAACCCGACACTATCTTACTTTCCGCACTTTAGTTTTATGTCTTTTATTTTCTGTATTTTACTTTTTCAATAAGTCGCTCTCACCCACTTGGTGCATAGAAGATTTGACTATTCAGGAATTGGACTTGGGGGCAACATTAAGCCAGTCAGGGCTACGCTGAGAGTTCAAGGCCCCAGCCGAACTCCCTCGATTATCCAGCCTCGTGCCATGTCGTTCACTCGACACCTTAAAGGGAGTTCTGTCTTTCCTTTTCCTTTAAGTCATTTCCTTCTCGTATAACATTTGCTTGCATGGCTTTTGAACTAAGTCTTGCTGAAAGGCACGCCTTCGTTCAAAAGTGTGGGGTGAGATCCACCTGTGTACATAAACATGTTTTCTTTTTTAATTTTATCTTTTTGAAAATATGAACTTAAGAATGTGAAAAAGATAGACCGAAATTTATGCATTTACCTTGTGAAAATTCAACTGTCTAAAAACTTAGAACGTAACTTCTCATTTGTCCCTTTGTGCTGAGATAAACTAGGGATGTGGAGTTGATAGAAATGCCCTAGAGAGGCTTGGCAAGCAAACGAAGGATCGAATCAAACTATATGGTTTTTGAAGTCAGTGGAGGCTGCACTTCGGGTTTCAGTGAAGATTGAAGTCATCTCCGCCATGCAGTGTTTATGCAAAAAGAAAAAAAGGCGAGGACGGGAATCAGACCGTCCTCTCTCTAGTCAAAGTAGCCGAGAAAATAGATGAGCGACCCTCATCTTGACCCGCGCGAAACAACAACGATGAGAGGAGCGGGGAGGTATTTCCATAGGCTTGCGGGCGACGATTGGACCTCCCAAAAAGGCTTGAGAAAATGGACTAGCAAGCCACAAAAAGGCGAAAAGCTCAAAGAAGCAAATCAAGAGGCCAAAGGCCCAAAATTGTGAAGGTTTTAATCGAACAAAAAAATGAAGAACTCAAAGAGTCAAATCAAAGGCCAAAGGCCAATTCACTACAAAAGCAGTCCCTCGCCAAAAGAAAATCAAAGTACTCAAACCAGTGAAACCCGAACCGAATCACGTGCTAGAGAAAGCTACAAGGAAACCATATAGTGAGAGACGATCCCGAGGTTGCAGTCCAGGAGCCTAAAAAGGGCTATCTCCTGAAACATCCAGACTAATTTGCATCTCAGCACGGAGGTACACGTATCAAGTTACTTCTATTTATTTACACAGTTCAATTTGGTAATAAGTAAGTAATGCATGAATTAGGATAAATCGAGTCCCACAGTCTAATTTTCATATTTCAACAAACTTACTTAGTGTGCCGCCCTTTAATAGCATTGTTCGGGATGAACAACTAAAAGTGTGGGGTAATCTGATGGACCATAATTATACGAATCAAAAACACAGTAAAACCCACCAAATTAGACTGTTTGTCTATCTAACTTCTACTTGTTAGTCCCGATTTATTTCTACAGGGTATTTTGGCGGTTAGAGAGAAAACACGCTAAGGAGAGGATTTTACGCTGAAAAGATATTAAGAGTCAATCCAAGGTCAAGATCAGACGCCGAACGAAGAAATCTCAAGATCTTGATGTTGAATTACTCAAATTAAATTCAACCGAGGAACAACCAAAGTCAGACCGGAGAAAAATTGGATTGATAGTTTTGTGAAAAGACTGCACAAAACTATCAAAACTTATCCATGGACCAAGGTGACCGGCGGCTTTATGCATTGGATGAGTCATTGGGTGGCCTTCCTCCCCTCTTTCTCCTCCATGACCGGCGGCTTTGAGAGCCAAAGCCACCTTGCCTCCCCCCATGACCGGCAACCGGCGGCTCCTCCTCCTCCCCCATGTGTCACCTCCTCCTTCCTCCTCCTCTCCCCATGTGACAAGTGTATGGCTCTCATTCTCCTCCCATGGCTATAAATACAAGCCAAATCCTTTGTAAAAAACCATTCCAAAATAAAAAAACACTTATCTCTCTACATATTGTTACTTTGCAAGTTTGGTTTGAAATTATAATACTCCTGTCGGTTCTTGAGTAGTATAATACTGTAGAGAATACTCCTGTTGGTTCTTGAGTATTCAGTAGGAAATTGGGAATACTCCTGTTGGTTTTTGAGTATTCCACCCCTTTCCCTCTTACTGTTTTCAAAAACCCCCGAGTATTTAGTTATGATGTCCTTTTCCATGGATAGTCGTAGCTAAACTCTTCATTCGGTCGAAGGTATTTTCTTGTATTATATAATGTCTTAATTTCTTTTAGTTTCATTTCTCTGTATTCAAAACTTGTTCTATGTGCCATATATAGTCAGAGTTTCCAAGGTTGAGTGGAAGCTGTAACAAGCAAAGCTCTTCCGTGGAAATTCGTGATCATACTCGATAAGTGGAAGCTGTAACAAGCAAAAATTATCGAGGAGTTCGACTTATCTAAAACACCACTTGGTCGATCGTAACTGAGAGATCAGGTGGATGCACAAAAGGCTAAGATACTTCGAAAGGAGGAATTAGTCTAAAGTAGAACAAGTGTTGCTTTAAACGATGTTGCAAGTCTTGCGCTACGAAAGGGCCTCGATTCATCTTTGAATACTTAGAAAGGTTACTAACGGTTATTAATAAACATGTTATAATACAAGGTACCTGAAACCGAATACTTTTCCTTGAATTACAAAAAAACCCCCTGTATTTACTTTTATAAACTGCTCGATCAACTACAACCATCAACCGCTCATCTACCGGAGGAATCGCAATCACGCATCACCCACTGTAAGTCTTCTTCCCTTAACTCCTTATTTTCAGTATTTACTTTCTGTAATTTACTTTTCCGCACTCAAAACCAAAAAAAACCAATAACAGTAGCTTAGTCAATCGCGCTAAAATCTCAATCAACCTAAAACACGTTCCCCGCCAGTATAAAGAACAACGTATCCCTCTAATTCCCTTGGGTTCGACCCCTACTTACCACTTACTACCCAGTAGTGTAGTCGCGAGTAGCGGAAAATATAAATTTATTTGCACAGAGCACACTGCACCTTAACGACAGTGCAGTGCGCTCCGTCAATAGCCCATTCACCGAAGTTCCCAAAACAATCCATCAGGGCGAAATTAGGAAAGTCCCGTGACACCGACTTCGTCACGGGCTGTCACGGGACATCACGGGGTTGGAGAATTGCATCGCCACGGACAAGTCCCGTGATGGCTTCTTTGTCCCGTGACAGGCTTTGTGTCACGGGACATCACGGGCTCCAGAGATGTTGTTGCTACGGCTGAGTCCCGTGATGCTCCATTGTCCCGTGACACATGTGGTGTCACGGGGTCTGGACCCAAAAATGCTCCTTTGGTTGATTTCTTCATCTTTTCACGCATTCAGGTCCATATCGAATCATCGAGTAATTCAAACCTGAAACACTATGAAAATAGATTAAATGATAACAAAATGTTCAGAAAACAAACCTAATCCATCATCGAATGAAGTGATTAATAGGTCAAGAATTCAACCGATCAAAACATTCCACACTTAGGATTTGTTCTTCCCGAACAAATGTCAAACAAACGGCAGAATAAATGCAAGTATATGTGAGGCTCAACAACCATGTGTTCCTAAGCTACCCACTCAAGTGTCATGTGATCAATTCTAACTAAGAACACAAAACAAAAAAGATAACTCACTGTCGTAGTGGACATGAATGCATTTAGCATATGCATCAAACCTTTAAACCCCTAGGCTACCCTAGTAGGACGAGTATAGTCTCGTGAAGGTTTTCAGGAATGAGACTACCTACAAATCCCATGTACAACTAACTAACGTGTATGCATGAGATGATGCTCAACGAGTCACAGTAAAGTCATGTCATACCTCGGATTCATCGTGTTACCTCAACTTCAAGTCAAACATCTTCATCAAAGTTTTCAGACAATCATAGATTAAACGAATTATGCATTCAAACGGTCAGTACACACGACTAGCAAACGTCTCATCACAAGTTCTAAATAGTTCTATAGCAACGTGATAAGAACATGAATAGTTACATAAAACATGCTCGCCATTCACCTATGCTATCTAGGGATAGTCCACGGGTTCTTGGCGCAAAGCTCATTCTCAAGTGCCAAGGACTAGGCAATGACCCGTAAGAGAAGAGGAGCCTGGCTTAAGGATTTTTTGAAAAACAGTACAAAAATATGCATCAAAATTTCAGTGCAAGCACGAGGATCGCCCCTTAGACTCTAGCACATGAATTCTCAAGACAAGTTATGAATGCATGCAATGAAAAGGTGGAATTGCACTACATCAAGCAAAAGGGGGCAGAAATTGTTTCAAAATTGTTTTCCATACACAAGAGGTGACTTTTCTCACTTTGCCCTTGGTATTATTTTTTTTTCACACAAGGGGTGACGTTTCTCACTTTGCCCTTGGTATTTTTCTGCTATATTTTTTTCTTTTCAAAAACAACTATGCTTGGGGTCAATTTTTCACCCTCTTTTGGAAATTCAGAACTTCGTTTTTGATTGAAAACATTGAAAACCAGATTTTCTAACTCCACACTTAAAACTTGACATAGTGTATGAGTAAAGGCGGGTGCATGCAGATCACAAAAAGTATAGAGAAACGCATACTAGTACTAAGGTCACCTAGAAGAGGAGATGCATATTTAAGTTTTTATCAAATATTTTCGAACCGGTGCCTACTAATAGCAAGTCTTAAACATGCTTCAAGAAATACGTAGAACATGTGATAGGCAAAGGCTAGCAATGATACTGACTCAAGAGAATACACATACGAGTAAGACTATTTCAAGTCTTAGACTTTGAATCCAAAAGAATGACAATCAGTCTAGGAGTATCGTAGAAAACGAGGATTTCAATCGCAATATGTAGATAGTTGAGCATATACAAGAGTGAATGTGATATGCAATGTGTGTGACTATGTGCTACCCACTCCACACTTAAAAATGAGCTTAGCCCCTAAGCGAAGAAATAGAAAATAAGAAAAGGTGCATAGGAACTTCCCTCGTGTGTGATGGTGGAATATCCAGGGAGATTAAACGATGTCCGGTGAGTAAAACATGACTTGTGAGCTGGTAGATAGATAGAAAAAACACATGGAGTGTCACAAGTGATAGGTTAACATCGATAATCGCAAAGACACCTGGATAAGGGGTGCCAAACAAATAGAATGATAAACGATGTGAGCAGAAATTTAGAAATATAGCCAAAATATCTCAATCATCGAGTAATCATGTAGATAGTAAATCATGCCAAAGGTCAGTGTACAATAGATAAGAAAATGAATGCGCAACAACTGACAAAAATGACAAAAAGTCATATGAAGAATAGTATGTGACGGAGCCCACTACACTGTCGTTAAGGTGCAGTGTTCTCTGTACAAAATAAATTTATAATATCCGCTACTTGTGACTACACTACTGGGTAGTAAGTGGTAAGTAGGGGTCGAACCCAAGGGAATTAGGGGAATAGGCTATTCTTTTAGGGTGATTGAACTGGGGGGAGCGTGTTTTATGGTTGATTGAGGTTTTAGCGCTCTGATTAACTACGTGATTTTTTGGGGGTTTTTGGTTTTGATAGCGGAAAAGTAAATACAGAAATTAAATGCTGTAAATACAAAGAAGACTTACAGTGGGTGATGCGTGATTGTAATTCCTCCGGTAGATCAGCAGTTGGTGATTGCGGTTTAACAGTTAAGAGAAGCATTCGGTTTCAGGTACTCTTGTATTATAACATGTATATAATAAACTGTTAGTAACTTTTCTAAGTATTCAAAGATGAATCGAGGCCCTTTCGTAGCGCAAGACTTGCAACATCGTTTAAAGCAACCCTTGTTCTATTTCAGACTAATTCCTCCTTTCGAAGTATCTTAGCCTTTTGTGCATCCACCTGATCTCACAGTTACGATTGACCAAGTGGTGTTTTAGATGAGTCGAACTTCTCAGATAAGCTTTGCCCTTTCGTAGCATCCACTTACCCGAGTATGTTCACGAACCCCACGGAAGAGTTTTGCCCTTTCGTAGCATCCACTCAACCTTGGAAATTCTGACTATAAATGGCACATAGAACAAGTTTTGAATACAAAGAAATGAAACTAAAAGATATTACAACATTATATAATACAAGAAAATACCTTCCACCGAATAAAGAGTTTAGCTACGAATATCCATAGAGATGGATACCATAGCTAAATACTCGGGGGTTTTTGGAAACAGTAAGAGGGAAAGGGGTGGAATACTCAAGAACCAACAGGAGTATTCCTAATTCCTACTGAATACTCAAGAACCAACAGGAGTATTCTCTACAGTATTATAATACTCGAGAACCGACAAGAGTATTATAATTTCCAGTATAATACTCAAGAACAAACAGGAGTATTATTTCAAAATCGAACCAAACTTACAAGTAACAAACTTAGAGAGAGAAGTGATTTACAATTTTGGGATGCATTTGTGAGGAGGAGGAGGGGTGTATTTATAGCCATGGGGAGGAGAAATGGAGGGCTAAGATGAGGGCACTTGTTGCATGGAGATTGGATGAGCAAATCAAGGGAGGAGGAGCCACCACATGTGGAGGAGGAAAAGCCGCCGGTTGCCTTGGGTGGAGGAGCCGCCGGTGGCCGGTTGCCTTGGGTGGAGGAGCTCCTCCCTTGGCCACCTCTTCATCAAGTTACCAAGTCATCTTGCCATATGTAAGTTTTGTACAGTTTTGTGCAGTCTTTTCACAAAACTGTCAGTGTGTTCCTTTCCCGGGCTGTCTTGATTCCTCTCCTGATTCTTCTGATTAATTTGTTATGGTCAATTTCACGTCAGGATCCTTGATATTTCTTCAGTCGGCATATGATCTTGACCTTGGATTGACTCTTGTTATCTTTTCAGCATAAAATCCTCTCCTTAGCGTGTTTTCACTTCAGTCTCTAAAATGCCCTGTGGAAATATATCGGGACTAACAGACAAAAGTTAACTAGACAAAAAGTCTAATTTGGTGGGTTTAACTGTGTTTCTGATTCGTACAATTATGGTCCATCAGAATACCCCCCACTTTTAGTTGTTCGTCCCGAACAATGCTATTAAAGGGCGTAAGTTCTAGGTTCGGTTTTGGCATATGAAAATTAGACTGTGGTACTCGATCTATCCTAATTCATGCATTGCTTACTTATTACCAAATTAAACTGTGTAAATAAATAGAAGAAACTTAATACTTGTACCTCCGTGCTGAGATGCAAATTATATTGGATGTCTCGGGAGATAGCCTTTTTCAGGTTCCTGGGTTGCAGCCTCGGGATCGTTTTGTACTATATGGTCTTCTGGTAGCTTTTTCATGCACGTGATTCGGTTCGGGTTTCAGTGAGTTGAACCTTCTTGATTTTTTTTCTTTTCTTTGGCGAGGGACTGCTTTTTTGTTGTAGTGAATCGGCCTTTGGCCTTTGATTTGACTTTGTTGAGTGCTTCACTTTTGCTCGGTTAAAACCTTCACAATTTTGGGCCTTTGGCCTCTTTTGATTTTCTTCTTTGAGTTTTTCGCTTCTTTGTGACTTGCTAGTCCATTTTATCAGCCTTCTTGGGAGGTCCAATCATCGCCCGCAAGCCTATGGAAATACCTCCCCTCTCCTCTCGTCTTCGTCGTTTTGCGCGGGTCAAGATGAGGGTCGCTTATCTATTTTCTTGGCTATTTTGACTAGAGAGAGGACGGTCTGATTCCCGTCCTCGCCTTTGCATAGATGCTTCTTGGCGGAGTTTGACTCAATTATTCACTGAACCCCGAAGTGCAGCCTCCACTGACTTCGAAAACCATATAGTTTGATCTGATCCTTTGATTGCTTCCCAAGTCCTTCTAGGGCAGTTTATGTCAACTCCACATCCCTAGTTATCTCAGCACAAAGGACAAATGGAAAGTTACATTCTAAGTTTTTAAACAGTTTGAATTTTCACAAGGTAAATGCATGAATTCTGATTTATCTTTTTCACATTCTTAAATTCATATGTTCAAAAAGATACTATTACTAAAAAAGAAAAAACAGCAAGCATGTTATTTATGTACACAGGCGGTTTTCACCCCCCACTTTTGAACGAAGGCGTGCCTTAGTTCAAAAGTCATGCAAGCTTAAAACTAAGTACTGAAAGTAAGTGCAGAAAGTAAGATAGTGTCGGGTTACCTCCCAACCAGTGCACTTGTTTTACGTCGTTGGCTCGACGATACCTCGTTGTGGATTACTGGTTTGGGTCCCATGGGTGGCTGAGGTCAAACTTTGCCACCGTTCCAGTGTTGCTTCTTCCTGACTTCTTGCTGGAGCAAGAGCTCCATTGTTTTGGTGTTTTCTCTTTCCATTGTTTCTGAGAAGGCGGGAGACCTTTTATCATAGCTGCTGATTCAATGAGCCGGGCTCTCTTGTTTTTCCTTCCGGGCTTCCATTGCACCGGGCCATGTCTTTGTCGCTTCTTTGTGTATGGCCGGTTGGCATCTTTGTAGTTTTGGAAGTTCAGTCTTTTGCCAAGCAACATCAAGCATGCGCCCTTGCTAACCCACTTCTTTGTGGCAGAGATGATTGGCCGTCCTTGGTCCTTACACTTTTCAGGAGGCTCTTCTTGGCTTGTGACGAGTGGTAGCTCCTTTGTTGGCTGTTTGGGCTCATGCTTCTTGTCCAACTCGCCTAGCACTATATCATCATCGATCATCTCATATCTGGTGGCCGTGATCTTCATAGAACATGAAGGGTTAAGTAAAGGCTTTTCGATCATGAAGACTGGGTCTTTTTCGAGCATTTCTTCAGTGAGGACCGGGCCTGCCGTGATTTTTTCGGTGAGTTCGGCAGTGAGGCCCGGGCATGTCTCGGCTGGTTTGGTAGTGAAGTCTGGGACTTCATTTGGCTCGTCAAGTAGAGCCGGGACTTCCTCGGGTAGTTTGGTGATGAGGTTTGGTTTGGTGATGCGGTCCCAGATCAGTTGTGCAGCCGCCCAGAATTCCTCGTTTTCGACCTCGTCTTGGTGTATCGGAGCACTCATTTGCTGGATGCTAGCTTCCAATTCTTCCTTCTTGATGCTTTTTGTATCTGATTCATCCATCATGGCCTCTGTCAGCTTTGTGGACTCCAGTGTTGGTTCCTTTAGAGCCACCTCCATATCCATTACTGCCCTTGTACTGATGTCTTCTCTCGGTTTTGTTGCGGGCAAGCTTATAATGGGTGTGGTGTCGGGCTCGTTCTGAACTGAGTCCACTTCCATCGTTGGTGCCTTATTGTCAGTTTGGTGCCACTGACCCTGTTTTGTGTTCTTTGCCAAATCATTTATGAGGCGCCAGGCTTCAGCCACGGTTAACTTCATGAGTGAACATCCTGCTACATCATTAAGTCTTTTCCGCTCAAGTGGCATCATCCCAACGAGAAATATTTGGAGGAGATTGAGTCTGGTGTATCCATGGTGCGGGCAGTTCTCCAAAAGGGTGTCAAAGTATCCCAAGTACTCTTCCAAAGTATCGTCCTGGGATTGCTTAATGTTGATGATCTCTTCGCGGATTATTGAGTAAAACTCTTCATCGTTCCAAGACTCGTATTCGTAGTAGGAAGGCATGGCGGATTATGTATAACATAAAAAAGAACAACTATCCATTCGCTAATTCCCCGGCAACGACGCCAATTTTGACGGAGCCCACTACACTGTCGTTAAGGTGCAGTGTTCTCTGTACAAAATAAATTTATAATATCCGCTACTTGTGACTACACTACTGGGTAGTAAGTGGTAAGTAGGGGTCGAACCCAAGGGAATTAGGGGAATAGGCTATTCTTTTAGGGTGATTGAACTGGGGGGAGCGTGTTTTATGGTTGATTGAGGTTTTAGCGCTCTGATTAACTACGTGATTTTTTGGGGGTTTTTGGTTTTGATAGCGGAAAAGTAAATACAGAAATTAAATGCTGTAAATACAAAGAAGACTTACAGTGGGTGATGCGTGATTGTAATTCCTCCGGTAGATCAGCAGTTGGTGATTGCGGTTTAACAGTTAAGAGAAGCATTCGGTTTCAGGTACTCTTGTATTATAACATGTATATAATAAACTGTTAGTAACTTTTCTAAGTATTCAAAGATGAATCGAGGCCCTTTCGTAGCGCAAGACTTGCAACATCGTTTAAAGCAACCCTTGTTCTATTTCAGACTAATTCCTCCTTTTGAAGTATCTTAGCCTTTTGTGCATCCACCTGATCTCACAGTTACGATTGACCAAGTGGTGTTTTAGATGAGTCGAACTTCTCAGATAAGCTTTGCCCTTTCGTAGCATCCACTTACCCGAGTATGTTCACGAACCCCACGGAAGAGTTTTGCCCTTTCGTAGCATCCACTCAACCTTGGAAATTCTGACTATAAATGGCACATAGAACAAGTTTTGAATACAAAGAAATGAAACTAAAAGATATTACAACATTATATAATACAAGAAAATACCTTCCACCGAATAAAGAGTTTAGCTACGAATATCCATAGAGATGGATACCATAGCTAAATACTTGGGGGTTTTTGGAAACAGTAAGAGGGAAAGGGGTGGAATACTCAAGAACCAACAGGAGTATTCCTAATTCCTACTGAATACTCAAGAACCAACAGGAGTATTCTCTACAGTATTATAATACTCGAGAACCGACAAGAGTATTATAATTTCCAGTATAATACTCAAGAACAAACAGGAGTATTATTTCAAAATCGAACCAAACTTACAAGTAACAAACTTAGAGAGAGAAGTGATTTACAATTTTGGGATGCATTTGTGAGGAGGAGGAGGGGTGTATTTATAGCCATGGGGAGGAGAAATGGAGGGCTAAGATGAGGGCACTTGTTGCATGGAGATTGGATGAGCAAATCAAGGGAGGAGGAGCCACCACATGTGGAGGAGGAAAAGCCGCCGGTTGCCTTGGGTGGAGGAGCCGCCGGTGGCCGGTTGCCTTGGGTGGAGGAGCTCCTCCCTTGGCCACCTCTTCATCAAGTCACCAAGTCATCTTGCCATATGTGAGTTTTGTACAGTTTTGTGCAGTCTTTTCACAAAACTGTCAGTGTGTTCCTTTCCCGGGCTGTCTTGATTCCTCTCCTGATTCTTCTGATTAATTTGTTATGGTCAATTTCACGTCAGGATCCTTGATATTTCTTCAGTCGGCATATGATCTTGACCTTGGATTGACTCTTGTTATCTTTTCAGCATAAAATCCTCTCCTTAGCGTGTTTTCACTTCAGTCTCTAAAATGCCCTGTGGAAATATATCGGGACTAACAGACAAAAGTTAACTAGACAAACAGTCTAATTTGGTGGGTTTAACTGTGTTTCTGATTCGTACAATTATGGTCCATCAGTATGCGTGAAGAACTAATCAGCAGCATCGTCCTCAGCATCATCGGCAACACCAAACAAATCATCGGTATTATCAGAATCCACAGTGCCAGGAGGGCGAGAGGGAACATCCCCGTTGTCAGTACGAGCAGGAGGCACACTGGGAGGAGGGCTGAGGTTGACTACCATGGTAAAATCAGCCTCGAATGGATTAGGGGCAGAAGACATGAAGGACGGGGAAGGCGGATAGTCTGTGAAACCCTGCTACCTATATAATGCAACACTGGCGTCCTGCGACCACTGATGTGCCCTGTTGGCCTGATATCTGAAATCGGAGAATTCGTCCTTGAGCTGGTTATGGGAAACCGAAAGCCTGCTCTGTGTGGATAATATTAGTCCCAGACTAGCTAAAATCTGGCGCTGATAACTCAGCATCGCATTTTGAGACTCCCTAATCTAAAACTGGGAGGTGATGATCTCGCGATTAGAGTCCTCTAAGCGTGTGAGACGCTCCTCGAGTGTCAGCGGAGACTGGCCAACGACACGTGACTGCGGGGGAGGAAAAGGGATGTGGTCGGGTGCTGGAGGCTCCTGTGCCACAAATGCTGGAGGGTCCTGTGCCTCAAATGCAGGAGGGTCCTGGGCCTTTGTCATGTCGACGTCCTCGGGCTCATGCGCTGCAGGTGCATCAAAGTCTGGCACTAGAGAGGTCTCTCTGACTGGTGCGTTCCCCAGGCGCCTATTCTTAGTCTCCAGGCGCTGCCGCTTAACTCCATCCTCATGAATATCCGGCCTATGGGACCACTGACATTCCCTGGTAAGCATTTTACACTGAATCAGCTTCGGAATCTTGAGGTCCCATGAGTCGGCATTGAAACAGGCATCGAAATTGAAACCAAGGCTCTCGGCAAGTAAAGTGATGTAGAGACCACCACTAATAGCGGGGTTGGGTTTCTTCCCGAAAGTCTGCTATTCCCTAAATCGAGCAGTGAGGATCTCAAAGAAATCCACCTTAAGGCCACGACTCATGGCAATCAGGATGTCGATGTCCTTCTCATTCACAACAGTGCCTCCCTCCGCCCGAACATTAACCGCCATAGCTACCAAACGGTGTGCAATCTTCCACTCAGGAAGCTTAATGCAAGTGGCCGGGTGGGTGGATAAGTAGACCACATCAATCTCAGAAATATATCTCCAGAAGTCATCCTTCTCAGAAGCAGAAAAATGCGGCACGAGTCCCTCCAAAAGGGAATTCAAGAATGCGACACACGTTGGCTCTATCCATCGTAAAATCAGTGTCCTGCAGCCGAAAGAACCAATGTGTCATCTGCCTCGGAGGTCCATGAGGGCGAAACGATGCCACAAATTCATAAAGAGCAGTAATCATAGTATTCTTCTGAGGCGAAAACAGTATACCTAGCCCAGAATCATCAAACAATGGGCGAACCTTGTCCATCAATTTAAAGTTTGTTAAAACACTGAGACAGGGGACAAGAGTAGGCTTAACTGTTTTCTTGAGCTTCAATTGCTTGTAGTTTGCCGAAGTAGCCGGGTCTGGGAACCTTGGGTACTGATGGACCATATTTATATGATTCGTTAAGACAGTTAAACCCACCAAATTAGATGCTTTATCTTGACAACTTTTACTTGTTAGTTTCACTTTTGTTCTACAGGCCATTTCAAGGAGTAAAGATAAAACGAGCTAAAATGGAGTTCTTAACACTGAAAGTGGATTACAAGTCAGAACTGGCCATACTCCGACAATACTCCGATCAAGCCACAACTAAGTCCCGATGACTTGTTCCAACAAAGATCAAGAACACAAGTGAAATGCCAAGTATAAGTGACTTATCTTTTGATGTCAACTAAGGAGCAACCAAAGGGCAACCAAAGAGGCAACCGGAGTTACATGACAACCGAAGGCTTTTGGGAAGAAAAGATCTCATTCCACTCAAACTCTCCTCCTCCTCCTCACATGGGCGGCTAAACCACGTAAAGTTGCCACATGGGCGGTGGCTTTTGAAGAAATATCTCAACTCACACTCATCTCCTCACCACATGGGCGGCTATCCATGGAAGATTGCCACCTTGCCCGGCGGCTTTGAGCTCTTCCACCCCCCATGTGACATGTGTTCTCTTCTCCTCCACATCTCCTCCTCCCCTTTGCCTATAAATACTACACTTCCCCTTCCTTTGTAAATTGGCCTTGTCCCATATCCTCATTCCATCCCAACATCCATTAGTTCTTGGTTAGTGAGAGAAGCTCTCTAGATTCTACAACACAATCCATGTAGACACCACTTTGATATTGAAGCTCCAAGTTGTTCTTGAGTACTCTTGTCGGTTCTTGAAGTACTTAAGCATTTCCTTTACTTTTCGTTGTTCTTGAGTTTACTCCTGTTGGTTCTTGAGTACTCAAGTTTTCTCTTGTACTTGTTTTCAAAAACCTTTACTTTTCCTGTCTTTCAAAACCTTTACTTTTCCAAGTACTTAGCTATGATATCCACTCCTATGGATATTCGTAGCTAAACCCTTCATTCGGTTGAAGGGGTGTACTTGTATCATAAAATGTTTTAGACCCTTCTCTTAGTGCCTCTTTGTGTTCAACTTGTGTTAGGTGCCTTATATTAGGTCAAAACTCCATTGGTTGAGTGGAAGCTCGGAAGGGCAAAGCTCTGCCATGGGTTCGTGATCTTTCGTGGATAAGTGGAGGCTCGGAAGAGCACAACTTATCTGTGGAAGTCAACCTCTTTTAAACACCATTTGGTTTATCAGGAATGATGATCAAATGGATGCACATACTAGAACAAGAGTTCTTTGTCTTGCAAAAGACTAGACGGTGTGGCAAGTCATGTGCTAGGAATAGCCTTGATACACTTTTGAACACTTAGTATGATCATTAGAGGTCAATGATAAACGGACTATGATATAAGGCCCCTGATACCGAATCTTTCCTTTGATTCAAACATCACCTGTCATTTACTTTCAGTCTTACTATCAACTGCTTACTTTCCAGTCATTTACTTTCAGTAACTTTACTTTCAGTCCATATCAACTGCTTACTTTCCGCAAGTCTTGTCCTTCAAGCAATTTCTTTCCGCAAGACTTGTCCTTTAAGCATTTACTTTCAGCAAGTCTTGTCCTTCAAGCACTTTACTTTTCAGTATTTACTTTCAGTCTCGTATTTACTTTCTTTACTTTCAGTCATTTACTTTTCAGTACTAAAATCACAACCAACCCACGCTACTTTCAGTACTAAAATCACAACCAACCCCCAACTGTCTTACTTTCATCTTCATCTTCGAAAGAACAACTATCCACTAATTCCCTTGGGTTCGACCCCTACTTACCGCTTTACTACCCAATAGTAGAGTACGAGTAGCGGACTTATAAATTTATTTTTGCACAGAGCCATCGCACTTTAACGATGGTGCGGTGGCTCCGTCAGGTACCGTCTATCATCAAACATTTGGACTGCTGGGAGAGCCGGAACTGGTTCGTCGGTAGGTGGAGGCACGGCTGGGGCGGCTGCGCAGCTTTGATTTCGGCGGTGAGACATGGTGGAGGCGGCGCTGAGCTGGTCGAAGTTATCGCTCGGGAGGAGCTCGTATGGCTAGGGCGACGACGGACAGAGGGAAAAGAGGGGCGGCCGTCGGTTTTGGTTGAATTGCTTTTGTCAATTTGGGGCCAAAAACCCTAATTTAAAAACTAAACTCGAGCTGGTCCCGTGACACCAACTTCATCACGGGGTGTCACGGGACATCATGGGACTTAAAAATGTCATTGCTTCGGCCAGGTCCCGTGACAGAACCATTATCCCGTGACGATCCTATGGTCACGGGATGTTACAGGGGCCAGAAATGACATCTCTTCGGCCAGGTCCCGTGAGAGATCCAATATCCCATGACGATCCTATAGTCATGGGATGTCACGGGACTGGCCAATTCCTGCTTTTCCTTATGCTGACACTCCACACTTAAAACCGCTGCACACACATGAAATCATACAATGCAAATGCAGATGAAAAACTAGCTAAATACTTACAGTGCGGGTTACTCCCCGAAGAGGCCTAGTTTAACGTCTTGGCGAGACATAGCTAGGGAGATAGAACTAGAAGCATTCTCGAGAAGTCCCGTGCTGAGATCCCTTCCCGAGACGTAGGTTATCATCGATCCCTTCTGGAGGTGCAAGATGCTTCAATACGTGGTAGTGCTTGAGGCGTTGCCCGTTGACTACCATTGATTTACCTCCTTCAACGCTAAGTTCCACGTGCCCGTCTGGATGTGCTCGTTCCACTGTATAAGGGCCACTCCATTTAGTGCGCAGCTTCCCAGGGAATAATCTAAGGTGAGAGTTGTAGAGGAGGACTCGCTCGCCTTCGTTAAATTCTCTGCGCACTATTCTCTTGTCATGCCACTTCCTCGTTCTCTCCTTGTGAATACGGGCATTCTCATATGAGTCCAATCTGATTTCGTTGAGCTCGTTTAGCTGTAGTAATCATTTTTCCCCAGCTTCCTTCATATTCATGTTCAGCTCCCTGACTGCCCAAAGGACCTTGTATTCGAGCTCGATCGGTAGATGGCAGGTTATACCATAGATAAGCTGAAAAGGACTCATGCCAATGAGAGTTTTGAATGCAGTCATGTATGCCCACAATGCGTCGTCTAGCTTGGATGCCCAATCTTTCCTGGGGCTCGAAAATGTCTTTCCTAGAATGCTCTTGATTTCTCGGTTAGAGATCTCTACATGTCCACTGGTCTGAGGGTGATCTGGAGTGCCAATTTTATGATAACCACCATATTTCTTCAGCAAGGTCTCGAAGTTCCTTTCCTTGAAGTGGGAGCCTCCATCACTAATAACTGTTCGGGGGACTCCGAACCGAGGAAATATAACCTTCTGAAACATTTTTATCACCACCTTGGCGTCGCAAGTAGGAGTAGCCACTGCTTCAACCCACTTGGAAACATAGTCGACTGCTACCAAGATGTACTGGTTACCATAAGAAGGTGGGAATGGTCCCCTGAAATTGATTCCCCATACATCAAATAACTCCACTGCTAGAATACTCTGCTGAGGCATCTCCTGCTGCTTAGAAATATTTCTTGTTCTCTGGCATTGATCACAGGCTTTTACGAACTCGTGAGCATCCTTGAAAAGAGTAGGCAAGTAGAACCCGGATTGTAGAACCTAGAACCTTTGCAGCTATTTTCTAACTAGCACCATGGCCACCATATTGTGACGAGTGGCAGCATTCAAGGATCCATCTAATCTGGTCCTCATCAACACAGGTCCTGTAGAAACTATCAGCACATAATTTATAAAGAATTGGATCATCCCAGAAGTACCTCTTCACATCGTGCAAAAATTTCCTCTTCTGGTTGTGCGACTGGTCAGAAGGAACAATACCGCAGGCCAAATAAGTGACAAAATCTGCGTACCATGGAGCAGGGCTGGTCTCGATACTAGTAGTTGCTCTCCTGCTAGAGAATCAGTCATGGGGAGCTTGTCATCTTCGCGATCGAGCTATCCTAGCTCGAGGCATGACAGGTGATCTGCAACTAGATTTTCAGCGCCCTTCTTGTCTCTAATTTCAATATCGAACTCTTGAAGTAGGAGAACCCATCGAATCAACCGAGGCTTTGAATCGTTCTTGGACAGCAAATATTTGATGGCAGCATGATCGGTGTATACTATGGTCTTCGAGCCTATAAGGTACTACCTGAATTTCTCAAAAGCATAGATGATGACTAGCATCTCTTTCTCGGTTGTAGTGTAATTAGCCGCTGCGGCAGCTAGGACCTTACTCGCATAATAAATCACGTGTAACTTCTTGTCAATACGCTGCCCTAAAAATGCCCCCACTGCAAAGTCACTAGCATTACACATTAGTTCAAATGGTAGCTCCCAATTAGGGGGCTGCACGACAGGAGCAGAAGTAAGAGCAGATTTCAGATTATGGAACGCATTAAAACATGATTCATCGAAGTTAAACTTAGGTTCTTGGAAGAGTAGGTCCGTGAGGGGCTTGGCTATCTTGGAGAAATCCTTAATGAAGCGCCTGTAGAAGCCTGCATGTCCTAGAAAACTCCTAATTCCCTTCTCATCTTTTGGTGGGGGCAGCTTCTCAATGACCTCCACCTTCGCGCGATCGACCTCGATGCCTCGGTTGGAGACTAGGTGTCCCAACACAATACCTTCCTGCACCATGAAGTGACACTTCTCCCAGTTTAAAACCAGGTTAGTATCAACACAACGACAAAGAATATCAGTATGGTTCAAAAGGCATGAATCGAATGAAGAGCCATACACCGAAAAATCATCCATAAATAGATCCATGGTGTTTTCTATAAAATCAAAAAATATGGCCATCATACAACGCTGAAAAGTAGCTGGAGCATTACAAAGACCGAAAGGCATATGTCTATAAGCAAATGTGCCAAAAGGGCATGTAAAAGTAGTCTTCTCCTGGTCCTCGAGGTGTATAGGGATCTGGAAAAATCCACTATAACCGTCGAGGTAGCAGAAAAACTTATGCTTCGCAAGATGCTCTAACATTTGATCAATATAAGGCAAAGGAAAGTGATCCTTACAAGTAGCCTTATTCAACTTCCTATAGTCTATGCACATACGCCAACTAGTCACAGTACGAGTAGGAATCAAATCATTATTCTCATTACGAACAACAGTCAAGCCTCCCTTCTTAGGGACAATATGCACATGACTTACCCACTCACTATCAGCAATGGAATAAATAATGCCAGCATCGAGCAATTTCAGAATTTCCATCTTCACTACATCATTCAATTTAGGATTCAACCGTCTCAAAGCATCCCTAGTAGGCCTAGCATCGCCCTCTAAATGGATTCTATGCATGCACATATCTGGGCTAATCCCCTTAATATCATCAATCGAATAACCTAGGGCTGGCCTATGCTCTCTCAGGACAATTAGCAATCTCTGGGTCTCTACCTCAGTCAAAGAAGCGTTCACAATAACTAGATAGGTCGAGTTAGGGCCGAGAGATTCATACCTGAGACTTGCAGGTAGAGGTTTCAGCTCTACCTTGCAAGGTTCCTTACCTGACTCGGTGAACTGTCCAGTTTTAGCAACCCCCTCAATGCTCACTGCACATATATCCATTGGTATTGGGTAGCCTGGAATGACTCTGTAAGACTCAATAGAGGTCAGTGCCATAGGATCATCAACATCAGCAGAATCTAACACATCGCAGTCAGCTAAAAGACTAGGACTCTTGCACATGTCGGGCAAATAAAAGACAACACGTTCACTGCCCACTCGCAAAGCTATAGACCCCCTATACATGTCAATAACAACTTTAGCAGTATAAAGGATAGGTCTACCAAGGATAATCGGAATATCTATGTCCTCTGAGATCTCTAGCACAATAAAATCAGCAGGTATGTAAATATTCTTCACCTTGACAGGTACGTCCTTCAGAATCCCTTTCGGGAGTCTACAAGAACGATTCGCAAGGCGAATAGAGATATTGGTAAGACAGAGATCACCCAAATTCAGTTTAGCATACAAGGAGTAAGGCATTATAGACACACTAGCACAAGGATCGCATAAAGCATGATGAATAGTAATACCACCGATATCACAAGGGATAGTGAAACTCCCTGAATCCTTTAGCTTAGGCGGCATGGGCTGGTGCATGGCAGCACTGCATTCCTCACTCAGAGCCACTATCTCGGTTCCGTCTAATTTCCTTTTCCTAGTCAGAATCTCCTTCATGAATTTGGCATAGGTAGGGATCTGGGTGATTGCATCGGTGAAGGGCAGAGTGATGTAGAGAGTACGAATCTTATCCACGAACTGCTTGAACTCTTTATCTCACCTCGTAGCCACCAGTCGCTGAGGGAATGGGACCAGAGGTTTATAAGGAGCTGGCTCCACTGTCTGTGTCGAATTTTCAACTCGGTCCTCAGCTTCTTTCGATGATTCCTCTTCAACAGGGGCAGAATTAAACGCTGATTTCTCTGATGTTGCTTGAGTGGTTTGAGCTGGTAGCATTTCAAGCTGTTTTCCTCCTCGGAGTGTGATGGCATTCACTGATTCCCTAGGGTTTGGATCTGGTTTCGATGGGAGTTTTCCATGTTCTCTGGTTACCGAGTCTGCCTGTTGAGCAACCTGATTTTCTAGCATCCTGTTCTGGATGGCCAGCTGCTTGTTCTGGGTGCTCATCTACTCAAGTGTCTGCTCGAGTGCTTTCACTCGCCTATCCTGTTCAGCCATAAAATTAGCCATCATGGCCTCCATGCTAGATGAGCTGCCAGATTCCTGTTGCCTGGGCTGCTGCGGCTGGTATGCATGGCTCCCTAAACTCTGATTTTGCTGCCCTTGTGACTGGTTATTGTAGTGAGGCCTCGACTGGTAGGAAGTATTATTCTATGTTTGCTGAGCCTAAACGTTGTATTCGCATTGTGGCTGGTACGGTGCATTGCCTTGCTGTTGTTTGTAAGGGAAACCAGGGGGTGCCTGATTCTGCGGTTTATAAAAGAGGTTAGGATGATTCCGGTTTGGATTATCCCACTTGTTAGCGGATGATCCATACCCGAAACCAGCCCTTTGATTATTCTGCCCAACATAATTTGCATCCTCCTGGTTTCCACTGTTATCATCTTGTTCCATCACCGGACAGCCATCTACAAAATGAGAAGGAGAGCCACAAATCTGACAATAGACACCAACATTGGCAACATCAGACGACTTCATAGAGGAGGCAGTCTTCAGATTTTTAATTTCTGTTGCGAGCATCTTTACGGTATTGGTCAACTCTACGATGTCATTGGTGCCATCGGCGTTGCAGAGATCTTGCACGCCCTTTCTGTCCTTGGAGTTGCCTCGATTGCTCGTCCAGAGGTGGTAGTCCTGAGCAGCTTTCTCTATAATGTCATAGGTCTCTTCTAGTGGGACTCCGTTCAGTCCCCCACCAGCTGCTTGATTGATTAAGGTGCGCATCCCCTCGTAGAGAGTCTCACCATCCATAGAACGTAACGAGATGATCTTGTTCCTGAAATGTGCAGTCTTTGATTGTGGGAAGTACTGCTGGAGGAAGGCTTCGGCCAATTTCCCCCATGTAGTGAAAGTGCCCTCTGCATGACTATCGAGCCGCCTGCTAGCCTTATCAGAAAGTGAAAAAGGGAATAGCCTCAAGTAGTAGGACTCTGGAGGAACACCATTGGTCTTTACTGTGTTGCACATCTGGACAAATCGCGTGAGATGCTGATGAGGGTCTTCATTCATCCTTCCCGAAAACTGGTTGTTCCGCACCATCTGAATCAGTCCTGTTTTGATCTCCCAGTTGTTGTTGTTGACACCAGGTGGCGCAACTGCAGATTGGAATCCGGAGACTCACGGAGCAGTGTAGTCTCCAAGAGTCCCGCGAGCTGGCTGCTGAACAGGACGCTGCTGGTCATCTCCGACCACCTCATTCAATGCTCGATTCTGATTCTGATTCATGGCTAATGCTGCAAAGTTTCAGTTCAGTGCTCGTAGCTGCCAAGCTTCGTTTTCGACTCTGCGAGTATTGTTTTGTTGGTCCGGTGTGTCCTCCTCTGAAATCTGAATTTGCTTTTTCTTTCGGGGTGTTTTCCTTGGCATGAACTAGCTAGTACCAGCAAGAGCCAAGAAAACTGTGAGTGAAGAAATTTTGATAGCATAATTCAAGTAGCAAACAAGGTGGAATAGTCTGAACTACACACGTTAAATCTAATATCACACTAAACGCTGCTCCCCGGCAACGACGCCATTTTGACAAGCGTATTTTTAACCCTTTATAGTTGTCAAATTATGTGTTTTAGGGGTCAAATCGTAATCAAACAAAATTTATAAATCTTGGTAAGCCAAGGGTCGATCCAAGGAACAGGTGTGCGATTACTAGCAAACAATGTGACCTATTTAGCTACTCCGATTAAAAGAGGTTTGTTTTGTTGTGAAAATCTGATGGACCATAATTGTATGAATCATAAACACAGTTAAACCCACCAAATTAGACTCTTTGTCTATTTAACTTTTCCTTGTTAGTTCCGATATTTATCTATAGGGTATTTTGAAGTCTAGAGAGAATACAGGCTAAGGAGGAGTTTTTAAGCTGAAAATGAATTACGAGTCATTCCAAGTCACGACCAGACTCCGACTATACAAATCTCATGAACCTGACATGGAATCACTCAAAACAAGTCCAACCGAAGAGCAACCAGAGTCAGTCCGGAGCTGAAAGGACCCGATGGCTTTTGGAAAAAGTCACAAAATCACACAAACTCTCTTCTCTCCTCCACCTAGCCGGCGGCTCTTCCTCCTTGGTGACTCACCACCGGCGGCTTTGGGGAAAAAAGCCACATGGGCCGGCGGCTTTGAGAGCTTCTCCTCCCATTTTGTGCCATGGGTTGTGATCTAGATCCTTCCCTTGGCTATAAATAGAACTCATCCCTTCCCTTTGTAAATCATTCCACAATCCTCATTTCAAAACATCATCCATCACAAAGCTCTAGCTTCTCTCTAGATTTTGGGCACTACTCTTGTAAACACTTGTTTTAAATCTATAATACTCCTGTTGGTTCTTGAGTATTCTAGTTGTTCTTGAGTTTACTCCTGTTGGTTCTTGAGTATTCTCCCTTTACTTTACTGTCTTTCGAAAACCTTCAAGTACTTAGCTATGATATCCACCTCTATGGATATTCGTAGCTAAACCCTTCATTCGGTTGAAGGGGTGTACTTGTGTCATAAAATGTTTTAGGCCCTACTCTTAATGCCTCTATGTGTTCAAAACTTGTTCTATGTGCCACATATTAGGTTAGAACTTCCAAGGTTGAGTGGATGATTGGAATGACAAAACTCTTCCGTGGGGTTCGTAAACATACTCGGATAAGTGGATGCTTGGAATGGCAATGCTTATCTGAGAAGTTTGACCTCTTTAAAACACCATTTGGTTGATCGGGAATGATTGATCAAATGGATGCACACAAGGCTAATATACCTTGGAATGGGGTGTTAGTCTAAATAGAACAAGTGCTCTATGTCTTGGAATGGACTAGACAGTGTGGCAAATCAAGTGCTTGGAATGGCCTTGATACACTTTTGAATACTTTGTATGATCATTAGAGGTCAATGATAAACAGACTATGATACAAGGCCCCTAAAACCGAATACTTTCCTTAACTTAAAACATCACCAGCACTTTACATTCAGTCTAAATATCAACTGCTTACTTTTCGCAAGACTTGCCCTTCAAGCAACCCACTCTTTGTAAGTCTTCTTTTTCAAGCAATTACTTTCAGTACTTTACTTTCTGCACCAAAATCACGACCAACCCACTTACTTTTCGGTACTAAAACTAAAACCAACAACCAACCACTCACTTTTCATCGCTAAAACCTCAATCCACCTAAAATCACGCTCCCTTTCAGTACATTCCTCAAAGAACAACTATCCCCCTAATTCCATTGGGTTCGACCCCTACTTACCACTTGCTACCCAGTAGTGAAGTCGCTAGTAGCGGACTTATAAATATATTCTTGACTTTTGCACACGACGACTGTGCATCCGTCAAAATGGGCACCGTTGCCGGGTGATGGACCAAAATTATACGAATCAGAAACACAGTATAACCCCCTTATTTAGACATTTTGTCTATTTAACTTTTGCTTGTTAGTTCAGATATATTTTTACATGGTAATTCAGAGCTTAGAGAGAATACACACTAAAGAGGAGCTTTTAAAGCAGAAAAGATGTTACGAGTCAATCCAAGGTCAAGATCATATGCCGACTGAAGAAATATCAAGGATCCTGACGTTGAAGCACTCGTAACAAATTAATCAGAAGAATCAGGAGAGGAATCAAGACAGTCCGAGGAAGGAACACATTGACAGTTTTGTGAAAAGATTGCACCAAACTATACAAAACTCACACATGGGCAAGGTGACCGGCCACTTGGGCAAGAGGTGGCCAAAGCCACCCCTCCTCCCCTTCCACCACCGGCAACCGGCGGCTCCTCCTCCCTTGACCGGCGGCTTTTGGGCTCCTCCACATGTCTCCTCCTCCTTCCTCCTCTTCTCCTCCCTTGGATCAAAAGACATGTGGTGGCTCCTCCACCCTCCATTCTCCACCTCCATGGATGGCCTCCACATGCATCCATCTCCACCATCCATCTCCACCCTCCATGGCTATAAAAGGAGGAGCTCCTCCTCATTTGAAATCATCCCTCACTTGTAAAAAACATTTCTCTCTCTAAGTTATGTATTTGTAAGTTTGGCTTTGGAAATAAAGGATAGCTCCCTTGGCGCTTCAACGGTTGTAAGTATTATTTCTAGTATTTATTCAACTGTTTATTTCCTTAGTTATAATGTTTAACGCGATGAATAGTAGCTAAACTAGTAGTTCGGTAGAAGAGGCGCACTTGTATTATAAAATGTTTTAAGACTATTAACTTGGCGTCTAGTCTTAGTATTCAAAACTTGTTCTATGTGCCATATATCAAGTCAGAGTTTCCAAGGTTGAGTGGAAGCTATCACAAGCAAAGCTCTTCCGTGGAAATTCGTGATCATACTCGGTAAGTGGAAGCTGTCACAAGCAAAACTTATCGAGGAGTTCGACTTATCTAAAACACCACTTGGTTAATAACGTAACTGGGAGATCAAGTGGATGCACTTACAGCTAAGATACTTCGAAAGGAGGAATTAGTTTTGCTTAGAACAAGTGTTGCTTTAAACAATGTTGCAAGTCTTGCGCTACGAAAGGGCCTCGATTCATTTTTGAATACTTAGATAATTCACTAAAGGTCAATGATAAACATGATATAATACAAGGCCCCCGAAACCGAACATTTCTCTTTAATTATAAACTGCAATTTACTTTCCAGTACTAAAACCAACCAACCAACCAACCAATCAATCAATCACTTAGCTGGTAGCTTTAAAACCAACCAACCGACCTAAAACACGCTCTCTCACTCGACAACCCCCTCAAAGAACATCTATTCCCCTGATTCCCTTGGGTTCGACCCCTACTTACCAAGTACTACACAGTAGTATAGTTGCAAGTAGCGGACTATAAATTTATTCTTGACGTTTGCACATAACGACTGTGCATCCATCAAAATTGGCGCCGTTGCCGGGGAATCAGTCGTCGAATAGTTGTTCTTTCCCTCCCCTTTCTTTTTTCTTTCTTTTCCCTATCTCATTACCCATTACGTATGCATGGACAATGCGATTTCTGCCCCTGTTCGGAGGAACGGAGGGAGAAGACCCAGTACAGCACTGCCGAAACTTCCACCACGTCTGCCACCACATCAAACCTGAGAACAAAGCATTAGAGGAATTTAAGCTGAAATGCTTTAAATTCTCTCTAACCGACTTCGCCACGATATGGTACTACACATCCACCGCTTGCAGTGCAGAACGTTTCGTAGACCTCTGCGTTCCGTTCCTGAAAGAATTCTCCCCACCATCTTTACGCCAAGAAACCCGTGAGAAGATCATGTGCCTTCATCAATCCCGGGATGAGACTTTGGACGAATACTACATGAAATACGATGCCATCGTCTCAAGCTGCCCGCACCATGGATTTACGAAGAAAATTCTTCTCCAAAAATTTCTTCGTGGGATGAGGTCCGAAGAACTGGGGAGAGTTAACGAAGCTATGAGAAGGTCTGCCATAAACTTCACCATTGCAGACATGTGGTACCTTATAATCGGCCTGGCCGCTACCACAAGACGAGTACCCCAAACTGACGAGGAAATGCAGACAGAAGAAGCTGACCCTGAGGCTGACGAAGAAGAAACCACCGAACCGTCAGAAGAGACTCCTGAACCGTCTAAAGAATCAGACATGGAAAGTACCGGAAGCAACGAAGTAGGAGTCCAGAACACCACTGACGAACTGCCCAATTCATACCCGACTATCATTACCCAGGCAGCTGAAACTACCTACGATCAGTTCCTCACGAACCGACCGAACAAGGCAGAACCAAGCCTCATGAGGCCTTCCCGACTTTTCCCCTTAATCAATGAGCAAGTCGCAGCAAACTGTGCGATCAAGGAAAAAGCTCATAGGAGAATGGGAAAAGGACCTATGCAGAATGACCCCCCGATGGAGCATTGCTATGCCGCAACTGGACTAGGCAGTCCCAAATACAAAAACTTCAAAAGGCTAGCAGTGAAAGGTCCCTCACCCCCTCCGGGGTATTGGAAGGAAAAAATCCCGAAACAAAGGAGTCCTGACCCGAACACAACATCCAGCAAGAAGTCAGGAAGAAACAACACAGGAACGGTGGCGAAGTTCGACTTGAGCCACCCATGGGACCCAAACCAGTAATCCACAACGAGGTATCGTCGAGCCAACGACGTAAAAACTAGTGCACTGGTCGGGAGGTAACCCGACACTATCTTACTTTTCCGCACTTTAATTTATGTCATTTAAATTCAGTATTTAGTTTTAAAGCTTGCATGACTTTTGAACTAAGGCACGCCTTCGTTCAAAAGTGGGGGGGGGGGGGGGTGAGAACCACCTGTGTACATAAATAACATGCTTGCTATTTTCTTTTTCTTTGTTAGTAATAGTATCTTTTTGAAAATATGAACTTAAGAATGTGAAAAAGATAAATCATAATTCATGCATTAACCTTGTGAAAATTCAACTGTTTAAAAACATAGAATGTAACTTTTCATTTGTCCTTTGTGCTGAGATAACTAGGGATGTGGAGTTGATATAAACTGCCCTAGAGAGGCTTGGCAAGCAATCGAAGGATCAGATCAAACTATATGGTTTTCGAAGTCAGTGGAGGCTGCACTTCGGGTTTTCAGTGAAGAATTGAAGTCATCTCCGCCATGCAGTGTTTATGCAAAAAAGAAAAGAAAAGGCGAGGACGGGAATCAGACCGTCCTCTCTCTAGTCAAAGTAGCCGAGAAAATAGAGGAGCGACCCTCTTCTTGACCCACGCAAAATGACAACGATGAGAGGAGCGGGGAGGTATTTCCATAGGCTTGCGGGCGATGATTAGACCTCCCAAAAGAAAGGCTTGAGAAAATGGACTAGCAGCCACAAAAAGGCGAAAAGCTCGAAGAAGCAAATCAAGAGGCCAAAGGCCTAAAATTGTGAAGGTTTTAACCGAACAAAAAAGTGAAGTACTCAAAGAGTCAAATCAAAGGCCAAAGGCCAATTCACTACAAAAAAGCAGTCCCTCGCCAAAAAGAAAAAAAAATCAAAAAGGCTCAACTCAGTGAAACCCGAACCGAATCACGTGCCAGAGAAAGCTACCAGAAAACCATATAGTGCGAGACGATCCCAAGATTGCAGTCCAGGAGCCTAAAAAGGGCTATCTCCCGAGACATCCAATATAATTTGCATCTCAGCACGGAGGTACAAGTATTAAGTTTCTTCTATTTATTTACGCAGTTTAATTTGGTAATAAGTAAGCAATGCATGAATTAGGATAGATCGAGTACCACAGTCTAATTTTCATATTTCAAAGCCAACTTAGAGTACAGCCCTTGAATATCATTGTTTCGGGACGAACAACTAAAAGTGTGGGGTAATCTGATGGACCAAAATTATACGAATCAGAAACACAGTATAACCCCCTTATTTAAACATTTTGTCTATTTAACTTTTGCTTGTTAGTTCAGATATATTTTTACAGGGTAATTCAGAGCTTAGAGAGAATACACACTAAAGAGGAGCTTTTAAAGCAGAAAAGATGTTACGAGTCAATCCAAGGTCAAGATCATATGCCGACTGAAGAAATATCAAGGATCCTGACGTTGAAGCACTCGTAACAAATTAATCAGAAGAATCAGGAGAGGAATCAAGACAGTCCGAGGAAGGAACACATTGACAGTTTTGTGAAAAGACTGCACAAAACTGTACAAAACTCACACATGGGCAAGGTGACCGGCCACTTGGGCAAGAGGTGGCCAAAGCCACCCCTCCTCCCCTTCCACCACCGGCAACCGGCGGCTCCTCCTCCCTTGACCGGCGGCTTTTGGGCTCCTCCACATGTCTCCTCCTCCTTCCTCCTCTTCTCCTCCCTTGGATCAAAAGACATGTGGTGGCTCCTCCACCCTCCATTCTCCACCTCCATGGATGGCCTCCACATGCATCCATCTCCACCATCCATCTCCACCCTCCATGGCTATAAAAGGAGGAGCTCCTCCTCATTTGAAATCATCCCTCACTTGTAAAAAAACACTTCTCTCTCTAAGTTATGTATTTGTAAGTTTGGCTTTGGAAATAAAGGATAGCTCCCTTGGCGCTTCAACGGTTGTAAGTATTATTTCTAGTATTTATTCAACTATTTATTTCCTTAGTTATAATGTTTAGCGCGATGAATAGTAGCTAAACTAGTAGTTCGGTAGAAGGGGCGCACTTGTATTATAAAATGTTTTAAGACTATTAACTTAGCGTCTAGTCTTAGTATTCAAAACTTGTTCTATGTGCCATATATCAAGTCAGAGTTTCCAAGGTTGAGTGGAAGCTGTCACAAGCAAAGCTCTTCCGTGGAAATTCGTGATCATACTCGGTAAGTGGAAGCTGTCACAAGCAAAACTTATCGAGGAGTTCGACTTAACTAAAACACCACTTGGTCAATAACGTAACTGGGAGATCAAGTGGATGCACTTACAGCTAAGATACTTTGAAAGGAGGAATTAGTTTTGCCTAGAACAAGTGTTGCTTTAAACAATGTTGCAAGTCTTGCGCTACGAAAGGGCCTCGATTCATTTTTGAATACTTAGATAATTCACTAAAGGTCAATGATAAACAGGATATAATACAAGGCCCCCGAAACCGAACATTTCTCTTTAATTATAAACTGCAATTTACTTTCCAGTACTAAAACCAACCAACCAACCAACCAATCAATCAATCAATCACTTAGCTGGTAGCTTTAAAACCAACCAACCGACCTAAAACACGCTCTCTCGCTGGACAACCCCCTCAAAGAACATCTATTCCCCTGATTCCCTTGGGTTCGACCCCTACTTACCAAGTACTACCCAGTAGTATAGTTGCAAGTAGCGGACTATAAATTTATTCTTGACGTTTGCACATAACGACTGTGCATCCATCACCGGGGAATTAGAGTTAGAAATTAACAATCGGATAAGTGTTCTTTGAATCGGTACTCTCTTCAATACAACCATGTCTCGCGAAGGAAGCCACCATGACTACCAGGATGACGACGAGATAAACCTGTACGATCGAAATGATGAGGTGCCACTTCCAATTGTCGACAATCCGGAACAACTCATCCGAAACAGAAGAGCTCGTGATAGGGAGGCCATCCGAAGAAACCAAGGACCACCCGAGGACCGAAATGAAGCTGGTCCAGTACAACAACCCCCTAGATATCCACCACCCCCTCAACCTCGACAAGTGCCAAGACGAGAACCCATTTTCGATAACTACTATGGGGATAACAACAACTTCCGCGAACCTACTATGGGAGAACTCTCGGCACCAAATTTCAGAAACCAGCCGTGGTGCATTTACGAAGGCCCTGAACTGGAAGACATCGCTATCAACACTTCAGTGGCCCACAACTTGCCAAAGTTCTCAGGAACACGTGGAGAATCAGCAACAACTCATCTCCAACGCTTACACGGTATTTGCCAAAACTTAAAACCGAATGGCGTAAACGTAGACGACTTCAAGATAAAGGCGTTCTACTTTTCTCTAATTGACGCGGCAAACGACTGGTTCCTTTCATTGCCTTCCGGTAGCATCAGAACATGGGCTCAGATGCAAAAGAAATTCCTAGACAAATATTACCCGGCAGGAAGGGCAATGCAAGTAAGGAGGCAACTACAGGACATCAAGCAAGGGCCCAATGAAACCATGTACGATTACCTGGAAAAATTCAACCACCTGGAGAGAAGCTGCTGTACCCTTGGACTGCCCGAGAAACTCATCATCGAGTACCTCATTGATGGATTAAGACCCTTAGACAAAATGCTCCTGGATGCCTCAGCTGGAGGATCCATGATGAATCTATCATTGAGCGGCATAAGGAATCTCATCACCGACGTTGCTGAAAATGCCCGATTTAGAGAAGAGACAACTCGGCAGGAAGAATTTTCCCGAACAAAGAATGTGGCAAAAGCTGAAACACCGATGAACTCTATGCCAGAAGAGATGAAACAAATGAAGGAAATGATGATTCAGATCCTACGAAGACAACCAGTTCCAGTAAAGCCTTGCGAATTTTGTGATTCTACGAACCACAAAACTGACGAATGCCCGACATTAATAGAAGAGGAACCGGTAGAAATAAATGCATTAGGAGGATATCAAGGATACAATAACAACGAAAAAAACGAACCAAGCCGACAGTATGGTCAAGCAACCAACCCGAGCTGGCGTAACAACAGCTATTCTCAAGAAGAAACACAACCAACTGTCCCTCAACTAGCCCAGTCATTCTATCAACCGCTCCACCAACAGTACAACCAGAACGCCCCACCAGCAGGCCAATACCAACAAGAGGGACCAAACCAGTACCAAGCAAGCTCGAGCAATCATCAAGGACCAAACAAGTCACTTGAGGACATGATGATGCAATTGTCAGGTACTGTGCAGCAGTTGAATACTACTATGCATCAAAACCAAGCCGAAACAAGGGGAGAATTATCGGACTTGAAGAAGCACATCTCCCAACTCACTGCCTCAGTGTCCGCACTCACTAATGAGCCCGGCAGACTCCTTTCACAAACCATTCAAAACCAGCAGGAAAATGTGAATGCCGTGACTCTTAGGAGTGGAAAAACGTTTGTCGGCAAACCCATGGAGCAAAAGGAGGACAAAGACCCAAGGTTGCCCGGAGAAGAGCAAATGAGGCCCGAAACTCTAGAGGAAGACGCGGCCGATAAAGACGACGACATGTTTGAGGAAGAGCGGGACATAACTGAAGAAGAAGGGAATACGTCCAAGGAACACAGGCCTGGCCCGGTACCCAGAACCGAAACCCCCAAAATCAGCGCAACACTTCCATTTCCAGTACCTGCTCATGTGAAAAAACAACATGTCATGGATGAGGACGTGTTTGAGTTGTTCAGTAAAGTCGAAATCAACATCCCCCTTTTGGAAGCCATCAAGCAAATTCCTCGATATGCCAAGTTTTTAAAAGAACTTTGCACCAACCGGAGGAGGAGTACTAGATACGATCAAGAGCTGATGAGTAGGAACGTGTCGGCCGTCATACAACGAAAAGTGCCCCCCAAATGTGGAGATCCAGGAACTTACACCATTCCATGCACAATTGGCAACATCCGGATCGAGAACTGCATGCTAGACCTTGGAGCATCAATCAATGTTCTTCCATTCTCTATCTACTCATGTCTTAGGATTGGGCCGCTCGAACCCACCGGTCTCACTATTCAACTGGTAGATCGGTCGTGCAAACAGCCCGAGGGCAAAATAGAAGACGTCCTGGTTCAAGTAGGTGAATTGGTGTTTCCAGTAGACTTCTACGTCTTGAAAATGGAGAATGGCGGACCTACAGACCATGCACCCATCCTTCTTGGTCGTCCATTTCTCAAAACATCAAAAATGAAGATAGACTGTGGAAGTGGAATGCTCTTAATGGAGGTAGAAGGAGAGGTCTTCAGTTTCGACATATTCCGAGCAATGAAGCACCCCATGGAATTCGAGGAAGTACACGTTCTCGATACTTTGGATGACCTGGTCCAAGAAATTCAGCCAGAGCTAAGAGCAGATCCCTTGGAAGCCATACTCGATGGTGCCGAAAACTCTTACGAATTGACCGAAAGCTTGCATGAAACGGTGGCCCACTTAACAATCTCGAAACCTCTCACACCAGAATATGAAGTAAACGAGGTAAAATTATTCAAATCAAATACTTTTCTACCCTCAGTGATGCAAGCTCCCAAGATAGAATTGAAGCCCCTGCCCGGGCATCTGAAGTACGCCTTCCTAGGGGATAATAACACACTTCCAGTAATCATCAAGAGTGGCTTGGAAGCAGGCCAGGAACAAAGTTTGATAAAAGTACTGAAACAACACAAGTTGGCTATTGGATGGACTATGGACGACTTGAGAGGAGTCAGCCCGGCTGTATGCATGCACCGTATTCTACTTGAGGATGGAGCAAAGCCATCAAGAGAGCCTCAACGACGACTCAACCCAATCATGATGGAGATCGTCCAAAAGGAAATACAAAAGCTACTAGATGCGGACGTTATCTATCCCATATCAGATAGCCAATGGGTGAGTCTTGTCCACGTGGTCCCAAAGAAAAGTGGGATCACGGTCGAGGAAGATGCCGAAGGAAAAATGGTAACAACAAGGATCAAGAACGGCTGGAGAATGTGCATCGACTACAGGAAATTAAACGCCGTCACAAGAAAAGACCATTTTCCTCTACCATTCATCGATCAAATGCTAGACCGACTGGCAGGCAAGCCATATTTTTTCTTCTTGGACGGGTTCTCAGGCTACAACCAGATCCCCATAGCACCTGAGGACCAAGAGAAAACTACATTCACCTGCCCATTCGGTACATTCGCATTCAGAAGAATGTCGTTCGGCCTATGCAATGCCCCGGGGACTTTTCAAAGGGTAGTAACCAGCATCTTTTCAGACATGATCAGAGAATTCATTGAAGTCTTCATGGACGACTTCACCATCTATGGAGACACATTCGACGCTTGCTTAAGTAATTTGAGCACGGTTTTGGCACGATGTGTGTCCATGAACTTAGTGCTCAATTACAAGAAGTGCCACTTCATGGTAACACACGGAACAGTCTTATGACATATCGTCTCACAAAAAGGCATGGAAGTGGACAAAGCAAAGATCGACTTGATCATGACTCTACCATACCCATCCACGGTCCGAGACATCCAAGCATTCCTAGGCCATGCAGGATTCTACCGACGATTCATCAAAGACTTCTCCAAAAAGGCATTGCCTCTATCCACTCTTCTCAAAAAAGAAGTTCCTTTTGAATTCACCAATGCATGCAAGGAGGCCTTTGATGATCTGAAGAAAGCCCTCACTAGCACACCTATCATCCAAATGCCAAATTGGGAACTACCATTCGAAATCATGTGCGACGCGAGCGACTTTGCTGTGGGAGCAGTTCTCGGCCAAAAGATTGATAAGAAGGCAGGTGTGATCTACTACGCCTCACGAACCCTAGATTCTGCCCAACAAAACTACTCAACCACCGAGAAGGAACTCTTGGCAGTGGTATTCGCTCTGGAAAAATTCAGATCCTATTTGCTTGGAGCAAAAGTGATAGTTTATTCTGACCATGCTGCCATCCGTTACCTGATGAGAAGAAGGAGGCCAAGCCAAGACTCATTCGATGGATATTACTACTGCAAGAATTCGATGTGGAAATAAGGGACAAAAAGGGGATCGAGAATACTGTGGCCGACCACCTAAGCAGGATTGTCAGAAAGGAAGAAGAAGGGCACATAACTGAGTCATTACCAGACGAGCATCTCTATACAGTCTCAACCAAGGTGCCATGGTATGCCTCAATCGTCAACTACCTTGTAGGAGGTACATTTCCTCCTTCTTTTACTAAAGCACAATGTATGAAACTTAGGCATGATACTAAACATTACTTGTGGGATGATCCTTATTTGTGGAAAATAGGAGCAGACCAAATACTTAGGAGATGCATCCCTGATAACGAAATAGCCTCTATTATTAGCTTCTGCCATGAGTTTGCATGTGGAGGACACTTCGGGCCTAGGAGAACCGCTAGAAAAATCCTAGATAGCGGCTTCTTTTGGCCAAGCATATTTAGAGATGCCTATGAGAAGTGTACAAAATGCGATAAGTGCCAAAGAGTAGGAAATGTGTCAGCTAAAAATGAGATGCCTCAAGTACCCATACTAGTCAACGATGTTTTCGACATTTGGGGTATTGACTTTATGGGACCATTCCCAGTATCATGTGGTTATACTTATATTCTAGTCGCTGTAGATTATGTGTCAAAATAGGTAGAGGCTAAGGCCACAAGGTATGACGATGCAAAAACTGTCATAGACTTTCTGCGCACTAACCTGTTTTGTAGGTACAGGGTACCCAAGGCCATAATAAGCGACCAAGGAACTCATTTCTGCAACCGCATGATGGCTGCTACCTTAAAACGCTACCATGTCCACCACCGGATGTCCACAACATATCACCCCCAAACCAATGGTCAAGCGGAGATCTCAAACAGCAAAATCAAAGGAATTTTAGAATAAATGGTAAAGCCGAGTAGAAAAGATTGGAGTCAGAGGCTAGATGAAGCTCTTTGGGCTTATCGGACGGCATACAAGACACCAATTGGAACCTCCCCCTTTCGGCTTGTTAATGGGAAGGCATGCCACCTTCCGGTGGAATTAGAACATAAAGCCTATTGGGCGCTCAAGCATTGCAATCAAGATTTAAGGGCTGCCGGACTGGATAGGAAGCTTAATCTGTGTGAGCTTGAGGAATTGCGGCTTGAGGCCTATGAAGGGCAAACGGACTACAAAGCATGGACCAAATTGTATCATGACAAATTCATCCTCCGATGCTCATTTGAGGAGGGACAACAAGTGCTGGTCTTCTCCTCACGACTGAAATTGATGCCCGGGAAGCTTAAATCTAGATGGACCGGCCCTTTCACAATAACTAAGGTATTCAACCATGGGGCAGTTGAGTTGGAAAGCCCAGACAATGGAAGAAGATTCACGGTAAATGGGCAGCGAGTCAAACATTACCACGGCAAGGTCAACTTAACTCCGCTAAACTATGACCTAGCCGTACCTCCAGACATTGTAAATACCGCTGATCTCAACGCACTAATTCATGACCAACCAAAAGAGACCAAGAGAGTGACAAGATCAGCAGCTATGGTCAAAGGTCCCTCGCCTTCTGAGAAACAATGGAAGGAGAAACCACCAAAACCATGGAGTTCCAACCCAAGCACATCATCTCACAAGAAATCAGGAAAAGGCAAGGCAAGAATCAAGGTTGGCACAATAGAGAAATACGACCTGAGCCACCCATGGGATCCAAACTTGTGATCCCCATGCGTCGAGCCAACGACGTTAAACAAAGGCACTGGTCGGGAGGTAACCCGACACCTATCTTACTTTCAGTCATTTATTTTCTGTCATTTAGTTTTTACCTTAACAGTCGATCTCACCCACTTTTTGTATAGAAGGAATGACCCCTTGTAGGAATCGATTTTTGGAGCAAGATCAGATCAGCCAGGCAGCTTTCGAGAAATTACCGGGCCCGCGCTGAGAGTTCAAGGCCCCAGCCGAACTCCCTCGATTATCCAGCTCAAGCTATGACGTTCCACGACACGACACAGTAAAAGGGAGTTCAGTTCTTCTCTTTTCCTTAATGTCATTTCCTTATCTTGTATATATTTGCATGACTTTTGAACTAAGTCGTGCTGAAAGGCACGCCTTCGTTCAAAAGTGTGGGGTGAGAACCGCTTGTGTACATAGTTAACATGCTTTTTCTATTTCCTTTTCCCTTAATATTATCTTTTTGAAAATATGAACTTGAGAATGTGAAAAAGATAGATCTAAATTCATGCATTTACCTTGTGAAAATACTTAGAATGTAACTTCTCATTTGTCCCTTTGTGCTGAGATATACAGGGGATGTGGAGTTGATATAAACTGCCCTAGAGAGGCTTGGCAAGCAATCGAAGGATCGAATCTAACTATATGGTTTTCGAAGTTAGTGGAGGCTGCACTTCGGGTTTCAGTAAAGATTGAAGTCATCTCCGCCATGCAGTGTTTATGCAAGAGGCGGGACGGGAATCAAACCGTCCTATCTCTAGTCCTAGTAGCCAGGAAAATAGATGAGCGACCCTCATCTTGACCCGCGCGAAACGGTGAGGATGAGAAAGAGCGGGGAGGTATTTTCATATGCTTGCGGGCGACGATTGGACCTCCTAAAAAGGTTGAGAAAATGGACTAGCAAGTCACAAAGAAGTAAAAGCTCAAAGAAGCTAATCAATGGCCAAAGGCCAAAATTGTGAAGGTTTTAACCGAACAAAAGTGAAGAAACTCCAACTCAATATCAAAGGCCAAAGGCCGATTCACTACAGAAGCTGTCCCTCGCCAAAAAAAATCAAAGTGCTCAACTCAGTGAAACCCGAACCGAATCACGTGCTAGAGAAAGCTACAAGGAAACCATACAGTGCGAGTCGATCCCAAGAATGCAGTCCAGGAGCCTGAAAAGGGCTATCTCTCGAAACATCCAAATTAATTTGCATCTCGGCGCGAAGGTACAAGTATCAAGTTTCTTCTAAGTATTTACACGGTTTAGTTTGGTAATAAGTAAGTAATGCATGAATTAAGATAAGTCTAGTCCCACAGTCTCACTTTCATATTTAAAAGTTTTTACTTAGATTGTGTTCCGCCCTTAAAAAGCATTGTTCGGGACGAACAACTAAAAGTGTGGGGTGATCTGATGGACCATAATTGTATGAATCATAAACACAGTTAAACCCACCAAATTAGACTTTTTGTCTATTTAACTTTTGCTTGTTAGTTCCGATATTTATCTACAGGGTATTTTGAAGTCTAGAGAGAATACAGGCTAAGGAGGAGTTTTTAAGCTGAAAATGAATTACGAGTCATTCCAAGTCACGACCAGACTCCGACTATACAAATCTCATGAACCTGACATGGAATCACTCAAAACAAGTCCAACCGAAGAGCAACCAGAGTCAGTCCGGAGCTGAAAGGACCCGATGGCTTTTGGAAAAGGTCACAAAATCACACAAACTCTCTTCTCTCCTCCACCTAGCCGGCGGCTCTTCCTCCTTGGTGACTCACCACCGGCGGCTTTGGGGAGAAAAGCCACATGGGCTGGCGGCTTTGAGAGCTTCTCCTCCCATTTTGTGCCATGGGTTATGATCTAGATCCTTCCCTTGGCTATAAATAGAACTCATCCCTTCCCTTTGTAAATCATCCCACAATCCTCATTTCAAAACATCATCCATCACAAAGCTCTAGCTTCTCTCTAGATTTTGGGCACTACTCTTGTAAACACTTGTTTTAAATCTATAATACTCCTGTTGGTTCTTGAGTATTCTAGTTGTTCTTGAGTTTACTCCTGTTGGTTCTTGAGTATTCTCCCTTTACTTTACTGTCTTTCAAAAACCTTCAAGTACTTAGCTATGATATCCACCTCTATGGATATTCGTAGCTAAACCCTTCATTCGGTTGAAGGGGTGTACTTGTGTCATAAAATGTTTTAGGCCCTACTCTTAATGCCTCTATGTGTTCAAAACTTGTTCTATGTGCCACATATTAGGTTAGAACTTCCAAGGTTGAGTGGATGCTTGGAATGGCAAAACTCTTCCGTGGGGTTCGTAAACATACTCGGATAAGTGGATGCTTGGAATGGCAAAGCTTATCTGAGAAGTTTGACCTCTTTAAAACACCATTTGGTTGATCGGGAATGATTGATCAAATGGATGCACACAAGGCTAATATACCTTGGAATGGGGTGTTAGTCTAAATAGAACAAGTGCTCTATGTCTTGGAATGGACTAGACAGTGTGGCAAATCAAGTGCTTGGAATGGCCTTGATACACTTTTGAATACTTAGTATGATCATTAGAGGTCAATGATAAACATACTATGATACAAGGCTCCTAAAACCGAATACTTTCCTTAACTTAAAACATCACCTGCACTTTACATTCAGTCTAAATATCAACTGCTTACTTTTCGCAAGACTTTCCCTTCAAGCAACCCACTCTCTGTAAGTCTTCTTTTTCAAGCAATTACTTTCAGTACTTTACTTTCTGCACTAAAATCACGACCAACCCACTTACTTTTCTGTACTAAAACTAAAACCATCAACCAACCACTCACTTTTCATCGCTAAAACCTCAATCCACCTAAAATCACGCTCCCTTTCAGTACATTCCTCAAAGAACAACTATTCCCCTAATTCCCTTGGGTTCGACCCCTACTTACCACTTGCTACCCAGTAGTGAAGTCGCGAGTAGCGGACTTATAAATATATTCTTGACTTTTGCACACGACGACTGTGCATCCGTCAAAATCGTAGAAATTAAATAACAGAAAATAAAAGGTTTGTACTTATCGGAGAAAGAATTCCAGAATCCATACTTCACCCGTGCTAACCCCACTAATCATTCAATCATCATCATGTAATTCATCACGCAATCGAATATCGAAATAAACCAAAGTAACACTAGATAAGCCACCCATCCACGAATCATTATCTAGATTAATCTCAATCGTTGAACGCCGCCCATCCACAAATTATCAACGATCTCGATTTATTAAACTACAGGTTTTCATACAATTTCATACGATTCGGTTAATACCTAGGACCCATCCATCTTTTGCTAATTAACCTAAATACGATCTAGCATGCAAACATCCCATTCAATGTAAATACTTGCAAGAACGATAAATTAAGCACGAAGAAATTGAATATTTGATTTGCATTAATGAAAAACACTCATATGATCACATGAAGAGTTGGGTACAATGCGCGGGATCCGTAGGATCCCAGAATAAAAAGACTACTCACTACTCATGGTAAATAAACCGAGAGTAGTGTTGATAAAGAGATAAAGGACGAGGAAACCGTAATGACGCGGGTGCTCGTTGAATCCTTCAATCTCTCGCTCCGTCTTCTCCCAAGTTAGGGTTTATTAATCTCCGAATAAGCACACTTTGATCTGGTCGTTGTCCTTCTAATTTATAGCCCATTCACCGAAGTTCCCAAAATAATCCAAAGGTCTAAATTAGGAAAGTCCAGTGACACCGACTTCGTCACGGGCTGTCACGGGGTTGGAGAATTGCATCGCCACGGACAAGTCCCGTGATGGCTTCTTTGTCTCGTGATAGGCTTTGTGTCATGGGACGTCACGGGCTCCAGAGATGTTGTTGCTACGGCTGAATCCCGTGACACATGTGGTGTCACGGGGTCTGGATCCAAAAAGCTCCTTTGGTTGATTTCTTCGTCTTTTCACGCATTCAGGTCCATATCGAATCATCGAGTAATTGAAACCTGAAACACTATGAAAATGGATTAAATGATAATAAAATGTTCAGAAAACAAAACTAATCCATCATCGAATGAAGTGATTAATAGGTCAATAATTCAACCGATCACTAGATATTGTAATTACGAATTATGTTGCATACAAAAATGTAATACATCCATGTCCTTCATGTTGTAACATGATTTGACATGTTACAACATGTCAAAAGTTTACAACAGTATTTGCCGTTTACATCACAACATAATAGTTTAAAAGTTTGCGGCATTGCGACAACTTCAAAAAGTTGCATCATCAAAAGAGTTCCACACAACCAGTCTTCAGAGAGTTAGCAGGGTAAAGCTCGCCCCATCCGAGACATTAGCCCCATGTCCTAAAGGTCCTACTCCCCCGCGCACCATCTCTTCAATGGCCCGTAGCCTATCATTGAACTCTTCTTCTTTTTTAGCGGCCTCTTCTATGGTCCTCATCAGCTCTTCCTTTAGAGATTGGTTAGATGCCCCGCCTCTTGGTTTTGGAGGCCTCCTTAGATTACCATCCGCTCTGGATACCAGAGTACCTTTTTTTGACCCACCGCTCTGCCAATTATATCCAGCTGGGTACTTATGGGGAGAGGACACTGACGGATGCACAGTCGTCGTGTGCAAAAGTCAAGAATATATTTATAAGTCCGCTACTCGCGACTTCACTACTGGGTAGCAAGTGGTAAGTAGGGGTCGAACCCAAGGGAATTAGGGGGATAGTTGTTCTTTGATGAATGTACTGAAAGGGAGCGTGATTTTAGGTAGATTGAGGGTTTAGCGATGAAAAGTGAGTGGTTGGTTGTTGGTTTTAGTTTTAGTACAGAAAAGTAAGTGGGTTGGTCGTGATTTTAGTGCAGAAAGTAAAGTACTGAAAGTAAAGTACTGAAAGTAATTGCTTGAAAAAGAAGACTTACAGAGAGTGGGTTGCTTGAAGGGCAAGTCTTGCGAAATGTAAGCATTTGATATTTAGACTGAATGTAAAGTGCAGGTGATGTTTTAAGTTAAGGAAAGTATTCGGTTTTAGGGGCCTTGTATCATAGTCTGTTTATCATTGACCTCTAATGATCATACTAAGTATTCAAAAGTGTATCAAGGCCATTCCAAGCACTTGATTTGCCACACTGTCTAGTCCATTCCAAGACATAGAGCACTTGTTCTATTTAGACTAACACCCCATTCCAAGGTATATTAGCCTTGTGTGCATCCATTTGATCAATCATTCCCGATCAACCAAATGGTGTTTTAAAGAGGTCAAACTTCTCAGATAAGCTTTGCCATTCAAAGCATCCACTTATCCGAGTATGTTTACGAACCCCACGGAAGAGTTTTGCCATTCCAAGCATCCACTCAACTTTGGAAGTTTTAACCTAATATGTGGCACATAGAACAAGTTTTGAACACATAGAGGCATTAAGAGTAGGGCCTAAAACATTTTATGACACAAGTACACCCCTTCAACCGAATGAAGGGTTTAGCTACAAATATCCATAGAGGTGGATATCATAGCTAAGTACTTGAAGGTTTTCGAAAGATAGTAAAGTAAAGGGAGAATACTCAAGAACCAACAGGAGTAAACTCAAGAACAACTAGAATACTCAAGAACCAACAGGAGTATTATAGATTTAAAACAAGTGTTTACAAGAGTAGTGCCCAAAATCTAGAGAGAAGCTAGAGCTTTGTGATGGATGATGTTTTGAAATGAGGATTGTGGGATGATTTACAAAGGGAAGGGATGAGCTCTATTTATAGCCAAGGGAAGGATCTAGATCACAACACATGGCACAAAATGGGAGGAGAAGCTCTCAAAGCCGCCGGCCCATGTGGCTTTTCTCCCCAAAGCCGCCGGTGGTGAGTCACCAAGGAGGAAGAGCCGCCGGCTAGGTGGAGGAGAGAAGAGAGTTTGTGTGATTTTGTGACTTTTTCCAAAAGCCATCGGGTCCTTTCAGCTCCGGACTGACTCTAGTTGCTCTTCGGTTGGACTTGTTTTGAGTGATTCCATGTCAGGTTCATGAGATTTGTATAGTCGGAGTCTGGTCGTGACTTGGAATGACTCGTAATTCATTTTCAGCTTAAAAACTCCTCCTTAGCCTGTATTCTTTCTAGACTTCAAAATACCCTGTAGATAAATATCGAAACTAACAAGAAAAAGTTAAATAGACAAAGAGTCTAAATTGGTGGGTCAACTGTGTTTATGATTCATACAATTATGGTCCATCAGATCACCCCACACTTTTAGTTGTTCGTCCCGAACAATTCTTTTTAAGGGCGGAAAACAATCTAAGTAAAAACTTTTAAATATGAAAGTGAGACTGTGGGACTAGATTTATCTTAATTCATGCATTACTTACTTATTACCAAACTAAACCGTGTAAATACTTAGAAGAAACTTGATACTTGTACCTTCGCTCCGAGATGCAAATTAATTTGGATGTTTCGGGAGATAGCCCTTTTCAGGCTCCTGGACTGCATTCTCGAGATCGACTCGCACTATATGGTTTCCTTGTAGCTTTCTCTAGCACGTGATTCGGTTCGGGTTTCACTGAGTTGAGCACTTTGATTTCTTTTTGGCGAGGGACAGCTTCTGTAGTGAATCGGCCTTTAGCCTTCGGCCTTTGATATTGAGTTGGAGTTTCTTCACTTTTGTTGGGTTAAAACCTTCACAATTTTGGCCTTTGGCCTTTGATTAGCTTCTTTGAGCTTTTACTTCTTTGTGACTTGCTAGTCCATTTTCTCAGCCTTTTTGGGAGGTCCAATCGTCGCCTGCAAGCATATGGAAATACCTCCCCGCTCTTTCTCATCCTCGCCGTTTCGCGCGGGTCAATATGAGGGTCGCTCATCTATTTTCCTGGCTACTAGGACTAGAGATAGGACGGTTTAATTCCCGTCCCGCCTCTTGCATAAACGCTGCACGGCGGAGATGACTTCAATCTTCACTGAAACCCGAAGTGCAGCCTCCACTAACTTCGAAAACCATATAGTTAGATTCGATCCTTCGATTGCTTGCCAAGCCTCTCTAGGGCAGTGTATATCAACTCCACATCCCCTGTATATCTCAGCACAAAGGGACAAATGAGAAGTTACAATCTAAGTTTTTAAACAGTTGAATTTTCACAAGGTAAATGCATGAATTTAGATCTATCTTTTTCACATTCTCAAGTTCATATTTTCAAAAAGATAATATTAAGGGAAAAGGAAAAAGAAAAAGCATGTTAACTATATACACAGGTGGTTCTCACCCCACACTTTTGAACGAAGGCGTGCCTTTCAGCACGACTTAGTTCAAAAGTCATGCAAATATATACAAGAGAAGGAAATGACATTAAGGAAAAGAGAAGAACTGAACTCCCTTTTACTGTGTCGTGTCGTGGAACGTCATAGCTTGAGCTAGATAATCGAGGGAGTTCGGCTGGGGCCTTGAACTTTCAGCGCGGGCTCGGTAATTTCTCGGAAGCTGCCTGGCTGATCTGATCTTGCTCCAAAAATTGATTCCTACAAGGGGTCATTCCTTCTATACAAAAAGTGGGTGAGAGCGACTGTTAAGGTAAAAACTAAATGACAGAAAATAAATTACTGAAAGTAAGATAGGTGTCGGGTTACCTCCCGACCAGTGCCTTTGTTTAACGTCGTTGGTTCGACGCTACCTCAATCATGGATCATAAGGTCGGATCCCATGGGTGGCTCAGGTCGTATTTCTCTATTGTGCCAACCTTGATTCTTGCCTTGCCTTTTCCTGGGTTTTTGGGGGATGATGGGCTTGGATCCAGTTCCCATGGTTCTGGTGGTTTCTCCTTCCATCGTCTCTGAGAAGGCGAGGGACCTTTCACTACTAGTCTCTTGAATTGGGTCCTCTTCTGTTCAGGGCTGCCTTGTCTAGTTGTGGCGAAAATTGCTCCATCAAGGAGTCATCCTGATTAGGCCCTTCTTCCATCCTCCTTTTAGCCTCTTCATTGATCACATAGTTTTCTGCAATTTGTTTATTGATCAAGGGAAAAAGTTGGGAAGCTTGCATCTTAAGGCTTGGTCCTGTCCCGTCCTGTCTGTCTGTGAGGATCCGGTCTCGGATGGTCTCGGCTGCTTTGGTAATGATAGTTGGGTATGACTCGGGCAGCTCGCCAGTGGTATTATGGACTTCTTCCTCGTTGCTTCCGGTGCTTTCTGTATCTAATTCTTCTGATGGCTCGAGAGTTTCTTCTTCATTCGTCTCTAGGACAGCCTCTACTATCTGTATTCCTCTATTAGCTCTGGGCATTGGCCTTCGTTTTGTGGCTTTGGCCATGTCATCTATGAGGTTCCACATATCTGCCATGGATAAGTTCAAGGCTGATTCTCCCACTGCTTCGTTAATCCTTGTCTGCTCATTAGCCCTCATCCCACAAAGAAATTTTTGAAGAAGAAACACTTCCGTGAATCCATGGTGCGGGCAGCGTGAGACAATGTTGTCATAGTACGTGTAGTATTCATCCAAAGTCTCATCCCGGGATTGTTGAAGGCACATGATCTTCTCTCGGGTGTTATGTCGTAAGGATGGGGGGAGAATTCCTTCAGGAATTGAGTGCGAAGGTCCACATAATATTCAGCATGCATAGCGGTTGATGTGTAATACCAAATTGTTGCGAAGTCAGTTAAAGAAAATTTGAAGCATTTTAACTTAAATTCCTCTAACATTTCGTTTTCAGGTTTTATGTGGCGGAAAATATGGTGGAAGTTTTGGCAATGTATTACGGGGTCTTCTCCGACCGTTCCTCCGAACTGAGGAAGATGTCGCGTAGTCCATGCATACATAGTGTGATGAAGAGATGAGAAGGGAAAGAAAAGAACAACTAATCCGACGACTAATTCCCCGGCAACGGCACCAATTTTGACGGATGCACAGTCGTCGTGTGCAAAAGTCAAGAATATATTTATAAGTCCGCTACTCGCGACTTCACTACTGGGTAGCAAGTGATAAGTAGGGGTCGAACCCAAGGGAATTAGGGGGATAGTTGTTCTTTGAGGAATGTACTGAAAGGGAGCGTGATTTTAGGTGGATTGAGGTTTTAGCGATGAAAAGTGAGTGGTTGGTTGTTGGTTTTAGTTTTAGTACAGAAAAGTAAGTGGGTTGGTCGTGATTTTAGTGCAGAAAGTAAAGTACTGAAAGTAAAGTACTGAAAGTAATTGCTTGAAAAAGAAGACTTACAGAGAGTGGGTTGCTTGAAGGGCAAGTCTTGCGAAATGTAAGCAGTTGATATTTAGACTGAATGTAAAGTGCAGGTGATGTTTTAAGTTAAGGAAAGTATTCGGTTTTAGGGGCCTTGTATCATAGTCTGTTTATCATTGACCTCTAATGATCATACTAAGTATTCAAAAGTGTATCAAGGCCATTCCAAGCACTTGATTTGCCACACTGTCTAGTCCATTCCAAGACATAGAGCACTTGTTCTATTTAGACTAACACCCCATTCCAAGGTATATTAGCCTTGTGTGCATCCATTTGATCAATCATTCCCGATCAACCAAATGGTGTTTTAAAGAGGTCAAACTTCTCAGATAAGCTTTGCCATTCTAAGCATCCACTTATCCGAGTATGTTTACGAACCCCACGGAAGAGTTTTGCCATTCCAAGCATCCACTCAACCTTGGAAGTTCTAACCTAATATGTGGCACATAGAACAAGTTTTGAACACATAGAGGCATTAAGAGTAGGGCCTAAAACATTTTATGACACAAGTACACCCCTTCAACCGAATGAAGGGTTTAGCTACGAATATCCATAGAGGTAGATATCATAGCTAAGTACTTGAAGGTTTTTGAAAGACAATAAAGTAAAGGGAGAATACTCAAGAACCAACAGGAGTAAACTCAAGAACAACTAGAATACTCAAGAACCAACAGGAGTATTATAGATTTAAAACAAGTGTTTACAAGAGTAGTGCCCAAAATCTAGAGAGAAGCTAGAGCTTTGTGATGGATGATGTTTTGAAATGAGGATTGTGGGATGATTTACAAAGGGAAGGGATGAGCTCTATTTATAGCCAAGGGAAGGATCTAGATCACAACACATGGCACAAAATGGGAGGAGAAGCTCTCAAAGCCGCCGGCCCATGTGGCTTTTCTCCCCAAAGCCGCCGGTGGTGAGTCACCAAGGTGGAAGAGCCGCCGGCTAGGTGGAGGAGAGAAGAGAGTTTGTGTGATTTTGTGACTTTTTCCAAAAGCCATCGGGTCCTTTCAGCTCCGGACTGACTCTGGTTGCTCTTCGGTTGGACTTGTTTTGAGTGATTCCATGTCAGGTTCATGAGATTTTTATAGTCGGAGTCTGGTCGTGACTTGGAATGACTCGTAATTCATTTTCAGCTTAAAAACTCCTCCTTAGCCTGTATTCTCTCTAGTGTAGATAAACATCAGAACTAACAAACAAAAGTTAAATGGACAAAGAGTCTAATTTGGTGGGTTTAACTGTGTTTATGATTCATACAATTATGGTCCATCAGAACCTGAATGACGCTTGGGTCATCGGAGTACTGCTCTTGTATCAGCTGGTTCACCTCTGCATTCATTTGTTCCTAAGGCAAGGCACAAATAAATTAATTACTGAAATGATACAACAAAACCTACTATAAGATAAAGCACACAGTGACAACAAGATACCATTTAACATTATCTATCATGGCAATATATAATCATAATCCAAAAGACTACAAACCAAACAAAATCCATATTAAGGATGAGCTTACACTTTATCAGAATCCAAAGGGTTACAATTATTTCAACTCAGGAATCAATTATTCTGAGATGATAAACAAACTTTTGACATGCTTTAAGAGAATGACATAATATGTTCACTTGCACATAATCACAAAAACCATCAAGTATTCATAAAGCATGATATCATACATGTACAAAAATGATCAACAAGCTGCATGACATAAATGAAATAAATGAAATAAATAACCTAAAGGATTACCACTATTTTCCCACTTTCAGATTCTTTGCTGTATACTTGCGCATATGTTGCGACATGAGGGGCTTTGTGACCTTTCTTTATGTGATCGATTGCTCTCATGGGGAACGGAGTCTTCCCGGAGTGATGGTTCATCTTCGCGTCTCGGGCAGCTTTCATTTTTTTAGATTTTGCTTTGATTACGAAAAGGGAAGTTTCATATTATAACTTACGCAAATAACATAAAAGTTAACACAATAAATTTAGGTGTTTAAAAACATTACATGCTGTTCAGGTTCGCTGAAGTGCTGAAGGAGCCATCTCCACTCCTCCTTGCGGTGGGTGAACTCCTTTGGGACCTTATTACCATTCTTTAGATAATGCTTGTGTCAGTCAAACTTCCTATCCGTGTACCGTTTACTTGCTATCCTTGTTATATACTCCCACAGTAGAGTGTCATCTTTTGGCAATTGAAAATGAGGCTACAAACAATTATAAAGGATCAAGTTGTGTAACTGTTAAACAAACAAATGAAATAACCAAAATGCAAACAACAAAAAGAGAAAGAGAACTTACGCTCAAATAGTTAACGACAATGTTCCAGTGCTCTTCATCTAACTGAGCGTATGTGGTCGTAACATTGGGACCTTCTGTCTGACACATGCCCCAATTTGGTGGCAGATCATACTCCTCACTTCCCTCACCACAGGCCCGTTTGCCTCCATGGAGCACTCAACTTTGATCTTCATCCCAAGGGCGTGCACCAAAGTGTCTATCTTGGTGCCACAAACCACACCACACTTTCTCTTCTTTGATGGTTGATGGACCATATTTATATGATCATTAAGATAATTAAACCCATCAAATTAGACACTTTGTCTTAACAACGTTTACTTGTTAGTTCCATTTTTGTTGTACAGGCTATTTTGAGGTTTAGAGAAGAAACGAGCTAAAAAGGGGGTTCTTAAACCAAAAATGGATTACAAGTCAAGTCGGGCCAGTCGGGGACCGAGAAAAATCAACCAGGGACCGAGGACCCCAGTCGAGAACCGAGGACCCCAGTCGAGGACCGAGGACCCCAGTCGAGGACCGAGGACCCCAGTCGAGGACCGAGGACCCCAGTCGAGGACCGAGAAAGCTCAGCCGGGTACCCACGCCCAGTACCGAGAACCTCAGGTCCCTGCCGAGAGGTGCCGGGCCCGAGTACCGAGAAGACCAGGTCCCCGCCCAGCACCCGTGCCGAGAGAGCCGAGCACCCGTGCCGAGAGAGCCGAGCACCCGTGCCGAGAGAGCCGAGCGCCCGTGCCGAGACCCACATCCGAGAGCACCGAGACCCACATCCGAGAGCGTTGAGACCCACATCCGAGAGCGCCGAGAGCCGAGTCCGAGAAAACTAGGACCGCGCTGAGAGCAGCGCTGGGCCCGGTCGACCAAGGGCCCGAGGAAAACTTCAACCCCGGGCCATGACCTTGCTCCGGGCAGAATCTGGCCAAACATCCTTCATGGATCAGTCTTAGAATCGTCTCAACATTCCAAATTCATGGTCCAACACCCAATCACCTCCGGCCAAAATTCCGGCAGCTCCGGCCAAGCTCCGGCCATGGTCCAATCAACTTCCGGTGATGCTCCGATCAAGCCAAATCCAACCACCACCTTGCTCCGGTCATTTTAGCCCAACTCCGGTCAAAATCCGGTGAAGTCCAACCAAACTACTTATTTTCCCGGTTAGGGCATACTATTCACATCGGTTGATCTTTTGGTTTGAAACCAAACCTCAACCAAGTTCAAGGGACTTGCCCAAAGCTCAACCAAGCTCATATAGTTTCCCTTTGGCACATCTCAAGCTCAGCCGCCCATGTGCACTCCATGTGCCACCCTTTGGCTCAAAACAAGTCCAACCAAAGAGCAAACCAAGGCCAACCGGAGTTGTGGGAGGACTAGAGGCGGTTGGGAGGACAAATATCCTCTCCTCCACCGCCTCTTTGGCCTATAAATAGAAGGGCTTGGCCCTTGAAAACTCACCTCATGTCATCCTTTGTTACTTAGATAGAGAAGCTCTCTAAAATCCTTCACTCACAAATCCTTGTAAACACTTGTATTTTGATATCAAAAGCTGTACCTTCTCTCTTGATCTTGAATACTCTTGTTGGTTCTTGAGTATTCTTGAGTGTTCTTGAGTTTACTCTTGTTTGTTCTTTAGTATTCTTGTGGTTCTTGAATTTTACTTTCCAAAACCGTTACTTTTCTTGTCTTTGTTTCCAAAACCTTTACTTTTCTTGTCTTTGCTTTCAAAACCATTTACTTTTCTAGCACTAGCTATGGTATCCACTTCTATGGATATTCGTAGCTAAACCCTTCATTCGGTTGAAGGGGTGTGCTTGTATCATGCAAACGTTCTAGACCCTTTTCTTAGTGCTTCTATTATGTTCAAACTTGTTCTATGTGCCAATTAGGTTAGAACATACATGGTTGAGTGGAGGCTCGAAAGAGCAAAGCTCTTCCATGGGGTTCGTGAACATACATGGTTGAGTGGAGGCTCGAAAGAGCAAAACTTTTCCATGGAGTTCAACCTCTTTTGAACACCACTTGGTTGATCGGAAATGATTGATCAAGTGGATGCACATAGGCTAAGATACTTCGAAAGGAGGAATTAGCCTATCTAGAACAAGTGTTCTATGTCTTGAAAAGGACTAGACGGTGTGGCAAGTTGAGTGCTAGAAATGGCCTTGATACATCTTTGAACACTTAGAACGATCATTAGAGGTCAATGATGAACAGACTATGATACATGGCCCCTAAAACCGAACCCTTCTCTCAATCAAAACATCACTTGTCATTTTACTTTCAGTCTCAATATCAACTGTTTACTTTCAGCACCATTTACTTTCAGTACTTTACATTCTGCAACTAACTTTTACATTCCGCAACTAACTTTACATTCAGTACTTTTACATTCTGCAACTAACTTTACATTCAGCACTTTACTTTACGCAATTTACTTTCAGTCTTTACTTTTACGCACTTTATTTTCAGCACTTTACATTTCAGCACTTTACTTTACGCAATTTACTTTCAGTCTTTACTTTTACGCACTTTATTTTCAGTCTTTACATTTCCGTACGCTTACTACAGACTTGTTCAACATCAATCCAACATAACTTTGGCACGCATTGCGCTTGAAATATAGCGTGCGGCCAGTGCCAAAAGTATGTTGCTTGGTTGATATTGAACTCGACTGTTCTAGCACTTTACTTTTCAGTACTAAAACCACAACCAACCCCAATTGCACTTCAATTTCTGTACAAATTTCCTCAAAAAACAACTATCCACTAAATCCCTTGGGTTCGACCCCTACTTACCGCTTTACTACCCAATAGTGAAGTCACGAGTAGCGGACTTATAAATTTATCTTTTGCTTTTGCCTCGCGACAAGGCATCTGTCAATGGTCCAGGTTCAGTATTAGGGATAGCGTCCTCCGCATCTTCTTGCATTAAGGTAAAAAGAATATATTAGTACAAGAGGTAAATTAGTACATTAGTGAAATTACCAGTAAAGTAATGTTACAAACATTTTACCTGGAGGTGGAGAAGATTCCCTCTTCCTGCACCTGATGCTAAGTGGTTCTTCTTCATCCTCCTCCTCGTCAATTGGATGAAGGTTTTCATCGGATTGCTCTCTTCTTTGAGAGGCTTCAGCAGTGGGAAGAACATCATCAACAACAAGGAACTCCTCTGGATCAATAGGACACTCATTTTCAGTTGGCATTTGATCTGTTTCCATATCTGGAAATAGATCATCATCAGGGAACAACTCATCATCATTATATATAGGATCATGGGGAACATCCTCAGCTGTGGTTTTTTCAAGAGGGTCTAAGGAAGCAGGTGAGGGTGTTAGGGATGGGTATCGGTTGCTTGTTTGTCTGCCAGAGGACGAAACTGTACGAGTAGGGTATTTGGATGGGGTGACTAATGGGACTAACACTGGACATTCTTCACTAGTAGGGGATTCTCTGGTTTGGGGAGCAGTTGTTTGGACTGGCTTAGTTGGTTTTTCTAGTCTAAGCTTAGACGGACACCTAGGGGAACGACGTATTGTAGTTTAGACTGACCTAGTTTTTTCTGTAGGCTGAACCATACCACCAGTGACTTTACCATCCTTGTCTCCAACGACGGTTGACATCTTGTTAGGATTTGTAACCGGTATGGGTGCTGCCTTTTTCTTAGGAGTAGGTGGTTTGATCGGTGGCTTCTTCGCAACTTGTTTGGAAGGCACTGCCTTTTACAGTCGGCTCAGGTGTATGGATCTTGGTCGGTTTCCTTGCACTCGGACTCCGCAGCTTCATGTTCCGTGTTTTGTTTGTAGCCGCAGCCACCTCACTCAGTGATTTCTTCTTCGTAGGCATAGCCGCTGCCAACCGGACACTCGATTTGATGGAAAGCGAACGATGATGTTAGGAGACAAACGAATCAACAGGGAAGAGAGCGGCGATGTTAGGAAGAGAAACAAAAAGATGGAAAAAAATCCTAAGTGTCAAAAAAGACTGAGGATTTGAACATGTTGGTTCAGATTCAAACACGTTGTGTATTTTAGGACACGTGTGTATATGATGTTCATTCATTTCTTATGCGGCTGACTGTCCAACGTGTGTCATATAAGATATAATCAATTACGAAATTGAAAAATGGATTTCCTCCAAAAATATCTATAGCCCGCTCAGTATTTTTGGACTTTCCGCCTGAAGTTTCAGGCCCTTATATGACACATTTACAAAAACTTGGTGACATAAGTAACCAATCTGTAGGACCAAATTTGTTTTACAAATACGTAAGTCCCAACCTACAAATGACAGCAAATACACACTGAACATGGAAAAAACACATATATGAAAACGTGGTCACTCGCAACTACTCTTCATCGTACTCATCATCATCATTATCATCATCATCCTCTTCATCTTCATTATCACTAACATGATGTAGTCCATCATCCTCTTCATCGTCATCCTCATATTCAGATGTATCTTCTTCTTTCTCCACTGCATCAGCATCATTTTGTGAATCATAGTCATGATATAAAAAAACTGGAACAACTAGCGGAGTCTCTAATCCCACATCCATTTCATCATCCTCTTCATCAATTGCATTACGCATGTAAGGTGGAATATTTGTTGTGCCTTCTTCTTCTTATAAGCTTCCTCTATAACATTCGACTTATCATTGTATGATACACATGAGTCGCTATAAGTGCCTCTTTGGGTGACTGATGAGACGTATTTATACGACTCATTAAGTCAACAAAACCCACCATTTACGACATTTGATCATAAGAACGTTTACTTGTTAATGTCGTTTTGCATTTCAGGGCCTTTTGGAGACTAAAGAAGAATCGGGCTTAAAGGATGACATTTAAAGCCAAAATCACCACAAGGCATTATTGGCCCACACGCGAGCTCAAGCCAAACATAGTCCACTTGCACATGCATGAGTCACTCTAGTACCTTGTTCCTTTCCCTTGATTTGTGCATATTGTCTTGAGATTGAGTTGTGCCGTGAGGACACGGCTCATTTCAAAAGTGTGGGGTGGGGTGGTTAGTCGTTTGTTGTGTCATCACGTCTATTTTCTTGCACATGCATGAGTCAGCACGTTTCCCTTTGAAAAATTTAAATTTTTTGAATAAAATGCGTAGTTTTGTGAATAAAATGCATAGGTGTGAGGTGTTGAGCTTTCATGATGTGAAATAGATAGATCCTAGTACATGCATTACTCTTATGAAATTAAAATTGTGCGACTAACATGTGAATCTAACTATCTATGTGTTCTTATGAGTTGGGATAAAAAGGGATGTGGAGTTGATAGAAATGTCCTAGTGAGGCTTGACGAAAGCACTCAAGGATCCGGGCTTCAAGTTACATGGTTATACGGACTTGTGGAGGCTGCATTTCGAGACTTGTGGTTTGAAGTTGACTCCACCATTGCAGCGTTTATGCAAGTGGTGGGACGGTAATCAAACCGTCCTATCTCTAGTCCAAGTAGCCGGGAAAAGAGGTGGGTGACCCTCATCTTGACTCGCGTCGAAACGACAAGGATGAGAAAGAGCGGGGAGGTATTTCCATATGCTTGAGGGCTATGATTGGACCTCCCAAGAAGGAATGAACAAAGAAACTCACAAAAAGGAGCAAAGCTCAAAGAAAAATCAACTCATGTGAAGGTTTACCCGAACCAAAGTGGAAGATCATCAAAGTCAAACAAAGGCCGAAGGCCAAGTTCACTACAAGTATGTCCAAGCAAGTACCAAAGACTCAACCCTTGATGCTCGAACTTATCACGTGCTGGAAGAAGCAACAAGTATAACCATGTAGCAAGAACCGGACCCAAGAGTGTAGATCATGGGTCTAAAAAGGACTATCTCCCACTGATCCGAATTGGGTTGCATCTTGGCTCAAAGGTACATGTATCAAGTTAATTCCATGTTTTAGCAAAATGCCTTGAGTAGTGATTGAGAATGCATGGAAAGGGGAAATCTAGACTAGCATTTATCTAGGGTGCCGAGAAGGACTTGTGATGTTCGTGCTTATTTTTCCTCTTGTGACTTAAGGCCTTGTTCGGGATGAACAAGTTCAAGTGTGGGGTGGTTTGATGAGACGTATTTACACGACTCATTGCGTCAACGAAACCCACCGTTTACGACATTTGATCAAAAGAACGTTTACTTGTTAATGTCGTTTTGCATTTCAGGGCCTTTTGGAGTCTAAAGAAGAATCGGGCTTAAAAGATGGCATTTAAGGCCAAAATCACCACAAGGCATTATTGGCCCACACGCGAGCCCAAGCCAAACATAGTCCACTTGCAAAATCTTGATGATTCTAGAAGCATCTCATCATTGGCTCATGCCAATCCATTTTGACTACTTCCAGAGCAAGAGTGCCTTGATGATTCAAGAAGCATCTCATCATTGGCTCATGCCAATCCACTTGTGCCACTCCAAACTTGGGGTCCAAGACAAGAGAAACCCTAGCTCATGCTTATAAATACAACCTATTGGAGCAAGGAAAAGAGTATTCGAAAATCTATCAAAAATTACTTAGTTGAACCTCTTGTAATTTGGCTTGGGAAAGAATCAACATCTCTCTACTCCTTCTTCTCTTGTTACGCACTTTACCTTTCATACTACGCATTTTAGGTTGAGCCTAAATTCCGATTGTAATTCCTTAGCTCTTGTGTTCTTACCATGAACATGAGTGGCTAAAACCTTCACAATTCGGTTTGGGGTTCCCTAATGTTGTAGCAAGGCTTTGAGACCTTGATCTTAATGTTATCTTGTACCCATTTGCTAGTTGTGCCAATAGTTTGGGGAATGAATACCTAGGCTAAACTAAAGCTTGGAATGGCAAGGTTTAGCCGTGTGGTTTCTTCACCACTATTGTGCTTGTTTTCATTGGAATGTGAAGCAAGCTTTTGCACCTAGTCTAGTACACCTTGGAAGAGGGTATTAGTCTTATTTACACTAGTGATCTATTCTTGGAATGGAATAGGTCATGGAGTAAGAATTTGGAACAATCCTTACTTGGGTCATTCTTGGAATGGAAAGGCCACACTTATGGGAGCAAGGATAGATCATTAGAGGTCAATGATGAGTTGAGCCACAACAAAAGGCCCCTAGACCGAATTCCATTCTCTTGACTGCAATCCCTTTGCATTTACTTTTCTTACTTACGTTCAAAACCATTTCAAAACCCCCAACTTGTGTTTACTTTACTTTATTTGGTATTTACATTGAACAACGAGTAGTTGAACTATTTCCCTTGGGTTCCACCCCTAGTTGCCGCTCTACTAGTATATAGTGAGCCAATAGTGGTGGATTATAAATTTAGATTTGATTAGGTACACGACGACATGCCTCTATCAGTGACCAAGTTGACAACTTTCAATTATCTCCAAACTTTGGATCTTCTAAGTAAAACACTTGGTCGTGTTTTGCAAGACAATATGGAGCATTTTCGTACCATGTGTTAGATATGCCAATAGACAGAATTCCAAGGTCTATTTTTATGTTTCCACCCTCTTCCGGATCCGTGTTGTACCATTTGCATTTAAAGATAACAACCGGCATAGCCTCTGCATACTTGAGTTCGATAATGTTGGTCAAAATCCCGTAATAGTTAATATCTCTTGCATAAAAAAACAATCAACAACTTTTAAAATGATTTTCATTACAAACTAAATCTGAACATGTTTTTTGGTATAATATTACAAATAATTACCTGCTTTAACCATTACACCGCTGTTTTGTGTTTTCAAATTTTGGTCCTTCTCCACCACAACAAACTTCAACCCATTTACAACACAATGTGTGTAACATGCGTGAAACTGTGGCTTATATGCCAATATGTCAAGTTCCTTTCTATACTCATCCGAACCTTCGGTGCGCAATGCTATAATCTACACATAAAGCTATATTTAAATGAAACATTATTTGAAGAAATACCCAATAAAGATGACATGTTCTTATGTAATTAGTTTTACCTTATCAAGAAAATAGGAATGGAAATCTTCAATCCTCGAATCATTATCACCGTCAGGATGTTCCGTGTAAAACTTCTCAATGTGTCAGTTAATATACTCGGTTGCCTCCTCGCAATTTTCAACGACAACCCTATGAATGACATCTATGTCATCATTGCTTAGTCGTTGCCTTCTATTGTAACCCATCGGCTTGATGAGGTTGGACACAACTGATATGTTCCAATACTCTTCCTCCTCATTGTCCTGATTTTGTGATGTATCTTCAATCTCCCCCATGTACAACTTACAGTACATGACACACTCTTGAGCTATGTATTGCTCAGCAATACATTTTCGGACAAATTTTTTGTATTGTCCAAGTTGCCTGCATATATAATAAATACAAAAATCTAGTTATGTATATGTGACACTTTCATATTCATATAAGGGACGAAAAGAGTTTGTTAAATACCTTTCCATGGGGTACATCCAACTGTAGTGTACCGGCCCCTTCATCAAAATCTGATCAGGCGGATGTATCATCAGATGCACCATAATTGTAAAGAATGTTGGTGGGAAAATTCTTTCTAGCTGACATAGGATTTTCACTATGTCCAACTTCATTTGGTGCACCTCCTCCTTTTGGAACTCTCGACAACAAACTCTCCGAAACCAATGGGATAATGATACAAGAGGGTTAACTACATTGAACGGCAAGTAAGGTCGGATAAAAACCGGCAGTAGATGTTGTAGCATGACATGACAATCATGTGTCTTCAACCCGATGAACTTTTTGTTATCTAGATTAATCTTGTTCCTTAGGCTTCCTACATATCCGGATGGATACTTAGCATCCATCATCAAGTATCTCCACTTTCTCATTCGGAGTGACAGTGTATGGTGTTTTAGTCACCTTCCCCTTCCTTGATGTTGACCCTGATGGTTTGTACCATAACTTTCTCGGCACCCCTTGTTGTTCCAAACCTTTCCTAGCCTTGATGTCATCCTTGGTCTTATGACGCGCGTCGTCTGATGCGTAAAATGTAATTATTAACAATTCTTCTGCAAGAAATGGCAAGCAGGGTCGAACCCATGGGAGCTGGTGTTGCTGAAGCTGTAACTGTAAACAAATAAAAAGGGGGTTTTTGTAAGCAAGTATTGTAAAAACACAAGAGAAAAGAATAACGAGGATTTCAATCAGAGAGAGTATTCAGTCTAGGGTTTCTATTGTGACACGTTTATCATAGATATCTAATGATCAATTTTATATTTCTAAGTGTGGCTGTTCTGACAAAGGTAACAACCCAAGTATCTCGACAAAGGTGATACGCCACAACCTAACCCGACAAAGGTGTTAGACTTCTAGTTCTCTCCTAAATTAAGCAATCCGACAAAGGTATTGTTTATTTTAGGTGTCACTATCTACCTTTACGACAAAGTATACAGTAGATATTAACAGTAAGAATTAGCTATTCGATTAAGCTTTGCGACAAAGCTTCCACTTAATCTCATAGGTTAATTCATAAGAATAAGCACAAGAACTAGTGAAATATAAAATAGCATTAAGAACGAAAATCTCAAAACGTGTTCACAATGTACGAAACCCTAAACTGAAACAGAAATTTAGCTACTCATGTCTATGGGAATAATAAACAAATATTTTTGGATGAAAGTAAAAATTCTCTTCTCTATTGCCGAAAGATTGCGTCTTCTCTCCAGAGCCGTCTCGAATGGTTGTCTGATGATTTTGATACTGAAAATCCTCGCCCAAGCTTCTTATTTATAGTAAACTGAGTTTCAAATCCAATTCGGGATAGAATTATCAGATTTTGGCTCGCTGATGTCATCAAACGGACTGCTGACGTCATCACCTCGTCAGTCGGTCGCGTTCGGAAGAAACATTATCAGCGCGTTCGGCCGAGACATTAGCGTTAATGCTAATGTCTCTTCCAAACGCGATCCGCGCTGAGTTTGATTCTCTCTTATGTGCGCCAGTTTCAACTTCGACTCTGGATTTGATTTCCTTGCTAACCTCGGATGCTCTCGGTGTGAACTAGAGAGTCGTAGGGAATCGAGCCAGCTACGCAGCGCCATGCAGCTCATATTTTTCTGGTCAATGGTCAATTCCCAGCTCTTCGTCGAGCATCCAAGGGTCTGATCTGGCATTGTGATGTTTTCGGCGCGAAACACCGTCTTGAATGCACGTTTCCTCTTAGAGCTTCCGAAACACCTGAAATGCAAAACAATACTAAAAAGTGACTGCTCGCATAATAAAGTGTCGAAATAGACAGGTTTAGTTGACTCGATAAGTCGTATAAATACGACTCATCAAACCACCCCACACTTAAACTTGTTCATCCCGAACAAGAACTAAGTCATAGAAGGAAAATAAATGCAACACCACAACTACTTCGATGTCCTGGATAATACTACATGAACACGAGTTGCTAGTATAAATTTCTCCTTTCCATGCAAAGTTAAATCGTTACTCAAATCATCATGCTAAACACAGAATTAACTTTAATACATGTTACCTTTTGAGCTGAAATGCAAATCAATTCGGATGAATGGGAGATAGTCCTCTTTAGACCCATGATCTGCATTCGCTGTCCCGAATTCTGGTTATATGGTTATACTTCATTGCTTTTTCTTGCACGTGATTCATTCGAGCTTCAAGGTTTTCTGAGCTTTTCTTTTTTTTTCTTTTTTTTTGTTGGGCAGCTTTTGTAGTGACTTTCTTTGGCTCTTGATGTAAGAATGATGTACTTCACTTTTGTTGTATGAGACTTCACAAGTGGCTGATTTTTTCTTGAGCTTTGCTCCTTATTGTGAATAGCATGTCCTTCTTTCCTTTTGAAAGGTCCAATCATCGCCCGCAAGCATATGGAAATACCTCCCCGCTCTTTCTCATCCTCGCCCTTTTTGACGCGAGTCAAGATGAGGGTCACCCACCTTTTTTCCCGGTTAATTCAAACTAGAGATATGACGGTCTATTTTCCCATCCCGCCTACCTAAATAAACGCTGCAGCGGCGGAGCTAACTCTGAACCATATTGTCTCGAAGTGCTAGCCTCCACAAAGTCCATATAACTGATGAGCCGTATTTATACGACTCATCGAGTCAACTAATCTCACCAATTCTGACACTTTATTATGCGAACAAGTCACTTGTTAGTGTTGTTTGGCATTTCAGGTGTTTCGGAAGCTCTAGGAGGAAACGCGCAAAAAAGATGGCGTTTTGTGCCAAAAACATCATTATGGCAAATTAGACCTTTGGACACTCGACGGAGCGCTTGGAATGGACAGCTGATCATAAAAATATGAGCCACATGCCGTTGCGTAGATAACTCAATTCCATACAACTCTCTAGTTCACTCCGAGAGCATCCGAGGTCATTTAGATGGTCAAATCAATAGCCAAAGTCGGGATTCAGTGGGTACCGCGTTTCGTAGAGACATTAGCAGTACCGATAACGTCAAAGGCGGTGCAAGCCGAGTCCAAGGCGGGTTAAGCATGAGTGTTGGCCAAATTAACTTGTTGGCCAAGTTAATTTGCAAGCCAAGCAAAAGCTAAGATTTGGACATGTTTCCTAATTCATTTTTAGACTTGTTCCAAATCCGGACTTACAAGCCTTAGGTTTTTGTTATAAATAAGACCCTTGGGTCAAGGCATAATCATCCCATCAGCTCCTTCTCCATCTACACGGATCCAGAGCTTCTCTCTCATCATTCCGCCCGTGACTCCAAACCTTTGGCGAGAGAAGAATTCCTCCACTTTCTTTTACATTGTTTTGTTATTTTCCATGGACATGAGTAGCTAAATCCTTCATTCGGGCTAGGGTTTATATATTGTGACGATTGTTTTGAGACTTGGTTCTTAATGCTATTTTATGTTCCACTAGTTCTTGTGCTATTTATCTCGGATTAAATTGTGAAGCTAAGCGGATACTTGCAATGGTAAAACTTAGCCGAATGATTCAATCCCTTTATTCGCTGCTTGTTTGATACTAAACTGTTAGAATAAGTAGTTGCAGTTAACCTAATATAACCTGAAATGGAGTATTAGGTTTGCTAGAACTAGAAGTCTATAACCTAAAACGGAGTAGATTGTGGCGTAGTGGCTTGAAAAGGCTCTACCTTAGGTTATAACCTGAAACGGAGTAACCACACTTAGGAACACGAAATCAGATTATTAGAAGTCATGATAAACGAGTCACAATAGAAACCCTAGACTGAATACTTTCTCTGATTGAATTACTCCTTTGTTTATTTTCTCTTGCGTTTTGCAACAATTACTCACACAAACCCCAATCAATTTGTTACAGGACAACTGAACCACTCCAGCTCTTTAGGGTTCGACCCCTACTTGCCACTTTACTAAGTTTCTTGCAGGGAATTATAAATTCAAATTTGACTTGACCGACGACGCTCGTCAAATTTTGGCGCCGTTGCCGGGGAGCTGCGCTTCGGTGAAGTTGTTCTTTTTGTTTTTTATTTTTCTATTTTTTATTTTTTGTTTTATGGTTTGCTATGTCTTCTTATTATAGTAGAGAACCTTGTGACGATGAAGACGATGAGGAGGATGAATACAAGGGTAGCGGGGTCAAGTATTGGATCATTCGACGTCTCCCCATATTTGGAGGTGCCATCGAAGAAGACCCCGTGATGCATGTGAGGACGTTTCACTCCATCTGCAGCCGCATGAAGCCTAAAGACGAGTCATTAGAGAGGTTTAAGCTAAAATATTTTAAGTTTTCTTTAACTGACTCCGTAATATCTTGGTATTACTCATCAGGTGCAGATTATGGAGACGATTATTTGGATTTACGAGCCCTATTTCTAAAGAAGTTTTCTCCACCATCCCTTCGATGGGAAGTTCGCGAGCAGATTATTACCCTAGAGCGATCCCAGGGTGAAACACTTAATGAGGACTATGTGCGCTTCGATGCTCTTCTGGGAAGCTGTCCACACCATGGATTCATCGATTCATACCTTCTCAAGAGATTTCTTGGTGGGAGGACGCTACTAGAGAGTTCTATGCTTGATGCTGCAGCAGGGGGTCAGTAATGAATTTACACATGTATGATGTCAGAGACCTGATAGATGATATGGCACAGAGATCAAGACTAAGACGAGGTCAGCTACAACAGACGGATGATAAGGTGCGGACAGTAGAAGCTGAATCGGTGCAGATCGTACATGACACCGCATTGGCCATGATGGACAAACCAGGGGTAGAAAATGAAGAGAACAAGCCAGCGGCTATGAGCATCGCGTCCGAAGAGGAGTTTACACCCAAGCGCGCCGCTCCAACATGCATTCCGGACGCGACAACAACCTTGGAGAAGGACGCGACGAGCGAGTCACCCGCACCTGAAGAAGACGATTCGGACTCAGGGCCCACCGCACCTACAAAAGACATTAGGTCGACGCTAATGTCTAAAGCAGACGCGCCCATAATGTCTGAGCTAGGCACGGCCATAATGTCCACTGCAGACGCGATCGCCACTGATGCTCAGTCAATTACTTACCCTTTTCCTTCATGTTCCATGCGGGTAATAGCCCCGGAAGAGCATATGATCGACCAGAATGAGCTAGGTGGCGAGTTGGAGGTGAAGCATGAGCCAGAAAAGCCAACGATGGAGCACTCACTCGCTACGAGTCAAGAAGCGCCGCCTAAAAAGTGTAAGGACCCAGGTGCCTTGACAGTCACCCGGGGTGTTGGTAAAACTCTCATACACCACTGTTTGATAGATTTGGGTGCTGATATTAGTGCTATGCCATATTCTCCATACTGTTCGTTGAGACTAGGACCATTGAAACTTCCTAAACTGTTGGTAGAGTTAGGAAATACATCATGTGTTTGTCCGGTTTGTTTAGTTGAGGATCCAACCCTCCATGTTGGAGATCTTGTTGTTCCCGTAGACTCTTGTGTTTTGCAGATAGGAGATAGTAGAGATAATGATCCTCCAACACTTATTCTGGGATGACCATTCCTCTCTGCCTCAAAGATGAAGATTGACATGGGAACATTCTTGATGTCGCTTGTGTTTGATGGTAAGATACCGAACTTCCAAATTGACGAAGATGCCAAACGTTCATATATGAAGAAACGACCGAGACATGGCATGTTTGAATAGAAACCAGGATGGAGAAACACTAGAGCACGACTCGATGGACCAGTAGCTATGATCAAGGTGTCCTCGCCAACTCGGAAGGATGTAAAGGCGAACCTGCCTAATCGATGGAGAGTAGAACCGAGCACACCGCCATACGATGATTTTAGGCAGATTGAGGGAATAGCTTAGGCAAAATTTGACCTCACACGTCCATGGGATCCTAACTTGTGATCCCTAAAGAGGTAACGTCGAGCCAACAACGTAAAACAAAGGTTCTCGCAGGGAGGCAGCCCGGCAAAAGTTTTGTTTTTCAGTTTATTTTTATTACTTCATTTTTCCTTTAATTTTAGTCTTGAGTCATTTTCATCACATTGTCTTTTGGGAAATAGATGCTATTCATGCAGGAGCATGCACCTCAGTGTGGAGTGCGCAATGTCCCAACCCGGGGCCGATCGAGCCAAATCAACGCGGAACGAGACTGACCGAAGCATCCCGGGCACAGAATTAGGGCATGGAGGAAACCCTCGGGCAAACTTTGCCAATTGGAGATTCTGGCTCGGCCATTAGTCTTAAAATGGCCAATTTATCGATACATGTGAAGAATCCCATAGTGTCCTGGCAAAATCGTCCGGAGGCCCAACCGACAGGGGCCCTATGCGCACAGAATGGGCACGCTGCCAGAATCCTTGACCGAAGTTCATTATCAGGAAATTCTGGCTCAATAGAAGTGTTTAGAATGTCAAATAACTTTGGTAGAGAGATCAACATCACGCGACCACAAGAGGGGAGTGCTTGTTCACCCTTTACTCTCTTTTTTCTTATTCCCTATGTTTGTGTGCTTTGCATAGTCTTGTCTTTGAACTTAAGTCGTACCATGAGGACACGGCTTGTTCAAAAGTGTGGGGTGGGAGAGTCAGTTGTGTCAGCACGTTTATTTTTTGCACCTGCATAGTGTCTGCACGTTTCCCTTAAAATTTAAAATTTTTGAAAGTCTGAATTTCTCTCTATTTCCCGGATATGCGGTATTGAATGTGATAATGTGAAATAGATGAGCTGATTAGATGCGTTTTCTCATGAAATTTGAGCTGTGCTTTAACATGTGAGCTTAACCTATTATGTGCCTTTGAGTTGAGATAAACAGGGATGTGGAGTTGATAGAAACGTCCTAGAGAGACTTGACAAGGCGCTCAAAGGACCGGACTTCGAACTATATGGTTATATATATTTCGTGGAGGCTAGCACTCGAGACAACATGGTTCAGAGTTTGCTCCGCCACTGCAGCATTTATGTAGGAAGGCGGGACGGAAAACAGACCGTCCTATCTCTAGTCCGAAGTAACCGGGAAAATAGATGAGCGACCCTCAGCTTGACTCGCGTCAAAAAGGACGAGGATGAGAAAGAGCGGGGAGGTATTTCCATATGCTTGCGGGCGATGATTGGACCTTCCTCAAAAGAAAAGGAAAAGAAGGACAAGCGGTTCACAATAAGGAGCAAAGCCCAAGAAAAAAATCAGTCAAATTGTGAAAGTTCTACACGTAACAAAAAGTGAAGTACATCGTAGTTATATCAAGAGCCGAAGGCCAAAGAAATCACTACAAAGCTGTCCAACAAAAAAGAGAAAGACTCAGAAACCATGAAGCTCGAACAAATCACGTGCAAGAAAAAGCAATGAAGTGTAACCATAAAGCGAGAGTCCGGAGCCGCGAATGCAGATCATGGGTCTAAAGAGGACTATCTCCCATTCATCCGAATTGATTTGGATCTCGGCTCAAAGGTAACACGTATCAAATTATTTCCATGTTGAGCATGATAATTTTAGTAACGATTGAGATATGCATAGAAAGGCAAAGTCTAGACTAGCGACTCATATTCATGTAGAATTATCTAGGACGCCGAAGAAATTGTGGTGTTTCAGTTATTTTCCTTCTATGACCTAGTTCTCGTTCGGACGAACAAGTTTAAGTGTGGGGTGGTTTGATGAGCCATATTTATACGACTCATCGTGTCAACAAATCCCACCAATCCTGACACTTTATTATGCGAACAAGTCACTTGTTAGTGTTGTTTGGCATTTCAGGTGTTTCGGAAGCTCTAGGAGGAAACTCGCATAAAAGATGGCATTTTGTGCCTAAAACATCATACTGGCAGATTAGACCTTTGGACGCTCGACGGAGCGCTGGGAATGGACCACTGATCATAAAAATATGAGCCACATGTCGTTGCGTAGAAAACTCAATTACCCACAACTTTCTAGTTCACAACGAGAGCATCCAAGGTCATTTAGATGGTAAAATCGATAGCCGAAGTTGGGACAAAGTGGGTATCGCGTTTCGTAGAGACATTAGCAGTACCGATAACGTCAAAGGCGGTGCAAGCCGAGTCCAAGGCGGTTTAAGCATGAGTGTTGGCCAAGTTAACTTGCAAGCCAAGCAAAAGCCAAGATTTGAACATGTTTCCTAATTCGTTTTTGGACTTGTTCCAAATCTGGACTTGGAAGCCCTAGGTTTTTGTTGTAAATAAGACCCTTGGGTCAAGGCATAATCATCCCATCACCTCCTTCTCCATCTACACGGATCCAAAGCTTCTCTCTCATCATTCCGGCCGTGACTCCAAACCTTCGACGAGAGAAGAATTCCTCTACTTTCTTTTACATTGTTTTGTTATTTTCCATGGACATGAGTAGCTAAATCCTTCATTCGGGCTAGGGTTTATATATTGTGACGATTGTTTTGAGACTTGGTTCTTAATGCTATTTTATGTTCCACTAGTTCTTGTGCTATTTATCTCGGATTAAATTGTGAAGCTAAGCGGATACTTGCAATGGTAAAACTTAGCCGAACGATTCAATCCTTTTATTCGCTGCTTGTTTGATACTAAACCGTTAGAATAAGTAGTTGCACTTAACCTAATATAACCTGAAACGGAGTATTAGGTTTGCTAGAACTAGAAGTCTATAACCTGAAACGGAGTAGATTGTGGCGTAGTGGCTTGAAATGGCTCTACCTTAGGTTATAACCTGAAACAAAGTAACCACACTTAGGAACACGAAATCAGATTATTAGAAGTCAATGATAAACGAGTCACAATAGAAACCCTAGACCGAATACTTTCTCTGATTGAATTACTCCTTCATTTATTTTCTTTTGCGTTTTGCAACAATTACTCACACAAACCCCAATCAATTTGTTACAGGACAACTGAACCACACCAGCTCTCTAGGGTTCGGCCCCTGCTTGCCACTTTACTAAGTTTCTTGCAGGGAATTATAAATTCAAATTTGACTTGACCGACGACGCTAGTCAATAACCATATAACTTGAATTTCGGTCCTTTGAATGCTTCGTCAAGTCTCTCTAGGACATTGCTATCAACTCCACATCCCTGTTTATCTCAACTCAAAAGTGCATGTAGTGGGTTAAATTCACATGTAGTCACATAATTCAGATTTCACAAGAAAACATACATGTAATCTGATGTTCCCTTGAGTGGCATGTATTTGGAAAAACAGAGTTAGACAGTTCGAGCAGGAGTTCAGGGAGAGTTCGAACATATCCTAGTACTCATGTACAACATGGAACAGACGCAAGGATATTTCCCGGAAGGATATTGGACATCGAAGATATCGTCAACTTAAAGTCAGCCAGCGACTTATTCGAACATGAGATATTCGAATGAATATTGACGGAGCCCACCGTACTGTCGTTAAGGTGCGATGTTCTCTGTGCAAAAATAAATTTATAATACCGATACTCGCGACTTAACTATTTTTGGTAGTCAATGGTAAGCATGGGTCGAACCCAAGGGAATTAGGTGATAGTTGTTCTTTTGAAAAGGGGGGGATTAAATAAAATAGTTGGGGGGTTGGTTTTAGTTTTTAGTACTGAAAAGTAAAGTAACAGTTGATATTACAATTAAAGGAAAGTATTCGGTTTTAGGGGCCTTGTATCATAGTCTGTTTATCATCGACCTCTAATGATCATACTAAGTGTTCAAAAGTGTATCAAGGCCATTTCAAGCACTCGACTTGCCACACTGTCTAGCCCATTTCAAGGTCATAGAGCACTTGTTCTATTTAGACTAGCACCCCATTTCAAGGTATACTAGCCTATGTGCATCCATTTGATCAATCATTTCCGATCAATCCAAATGGTGTTTTAAAGAGGTCGAACTCCTCAGATAAGCTTTGCCATTTCAAGCATCCACTTACCCGAGTATGTTCACGAACCCCACGGAAGAGTTTTGCTCTGTCAAGCATCCACTCAACCTTGGAAGTTCTAACCTAATATGTGGCACATAGAACAAGTTTTGAACACATAGAGGCACTAAGAGTAGGGCCTAAAACATTGTATGATACAAGCACACCCCTTCAACCGAATGAAGGGTTTAGCTACGAATATTCATGGAATAGGACATCATAGCTAAGTGCGTTGAAAAGTAAAGGTTTTTTTGAAAGACAGTAAAGTAAAGTTTTCGAAAGTAAAGACAGGAAAGTAAAGTTGTTGAATTGAAAAGACAGTAAAGTAAAGAAGAGAGTACTTACAAAAACCGTTGAGAGTGCTAACGATCAAGCTTCGATTCCAAAGTAAAGTGATTACATGAATGTGCTCTCAATCTAGAGAGATAAGTGACTTGTGGATTGTTTGATTTTGGAATGTGATTACAAAGGCAAGGGAGGGCTCTATTTATAGGCTAAGGAGAGGGATGGATGTGGATGAGAAGCCAACACTTGGCAAGAAATGGGAGGAGGAGCAAAACCATTGGAGGTGAGTCATCCCTCCCAAAAGCCGCCGGCCACATGGCAATGGAGGAGAGGCTTGTGGCTTAGCCGCCGGCCATAGGTGGCAAGGGAGTGGGTGAGTGTGTGTTTTGTGATCTTTCACAAAAGCCATCGGTCCTTTCAGCTCCGGTCTGACTCTGGTTGCCCTTCGGTTGGACTTGTTTTGAGTGATTCCACGTCAGGTTCTTGAAAGTCAGAATTTGGTCGTGACCTGGAATGACTCGTAATTCATTTTCAGCTTTAAAACTCCTCCTTAGCCTGTATTCTCTCTAGACTTCAAAATACCCTGTAGATAAATATCGGAACTAACAAGCAAAAGTTAAATAGACAAAGAGTCTAATTTGGTGGGTTTAACTGTGTTTATGATTCATACAATTATGGTCCATCAGATCACCCCACACTTTTAGTTGTTCGTCCCGAACAATGCTAATGAAGGGTGGAACACAATCTAAGTAAAAACTTTTAAATATGAAGGTGAGACTGTGGGACTAGATTTATCCTAATTCATGCATTACTTACTTATTACCAAACTAAACCGTGTAAATACTTAGAAGAAACTTGATACTTGTACCTTCGTGCCGAGATGCAAATTAATTTGGATGTTTCGGGGGATAGCCCTTTTCAGGTTCCTGGACTGCATTCTCAGGATCGACTCGCACTATATGGTTTCCTTGTAGCTTTCTCTAGCACGTGATTCGGTTCGGGTTTCACTGAGTTGAGCATTTTGATTTCTTTTTGGCGAGGGACAGCTTCTGTAGTGAATCGGCCTTTGGCCTTTGATGTTGAATTGGAGTTTCTTCACTTTTGTTTCGGTTAAAACCTTCACAATTTTGGCCTTTGGCCTTTGATTAGCTTCTTTGAGCTTTTACTTCTTTGTGACTTGCTAGTCCATTTTCTCAACCTTTTGGGAGGTCCAATCATTGCCGGCGAGCATATGGAAATACCTCCCCGCTCTTTCTCATCCTCGCCGTTTCGCGCGGGTCAAGATGAGGGTGGCTCATCTATTTTCCCGGCTACTAGGACTAGAGATAGGACGGTTTGATTCCCATCCCGCCTCTTGCATAAACGCTGCACGGCGGAGATGACTTCAATCTTCACTGAAACCCGAAGTGCAGCCTCCACTGACTTCGAAAACCATATAGTTAGATTCGATCCTTCGAGTGCTTGCCAAGCCTCTCTAGGGAATTTAATTTTCTATCAACTCCACATTCCCTGTTTATCTCAGCACAAAGGGACAAATGAGAAGTTACATTCTAAGTTTTTATACAGTTGAGATTTCACAAGGTAAATGCATGAATTTAGATTTATCTTTTTCACATTCTCAAGTTCATATTTTCAAAAAGATAATATTAAGGGAAAAGGAAAAGAAAAACATGTTAATTAACTATGTACACAGGCGGTTCTCACTCCACACTTTTGAACGAAGGCGTGCCTTTCAGCACGACTTAGTTCAAAAGTCATGCAAATATATACAAGAGAAGGAAATGACATTAAGGAAAAGGGAAGAACTGAACTCCGTTTTACTGTGTCGTGTCGTGGAACGACATGCCTCGGAGCTGGATAATCGAGGGAGTTCGGCTGGGGCCTTGAACTCTCAGCGCAGGCCCGAGAATTCTCGGAAGCTGCATGGCTGATCTGATCTTGCTCCAAAAACCAATTCCTACAAGGAGTCATTTCTTCTATACAAAAAATGGGTGAGAGCGACTTACTGTAAAAACTAAATGACAGAAAAGAAAATTACTGAAAGTAAGATAGGTGTCGGGTTACCTCCCGACCAGTGCCTTTGTTTAACGTCGTTGGCTCGACGCATGGGGATCACAGGTTGGGATCCCATGGGCGGCTCAGGTCATAGTGTTGCGGAGTGCCTACTTTCATCTTTGTCTTGTCGTTCCCCGAGTTTTCGTGGGATGATGAGTTTGGGTCCTGTTCCCACTGTTCTGGTGGTTTCTCTTTCCAATGTCTCTGAGAAGGCGAGGGACCTTTCACTACTAGCCTCTTGAATTGGGTTTTCTTATGTTTAGGGCTGCCTTGTCTAGCTGTGGCGAAAAAATGCTCCATCGAGGAGTCGTTCTGCATAGGCCCTTTTCCCATCCTCCTCTTAGTCTCTTCATTGGTCACGTAGTTTTCTGCAATTTGCCTATTGATCAAGGGGAAAAGTTGGGAAGCTTGCATCTTAAGGCTTGGTTCTATCTCGTTATGTCCGTCAGTGAGAATCCGGTCTCGGATGGTCTCGGCTGCTTGGGTAATGATAGTCGGGTATGACTCGGGCAGCTCGCCAGTGGTATTCTGGACTTCTTCTTTTGCTGGCACGGTCTTGAGTTCCCATGAAGGTTCTTCCTCGTTGCTTCCGGTGCTTTCTATATCTAATTCTTCTGATGGCTCCGGAGTTTCTTCTGATGGCTCAGGAGTTTCTTCTGATGGCTCAGGAGTTTCTTCTGATGGCTCAGGAGTTTCTTCTGATGGCTCGGGAGTATCTTCTTTTTTCGTCTCTGGACCAGCCTCCACTATCTGTATTCCTCTATTAGCTCGGGGCATTGGTCTTCGTTTTGTGGCCACGGCCATGTCGTCTATGAGGTTCCACATTTCTGTCAGGGATAAGTTCCCTGCTGATCCTCCTACTGCGTTGTTAATCCTTGTCTGCTCATCGGCCCTCATCCCACAAAGAAATCTTTGAAGAAGAAATACCTCCGTGAATCCATGGTGCGGGCAGCGTGAGACGATGGTGTCATAGTACGTGTTGTATTCATCTAAAGTCTCATCCCGGGATTGTTGAAGGTAGGGGATCTTCTCGCGGGTGTCATGTCGTAAGGATGGAGGGGAGAATTTTTTCAGGAATTGAGTGCGAAGGTCCACGTAATATTTTGCACAACTAGCAGTTGACGTGTAATACCATACCGTCGCATAGTTAGTTAAAGAGTGTCCAAAGCATTTTAATTGAAACTCTTCTAACGTTATATTTTCGGGTTTCATGTGACGACTTATATGGTGGAAATGTTGGCAGTGTATTACTGGGTCTTCTCTGGTGGTACCTCCAAACTGAGGAAGATGCTGAGCCATCCATCCATACATGGTGGAAAGTGTGACGAAGAAATGAAAGGGAAGGAAAAGAACAACTAATCTGAAGCTAACTCCCCGGCAACGGCGCCAATTTTGACGGAGCCCACTGCACTGTCATTAAGGTGCGATGTTCTCTGTGCAAAAATAATTACTAATACCGATACTCGCGACTTAACTATTTTTGGTAGTCAGTGGTAAGCACGGGTCGAACCCAAGGGAATTAGGTGATAGTTGTTCTTTCGAAAAGGGGGGGATTAAATAAAACAGTTGGGGGGTTGGTTTTAGTTTTTAGTACTGAAAAGTAAAGTGACAGTTGATATTACAATTAAAGGAAAGTATTCGGTTTTAGGGGCCTTGTATCATAGTCTGTTTATCATCGACCTCTAATGATCATACTAAGTGTTCAAAAGTGTATCAAGGCCATTTCAAGCACTCGACTTGCCACACTGTCTAGCCCATTTCAAGGTCATAGAGCACTTGTTCTATTTAGACTAGCACCCCATTTCAAGGTATACTAGCCTATGTGCATCCATTTGATCAATCATTTCCGATCAATCCAAATGGTGTTTTAAAGAGGTCGAACTCCTCAGATAAGCTTTGCCATTTCAAGCATCCACTTACCCGAGTATGTTCACGAACCCCACGGAAGAGTTTTGCTCTGTCAAGCATCCACTCAACCTTGGAAGTTCTAACCTAATATGTGGCACATAGAACAAGTTTTGAACACATAGAGGCACTAAGAGTAGGGCCTAAAACATTGTATGATACAAGCACACCCCTTCAACCGAATGAAGAGTTTAGCTACGAATATTCATGGAATAGGACATCATAGCTAAGTGGGTTGAAAAGTAAAGGTTTTTTTGAAAGACAGTAAAGTAAAGTTTTCGAAAGTAAAGATAGGAAAGTAAAGTTGTTGAATTGAAAAGACAGTAAAGTAAAGAAGAGAGTACTTACAAAAACCGTTGAGAGTGCTAATGATCAAGCTTCGATTCCAAAGTAAAGTGATTACATGAATGTACTCTCAATCTAGAGAGATAAGTGACTTGTGGATTGTTTGATTTTGGAATGTGATTACAAAGGCAAGGGAGGGCTCTATTTATAGGCTAAGGAGAGGGATGGATGTGGATGAGAAGCCAACACTTGGCAAGAAATGGGAGGAGGAGCAAAAGCCATCGGAGGTGAGTCATCCCACCCAAAAGCCGCCGGCCACATGGCAATGGAATAGAGGCTTGTCGCTTAGCCGCCGGCCATAGGTGGCAAGGGAGTGGGTGAGTGTGTGTTTTGTGATCTTTCACAAAAGCCATCGGTCCTTTCAGCTCCGGTCTGACTCTGGTTGCCCTTCGGTTGGACTTGTTTTGAGTGATTCCACGTCAGGTTCTTGAAAGTCAGAATTTGGTCGTGACCTGGAATGACTCGTAATTCATTTTTAGCTTTAAAACTCCTCCTTAGCCTGTATTCTCTCTAGACTTCAAAATACCCTATAGATAAATATCGGAACTAACAAGCAAAACTTAAATAGACAGAGTCTAATTTGGTGGGTTTAACTGTGTTTATGATTCATACAATTATGGTCCATCAAATATCTACATTGAAGGCGGCGTAGCTTACTTGGGCAAGAAGACTTCGTATATTCTTCCAACCGATTTGAGAAAGATATACATCAAATATCTATGAATATTTCCTGAATATTTGATGGGATTATCTTGTGCAGATTAGGGTTTCATCCAAGCATATAAATACAATGCTAGGGCGTCCTTATTCTGCATCGCTTTCAAAGATCAAATATACACGACCAAACCCTACCGATTGGAGAAGAAGAAAGTGACGGCCGTTTGTGTTTCCCCACTGGAAACTCATCGGTGCAAGAGCAGTCTCATCACGTGCAACTCAGACTGCCTGGAAGCGATCAAACTGCTGCACACAACAAAGGTGAACAAGCTTTCGAGAGAAAGCATCCGAGCTTCAAGAGAAGGTCGAGAACGTTCGGACTGCAGGTTCGGACGAAAGGGATCGAGGTCAACTACTGTAAACCTCGGTTGCAAATCTGAGAGACGCAGTGTTAGAGGCTAGGCAATTACAAGGTGTAAGTGTAAGTCCACGTATAAGTTTTAACTCGTAATAAAGATTTGTTGTCCCTTCTAGGGTGTGCAAAACCCCCAGAGTAGGCGTGGCCGAACTGGGTTATCATTCTGTGCGTGCTCCTATTATTTGTTCTGTCTGCTAAACTGTTGTGAAAGGAGTTCAAGGTGTGTCTCTACTATACCTTGAACACAAGCTTGAACAGGGGATATAATTTCAATTGGTATTAGAGCAAACACTCGACACACTGAGTGGGATCCTAAATTGTTCAAGATGACTCTGAAGGAAGGACAAAGCATCACCAGACCCTCGTTGCTTGAAGGATCAAACTATGCCACCTGGAAGCCCGTGATGAGATCCTTTCTGAAATCGCTAGACGAAAAGGCGTGGAAGGCTGTCCTGAAAGGTTGGACTGAACCTATGATGAACAATCTCACTGGAGAACCGATTCCGAAACCAGAAGCACTGTGGACAGAAGAGGAGGACAAAGCATCTATGGGAAACTCAAAGGCTATGAACGCAATTTTTTCTGCCATAGATGAAAACCTCATGAAGCTAATCATCAACTGTGAAGTGGCCAAGGAAGCATGGGACACCCTCCAAACAGCCTTTGAAGGCACAGACAAAGTTTGCAACTCTCGCATACAGGCTGTCACAACCAGGTTTGAAGAGATGAAGATGAAGGAAAGTGAAACCATCACTGAGTACAACACCAGAGTTCTGGAACTGGCTAACGAGGCTTCTGCTCTAGGGAAACCCATCGATGAAGAAAGATTGGCCAGTAAAGTCTTAAGATCACTCCCTCCAAGATTTGCGATAAAGGTCACGACCATAGAGGAAATGCACGACATCGCGAAACTAAAGCTGGACGAGCTAATGGGTTCTCTCAGAACCTACGAGATCAATCATGATTTTTAACCCGGAGAAGTGAAGGGAATCGCCCTAAAAGCGGACATGTCTGAAGACTAACTGGACGGTGGCTGCACTACTGAACAACTGGCTATGATGGCTCAGAATTTTGGCAGAATCGTGCGGAAAATCAACAGACGTGGACCAGAACAAGGTCAGCCTTCATCAAATAGCTTCCGAAACTGGAAAACCGGCAGGTCAAGATCCAGAGACATGAGACAAGACTCTACTAACAAAGGAAAGAAAGAAATTCAGTGCCATGAGTGTAGGGGTTTCGGTCATATTGCCTCCCAATGTGCGAATACTCTCATGAAGAAGAAGGCAATGGTCGCTAGCTTCAGCGATAGTGAGTCAGACGAATAAAAAGGTGAAACCACTAATTTTGTGGCTTTTGTTTCAACTCTAGGAGAATGCAGCAATACCAGTGAAGGAGTACCATCTCAGTTGGAACTCCCGGCTGAAGACCTCTCAGACAGTGACGATGAAGAACTCACGCTGGAGACCCTAGCTGAGACATATAAAGATCTGTACGAGAAATGGCTGCTACTGATCAAGGTCAACAAGAAGCTAAATGACACTGTTGCAAGCGTCACTGTAGAAAAGGATAAGGTCTGGCAGGAGGTCGAGATACTACTTACACAGAAGGTGGAACTCGAAGGCACAGTAGACTCACTGAACACTCAATTGGCTGAGATGAAGCAGGAAAGATTGTGTCTTCTTGCTCAGAAAACAGAGCTCCTAGGTACTGTCTCTTCATTGAAAGTTCACATGGAGAGGGACCGTGACACTCATCCTGTTGGCATGGCGGGTCTAAGAAAAACCATCACAGATCTGAAGCGCAAGGAGGTGTTCCAACTAAGGAGGATAGAACAGCTGGAACTTCAGCTAGAATCTGAGAAGATGGATCATTCAGCCACTGAGAAGGAGCTCAATCACCTCAAACAGTCGGTAAGGATGCTAAACTCTGGCACTGACGACTTAAATGATATTCTCAGATCTCAGAGGATGGAGTATGGACATCGAGGCCTGGGGTTTACGAAAGAAGGTACTTCAAAAGGCTCTCCTGTTGTTAGAACTCAACAAGTGTCGAAACAGTTGCCTAAACAGACGGTGAGACAGTCCAAAGGAAAGAATCTAGCTGATCACAGGAAGACTCATAGCACACCAAGCGGTGGAAAGACTCGTGGAACACCCGTCCAACGCCGTGATTTCTCACCAGTGAAGCAAAGGGGAGAGTGGCGCACTTGCTGGTACTGTCACCAGATGGGACACATCAAACTGCAGTGTTGCCTCTTTCTTGCTGAACGACGGGCATACCAACATCAGACCGTACCTGACAGAAACAAGTCTGGGTTCCAAAAGCAGACCAGACCGTTTGCATGGTGGCCTGCTGCTCCTCAAGCTATACAATGGAAGATAGTTGGTACTTTGATAGCGGATGCTCCGCCCACATGACAGGTAACTCTCAATACCTTACCCATATTAGACCTATTGAACAGATGTGGTTTGTCACCTTCGGGGATGGTGGAAAGGGTCAGGTGATCATCTGTGGGACATTGATGGTTCCGGATCTCCCTGTACTCAAGAACACCCTCCTTGTCGAAGGACTGACAAGGAATCTTTTCATCATCAGTCAACTGTGCGACGATGGACATAATGTGTCATTCTCTAGCCACTCATGCCTCTTCCTAGACAAAAATGGCGGTACACTGATGAAAGGAAGAAGGGATGCCAACAACTGCTACACCATTGGGATGGGTCTGATGGGACCAATGGATGACGAGAACTATGGCAAGCAGCAGGTTGCCCTAGCCTGTGCAAATGCCAAACATCGATTTCTGTGAGGGGGAGTGGATAAGACCTTGCACACAAGATCTGATTGGAGTTGCGCACAAATCCATGTTGACAACTGTCCCAGGAAATTGTTGATTCAGAAGGTGTCACAGTTACAGAAGGAGTTCGCACTATACCCTGCAACCGAACAAGAAAATATGAATATGGAGGGCACCAGAAGATGATAACTCTGAGGCATACCAAGACCTTCGTCAACTCCCATGGCATTTCACGGCGTGAAACACCCAGATCCTCAGTGGGTCTATGTGGTGTCAATCACTGAATGCATTCAACGGTGGTCAGTCAAAGTGAAATCTCCAGCTAAACATTTGGACTGACCATCTAAGGAAGAAAGCTGGAACAGAAGACTCAACAGCTTTGGAATGAATATTTTTTTGAATATTCTTGAAGATTTTTAATGTCGTTGTTTTTAAAACGGGAATTGACGGTTTTGGGAAGTTGTAGCGACAAATATTGATTTGAAGAAGATTTTGTTTTCAAAATCTAATTAGTTGCTCTGCGGAAACTCTAAGTTCGACTGCCGAGTTCAAGCCCTCTCATCCTCAAATACGATCGATTGCAATGGTGAACACAAGAAAGTCGTCAAAATCCGGTGTCTCGTCCGCTGAGAAAAAGGGCATGCAATCCTCGAAGGCACTAACGGCAAAACCCTGTGTTCCAAAGTCAAAAGCTCCGAAGGAGAAAAAGGCGGCACCTTTACACTCCGATACTGAAGTCATGGCCGAAGCCAAGAAGATTGACCAAGAAACAGCCGATAAATTTCCTCAGTCGACCGCGGTGGACTCGTCTGTCTCAATCGTTGCTGGTACGACCCCTGTCCATCCCCAATCTGAGGTATTTCCAATTGTTTGTTTAGATTCTGCAAATATTCCGCTTGTTGAAAGTACTGTGTTGAAGGAGGATCTGAATATGGGTGATAAGAAGGTTGGTAAATCTGTTGACTATGATGAAGCCAGTAGGGCTCTGATTGGTGGTGATGATGGTAGGGATGTTATTGGTGGTAGGGCTGTTGTTGGTGACAAAGCCGGTCGTACTGATACTAGAAATAAAACCGTCAAGAATGCGGTAGATGGGCAACCCAGCAAAGTGACTAGAGGCTCAGCAACATGGAGGGAAAAGATCGTTGCCTCTGGATACGTTCCTCCAAAAAGTGGTCGCAGGAAGAAGATTAAACGGGCATGTGACTATCCCAGAAAATATCTAGCACAGATATATGCTACTAGAGGATGGAAGATTGCTATGTCCGATGAAGAAACAGAGATGTTCGTTGAGACCTCGGGGAAGAGAAAGTTGGTGATCAATGATGGGTCTAATGGTGAGCCCTCTAAAAATCTTGAAGGTATCATTGATGAATGTCCCGGTGACCAGGTTGAGACTGTGACAGAAGAATCTATTCCTACAGAGAAGGATGAAGAGTTGGAAAAGATGTACAAGGACATTGATGATGTCATGGAAGATTTGGAAAAAGAAAAGGATCGGGGAGTGGCAAGTTCAGAGGAAGTTCCGCTTGACCAGACTGATGGGGCAGAAGAGTCTGTTGCCGAGAAAGTTACAAGTGTTCCAACTGTGGAACCAAGTGTTCCGACTGAAGCTGAGACTGGAATTGTTCCAGAGGAGGCTGGTACTAAGGAGACAGTGGCTGTACCAGTAGTTGTTCCAGATGATCTCCGGAGTGATCATATGAAGGAGGATGGTGCATCAGTTCGTGAGGACAATGCGAAGCAAATGTCAAAGGATGCTACTCGTTCGGAAGATGACTAGGACCTTGTTCCTCTTGTCAATCTCAAAAGGACAAAGAAGGACAAGGAAAAGAAGAAGGTAGCTTTTGCAAAGTCTACAAAGGGATCAGTTCAGAATGTTGCTGAGATCGACATCGGTGCAGGGGGAGTTGGTTCATCCAAGAAAAGGAAGCGTGATGCTGCGATTCCTGTTTCAGAGGATGCTGGGAGATGCAAAGTCCCGTCCCCTGAGTCCGACACTGTTCCAGTGGGTGTGGTCAAGAAAGGAGTGTGGTTTGTTAATAGAGATGCTACGAAGAAGTGGTCTTGTGTGCTGAAAAGAAAGATCATCCTCGAGAAGGTGCTAGAGGAGTCCCGGTACAAGGGAAAGGATGTCATCGAGGTTCTTAAGCAATCAGAACTGTTCTAGACGTTGGACAGATGCAAACCGTTCAACGAACAACCGGTTCATGAGGCTAGGGCAAACATTCCTCCTCGGTTCGGGGTCATTGGAGAAGCAGAGTATGGTGTCTTCTTTGTCAGAGGAAGACAGATCAAGCTTGATACGGAGCTTATAAATGTCTACTTCTCCATGGATGATCCAGTTATGGATGAAGAAGAATCAGACTTCAGAAAGATTATAGATACCATCACTGCTGGCTCAGTTCAGTGGAAGCCTGATTCTGTCGTGCACACAGCTGATCGCTCAACGTTCTACTCCATGCTATTCTTCATTGCTGTGTTTAACTGGAGACCCTCAACCCACTGTTCAACGGTCAACCGGGATATGGCTCAACTTCTTTATCAGATAGGGAATAAGCTGAAATTCAACCTGGGCAGAGTAATGTTCAAACAGATCGCTGATCATGCTACTTCGATGAGAACTCTTCACCAGATTTGTTTCCCGTCCCTGATATATGAGTTGATAATCCATCAAGCTCCAGATTTGAAGGCCTCGACTGACCATCTCTCAAAGGCGCCCAGCAAGTTCATCGTTGACCACAAGCTGTTTAAAGGGCGTCACGTGAACAATCTCAAGGAGGGGAACCAGAAAGGAAAAGATGTTGCGAAGTCGAGTCGAGGGGGAGCCAGGATGGGCCGGGGTGAGAGGAGTAAGCTTCTCAAGGACCTGACTGTCATCATTGAAGTGGACAAGGAGCAACGTAGGCGCATCAACAAGCTCGCTCGTGCCCTCAGCTACCCAAGTGAAGATGAATCTGATGATGCTGATTCTGAGGATGCCACTGATGATGGGTCATCTGCATGAAGGTCCCCTGAACAAACCTTCTCCCTGAACTATTTGTTTTAAAAACTCTCATTCTATGTGCTTGTTCTGGCACTGTTTGATAGGATGTTCGAACTCAGATTGGACCCCTTGCCAGTTTGTGGCAAAAAGGGGGAGTATTTTGGAGGAGACAATTTCTGTTTCCCTCAAAATTGTCTATTGTCTAGATAGTTAGATAGACTTAGTCATCTAGTAGATTTGGTTTTGCCAAAATGCCAAGGGGGAGATTGATGTTCCCTTGAGTGGCATGTATTTGGCAAAACAGAGTTAGACGGTTCGAGCAAGAGTTTAGGGGGAGTTCGAACATATCCTAGTACTCATGTACAGCGTGGAACAGACGCAAGGATATTTCCCGGAAGGATATTGGACAGCGAAGATATCGTCAAGTTAAAGTCGTCCAGCGACTTATTCGAACATGAGATATTCAAATGAATATCTACATTGAAGGTGGCGTAGCTTACTTGGGCAAGAAGACTTCGTATATTCTTCCAACCGTTTTGAGAAAGATATACATCAAATATTGAGGAATATTTCCTAAATATTTGATGGGATTATCTTGTGCAGATTAGGGTTTCGTCCAAGCAAATAAATACACTGCTAGGGTGTCCTTATTCTGCATCGCTTTCAAAGATCAAATATACACGACCAAACCCTACCGATTGGAGAAGAAGAAAGCGACGGCTGTTTGTGTTTCCCCCACTGGAAACTCATCGGTGCAAGAGCAGTCTCATCACGTGCAACTCAGACTGCCTGGAACGATCAAACTGCCGTACACAATAAAGGTGAACAAGCTTTCGAGAGAAAGCATCCGAGCTTCAAGAGAAGGTCGATAACGTTCGGACAGCAGGTTCGGACGAAGGGGATCGAGGTCAACTGCTGTAAACCTTGGTTGCAAATCTGAGAGACTCAGTGTTACAGGCTAGGCAATTACAAGGTGTAAGTGTAAGTCCACGTATAAGCTCTAACTCGTAATAAAGATTTGATGTCCCTTCTAGGGTGTGGGAAACCCCCCGAGTAGGCATGGCCGAACTGGGTTATCATTCTGTGCGTGCTCCTATTATTTGTTCTGTCTACTAAACTGTTGTGAAAGGAGTTCAAGGTGTGTCTCTACTTTACCTTGAACACAAGCTTGAACGGGGGCTATAATTTCATAATCGGTATCATAAATTTCACAAACTCATAATTCACTTCTGCATATCCAAGAAACAGAGAAATTTCACACTTCATTTTTTCTTTTTTTAAAGAAACGTGCAGACACAGTACATTATGCAGAAAAAATAAATGTGCAGATGCAACAAACTGACTCTCCCACCCCACACTTGTGAATCAAGTCGTGTCCTCATGGCACGACTTTAATTCAAAGACAACCGACAATGCAGACATAACAGACTGATTTTGAAAAAGAGAAAAAAAAGAAACAAGGAAGGAAGGGAAAATAAGTACTCCCCTAGTCGGAATCCGACGATGATGCTGGATGAGGAATAGCAAACTCCGGAGGAATTGGGTCTCTGAACTCCCATCCGGGCGGGGCAGGTACCGGTTGTGTCCCTTGTGGCAGAATAAACTGTATAGCTCCGGCCAAGTTAAAGGCCATGTCTAGCTGCTACCTAGAAGATGCAGCTGCTGGTGGCTCTGGTGCTCTGGCACGTCTCTGTCGAGCTGTAGAGGACTCTCCTGTCTCTCTAGTCTGGCATCGGCGAGCAATAACTGATGATGACTCAGGTCTGTCCCTAGGTGTGAAAAGGCGGCACCGATCATTGGGCATGGTTGTGTGATATATCGGGTCATCGTAGTACGTCCAGGCGTACTGCTCCCTCCTACAGGGATGCCTACAAATGGCATGGCCACTGTTGAAGTATTCAATGTTAAACTCAGCTGGAGGGATGTACCGATGAGTCTCTAAGCGAGGCTGCCTGTGCAGACGGCGTAGCATATAGGTGATCATCCCTCCACATGCTATTGGTCCTCTCGACGTAATGCGGCGCTCCCAAAAATGGCACGCTAAGTGGAAGAAGTTGATCGGCTGCCCTAGGTCAAAGGCATTAAGGCATATCATATCAGGAAAGGTCACCTTGTCGCCCCCGTTATCTCTGGCGAATAGCGTGCCTCCCAGCACCCTCTGCAAATGGTACAAGGCAGGGTCCCGAATACATTTTGCCCTCGAATCAAATGGCAGAAATGTACCTTCCTCCTCCACCCTGATTATGGCCCAAGCATCAACCAATCGGACTTCATCACGTACGAACTCCCCACGTGCTGGCCAACCAAATATGTCCTTCACATGGGTAGGGAGAGTATGGTGAAACTCACCTCGGCGCCTATAACGAATACTCTCATGGTCCTGTCTCCCCACATAGTTGAATGATGCTAAGAACTCGCACGTGTCTTCGACGTCTGTCTCATGTGTGAGGGTGAGGAGGCCTAGCCATCCACTCACCCGAAGCATCTCTCGGACCCACTCTTTAAACCCATTGTTACTCAAAAACTCGGCCTCCACAAATGTGCTGGCCACGTGCTGTTTGCCCACAAATTTAGCATACAACTCCTCGAACAGTAGCTCTCGTGGTGACATATCGGATCACGGTTCAAAACTGAAGAAAACTACATTGGTCAATGCCTGACGCGTCCGATAGAGACGTTAAGTCTGCCGCGTTCGAAGAAGATGTTAACCTTAATGTTGCTTGTGAACGCGGTGCGATAATGTTGCCTGCAAACGCACGGAACCTGCACTTCGTCTCCTCCGACTGGTCTCCGATTGACAATTCACTTTTGAATACCAAATACAATGAGAAATCCACTGAATACCCTTCCAGTACTCTATTCAACAATCACTAGGCAAAAATCCGATTTCGATAAACCAAATCTTCATAACGAATCGGTTTAGGGTACCTTGATTTCTTACGAAATGGACTGAGAGTTTCATCCAGGCTGGGCGATGCTTATGTCGACGAGCCGCGGTCCAAATTCCTTGTGCAAAGATCTCCAAAATCCCTTGGTGATTGAGCGGCTCTGAGCGAGAGAGTTTGTGTTTTGGTGGAATGGATGAGAGAAGCTCGAAATTGGGGTTTTCACTCTGGTCAACGATACGCCGCGTTCGAAAGAGACATTATAATTGGTCAACTTGCTAATGTAGTCTCCGAACGCGCCTGTAAAGTTCCCTATGGACGCGGTTCTAATGTAGCCTGCGAACGCGATCATCACTGTTTGGTACCTGTATTTCATCTGCAAAATAGCTTCCTCACAAAAAACAAGTCAAAGTAGACCGGTTAGACAACGAAAACTAAATAAGACTCAAACATGAAACAAAAACACACTAAAACATAGAAAAACAAAAAATTTGCCGGGCTGCCTCCCTATGAGCGCCTTTGTTTTACGTCGTTGGCCCAACGGTACCTCGTTTATGTTTCAGTGGGAGGTTCGGCGAGCTCAAACTCTTGCATAGGTGTCTCGATTTCACCTTGGTAGTGCTTCACCCGTTGTCCATTGACCCTGAAATGGTCTCCATTCCTCGGGTTCTCGAGCTTAAGTGCTCCGTGGTTAAAAACCTTCGTCACCGTGTAGGGACTTGTCCATCTAGAACGCAATTTGCCTGGCATCAGTCGTAAATGTGATGAAAATAAAAGTACCTGCGGGCCAATCTCGAATGTGCGTCGTAGAATGAACTTGTCATAATATAGCTTGGTCCGCACCTTGTAGTCTAATTGGCTCTCATAAGCCTCCAGGCGCAGCTCCTCAAGCTCACAGAGTTGTAACTTCCTCTCCAATCTTGCTTTGTTTAAATCAAAATTGCACGTCTTAAGTGCCCAAAAGGCCTTGTGCTCCAGCTCAACTGGGAGGTGACATGCCTTTCCATACACCAACCGAAAAGGAGAGGTGCCTATCGGTGTCTTGTAGGCTGTCCTGTACGCCCAAAGTGCATCATCTAGTCTCTGACTCCAGTCCTTCCTAGTCGGCTTCACCATCTTTTCCAGGATCCCCTTAATTTCTCGGTTAGAGATCTCTGTTTGTCCATTCATCTGAAGATGATAGGCTGTGGAAGTACGGTGGTGAACGTGGTACTGTTTCATAGTTGATGCCATCATTCTGTTGCAGAAATGCGTCTCCTGATCACTGATTATAGCTGTAGGCACTCCATATCTGCAAAATATGTTAGTGCAAAGAAAATCCACAACATTTTTAGCATCATCGCATCTAGTAGACTTAGACTCTACCCATTTGGACACATAATCCACTGCAACAAGAATATACAGGTAACCAAACGATGCAGGAAATGGACCCATAAAATCAATCCCCCATATGTCAAAAACATCATCAACTATAATAGGCATTTGGGGCATCTCATTCCTAGCAGAACTATTACCTACTCTCCGGCATCTATCACACTTCTTACAATGATCGTAGGCATCTCTAAACACATGTGGCCACAAAAACCACTATCCATAATTTTCCTGCTAGTCCTCGTGGGGCCAAAATGACCACCACATGCATGCTCATGACAAAAACTAAGCACATAAGCAATTTCATCATTAGGAATACACCGCCTAAGTATTTCGTCTACGCCAATTTTCCACAAATACGGGCCATCCCACACATAGTATTTCGAATCATGCTTAAGTTTGAAGCATTGAGTAAGAGGGTGGAAATTTACCTCCAACCAGGTAGTTCACAATGGGAGCATACCATGGTATTTTACCTGTAAGAGCATACAAGTGCTCGTCTGGGAAGGTCTCTGTGATTTGTCCTGCGTCCTCTTCTCGTACTAATCGGCTCAGGTGGTGATGGACCATAATTGTATGAATCATAAACACAGTTAAACCCGCCAAATTAGACTCTTTGTCTATTTAACTTTTGCTTGTTAGTTCCGATATTTATCTACAGGGTATTTTGAAGTCTAGAGAGAATACAGGCTAAGGAGGAGTTTTAAAGCTGAAAATGAATTACGAGTCATTCCAGGTCACGACCAAATTCTGACTTTCAAGAACCTGACGTGGAATCACTCAAAACAAGTCCAACCAGAGGGCAAACAGAGTCAGACCGGAGCTGAAAGGACCGATGGCTTTTGTAAAAGATCACAAAAACACACACTCAACCACTCCTTCCACATAAGGACCGGCGGCTTTGAGTGAGGAATTGACACCTAAGGGGGGGCGGCTCCCCTCTCTTCTCCTCTCCTCCTCCTCACAAGGCCGGTGGCTCCAAGGTTGAGAAGACAAGTGTCCCGGCGGCCTTTGAGTCCTCCATCCATCCCTTGCCATGTGTCTTCTTCTCATCCACATCCATCTCTTCCCTTTGGCTATAAATAGAGCATCCCATCTCCTTGTATCCATATCTCATCCCATTTTGTGTGCAAGAAGCACAAGTCACTTATCTCTCTAGCTTGTGAGCACCATCCTTGTAATCGCCTTACTTTGGAATCGAAGCTTTATCACTTTCAACGGTTTTTGTAAGTACTCTTTTCTTTACTTTACTGTCTTTTCAATTCAGCAACTTTACTTTCCTATCTTTACTTTCCAAAACCTTTACTTTCTGCCTTTCAAAACCTTTACTTTTTCAAGTACTTAGCTATGATGTCCTGTTCCATGGATATTCGTAGCTAAACTCTTCATTCGGTTGAAGGGGTGTACTTGTATCATACAATGTTTTAGACCCTTCTCTTAGTGCCTCTTTGTGTTCAACTTGTTCTAGGTGCCTTATATTAGGTCAGAATTCCATTGGTTGAGTGGATGCTCGGAAGAGAAAAGCTCTGCCATGAATTCGTGATCTTCCGTGGATAAGTGGAGGCTCGGAAGAGCACAGCTTATCTGTGGAAGTTAACCTCTTTAAAACACCATTTGGTTTATCAGGAATATTGATCAAATGGATGCACATACTAGAACAAGAGTTCTTTGTCTTGCAAAAGACTAGACGGTGTGGCAAGTCATGTGCTAGGAATAGCCTTGATTCACTTTTGAACACTTAGTATGATCATTAGAGGTCAATGATAAACGAAAATATGATACAAGGCCCCTGAAACCGAATCTTTCTTTTAATTGCAATATCATCTATTACTTTACTTTTCAGTACTAAAACCAAAACCAACCCCCCAACTGTTTTATTTAATCCCCCCATCCGAAAGAACAATTAATCCACTAACTCCCTTGGGTTCGACCCGTACTTACCACTGACTACCAAAAATAGTTAAGTCGCGAGTATAGGAGATATAAATTCGTTTTTTCACAGAGAACATCGCACCTTAACGACAGTGCGGTGGGCTCCGTCAAAACTGGCGCCGTTGCCGGGGAATTAGGAAATGGATAGTTGTTCTTTTTTCTGTTATACATAATTCACCATGTCGTCGTACTACGAAAGCGAGCCTTGGTACTACGAGGAGTTTTCCCCACCACCTTTCAAACTTAAAATCCGCGAGAAGATCAACAACCTAGAGCAATCCTGGGATGAAACTGTGGACGAGTACTTATGGTACTTCGATTCCCTTGTAACGAGCTGCCCGCACCATGGATTCACCAACGACGATCTTCTTCAAAGGTTTCTCAATGGGATGAGGCCACAAGAGTGGAATTGGCTAAACGATGCAGCTGGAGGCTCGGTGAACTACTTAGACATGGATGATCTTTGGAGCTTAATAAATGATTTGGCCGCGAGGTCAAGACCGAGACAAGATCAGTCCGAGCCACTTGAGGACGATACAATGGAGCTGGCAGCTAGCATCCAGCAATTGAGTGCCACGATACACCAAAACCAGGTCGAAAACGAGAAATTCTGGGCGGCTCAAAAAGAAGCTTCAGACCGGATTAATGAGATGCTCTGGCCAAGAGTCAGCAAAGAAGAGCCCACATGGGATATCACTCCCGAGCCATCAGAAGACTTAGAACCGGAAACCAATATAGTGTGGGACGAGGAAGAACCTTCATGGAAACTCACTACCGAAGCGGCCGAACAAATCAATCCAGACCCGGCCCTGAGTGTAATTGACTCCGGAGACCAAATGAATGTCGAGGATGAGGACCCATGGTTGCCTGAAGAAGAGCTCCACTCAGATTACCCCTGGGAGTTAGAAGAAAAACTGCCCAATTCAGGCCCGGTCCTCATTTCCAATCTACCCGAGGAAATCACGCCAGTCCTGTTCCTCATTGCTGAAGCACCCGAGACGAAGCCAATCCTCATTGATGAACCGGTCGAGCCAATCAAACCGTTCTTCATTATCGAGCCGGCCAACCAGTGCCCGAGCCCGTTCCTCATAGCCGAGCCAACCAAGTCATACCCGGTCCTCAATGTCGAAGAAATCAAGCCAGACCCGGTCCTCACGGACGGGCTGGTTGATAAAGACCTGGCCCTTGTGGTGGAAGTCCCCCAACTTGTCCCCTCGATTTGTATGCAGATCATAGCCCCTGAAGATGAAGTAATCAATGATGAGGTGCAAGGCGAGTTGGAACATGAGCCAGAAGAGCCGGTGGAGCACTCACTCGTCATGAGCCAAGAAAAGCCGGCTGAAAACTCACTCGTTCTAGGATGGCCAATCATCTCTGCCACAAAGAAAAGGCTTGGCATGGGAACAAGCTCAAGGTCGCTCGTGTTCAATGGCACAATACTAAACTTCCAGAATTGCAAAGGTGCCACCCATTCAAACATGAAGAAACGGCCAAGACATGGGCCAAAGGAATGGAAGCCGGGAAGGAGGAACAAGAGAGCTCGACTTGATGGACCAGCAGTTATGGTCAAGGAATCCTCGCCTTCTCGGGGATATGTGAAGAAGAAGCCTCCGGATCAAGGGAGAGCAGAACAAAGCCCGCTGCCATATGTGTTCTTTGGGCAAATCAAAAGAGCTACCGAGAAGAAGTTCGACCTCAAGCACCCATGGGATCCCTACTTATGATCCAGGAGTGAGGTATCGTCGAGCTAACGACGTTAAACAAATGCACTGGTCGGGAAGTAACCCGACATCTATCTTACTTTCAGTCATTTAATTTCTGTCATTTAGTTTTTTGCCCTAAATCATTCTCACCTTTCCTGTATATATTTGCTTGGATAACTTTTGAACTAAGTCGTGCTGTGAGGCACGCCTTCGTTCAAAAGTGTGGGGTGAGAAACTGCCTTTGTACATAGTTAATTAACATGCTTTTTCTTTTCCTTTTCCCTTAATATTATCTTTTTGAAAATATGAACTTGAGAATGTGAAAAAGATAGATCTAAATTCATGCATTTACCTTGTGAAATCTCAACTGTATAAAAACTTAGAATGTAACTTCTCATTTGTCCCTTTGTGCTGAGATAAACAGGGGATGTGGAGTTGATATAAACTGCCCTAGAGAGGCTTGGCAAGCACTCGAAGGATCGAATCTAACTATATGGTTTTCGAAGTCAGTGGAGGCTGCACTTCGGGTTTCAGTGAAGATTGAAGTCATCTCCGTCGTGCAGCGTTTATGCAAGAGGCGGGACGGGAATCAAACCGTCCTATCTCTAGTCCTAGTAGCCGGGAAAATAGATGAGCGACCCTCATCTTGATTCGCGCGAAGCGGCGAGGATGAGAAAGAGTGGGGAGGTATTTTCATATGCTTGCGGGCGACGATTGGACCTCCCAAAAAGGTTGAGAAAATGGACTAGCAAGTCACAAAGAAGCAAAAGCTCAAAGAAGCTAATCAAAGGCCAAAGGCCAAAATTGTGAAGGTTTTAACCGAACAAAAGTGAAGAAACTCCAACTCAATATCAAAGGCCAAAGGCCAAAGGCCGATTCACTACAGAAGCTGTCCCTCGCCAAAAAGAAATCAAAATGCTCAACTCAGTGAAACCCGAACCGAATCACGTGCTAGAGAAAGCTACAAGGAAACCATATAGTGCGAGTCGATCCCGAGAATGCAGTCCAGGAGCCTGAAAAGGGCTATCTCCCGATACATCCGAATTAATTTGCATCTCGGTGCGAAGGTACAAGTATCAAGTTTCTTCTAAGTATTTACACGGTTTAGTTTGGTAATAAGTAAGTAATGCATGAATTAGGATAAATCTAGTCCCACAATCTCACTTTCATATTTAAAAGTTTTTACTTAGATTGTGTTCCGCCCTTAAAAAGCATTGTTCGGGACGAACAACTAAAAGTGTGGGGTGATCTGATGGACCATAATTGTATGAATCATAAACACAGTTAAACCCACCAAATTAGACTCTTTGTCTATTTAAATTTTGCTTGTTAGTTCCGATATTTATCTACAGGGTATTTTGAAGTCTAGAGAGAATACAGGCTAAGGAGGAGTTTTAAAGCTGAAAATGAATTACGAGTCATTCCAGGTCACAACCAAATTCTGACTTTCAAGAACCTAACGTGGAATCACTCAAAACAAGTCCAACCGGAGGGCAACCAGAGTCAGACCGGAGCTGAAAGGACCGATGGCTTTTGTAAAAGATCACAAAAACACACACTCAACCACTCCTTCCACATAAGGACCGGCGGCTTTGAGTGAGGAATTGACACCTAAGGGGGGGCGGCTACCCTCTCTTCTCCTCTCCTCCTCCTCACAAGGCCGGCGGCTCCAAGGTTGAGAAGACAAGTGTCCCGGCGGCTTTTGAGTCCTCCATCCATCCCTTGCCATGTGTCTTCTTCTCATCCACATCCATCTCCTCCCTTTGGCTATAAATAGAGCATCCCATCTCCTTGTATCCATATCTCATCCCATTTTGTGTGCAAGAAGCACAAGTCACTTATCTCTCTAGCTTGTGAGCACCATCCTTGTAATCGCCTAACTTTGGAATCGAAGCTTTAGCACTTTCAACGGTTTTTGTAAGTACTCTTTTCTTTACTTTACTGTCTTTTCAATTCAGCAACTTTACTTTCCTGTCTTTACTTTCCAAAACCTTTACTTTCTGTCTTTCAAAACCTTTACTTTTTCAAGTACTTAGCTATGATGTCCTGTTCCATGGATATTCGTAGCTAAACTCTTCATTCGGTTGAAGGGGTGTACTTGTATCATACAATGTTTTAGACCCTTCTCTTAGTGCCTCTTTGTGTTCAACTTGTTCTAGGTGCCTTATATTAGGTCAGAATTCCATTGGTTGAGTGGATGCTCGGAAGAGCAAAGCTCTGCCATGGATTCGTGATCTTTCGTGGATAAGTGGAGGCTCGGAAGAGCACAGCTTATCTGTGGAAGTCAACCTCTTTAAAACACCATTTGGTTTATCAAGAATGATGATCAAATGGATGCACGTACTAGAACAAGAGTTCTTTGTCTTGCAAAAGAATAGACGGTGTGGCAAGTCATGTGCTAGGAATAGCCTTGATTCACTTTTGAACACTTAGTATGATCATTAGAGGTCAATGATAAACGAAAATATGATACAAGGCCCCTGAAACCGAATCTTTCCTTTAATTGCAATATCATCTGTTACTTTACTTTTCAGTACTAAAACCAAAACCAACCCCCCAACTGTTTTATTTAATCCCCCCATCCGAAAGAACAATTAATCCACTAACTCCCTTGGGTTCGACCCGTACTTACCACTGACTACCAAAAATAGTTAAGTCGCGAGTATGGGAGATATAAATTCGTTTTTGCACAGAGAACATCGCACCTTAACGACAGTGCGGTGGGCTCCGTCAGGTGGTCAGCTACAGTGTTCTCTATCCCCTTCTTAACCTTGATTTCTAGGTCGAATTCCTATAGCAGCAAAATCCATTTGAACAGCCGCGGCTTGGCCTCCTTCTTCGTCATTAGGTACCTGATAGCTGCATGATCAGAGAAAACAACCACTTTAGTACCAAGCAAATAAGACCAAAATTTCTCCAAGGTGAAAACTACTGCTAATAATTCTTTCTCAGTGGTCGAGTAGTTTCGCTGATCTGCATCTAGAGTTCTCGAAGCGTAGTAAATTACTACTGGCTTTTTGTCCACTCTCTAGCCTAGTACAGCTCCCATAGCATAGTCGCTCGCATCACACGTTATCTCAAATGGCTGATCCCAATCTGGTGCTCGAATAATGGGCACACTGGTGAGGGCCTGTTTTAGCTCGTCGAAGGCCTCCCTACATGAATCCGTAAACTCAAAAGGAACATCCTTCTGTGAAAGGTCAGATAGAGGCAGAGCCTTCTTCGAGAAATCCTTAATGAATATACGATAAAAACCAGCATGTCCAAGAAAAGATTTAATATCACGCACCGTGGAAGGATAAGGAAGAGTAAGAATTAAATCAATTTTTGCCTTGTCAACCTTAATACCCTCATGTGAAATAATATGATCAAGAACCACGCCATGAGTAACCATAAAGTGACACTTTTCATAGTTGAGCACCAAATTCATAGAAACACATCGTTCTAGTACTCTACTCAAATTACCCAAGCATGCATCAAAAGTGTCACCATAAACAGTAAAATCATCCATAAACACCTCAATAAAAGTACCTATCATGTCAGAAAATATGCTAGTAACCACCCGCTGAAAAGTGTCGGGTGCGTTACACAATCCAAAAGACATACGTCTAAAGGCAAACGTACCGAAGGGACATGTGAAGGTCGTCTTTTCGTGGTCCTCACGTGCAATGGGAATTTGATTATAACCAAAAAATCCATCAAGGAAACAAAAATAGGGCTTACCTGCTAGCCTGTTAAGCATCTGGTCAATAAACGGAAGAGAAAAGTGATCCTTACGCGTTACGGCATTCAGTTTCCTATAATCGATGCACATATGCCATCCGTTCTTGACTCTAGTAGTCACTATCTCACCCGCAGCATTCTTCTCAACTGTGATCTCTATCTTCTTCGGGACTACGTGCACTGGACTCACCCACTGACTATCTGAAATCGGGTAAATCACGTCAGCATCCAGCAACTTCTAAATTTCCTTCTGCACTACCTCTATCATAATCGGGTTCAGTCTCCTCTGTGGCTCTCTAGAAGGCTTAGCTCCATCCTCCAACAAGATACAATGCATGCAGGCAGTTGGGCTGATTCCTCTGATGTCTGCAAGTGTCCATCCAATAGCGAGTTTGTGGTTGCTTAACACCTCGATCAACCGTCTCTCCTGATTTGTTTCTAGTCTGTTTTTGTTGATTACTGGCAGTGTGTTGTTCTCCCCCAGAAATGCATATTTCAGGTGCTCATGTAGAAGTTTCAGTTCCAGTTCTGGTGCCTGCACAGTATAAGGCAACAACAGGTTAGATTAAATAAACGAACCTCATTAATTTCATACCTGGGTGTGAGTGGTCGTGCCATCTCCAGCTGAGACAGCGCATCAAGAATGAACTCTGCGAACTCGTATGAGTCCTCATGAGAGTATACAGCTCTCTCGAGCGCGAGCTCGAGTGGGTCTGCTCCCCTCTCCGGTCTCACCTCCTAGACTAGATCATCCAGTGTATCTAGAGCATGCACCGCTGCAAATTCTGGTGGGTGCTTCATGGCCTGAAAAATGTCAAAGCGAATTACTTCGCCCTCCACCTCCATTGAAAGAGTGCCACTATCGCAATGGATCTTCATCTTAGACGTCTTTAAGAACGGGACACCTAGTAGAATAGGAGCATGATCTGTCGGATCGTTGCTGTCCATTTTCAACACATAAAAATCAGCGGGAAACACTAGTTCCCCCACCTGCACTAGTACATCTTCAATTTTCCACTCCGGCTCCATACACGATATGTCCGCCAGCTGTATAGTGAGTCCTGCAGGTTCTAAAGGACCAATACGAAGACAAGAATATATAAAATATGGCAGGACATTAATCGAAGCACCAAGATCAAGCATGCAATTTTCAATTTTAATGTTACCGATAGTGCATGGAATGGTGTAGGTACCAGGATCACCACATTTGGGAGGTACCATGCGCTGAATGACAGCGGAGACATTCTTACTCAGCAATTCTTGGTCGTCACGAGTGGATCGCCTTCGGTTGGTGCATAACTCCTTCAGAAACTTTGCATATCGTGGAATTTGCTTGATCGCCTCGAGGAGTGGGATGTTGATCTCCACCTTGCTAAATAGCTCCCACACATCCTTATCGATCATATGCTTCCTTGGGGCCTTGACCTGTATTGGAAACGAAAGAGGAAAGTCAGTTTTGGAATTTACGGCAGTGTGGATCGCGTCCGGGCTTGACGTTATGGACGCCTTCGGAGGAGACATTACTAGCGCGTTCGCTTCAGACATTAGCGTCGCGCTAATGTCTCTTGCGAGCGTGATCCACACTAGTTCAGCCTCTTTTTTGCTGTCTTTCAATTCCTTCCCGCTTCTGAGTGTTACTGCATTGACATTATCTTTCGGGTTTGGAATGGTCTACGACGGTAGCCTTCCCGGATCATTCTTCAGCTCAGAAACTGTAGTGGCTATCTGGGACATCTGCTTAGATAGCTCGGAAATTGCACCATCGGTCTTGGCCTGATATTGGTGCACCGAACTACCTAGTTCCTTCACGATGTCCTCCAGGGATTTGCTCGACCCTTGCTGACTCGGGCATGCCTGGTTTTGGTTCTTCCCTCGCTGCTGGTACTGGCCCGGATCGTTGTAACATCCCTACTGCTAGCGGTATGGTGGGCGATAGTACTGCTGGGCCTGTTGAGGCGCGACCTGCTGTGCCGGTTCCCTCGGGGCTTGATTGTCGTTCCTCCAGCCTTGCCCGTTGGCTGATTGCCCGTAATGTCAGGCCGGCCCAGCCCGGTTGTTGTAACCTTGAAATCCGTCCACCGCATTGACTTCACCTTGGTCTTCTTCCACCACGGTCGGAAAAGCATCTGTTTTTTGGTTTGTTGCACCACAAAACTTGCGCGGTTTCACCTAGACAAGCTGTCTCCTTATCAGCTGTTGCATCATCTCCTTCATCTGCTTCATCTCCTCGGCCATTGAATTCACCAGAGTGTCGGTCGTTGCAACGTGCTTGGTTCTGCTGAATTCCTCCTGCCGATTGGTCTCTTCTCTGAACCTTGCGTTCTCAGCCATGCTCGTGACCAACTGCCTTATTCTGCCCAGGGGTAGATCCATGATCGTGCCTCCAGCCAAGGTGTCTAGCAGCATCCTGTCGAGCGGTCTCAGGCCATCCAGTAGATACTCGATAATCAGTTTCTCCGGCACTCCCAAATTGCAGCATCTTTGTTCTAGTGCATTGAACTTCTCCAGATACTGGAACATTATCTCGTTCGGCCCCTGCCTGATGTCCTGCAGCTGCTTGCGAACCTACATCACCTTGCCCGCTGGGTAATACTTGTTCAGGAACTTTTTCTGCATCTGGTCCCATGTTTCGATGCTACCTGATGGAAGGGACAAAAACCAATCGTTAGCTGCATCAATTACAGAGAAGTAAACGGCCTTTAATTTAAAGTCCTCCTCTTCGACTCCGTATGGCCGGAAGGTTTGGCAGATGCCATGAAAGCTCTATATATGCTTGGTGGCCGACTCTCCTTGGCGTCTTGAGAACTTGGGCAGATGGTGCACAACTGCGGTCTGGATATGTATCTCCTCTAGCTCTGGGCCCTCGTAGATGCACCACGGCTGGTTGCGGAAGTTTGGAGCAGACAGCTCCCTCATGGTGGGCTCACGGTAGTAGTACTCTCCTTTATAGTTGGCCTCTTCCCTGATGAGCGGCTGCGGTGGCCGTGGCTGTGGAGGCGGCTGCCTCGGAACACCACCGCTTGTGCAACAGGCGCCCTTTGATTCACTCGGGCAGCCTCCCTGGCCCGTAGGTTCCGAGCACGAACGAGCTGCTCCGGGTCATCAAAGAATGGAGGCGGCACTTCCTCGTTTTAATTAACCGGTTCGACCTCATTGTTGCGGACGTTGTCTTCAATCTGGTTACCTGCACGAGACATGATGCACAAGTAGCGAAGCACTAAAAATAGCTAAATAAAATAAAAATAGAAAAACAGAAAAACAAAGAACAACTTCACCGAAGCGCTGTTCCCCGGCAATAGTGCCAAAATTTGACGCGCGTCGTCTGACGCGTCAAATTTAATTATTTATAATTCTCCTGCAAGAAATAAGTAAGTGGCAAGCAGGGTCAAACCCAAGGGAGTTGGTGTTGCTGAAGATGTAACTGTAAACAAATAAAAAGAGAGTAAGCAAGTATTGTAAAAACACAAGAGAAAAGAATAACGAGGATTTCAATCAGAGAGAGTATTCAGTCTAGGGTTTCTATTGTGACACGTTTATCATAGATATCTAATGATCAATTTTATATTTCTAAGTGTGGCTGTTCCGACAAAGATAACAACCCAAGTATCCCGACAAAGGTGATACGCCACAACCTAACCCAACAAAGGTGTTAGACTTCTAGTTCTCTCCTAAATTAAGCAATCCGACAAAGGTATTGTTTGTTTTAGGTGTCACTAGCGACCTTTACGACAAAGTATCCAGTAGATATTAACAGTAAGAATTAGCTATTCGATTAAGCTTTGCGACAAAGCTTCCACTTAATCTCATAGGTTAATTCATAAGAATAAGCACAAGAACTAGTGAAATATAAAATAGCATTAAGAACAAAAATCTCAAAACGTGTTCACAATGTATGAAACCTTAAACTAAAATGGAAATTTAGCTACTCATGTCCATGGGAATAATAAACAAATATTTTTGGATGAAAGTAGAAATTCTCTTCTCTATTGCCGAAAGATTGCGTCTTCTCTCCAGAGCCGTCTCGAATGGTTGTCTGATGATTTTGATACTGAAAATCCTAGCCCAAGCTTCTTATTTATAGTAAACTGAGTTTCCAAATCTAATTTGGGCTAGAATTATCAGATTTCAGCTCGCTGACATCATCAAATGGACTGTTGACATCATCACCTCGTCGGTCGGTCGCGTTCGGAAGAAACATTATTGGCGCGTTCGACCAAGACATTAGCGTTAATGCTAATGTCTCGTCCGAACGCGATCCGCACTGAGTTTGGTTCTTTCTTCTATGCGACAGTTTCAACTTCGACTCTGGATTTGACTTCTTTACTGACCTCGGATCCTCTTGGTGTGAACTACAGAGTTGTAGGGAATCGAGCCAGCTACGCAGCGCCATGTAGCTCATATTTTTTTGTCAATGGTCAATTCCCAGCTCTTCGTCGAGCGTCCAAGGGTCTGATCTGGCACTGTGATGTTTTCGGCGCAAAACACCGTCTTTAATGCACGTTTCCTCCTAGAGCTTCCAAAACACCTAAAATGCAAAACAATACTAAAAAGTAACTACTCGCATAATAAAGTGTCGAAATAAACGGGTTTAGTTGACTCGATGAGTCGTATAAATACGACTCATCATCTTACCTTCAAGTCCCAGTATGGTCCCAATTATGTTATCAAAAACATTCTTCTCTATATGCATGACATCAAGTGAGTATGGTTGACAATGTGATTGCCAATATGGCAACAAATAGAACACAGACACGTGTGTCCAATAAAGCCTCTCCGTGACCCCTCGTTGCTTAAACTTGGGATGGAAGCTAAGCGTTGGATAATCATGAGACGATATTTGGGCAAATATCTCAGTACCGGATAATGATGTGGGAGGTTCCCTATGCTCGATTTCCCCATTGAATCTATTTGCTGCGAACCTCCAATCGTGGTCTCTAGGGAGCCATCTTCGATGTCCTTGATATGACATCCTACCCGTTATATGCGTAGCATCAATTTCATCTAGACATAAGGGACAAGCCTTGTACCCTTTTGTCTTAATCCCGCCCAACATGCCCAGACCCGGGAAGTCACTAATAGTCCACATCACTGCTGCCTTCAAAATGAATGATGAATCATCAGTTCAGTCATAAGTCTGAACTCCCTCTTCCCATAACATCTTCAACTCATCTATAAGAGGTCTCATAAAAACATTTAACCACTTACCGGGAGACTTGGGTCCAGATATCAACATGCATAATATATTCATCTCCTTCTTCATACACATATGGGGTGGCAAATTGTAGGGCATGAGGACAATAGGCCATGTGCTGTGAGAAAGTCCCGATTTTCCAAAGGGATTAAAATCGTCAGTTGCTAATCCAAGTCGGACATTCCGCATCTCACTTGCAAACTGTGGAAACTCTTCATCAAATGCTTTCCATGCTCCTCCATCTGCAGGGTGCCTAATGTACTTTGGATCATCGACACTTCTTTGAGCGTGCCAACGCATTTGGGCAGATATGTATGGGGACATATAAAGGCGTTGCAGTCTTGGAGTCAAAGGAAAGTACTTAACCATCTTCTTCAGAACCCTGCTTTTACTTCCACGTTCGGCGTATCTTACCTCTCCGCATACGGGGCAACTAAGAAGATCCTTATTCTCTTTGTAGTACAATATGCATCCATATTCGCAAGCATGTATGGTCTCATAACCCAACCCCATATTCTTCAAAAGTATCTTTACTTCTTTATAAGAACTTGGGTAATTGTTATCGCGCGGTAGAATTGCTTTAGTGATACATAGATATTTGTTGAAGCTCTTATCTGACATTCGACTCTCGATTTTCAGTTGCATTGCCTTCAAAATAGTTTCAAGAACGGTGCTGTCACAACTATTGTATAAAGGAGTTTGGGCTTCGCCTATAAGATTGTTGTACCTTTCATAAGCCATCCTACTCCCTAAATCATCATCATCTATATCCATATTCATCTCATTCTGAAAAGGAAAAGCTTCTCAAAGAATATCTATTGTCGGGTTCGCTTGATGATGTCCTCCACTACTGCTGCTAGTTGCTCCATGCCTCTGTTCTGCAAGCCATTCTTGCCTCAAATGGGTCATTACACTCTTCACCATGTGAAGTCCATGTATAGTAACCATTCATCATGCCATTGTTAATCAAATGGCTGAACATTTCCTTCGTTTTAATACTTCCTCTGATCATCAAACACTTTCTACAAGGACATACATGTATGGATTCCCCACGTCCCTTTGCAAATTGAACGAAATCCATAATCCCTTGAATGTATCGTGAATCACCCCTCTCCAACCCCATCCAACTTTTATCCATTCTTGTGAGTTGAAATTCACCTTCAAATGATCCTTAAACAAGACAAAGATCAACCAGTTAGCTATATATGTAGCAAATTTGTGATGATGGCAAATGTGTGTAAATCTGCCAAACATAAGCTCATTTTTGCAAACAACTCAACGTGTACGTATATGGTGTGAAAACAATTGGAAATTCATCAAAGCATTTCAAAATTCTTATCGGCGCCCTTGCTCTTCGCACGGTGTACTTGGAGATGAAGAAAATCATTTTTCGGCTGTTCAGCCGTGGGGAGAACCAGAAGGCAGAGTGGGAAAGATGCGATAGGTGGGTGAAGTCTTTATGTTTTTCATTTAATGCCGAGCACTTATGCGACTGACTTTGAGTATACATTGTCACATAAGTAAGCCTTATCCCAATTGCCGCCTTCAATGCAACAAAAAGTTGGTCAACAGGTGAATAGTCAATGTTTTTCAAATATCGCATTTTCACCAGACTTCTCAAATATTTCTTATGTGACTAGCTAACATGGTCATACCAACAACTGTCGCATAAGTCCTCTTATGTGACCTATATTGAGACAGTCACATAAGGTTCAGTCATATAGGGAAACTTATACGGCGGATTTATGTCAGTCACATAGGGTTTAGTCGCATAAGTGTACTTATACGGCCGATTTATGTCATTCACATAAGGTTTAGTCGCATAAGTGTACTTATGTCGCTTACTTCGGTCAGACACATAAGTATCAGTCACATAAGTGCCCTTAACCGGCTAACATTCATTTCTCAGTCGTATAAGGTCACTTATGTGACTGTTGCTTATATGACTGATGCAAACTTAGTCACATAAGAGGCCAAATGGCATAGTGATCTTGGAGATGAAGATCCCTTGGCAGTTTGAGAGCTTCATATAGTGTATGCAATCTACTTCAAAGATGACACCTTGAAGATGAAGATCCATTGGCAGTTTGAGAGCTTCCTATAGTGTTGTACCCTCACATGTTGTGTACACTATAACAATGTTGTAAATACTTTGTTGGAATATGTGTTGTAAGGTGTGAAGAAAATGGTGGTGCGCCCCATTTGAGACCTAAAATTGAGTGTGAAGAACACCTCAAAATGTGTTGATAAAATTGGATTAAAATACCTTGCATTGTAGTGTATGAAATCAAATGAAGAAATGTCAAAATCGGATTTGTATCGAATGAGAACTCGATGCTCAAAGTTGGACCAAAATCCATGAAAACATGATGTTGGTATGAATGGATGGGTGGATTAATTTCACTTGAGTGAAACCAATTATCCCACATTGGAAGCTATATGAGAATGATTATATGTTTATATATGATCATGTTTCTCTTACTTGGTAAGATGTTTAAGCAGAAAGGCTCGTCGAGCCGGATGATTTCACCCCCTTGCGCGCTCGCAACGGCTCAACTGCTTCATGTTCGGCTTTCATGGAGTAATTCCGTCTGAGTCCCAGGCTCCCAGCTAATAGCTCATTTACCTCCTTTTTTGTAGCTTCATCCCATGAATACATGACGGATGCACAGTCGTCGTGTGCAAACGTCAAGAATAAATTTATAAGTCCGCTACTCGCGACTTCACTACTGGGTAGCAAGTAGTAAGTAGGGGTCGAACCCAAGGGAATTAGGGGGATAAGCTATTCTTTGAGGGAATTGTACAGCGAGGGAGCGTGTTTTCAGGTTGATTGAGGTTTTAGTGCGGAAAAGTAAGTGTTTTTTTGTTGGTTTTGGTTTTTAGTGCGGAAAAGTAAATGACAGAAAAGTAAATACTAAAAATAAAAGAGAAGACTTACATCGATTGATGCGTGGTTGGCAAGTCTTCCGGAAGGTGAGCAGTTGATAAGCAGTTTATACTAAGAAAGTAAATGAAGGTGGTGTTTAAATCTAAGGAAAGCATTCGGTTTCGGGGGCCTTGTATCATAGCCTGTTTATCATTGACCTTTAGTGATCCTACTAAGTATTCAAACGTGTATCAAGGCCATTTCAAGCGCTCGATTTGCACACACTGTCTAGCCCATTTCAAGGTATACTAGCCTATGTGCATCCATTTGATCGATCATTTCCGATCAAACCAAATGGTGTTTAAAAGAGGTCGAACTCCTCAGATAAGCTTTGCCATTTCAAGCATCCACTTACCCGAGTATGTTCACGAACCCCCAAGGAAGAGTTTTGCCATTTCAAGCATCCACTCAACCTTGGAAGTTCTGACCTAATATATGGCACATAGAACAAGTTTTGAATACAAAGAAGAGGTACTAAGAGTATAGCCTAAAACATTTTATGATACAAGTACACCCCTTCAACCGAATGAAGAGTTTAGCTACGAATATCCATAGAGGTGGATACCATAGCTAAGTACTCGAGGGTTTTTGAAAGACAGTAAGTAAAGGAGAATACTCAAGAACCAACAGGAGTAAACTCAAAAACTACTAGAATACTCAAGAACCAACAAGAGTATTATAGATTTCAAACAAAAGCGTACAAAAGTGCCCAAAAGTCTAGAGAGATAAGTGATGTGTTGTGTGAAGATGGGATTGTGGATGTTGATTACAAAGGAGGGAAGGCTTGTATTTATAGGCCATGGAGAGTGAGGAGAGGCCAACACATGGCACAAGATGAGAGGGGGAGGGGGAGTGTGAGAGGGGAGCCGCCCATGTGAGGAGGAGCCTCCCCTCCATGTGGAGGAAGGGGAGAGGAGGAGAGGTTTGTGAGGAGGAAGCCGCCGGCCACATGTCCAAGGAGGAGTGGTGGCTTGGTCTCCAAAAGCCGCCGGTCACATGGCAATGGGAGGAGGTTTTGTGATTTTTGTGATCTTTCACAAAAGCCATCGGTCCATTTCAGCTCCGGACTGACTTTGGTTGCTCTTCGGTTGGACTTGTTTTGAGTGATTCCATGTCAGGTTCATGATATTTCTTCAGTCGGCATCTGGTTGTGACCTTGGAATGACTCGTAATATCTTTTCAGCTTAAAAACTCCTCCTTAGCCTGTATTCTCTCTAGACTTCAAAATACCCTGTAAATAAATATCGGAACTAACAAGCAAAAGTTAAATAGACAAATAGTCTAATTTGGTGGGTTTAACTGTGTTTATGATTCATACAATTATGGTCCATCAATACACTTCGAAGCTGCTATTGGTGAGAAGCCCTGATTACTAAGTGTCATTTTATTTCTATTGAACCAAATAAACCACAAGGCGATACTTACTTAACAATAGCTCATGCACCTCCTTGTTTTTGTAACTTCATCCCATGAATACGTTGCGAAGCTGCTATTGGTGAGAAGCCTTGACTGCTATGTGCCATTCTATTTCTATTGAACCAAATAAACCACAAGGCGATACTTACTTGACAAAAGAGCTCTGACCTGTAATTTGAAAAAACATAAAAAAATAACATCCACCATAGTTGTGAAGTTCTTGGAGTCGATATGTATCCCATGGCCTAGGCAGTTCCACAGCGCCTTACTCCACCAACAAGCAATAAACGGGTGAATAGCATTTTTGAACTTACACTGACACACAGCGCGGGAATGACCAAAAGCAAGTTGCCTTTTCAAACTCTGTTGGCTATTTAGAATGGCTGCATGGTATAAACGCCAGAGGAAAATTTTGATTTTTCTCAGAATCGGCAACCTACAGTTGGACTTCCAAAATTTCGTCAGATTGATTTTATTATATGGCTCTCCTCGGGTTTTAACATGAGAGTCCTACAGGAGTTCTGACACTTTATAAGACGATTTGATATCAAGCACACTACAGACAAATTCATCTTCCAAACTAACTCTCATGTCCAAGAGTCCATGCAACATCAATATCGAAGCACGGGGATAGCTTCATGCAAAGCACGCCAGACATGTGATAGTTTATGTGGATTATGGTTTATAACTACTTGATGGACTTTTGTGGTAGTAACTAGGATTTGCAGGGGCTTCAAGAGACCAGTATGGTCTGGAGGGCTTGCTTATTAAAAGAGCTAGTTTTGGATGATACAGGGCAAAATTACGTTGTATAGCCTGGAGAAGATAGGAAGCTATGTCGTTTGGTTTCAGTGCGCGAAGCCAGGAGGTTGAGTTGGTTTGAAGAAGTCGTCGCTACAGCTGGCGCGAGAGGCAAGCATTGTCGTTTCAAAGGCAAGGGAGTGCACGCCTGAGGTTTATTGGAACGACCTCGTTTGGGCAAAGTTGAAGAAGGAACAACCGCCTTTGAGATGTTTTCGAGTCGAACGGCTATATAAGCGAGTTCAAGCTCGTGAGTCAACTCTGTTCGTTTGACCAGATTTGGGGATTAGGGTTCTTGAGACTAATCTGAGAAATTCATTCGATTGAGAGCAAACTGTGTGCTGATTCGAGTGTATTGATTCTGGAGAGTGTGTTCATCATTGTACTACCATCGACTTTGATTAATAAAGCTCGCCCTCTTCTCGATTGGAGTAGGAGTCACTAGGACTCCAAACCAGTATAATTCTCTGTGTTATTGTTTCATTTTAATTCCATTTCTTAAAGATCACAGGTGTTTGAACTCTATAAATTGGTATCAGAGCTGCAAGGTTGTAGAGATGTTGTCAACGAAGGTGGATCTGGAAAGATTTGATGGAAAGGGTGATTTTGCTCTTTGGAATCAAAGGATGAAGGCAATCTTGGTTCAGATGAAAGTTTCTAAAGCCTTAATTACTGATGGCATTCCACATCTGTTCCAGCAGCAGAAAAGGAGGAGATCCAGGAGATGGCTTATAGTACCTTGATATTGCATCTTAGTGATAAGGTTTTGAGGGAAGTATTCAAAGAGAAGACAGATGTCGGGGTATGACTGAAGCTGGAATCCTTGTACATGACCAACACTCTCACAAATAGAATTAACTTGAAAGGTAAGATGTTTGGATTCAAAATGGATGGCACTAAATCCATTGATGAGCATCTTGATGATTTCGCAAAATTAGGATTGATCTTGAAACATTAAAGAGAAAACTGAGGATGAAGATCAGGCTATAATGGTGTTAAATGATCTGCCCTCTTCATATGCAACTTTTGTTGACACTATGAAATACTCAGGGGGAACCCTGTCTATAGAGGAGGTATTCCCTGCTTTGAAACAGAAACAGTTGGAGCAGAAGCCTAAAAGGGAGGTGGCTGATGGAGGTCTTCAGAAGAAATCTGGAAACCGAAAATTTTAAGGGAAGCCTAGTTCAAGTTCTTCTCAACAGACTGAACAAAAGAAGTTCACTTGTTTCTTTTGTCACAAACCTGGTCACTGGAGGAAGAACTATCCTGAAAGGAAGAAGTAGTTGGGTCAAGAAAAGGGTGATGCAGCTTTGGCTGAGGAAGCATATGAGACAACTGAGAGTCTCTTATTGTGACTCCGACCAGTCCATCCAGTAGATGGATCCTTGATAGTGGCTGCTCATATCATATGACACCACACAAATAATGGTAGATGGAGTTTCCTACAAAAGATCAAGGCATTTTGCATCTAGGCAATAACAAGGCCTGTAAAATAGTGGGAATTGGCACCATTTGTATCAAGATGGATGATGGACCTGAGATCAAACTTTCTGGTGTGAGGTACATACCTGAACTTAATAGGAATTTAATTTCTTTGGGCATGTTAGATGCACTTGGTTGTACCTTTAAGGCTGAAAATGGAAAAATAGAAGTCTTTAAAAGGAATGTGCTAAAATTAAAGGGAAAGAGACAAAATGAGATTTATGTGCTAAAGGGTGACACTAAATTGAGTAACAATGTTAACTATGGTGAGTCTGAGAAAGATAAAATTGTATTGTGGCATTTGAGACTACGACATTTAGGTCAAATAGGCCTACAAAAACTACATGATCAGGGCTGCTTTGGTAATGATCAAGTAAGTAAAATTAAGTTTTGTCAAAACTGTGTCTTAGGTAAATCCACAAAGTTAAGGTTTGGTAAAAGTAAACATGTTACTAAGGCAAAACTTGACTATATCCATTCTAATCTTTGGGTACCAACAAGGGTACAATCACATGGTGGTAAAATATATTTTATGTTACTCACTGATGATTCTACCAGAAGATCTTGGGTATTTTTCTTAGCACGGAAATTTGAAGCATTTGAAACCTTCAAGAATTGGAAGATGATGGTGGAAAATCAGTCTGGTAAGAAGGTAAAATATTTAAGAAATGATAATGGCCTTGAGTATCTTGATGGTGTTTTTTCTGAGTTTTGTAAAGAGAATGGCCTAGCTAAACATCATACAGCACACGAAAATCCTCAAAAAATGGGTTATCAGAAAGATTTAAAAGGACTATCTTTGAAAGTGTAAGGTGTATGCTTATTCAATCTGGTTTACTTAAATCTTTTTGGGTAAAAGCTGTTCATACTGCATGTTACTTGATAAATAAAAGTCCTTCGTATGCTTTGAACTATAAAACTCCTACTGATGGTGTCGAACCTAAGGTGGAGCTTGAACATGATAGTATTCCTACAGTAACAAATGAATCTTAGGTTAACGAAAATGTAGCAAATGATAATGAAGTAAACCAGAACCATATTGAGGAAAATGACTATTGGCTTACTAGAGATAGGCCTAAAAGAAATCATAAAGAACATGTGATGTATGGTTTTGAGGATATAGTAGTCTATGCTTGTAATGTTGCAGAAAATATTTCTAACCATGAACCTGAGAGTATACAAGATGAAGTGAATGGAAATGAGGGAAAACAGTGGTTAAAGGCAATGCAGGCTGAGATGGACTCTTTGAAGTAAAGCAAAACTTGGGAAATTGTAGATAGGCCTCCTAAGGCAAGGCTTGTGGGAAGCAAGTGGATTTTCACAAGGAAGGAGTGAATACCAGGTATGGAACCACCAAGGCTGAAGGCCAGGCTGGTTACAAGAGGCTTTACACAAAAGGAAGGTATTGATTTTAATAAAATATTTTCTCCTGTTGTGAAGCATAAGTCTATAAGAATCATGTTTGTCTCTGGTGGCTTATTTTAATTATGAACTTGAACAACTACATGTAAAAATAGCATTCTTGCATGGTAACCTTGATGAAAGTATCTACATGAGACATCCTGAAGGATTTGTGATAGGTGATCCTGAAAAGAAAGTGTGTTTGCTAAAAGGTCTTTGTATGGACTTAAACAATCACCTAGAATGTGGTATAGGAGATTTGATGAGTTTATGTTCATATGTGGCTTAAAAGATCTAACTATGATTGGTGTATTTATTATAAACATGTACAAGGGCAGTCAGTAATCTATCTGTTATTGTATCTGGATGATATGTTAATTGCTAGTCATGATATTACTGCTATTAATGATTTAAAAGTGTAGTGGAGTACTAACTTTGAGATGAAGGATTTTGGTGGTGCTAAGAAAATTTTGGGTATGCAGATAAATAGAAATAGGAAGAAAAAAGACTTTTTTTGTGACAAACTGTTTACCTGGCCAAGGTAGCGGAAAAGTTTTTGATGACAAAGGCAAAACCAGTCTTGACACCTGTGGCAGGGCATTTTAAACTAAGTAAGGATCAAGAGCCAGAATCCAAGGAAGAGAAAGCCTATATGGAGAATGTGCCTTATTCTAATGCAGTGGGATACTTGATGTATGTTATAGTATGTACCAGACCAGACATAACATATGGAGTAAGTTTAGTGAGCAGGCATATGGCAAATCCAGGAAAGTACCATTGGCAAGCTATAAAATTATTACCGAGGTATATAAAAGGTACATTAGGAAAAGGGTTGGTATTTGATAAAGGACAAGTGAGTGTTGATGTTATTCAAGGTTTTGTGGACTCAGACTATGCTAGAAATGTGGATACAAGGAAGTCACAAACAAGACTGGTTTTTACAGTTTTTGGGACTGCTGTATCATGGAAAGCAAATTTACAAAAGGTGGTGGCCTTGTCTACAACTGAAGCATAGTTCATGGCTATAACCAAAGCAGTCAAAAAGGCTATGTGGATGAAAGGTCTGATGACTGAGCTGGGACATGGACAAAGCTATGTAAAGGTGCATAGTGACAGTCAAGGAGCCATTCATCTATCCAGGCATCAAGTTTTTCATGAGAGATCAAAACACATTGATGTAAGGATGCATTTTGTGAGGGATGTTGCTACACTAGAGTAGTTCAAGTGGTGAAGATAGGTACAAAGGATAACCCTGCTGATATGTTGACAAAATCAGTGCCAAGTGATAAGTTTGAGTATTTCTTGGAACTAATGGGGTTGATGGAAGAACCCTAGAGAAGGATGAGAGGAGAGGGGCAAGAGGGTTGAATAAGTAGTTGAATGCCAAGGTGGAGATTGTGGATTATTGTTTACAACTACTTGATGGACTTCGATGGTAGTAACTAGGATTTGCAAGGGCTTCAAGAGACTTGTATGGTCTGGAGGACATGCTTATTAAAAGAGCTAGTTTTGGATGATATAGGGAAAACTACCTTGTATGGCCTGGAGAAGACAGGAAGCTACGTCGTTTGGTTTTAGCGCACGAAGCCAGGAGTTTGAGCTGGTTTCAAGACGTTGTTGTAGCTGGTGCGAGAGGCAAACATCATCGTTTCAAAGCCAAGGGAGTGCACGCCTGAGGTTTATTGGAACGACCTCGTTTGGGCAAAGTGGAAGAAGGAACGATTGCGTTTGAGATGTTTTTGAGTCCAACGGCTATATAAGCGAGTTCGAGCTCGCGAGTCAACTCACTTCGTTTTACTAGATTTAGGGATTAGGATTCTTGAGACTAATCTGAGAAATTCATTCGATTGAAAGCAAATTGTGTGCTGAGTTCGAGTGTATTGATTCTGGAGAGTGTGTTCGTCATTGTACTACCATCCATTTTGATTAATAAAGCTCGCCCCTCTTCTTGACTGGGGTAGGAGTCAGTAGGACTCCGAACCAGTATAATTCTCTGTGTTCTTGTTTTGTTTTCATTCCATTTCCTCAAGATCACAGTTGTTTAAACTTTATAATTTGAAAGACAATGGAGCATCTAGTAAATGCGAGTTTGAGAAGTACTTAGCTTTAAACAAATTACTGGCCAAAGAGTCTGGTACTTGAACCATCCTCCAACATTGCTTAGCAAGAAAAGCGAGGTTCAAATATCTGAAATTATAGAAACCCAAACCACCGTCCTCTTTAGGCTGTCGTACAACTTCGCCTTTAATCCAGTGAACTCCTTTAGATCTCCCCGAGTAGCACCACGAGAAGTTACTAATCATAGAGTAATGGATTTGCTTTTTAACTTTGTCAGGCAATAAAAAGCAAGATAACCAATATTGTGGTATAGCATTCGAGACTGCCTGAACTAGGACTTGCCTACCACCATGTGAAAGCATGACTGACTTCCAGCTCCCTGTCTTGCTTTGCATTTTGTCAATAATGCCTTGCACTGTTGAGTGTAACTCCCAGACGCCACTCCCAAGTATTTCGCTTGACTCTGAACTACCTTTACTTAGAAATATCTATTTCATACTTTGGTATCAGTTTGGGATCCTTGTTTTTTTCTTATGATTGGAGTTTGGGATCCTTGTTTGTCTCTTTCATATTATTTTTCTATTGTAAAATAATATTGATGTAAAATAAAGAGTCTGTAACTCATATTAGTTATGAATGAAATGAATTTACACCACAATGACAGATTAGACATTTGCTGTTTCAAATGAGTGCTAGGAGCAAATGAAAAATTCGATGGAGGCGAACTATAGATCATTGCGTAGCTAACTCAACACCCTACAATCTTCTAGTTCACATCAAGAGCAGACGAGAACGTTTCAAAGGTCAAAAACACAAGTGGAAGTCAGTCATCAGTGTAATCCGCTACGAATTATGCTGCTGCGCTGACTTCGACTCATTCTTCGACTTTCTAAATGGTCTTTTTTGTCTACATTGGATGTTGGTCCAGTTTTTTGTTCCATAAAGTTTCTTGTGATGTGTTGGTGCATCCCTCTTTTCTTTCCTTTGTTGGGGTTAAGGGTATATGATTTTATTTGTCGATGATCCCTCCTGCGTGTGAGGTGAGACACAGCTCGGTTTGTGATGGCCAGGCTAGTGTCGATGAAGCCCCTTCTGGTGTGCTTAGATGCTTTCCCATCGACCTTGTGTTTTTAGGCTTGTTCGACGTTTTTAGAGTTTTGGGTATTATTATCAAGACTTGTCGCTTGAGAGCCTTTTTGTATTGGCCATGGTTCAAGATTTTTGAACCTCATTAATAAATTGCTGGCATCGATCCAGATTTTTAAAAAAAAATCTAAATGGTCTTTTTTGCCCTCGGTGTGAATTAGTGAGTTGTAAAGATTTAAGTCAGCTATGCAACGACGTATAGCTCGTCTCTGTCAGATCTTTAGTCTGCTCACAGCACTTGTTCGAAGAATCATATGTCTAATCTGCCGTTAACGATGTTTTTTTTTCACACGTATACCCTCAAATTTATTATATAATGCTAAATAAGTTTGTTTTAATTCTTTTAGTTTATAAAAAAAGCTCTGAATTATGATTAATTGTGAGTGTCATGGGCAAGGTTGTAGAAAACGCTACGCGGGCATCGGACGGAAAGGGTCTTCAAGGATTAATCGGGGATTAATTGGGACCTAGGCGGGGATTAATCGGTTTTGAATTTTTAATATTTTTAAATATATAATTATATATACATTATTTAATATACAAACTTCTTCCTCCATATTCTCCAGACTGTAGACTTTTAATCAATTCATGGGTTCAAACACATTGACATTGCAAATAAATATGAACATTGTTAATGGCTTCATCCACATTAACATTGTTAATCAAATCCAAATTATGAAAAATAAGAATTAAGCAGCATAAACAATACAAATTAAGCAATACAATCCAAATCCCTAGTTGCAATAATAAGTTAAATTTTTAAAATTTATAAATAAGCCCTTCAAGTTTGAATATTGACATGTTGTTGATCATTCCGCCTAAAACCCAATTTAAACCACTCAGAAGCCGATTAGACCGCCCAGAAGCCGCCTAGACCGTCCAGGCGCCACCCAGAAACTGTCCAGACCGCCAAGGCCGCCCAGAAACCGCCCAGAAACCGCCCAGGCCGCCCAGAAACTCCCTAATATCAACATCCGCTTAATTGGTCAAAACGGAACGGATTCAAAAAAATAATTACCTAGGCGCCACCTAGGCGATTTAAGAGACCGTGTTCTGAAACACTTGTCATGGGTTGAATTCGTATGGATTTATGTAGCCAAAAAAAATCGTATGGCTTTATACTAGTTAACATATTTGAACCATTCTGCAGTACATAAATATACGCTCTCGATTTCTAATAAATAAATTTTTTATATAAAAATCCGTTCTCTCGTTCTCTGATCGTTTCTTTTTTTTTTTTTTTTTTGATTTGAGTGCTTTAGCACTAAAGTTGCAGCATCTGCTCTTTTTTTTTTTGATGCGCAGATAGGAACTTGAACCCGGAATCCTCATGCCCGGGTGGAGCGCTCAACCAGTAAGCCAACTCACTTTGCCCTGTTCTCTGATCGTTTCTTAAACGTGTTTTTTTTATCACATCGTTTCTTAAGCGTGTTGAATCCTCTTCCTGCTAGGGTTTCCGAAAAATCAATCTCCAACCAAGCAACAAGCATCGTCAATGAAGAGAAAGAGCGAGTCCGAGACCACCATCAACCACTTACCTGAAGATGTGTTGTGCCAGATATTCAGCCACATCGATCTGAATTCGACGTCGCTCGTCTCCAAACTATTCTGCTCCCTCTCCAGCCCCCTCCTCCACGAATTATACCTGTCAAGAAACTCATCCTTAACCTACTCAGATCTCCAGATGCTGTTCAATAGGTTCACAGGCGTGAAGAAGATATACATGATCAACTGCCTTAAATTGGACAATGTCTTAATGGCGATATCAAACTCAGGTTTGAATTTAGAAAAGTTGTATCTGTCTAGCTCTATGAATGCTCATCCGTATCCTGAACCGCAGACTATCGAAATTATGTCAACATCCACGGTTATCAAAAGTATCAAATCCTTACATCTGAATGATAGGTTTAATGGCCATCCAGGGAAGCAGCAGCAGCTTATTGAGTTTATACACATGTTTCCATCGCTTATTGAGTTTGATTTCACACATCTATGGGATGACAATGGAATTCACAAGATTACATTGAAACTTCCAAACCTACAAAAGGTAAACATCGGGTACAATATTGGGGCGGTAACGGACAAGACTCTTGACATATTGTCCTCAAATTGTCCCAAGTTAGACACTGTCAATTTCCACTGGATGTTTACTCCTAAAGCATTGTATACATTTTTCCTTAACAATCCACAGTTGAGCTCAGTACACATGCCTGAATTTTACTCGCATTCAATCTCAGAAGTGGCTAAATGCATGCAAGTTCTTCAAAATCTCAGTCATCTCTCTCTTGAATCCAACATTGTTCAAGATGCAGTCCTGATTGCACTTGCTAAATCGCGGCCTCCGTTAAAGAGTTTACGACTAGGAGGCTGTGATAATAATTACACCATGGGCGGATTAATCCCGCTGTTATCAGCATGTCCTGGTCTCGAGGAGCTCAAAATTCACCTCCCGGTCCCGAACAACAACACTCATGACGCGGAGATGAGCATAGCTGTGACGAGACTTCCAGAATTAAAGCACATAGAGGTATGGTATTGTACGCTTGTTTGTCAAGCGACTTTGTTTTCTTTGGTACAGAATTGTCCATTGCTTGAGACAATATGGGTTGGTTGCGATTCCAAGCTAAAGGTAAAGCAAGTGTGGGATCAAGGCATGGCAAGGCCGACAAAAAGAAATTACTGCATTAAATCGATCTTGATCAGCCCAAAGGACTCTAACATTTTGTTACTGTCGACCTTAGAATCGTACTGCCCAAACTTGGGGAAATAAAAGCATTTTATGGACTGGTGATAGCATTTTTAGGTACTTCAGCTATCAATTTATGCTACATTTTATAAGAATTTGTTTCTTTTTTGCCAAAATGCATCTGGTTTAATGTCTCCCTTATTTAAAAGTATTTTTATAATGTCTCATCCGTTTTTTATTATGTTAGATTTTTTTTGAATAAGAAGTTGATTTTCATTCAAAAAATGGCTTCTGGCGTTTGGCAAGGAGCTTTGAAGTTCTTAAGGAACTACAACGGACCGTCGCACTGGCAGTTGCGTATCCAATGGTTCAAAGCAAGGTGGCAGGACACACTACAAACAAGTTCATTGCGGCAGCGACTACAAATACCATGTATGAAGTTTGGTTAGGAGTCCAGCTCCTTGTTTTGAGTCAAAGTGTTTTGGTCATCTGTCTTCAAGCTTCGATTAATCTCCTTGAGTTGTGAAGTTCATAATGGTTGCATCAACAAGGTTTTAGAGAAGGTACATAATGTTTTCTCCGTTAATTGAGTTTCTCCTTTGCATATTTGTTCGTGTTACTTGCAGATGAGCTGGTTTGAAATTTGAATATCTCTCTGTGTCAGATAAATATTTTCTGAACTCGCTTTCTGTATAAGTAATAAGAATTGTTTTTTTAAGCCGAGGAATCATGTGTTCAACGTAGATTGTTGTTATACAATTGATCAAAGTTTTTGGCGGCTTCGATTTGTATATTTGATTGAATGGTTGAAATAAAGAAAAGGTGTTTGATTTTATTAAATTTGACTATAGTAGCTGTTTGGTTCAGTTGACATTGGATAAGAAGGATCAAGCCAGAAGAAAGGGATTATTTAGTTGAATTACTTTTATCCATTCTTTGTTGTAGAAAGCATGACAAGTTGGCTTACTATGTGATGACGATGTTGTATTTGTGGTCTTTCTGTAGCGTTGTAGATCAGAAAAATAGCTTATGTTATTGATTTAGGGTTCGTGATTGGCATAATTTTGGTGATGCTAAAATTTCCGCTCTGAGAAGTTATTGTGCTTTTGCAACATGGTTCGAGCATATGTTGCTTCCATCTCATAACTGCTATTGATCATATGATCATGGTTGTCAAGTCGATAAGTCGAGTCGAGTTGATAGAGTTCTCACTAGTCGACTAGTCGACTAGTCGCTGACTAGTCGTTGACTAGTCGACATATTCAATTCATGTATAACAAAAGAAGGGATTATGTATAAAATGAGAAAAATAATACGAAATTCAAAGGAAGTGCAATAAAAAATAAGTTTCTTTTGATATAGAGTACAAAAATGCATATTTTTATTGTTTAAATATTTTTTTTTTCATTTTTTTGGATGATTTTGGTGCAATATGAAAAGATATTATAATAAATGGGGTATACATATAACATTAAAAACTTAAAGGACTTTTGTGTAATATAAATAAAACAAATAGTACTGTTCCTATTCATCATCTCTCTCCCGAGAAAACCCTAAATTCTACAAGCCGCCATGAATAACTGCATTTTTTCTTCAACCTTGGTTTGATCTGCAACAACTTTTAGGAACGCTCGATCTAGATCGCCTATCAAGCTCAAAGATGGTTATCCGTCGAACAAGTCGCGATTCACCAAGTCGAAGTTTCAAGTCGGACGAGGAAAAACGACTTGGTCGACTAGTCGCGACTAGTCGCGACTAGTCGAGCGACTTAACAACCATGCATATGATACCTTCTGCATTTTTATTTCTGTGTGACCCTGCTTGTGCAATGGCTATCAAATACATAATGATGCAAATCTTAATGTTTTTTACAAAGTTTTGAAATGTTGTTTTTATAGTACACTTTGGTGTTATGTTAATCATCAATCCCTAAATCAGACAGCTCTGAAATGATTTTAACATGTGATGGGGTTATGTCTGGATCGAGCTAGCTAAGCAGAGGAAGTTTGAAGTCTTACAAGACCATATTAACATGCCACCATACATGAACGAGGTGTCTCCTGATCAGTGAATAATTTGTATATACTGACTGGTAATGTTTATACAAATGTTATCGGTATAAAACTGATATGCTGTTTTCTGATAGCCAGATCATGCGCCGATGAAACTCAGAAGCACAAGAGCATATAAGCATTGCAGCAACCTTATTGGCACTCCTGAGCCCTGTTCGCAAAAAATCAACAGTAAAAGATATTGATATGGGTTAGGATCAGTATGCTGAGAATATGCTACAGAGGCGGTTGAGTAAGTAAAAGATAAATCAAACCTTGAAAAGGTCGAGTCGTGGAAAAGTTGCTGAAGAGGGCACAAGTCCAGTGAAGCCAATATCATAAGCAATGCTCCCATCATGCTTGAACAATCCAAAGTTCCTCTCTGACGTCGGTCCAGGCTTCAAATTCTCGTTGAACAATGCAAAAACATATGCCTTCACCACCTTCTTAGGCCTGTAAGGCGTTCCCTTCTTCTTCATCAGCAATTTCAACAAGTTGTAGTTGTAAGTCCTTGCATTTTTCAGGGTTGCTCCAAGTTCATTCTCATCCCCTTTCGACGCCCAACCAGTCTCGGACACAATGACTTCCATTTTGTCAAACCCAATACTCTCTAGTGCAGCATATGCAGCGTCTACCTGAGCCATAAACATGTTGTCGTAGTGCAGCTTTGTTTTGGCGTCTGTGATTCCTTTGTTCTTCTGGAATAATGCGTAGTTTATGTCTATGTTCCCAGGATCACTGATGTAGGCCAGGAAAGGGTAGGCATTGATGTAGAATGGCGACTTGATTTGCGAGAAGAATTCAAGCAAGGGCTTCATGTAGATAAGGACACTCTCTTTGAATGCGCCTGCAGACGGAGGAAAAGAAGAAGCAAAAACAGCTGCAGAATGAGGCGAATTGACCTCCACGGTTTTGGCCAAGTTGAGTCTGTCCAGTGCAGTGTAAACATTTTTTACAGCACCAAGTAAGACCTCAGCTAGCTCCACATTAGCATTACCAAGCACTTCATTTCCAACTGAAATGCTTCTGATTTTGGTTCCAGGAAGGAAAGCCTCCACGTTTTCTTTCACCCATGACATTGCACGGTCCTCGCTCAGGCTTATGTCTTTCAGAAACTCATTCCCTAGCCCGACGGTGATTTCTATGTCTGAGCCTTTGAAGGCGGTCAATACATCATGGTCAGCATCATATATTCTTACATTCTTTATTTTGGCTGCTTTGAGAAGGGTCACTACGCTTTCAGGTGGTGGGAGATTATCCGAAATCCTTCCGTAGTTTACTCCATATGTCCCCGAGAACCCCAAAACTGAGAAATTTCAAACAAAACAAAGGCAAACCAGCCCAATCAGGAGCACATTTCGAAAGAACCGATTAACAATACAAAAGGATTGGAATGTGCTGTGTATCATACCGTTCACAAAGCAGGCCGACAGCGTGAGCAAACAAATGAGGAAGAAAGAAGAGAAATCCATCAGCTTGGAAGGTGGATTAAGGTTGCATTAGCATGCCTCTTATAGCAAGGAACACGGTAAAACAATGAACATGAAAATATCGGATATGCCTGTGGAAGGAAGATCACCAGCAGCAACAAACTGGATCCAATACTTCTGATTCTGGCATGCAGTAAAGTATTTTATAATGAGATTCTTTACCTCATTGATACATGAGTTTGAAGAGGTCTCGTGGGCATCAGATACTTCCCTTTACAGTATATTGCCTTCCTCTTAAAGTATGCCTTTTCCATATTTTTGCATTTGGATGCCTTCGCAGAGTTTAATTCAAAGGGACATACGTTTCTTGGCATGCTTCACATTGCACAAACGTTTTGTTCAGGAAACTTCTGGAGTCTGAAAGATGACAACATGCATTAAGTGAAGTGAGATGATGAGATCAATGATCATTGCATCCATATCCTTCACCTCAATCATGAACCTGGATATATTGACGGACTAAAAAGTATTCAACTACAACCATCACATATATAGTATCAAAGGATGAAGTAACAACATAGGTTCTACATGTGCGTGCGTGAAACTAGAGTATAAAGTTCTTAGTCGAACAAGCAACAACACTTTAGTTGACTGCACAACTGATAAATTATACTGACATGGAAACATTTAACGAGGAGCCCTCCAACGCAAGTCAGGAGTGACAGATAAGTCATGGATGATATGTAATTTAGCAGTTGATGGAAGAAGGTGCCGGGTGCGGCTGGGCATCTGCTTGACCCATTTGGCTACTGAACTTTCCTTTCTCAACATATCCCAAGTCTGGCTTCTTGCCTTCATCCGAGCTTACTGATTTTTCATGCTTCTCTTCAGGCTCAGTTGCAGGTGAGACTCCATTAGCTTCCTCTTCCTTAGCTGGACCATTTGCGTCCTCAGCTTGCGCCTCTACAGACTTCTCACCATTTTCTTTGATCTCCTCCCCTTTTGCTTCTCCTTCAACTATATCTGCCACACCATTCACCTTCTCTTGCTTAACTGTGTCACCTGTGATATCAGAAAAGGCTTTTGAGTTTGGTTCTTCAGTTACTTTAGAGTCATTTCCTACTTCAACTTTCATGACGTCAGTTTTCTCAGTAAGTGCATCACTAATCTCCTCTTTGTTCTCTGTCTCCTTCTTAGGCAAGTGTTCCTCGGTATCAGTCATCATGGTCTCTTCTTTCTTTTCGGATTCCTTTTCCACTTGATCTTCTTCAGCATTTGTTTTCTTGGGCTCCACTTGCTTTTCAGCCTCCACTTTCTCACCCTGGTTTTGTTCAGCATTGGTTATCTCAGTCTCCTCTTGTTTTTCAGCCTTATTGTTGAGATCATTTTCTTCAGCATCCTTTACATTAGCCTCCTCTTGAACAGCTTCTTCCATTTTGACATCTGGACACTTCTCATCAGTGTGTGGTGTCTTCTCTTCACCAGCATTCTCATTTTCCTTCTCAGCACCAGTTACTTCTGAAACATCTTTCTCAGCCTTGTCCGAATCCTCTGATTCTTTCTTATCATTAGAAGCTTCTTCATCAGCATCTGCTTCCTTGCCACCTTTCTTAGAGCCAGATGACTTGCGGCTACGCTTTTTCCCAGGTTCAATTTCAGGGGAGGGACTTGCTTTCACCTTCTCGCTGATCCTAGTTGACCTCCTAGGTGTCTCACCATTTCCCCAATCGAAGTGTGACAGAGGAGGGTTGCCTGGGTGAGACTTCAAATACTGTTCCAGCTGTTTCCGATTGTTAATCTCCTCCCCTGTTGGAGCGATAAACATTATCTCACTCTTCTTCGGTGTTCCCCCCACCTTCGGCAGAAACTACAATCATGTAACAGTAAGGTTTAGAATTGACAGGACTTCATATTTAACCAGGCACAATAATTTTAATGAAAGTTAAACCCGTATATATTAAGTAAGGTCCATATGACCATCAAAGAAGCAGCAACATCTTAACATTTAGTCAAAAACTAAGAGTGCCAAATAATAATAAAATCACATTTTGTTGGATTAACAATATATCAAAAGCACTAGGCCCAATGCCAAGCATTCTGAAATATGACTCCTGGGTCCAATATTCAATCAGTTTCATCACAATAATCCATGTAACTACTCCCTCAGTTTACAATAAATAAATTATGGATATGATTCCAGCCTAGATTTACTTGTGAAAAAACAGAAGCATAAAATTATGACATCGGAAATTTCAAACGTCCTAGTAGGCAAAAAGGACCAGACAAAACATACTAGTATGCAAGTTCAAAGTATCGAAACTGGCAATGCAGTGCAAACCAGGACCCGTCTTTAAAGTTACTTTAAGTAGTTTGCTATGGTGGTACCATTTATAGCATCCTTCTCAAAACTCTGTAATGTCAAAATGGGGTATCATTGCTCTCATGTGCTAAAACACAGTGAGAACTTAACCCCAATATGGAAATCCAAATCGGAGCAAAAAATTGATAGGAAAAGAGGCAAAACCAGAACATCGCATCACAGGAACAGGCACTCTACTAAGTAGAGAAAAATTCTTTCAAAAAACAATTTTAAAATTGCAACACCATTGTTGAGAGTATGTGCCGAACACAGCAATTGATACAAAGCAACCAAAGACCACTTCTTATTAATTTTTGTCAATAAGAAACTTTTATGGCCCAGTAGTTTTTTGTGTGCATAAATCACTCTCAACTTGTAAAAGCAGGTTGTAGTGAAACATATAACAACAGGAAAAATTAAAAAGACATACAAAACCTAATGATGCAGCTATCATATATGAAATATTACATTTTCTCAGTAGCATTAAAACAACAAAATACAGAATTTCAAAATACATGAACATACAAAAAGCAATCAGTTGGCTTTAAATCAACAAATGAAGATAAAGAGGCTGTGAACCTATGAACAGGGGTTGTGAACTAGAGAAGATATTTGCGATATAATTGCAAAAAGATGGAAAAATCTTCTTTTGTTTGTCATAAGCAAAGCATTGCAGTTAAAAAACCCGGAAACACCCCACTAATAGATTATATCTAAAAATCAAAACTGCATAGACTTAATCCATAAAGTAAATATGCAGATTGCAGAATGTATATTCACATTGATTAATGATGTGGGAACATGACTGCTGGATATTTTTAGAAAAAAGAAAGGAAAACTTTTACAGGAAGTTTCACAATAGGAAAAATATGTATCCATATAGTTAGGGCATTACTTCCCTCTCTTCTCCTGGCATCATATGATTTACTAATAATGACTTCAACCCAAGGAAAACAGTTTAACTGGTAATTGTTTATTTTCTAAGCACATACACGACCCAACAAGGCTAATACAGTTTGCAGTTCTCAAAGAATATTTGACCAAGTGCATACATCAAAAACTTACATCAGCTAATTCAATCACTCTGCATTTTACAAAACCATCACAAACACTGAAACAAAACAGCACTTATAGAACTACATACATAGAGTCATATGCTAAACACAAATATGAATACAACATGTCATAGAACTACAACCCAGACAAATACAATGAACGATCAAGTGTCATTTACTAAGAGTAAGACTGGTAAATAGCTGAGACTAACTGCATATCTTGGATCGAGAAACTATGGAAGGTTGCCTATTGAAAGGATTGCATTTGAAGGCGTGTCAAGAGAAAGAAAAAAAAAGACAACAATATTGGATAATATGTGAAAAACATCGATCTCAATAAACAAACCTGAACAGTATATAACATCAAATTTGAAGTCAGTCCCAACAGTATCTTGAGACACCTACTATTTCTAATTCACTTTGGGAAAGAGCTGCAACTGAAGCACTCATAAAATCATAAATTCCCCAATTCTATGAAAAAAAGCACTGGCTTTCACAATATCCCTAAATAGCAAGGCTCATTGTAGCTGTACCAATATCTTTCCACTGGCCAGTAAAGCCTGATTTCATCCCAACAACAACCTAACCCAAAATCAAACTAACAGCACAACTAATTTAACAAATATTATAACTCTCAAATGACCCACAAACCAAAAAAATAGATCTAACCCTAAATTCTGAAGTCTGAACTACACAAACAACTTCACCGCACACAGAATCAAAATATGCAAATCAGCCACACAACAATTGAAGGGAGAAAGACAATCAAAGAGGAGCAAGAACCAGTTTCTTCCAAGCAGGAGGAGCAGGCAGCTCAACAGAGACAACTTCTTCACCACTCGACATCTTCAACTATTATTCCTCGCACGCTAACCTACACCAAAATTTTGAAGCAGACACTGAGAGCTGCAAAATCAAATTCAGCAACAAACAAATCAAAGTTAAGAGAAACGAAAAAGGTCGAACGTTTTGTACCTCGAACCCTCTCCTCTTACCTCAATCGAAAAATTGCAGCAGCAAAATTCTCTCTCTCTCTCGAATTGTGGAGTTGTGGAAGACGATGATTTAACCGTCACGATGTATTCTCTCTCCTCACTCCCCTCTCCCTTTAACCTTTTTTTTATTTAAATTTATTAATTTTTAATTTGCGTGTTCGTTTTTGATAAAGTAACGGGTAATACAGAGAACATTAACCACGCGATTTAAGATTGATTTGAATGAAGGGCTGAGATTTGTCGGTTAAAGTGGTTTTTCTGACCAAAGGTGTACCCCAAAATCTAAAGCTGGATGAGTCCCAATAAGAACACGTGTAGATATAAACGAGGAACACGAAATTAAAATAAAATTCACTAATTTTATTTTTTTGGACCTCATATTAATTTTATTAAAAGAAAAAAAGTTAAAATAAACCCTGAACTGAACCATTCACATTAATCTAATTTGCTATTTAAAAGGCATCTTGATCGGATTCGTAAGCATCTGATACATTTCTCCACTTCTAAAGCGCATGCTTCTACACCTTACCATGAATCCGCACACATCCACACAAATCATCGGCACATCTTTGACAATTGGAGATCAGGTCACATTTGGGCACCTTTACCACACACATTACGCGCAAGGCGTGAAGTGGAAGGCATCCACGAGGGATGTAGAAAGCATCCACGCGTATGGCGGGATGAGGAAGAGGAAAAGGAAAAAGAAGGAAGAAAATTGGTGGCCTCGAGACTCAAACCCAGTGTTTAAAGATCCAACCATCTTAAGGTGCACTCCTTAACCAACAGGCCATCACCCATGTTGGCAAAAACTTTGGAGGTATTAACATTAATTGATAAATTAGAAATACTGATAGAGAGTGCGTTTGGGGTAAAAAGAGATCTTATTTATATAAACTATAAATTTCTTTAAAAGATGTCAAGTGACAACTTCACCACAATCGCACAGTAAATCATTGATGCTTTGTACTGGGAATAGATGAAAGATCTGATGAAAGCGAGTTATATAACGTTGCGTAGCTAACTCAAAGCTCTGTAACTTTACAGTGCGCATGGAGAGGAGACGAGATCGTTTAGAAGGTCGAAACACGAGTCGAAGTCGGACAAGCTGCAAAAATACGTGGGTACCCCACTGAACATTTGGCTAAATCACTGATCATTTGAAGTGAAGTTATAGAAGAGAATATTTGCTTAGATGCGCATTCTAGAGGTTAATTCACCACAATGGCATATTAGACTTATGATGCTTTGAAGGAGTGATGAGAACAGACGAAATATTTGATGAAGGCGACCTATACGTTGTACGTAGCTAAGTCAAAGCTCTACCACTCTCTAGTTCACACACAGAGTGGAAGAGGTCGTTTAGAAGATCAAAAAACGAGTCAAAGTCAGAGGAGCTGCAGAAATCTGTGAGTCCCAACAGAACATTTTAGCTTTATAACTGAACATTTAGTTTTGTCACTGAATAATATTATCGGTAATTGAAAAATACCACATTACCCAGCGAATATATTTTCCAAACAATTAACGAAGTGCCACGTGTCAAATTCTTAAGAGATTTATAGTTAGTATAAAAAGATGTAATTTGTATTTAAACTGTTTTCCTACCCATTATTCACGTGTAAGTATTATTTGGTTTATACTTTATACCACGTTTTTCAAAAATTATTGATGGCAACAATGGTTTTCACACTACCGAGTGACTGTGTTCAAATAAGCTAGAAATATAATATATCATATAATGTAAATCCACTATAAAAAAGCAACGGTTTTCACACACAATTATTCAGTCAGCACTGACGTAGCAGAACGATGTTGATGTGTCCAAAAAGGCTGAGGACAATAGTGGTTTTCTGGTCTGATCGCTCTCTCTTTCTTTCGTTCTCATTGACTGGCAGTAACGCTTCCAGTTCTCAGCACGTACTCTTTCTGCGCACGCGACCTCCGCTACCGCCGATCTCTAAAAGTATTAGTGCTATTGTTGAGCGGATTTATCGTAGCTAGTCCGTTGCTCTCTGTCAATTGCGATTTTGCATTTTTTTCCGATGTAGATTGGGGGGTTATGGGCTGATTTTCTGTGGTAATGGTGGCTGAATTAGGTGTTAGAGGTTAATTTGATGAATTCTATGTCCGCTGAGAGTGGTGTGAGACGGTGGTATTGTGTATGGCTGTTTGTTAGGGTTTTTGAGAATGATACTCGATCAAAAATCGATGATGAGATCATTGGGTTTTGAGACGTTAGCGGCAACGTCCGTGCTGATTGGATCATGTGAATTCAATTTTGAGTGAAAATCGATTATGACATCAGCGATTTTTGAAAAACATTGTACAGACCAAGTAATTCTTACGACCGTGATATATCCCATTGCAAGGTTCAAATTTCTTTTGACTACAGTTTTTTTAATTGGTAGTTTTCTTTAATTAGCTTACATAACAATTCCTCGTAATAAAAAGTAGGGGTAGTGTTCTAGCGATCATAGTATTCGTCAGACCATCAAGAGGTCGGCTGTTTATACACCATGTATGCATCTTATGGAATGAGTTTGAGAGTTCAATTCCTTACATTTCATAATATATATATTTTAAATTTACTCATAATAGGAGTGTCTTTTTGAACTGAATCGAAATTGAGCATAAATGAAACTGAAAACAAATTTTTTTAACTTGATTTAAATAGGAGAATTAAATTGATCAACTTAAAGTGCTTAAATAGAGTCATAGAGATTGTAAGGGAACAATAGCACATGACTTTTAGAGATTGTCATAGAGTCATAGAGATTGTCATAGAAATAGAGTCATAGAGATTGTCATAGCACATGACTATTAAAGTGCTTAAATAGAGTCATAGAGATTGTCATAGAAATTTTTTTATTAACTTTAGTTTAAGTACTTAACTATAGCACATGACTTTTAAGGTAGAAAAAGAAGACATTTCACTCAAATTAAAGTGCTTAAATAGAGTCATAGAGAATGTAAATTAGTGCTGAATAACTGAAGAAGCTAAACTTTAAGCCCAAAAGAACAAACCCTAGTTTACAACCTTCTTTTTTTTTTCAAAAAATAATAAGGGAACAAAAATCCCAAACTCATGCCATAAAAGTATGGACCTAAATGAACAACTTGGATTCCTGTTTGAAAAAAAAAATTATGCCACAATTGCAATCCGGGAAATTAAAACATCCGAGCGATTGGTCGCTAGGCCACTGCCCCTTGCCAATGGCAGCAGGTTCCATGGTCAATTAGATTTCATAATCAAATTGAAAAACTGAATCTATTAATAAAGAGGCCTTCCATCAATTGAAACTAAAAAGGTTTGACTTTCTTTTTGAGAAGCCTATTTAATGCCATTACATATGAAGAGCCCACATAGAGATGTTGTGTAGTGTACATATTTACATCAACGATGAGAGCGAGGTTGGTTGCCAGCCATTTGACGCCTCAACGTCTGAAGCGAGAGCCTTTGGTTGGGTTGCCGCTGTTCTTGTCATCCCAGACGCATGCCCAGAAGAATAGGGACATCCAGAATAAAACTGCAAAGAAAATCCGCAGCTGGTCCTTCAGTCTCAGGAATTTCGAATCAAGACCTGTGCACAAAACAACTCTTATGTATAAATCAGCTCTAATAAGAATGAGTTCTCAACTGTCTAATGAACATAAAAGGGGAATTTATGTGGTTGTGGGAAGTCTTCGGGAGCAAAAATGTAAAATAATAAATCATGTTCAAGAACACTGGAGTGACAAGAGCACAGATTCCATGTGATTCAACGATGTTATCAATAAAATGTTAGGTCACACCATTTCACGGGCAAGCAGTCTCATACATATGAGTATCAAAAAGCAGATGACAAACAAGCTCATGAACTATAGACTCTTCACAACATAGATTTAGCAAGTCGTTAGAATCTCTGAGAAAGAACATAACTATGTCGGTTAGAGATTGGCAACAGCCTTTCAGAACAAAACCAAAGACTGAGATGATTGTCCAGACGTAAGAATATGAGACACATTAAGAGTACCAAGTAGTTTACTGGCAAGCTCGCATTAATGAGAGACATTCAGAAAGCATGATATCAATCTCTTTAGTTGCATCATGTTTCAGTTCATCAACTACAATCTCGTGTATGTAATAAGATGGTGAAGTCATATGATGCACCAAACAGTCTTCCCTTTCCAATTATTTCTGAACAAATAAAGTTAAAGCCATAGGTCGAAAAAGTCAACAGACAGCCAAATAGAAGTAGTAAATACATGACTTAAAATCTAAAATCAATCAGCACTGAAATACCAACTGCTACTATAACTCCTTCCTTCCTTCCACACCACAGCTACAGCTACAGTTTAGTTTTTTTTTAAATTTTATTTTCAGAAACTCATCAAACAGAATAATTATCAATACAAGCCAGTCTATTGAACGATTTTCAAGAAAAATCTGGACATAAAACCTCTAAACAAGTCACAGTGTATAGATACCCCATAAGGCCATAATGGAGAAAAAAAAAGTCAATCAAAACCCTAAAAAATATGGTAAAAAGCACCAACCCGACGAGCGCACGAGGTCTGTGTCAGAAGAGTCCGGCGGCGGGGGACTGGCAGCTAAGCAACGAGAAAATGGACCGTGGAAATTGAGAGAGGAGGATTGTAGATTTGGGCGGTTGAGATTGAAGAAGCGGCTAGAGAAGTGGTTTGGAGATGGAGGGGAAACTAGGGCGGAGAAAGTGGTGTTGCGCGGAAACAGTGGCCGCATCAAGCCACAAGCCCTAGCGTGTTGTGCTGCTGGCGACACCATCTCTCTTTTTTATTTTTATTTTTTTTACTTTCTGTCATTGCCTTGCTAGGCTTAAATAAACTAGTGTCTTCTACTTCTACTTCTACTTCTACAAGTAATATTTTTTCCTTCTTTCTTAGATTTATAACCGAGTAAAAATTAGGTGTAAACTGTTAAAATCGTTGTAATTGAGTTATAGTTCGTCGACGAAAAATTAAAAGTACTACATAGTTCGTCAAAAAAAATTTATAATTTATCGCTGAAAAATCATCCATTAATCCCATCCATCATAATTACCTAATCAAAGATTGTTATTGATTTGTATTTTTTAGTCATTGCACTAAATCCTTTTTGGTTATAACTAATCACATGTTTGGATTCTCTGATGTTTCATGATTATGGGAGCAATTTACCATTTGACATTTTGATAGTGCATTCGGAAAACAAGGAATAAAAGATTGTCGAATGTTTTAAGTAAAAATAGCTATAGTAGGAACATTTCATTATTGGATAACACGATGCAGGCAGATTATTGTACTGAAAATACCAAAACTCGTACACAAGATTCCAAGAAGCACACCACAACATACTAAAACGCAGTCAACTCTATTGTGACAGGGTCTTAAGTGGTGAGGATGGGAGGAAGGTAGTCAGACTTGGTGCCCAGCACACGCGCTTTGGTGTCAGGGAAGAATTCTGTTCCTGGCAATTCAGTGACTCTTCCTTCCATTGATACTGCTATGGGATACCGCAGAAGATGGCCTGGGAGGTCACGTTCTAGAGTTTCGCTCGAGTAGAGGTCCCAGTACTTGTCAGCTATTTGGTTGACCTTTTGGACACAGTGCTCGCTTTCAGGGTGCTGGAAAGAGTCATCGAGCATCCCCAGGTGTTCATACCAGAGAGCCATGAGGAACCCGTGGATCTGGCCACGTGCTGGCTGACGCTTGGTTGATATGTGATGTGGTTGGTAAGCACCCATGGCTATCTCCGAGTCCCTAGCTCCATCCATGGACCTCTGGTTGATGTTAGCAGATCCAATGATGATATACTCATCATCAACTGCAAAGAGTTTCATGTTCAGTAAAACTGGTTGCTAACAGCATTAAATAAATTAACAACAAATTAAAGCTGAAATTACCACTTACCTATCATCATCTTGGCATGTACGTAGATCATGAAACGTCTAGCTTCCTGTGCTCTACTGTAGTCTGTATCAGGATCTGGCTTCTCAGATGGCTCATATTCTCCACTCTTCTTAGCTTCCCGATTGCCAAGGCAGAAGAATGTTAGATAATCCCTAGGATCTGCCACAATACCCTTTTCCCCGAGAGCATGAATTATATCCTTGTACATCATATCCAAAGTCCTTCTCTGCCAGTCCAGTATGGCCTGAACTGAGCCACTCTCCGGAATACCCTCAGGCCACATGGGAACCACAACATAGACAGTGAATCTCTCTCCAGCTTCAATCTTGCTTACAATTTTCAAAGAAAGTTCTCTTGGGATGAGATGTAAGGCACCGATTTCTGCTACATTAATTCCGTCCTCCTCACTCCAGTTGAATGAGCTTCCAAGGAAATATTGATTCTCTATGTAAATGAAGTTTTTAGCACGTCGTATAGCATAGATGTATGCATCCTGAATGCTACGATCAATGATGTTATCCTTTCCACTAACAAGTCCAGCCCTAGCTGCATCTTCAGGTGCCTCAGGGAAACCAAAAGCAGCACCACCATCGATAGATCTAAATAACTGAACATTCCAAGTTTCATGGTCATCTGGGAATGTCACTGGAGAAGGGGGTATAATCACACCATCCAGCTCTCTTAGTTGGAGAAGGAGATCCTTTCCACCCTGCTTTCTCCAACGCTGCTCGAAGTTGAACAACACATCCCAAGCAATGGGTCCCTCAAGTTTAGAATGAATATCATGCCAAGGTTCCCTAGGTCCACCCTTCTGGATTGCAGCACCTTCAAAGTTTGGCTGATGGAAATCATCATGGTGAGCAGTGTCTAAGGTCCTGAAGAGTGAATGGAACGGAGAGTCATATCTCCCATCACAGAGATCAATACCTCCAACGAAACTCACAATGCGACGCCTTTCTGAATCTCCGTTTGGCATCTCATGGTCAACCACAATGATCTTCTGGTGATGAGTGAACATAGTTGAGATTTGCAAATCCTGCACAAAGCTTCCACCGTCATCAGGATTGCGGGGGCATAGCACACAGTGCACATCAGTACCTTGGAAGAACTGTTCGGTTTCCTCATCATGAGTAGCCATCAGTCCATCCTTTTTCAACAGTCCAACGGAGGTTTGGTCATCCCAAACTAGCATCAGAATTCTGACACCCTCACTAGCCTTCTTCTTAAGCAGCTCACCCAAGGTAATATCTCCGCCGGGTTTGGGCCTCCTCGAGTCCCTTATCAAAGAAATCTCAGTATACACAGACCAACCAGTGATGTATATCAAGTGCTTAGCATTAGTTATTGCATCAAACACATCCTCCCAACATCTGTGGGGTTGATAGCATTGGCCACCTTCCATAGGGATTTTGGGGATGAAATTGTCAGGTACATGGGCATCTTGGTATAGTGAAACCTTGCAGCCTCTTCTTTGGGAGAAGAAAGTAAATGGAACACCGGGATATTTAGCACTGCTAACTCCCCGAGCCCAGTTACGATCCTTTGTAACATCAAAGTACTGCAGTTTCACATCAATCTTAGGACCAACAGGGTTTCTCTCTTTGTCCAATATCTCCAACCATCTATCCACTTCTTCCCCATCTAAGACATCTTGAACTGGTACATAAGCTCTTCCAATCAAAGTCGCTCCTATGGGATCGTCATCTTTAACTGTGAAGATTATGTCAGTGGCCCTGTGGGCACAGTTAATGTGAAAAGATTCATACCACCTAGGGTTGTTTGGTTCGTGCTCAATAATCCTGGTCCGCCCAACCCTTGCTTTTCCAATATCAACAGTAGCATAAATCTTTGGTGTTCCTTTCCCAATTCCCACAGTCTCTTCAATGTTTGCCATAAGCTACATACCAATTAATCATATAGGAACGGTTAAAAGAATATTATTGTATGGAAAATTCAAAACCAGTAGTACCATGCAAATAAAGGCACAAAATATGTTCCTCAAGGAAAACAAGAAACTTTCTCAACTCGAAAGGAAATGAACATTGTTTCTAATGAGCCAACAAATGTTCCACTAAAACACGAGTTCAGTTAAAAATACTTTCATAGTGGTCCATCAACTTCAAGATCTTATCCATCTTTACCATCATATATCATCAATTTTTGAGATCCCAGATCAGTCAAATCCTTGTAGCTCAATAAGTCACAAAAACATGCAGCACACACATAGTACATAATCAAATCCAAGATAAGCTGGAAATTGTTGCTTATAAGTGGATCTGGTGATTTATACCTTGCGAAAGAAATGGGGTTGGCCACCAGTGTGGATCTTGTCCACCTCAAAGATGGTAGCATGTAAAGTACCATGAATCAAAGTCTCGTCCATTTCTCTGCACCAAAATCAAAAAAAAAATCTCAATTCCACCGCCATGAAATCAAAGATAAGACAAATCAAGTAAAGCAGCGTCATGAACATGAATCTCATCACTCACTCCATTTAGTGAATGCAAGCTAACAAAAAGCCGATCAGTCAAATATCAAACCTTCAGATCTAAATCGTGATACACATACAAAAACTAGTAAGAGCCAAACACCTAAAAAACTTATCTAATCCTAACCAACGGTCCAAAATCAAACGACAAAGGACTTTACAGGTTCATCATCAGTGAAGATTTTCAGCAAAAGAGGGTCTACCTGATACAAAGAGAGAGAGAGAGAGAGATCGGAAGTGGATACGGCGATCGGTGAAGCTCAGTAAATGAGCCTTTCAACGAGATAATATAATAATATGAAATTCAACACAAAGAGCAATCAGCAATCCGATCCGCGAAAGCAGCCTGTGGAAATTGAAGGCTTATTTACAATGTCACCCCATAACTTATATTTCTAACAAAGCGAAAGCTTTTCTTTTTTCATGTCGGTAGACTGATTATTATTATTATTATTTTTTGCGTAGACTGATTATTTGAAGTATAGAAAAGTACAGGGACTGAAATGTGGTTTTGGAGAATTTGTTCTTCGGCTGCGTGTATTTGATGATCGGACCAGCAAGTTGGTTCTGAACGAAGCCGGAGAAGAGACTGAGACGTGGAAGGATGCTGCTCTCCGTCCTCATCACCAATTCCGAAGGAAACATATTAGTTGAGCGGTAAGTAACCTCTGTAGCTCAATTAGCTGCTCTGTTGACGTTCAAAGTTCGATCCGTTTGATTTCGATTTCTAAGATCTATAAGTTTTTGATGGTATACATTGGTAGGTTTATTTCTTTCTTCAATCTAGGGAAAAAGTCGTCTAAATTTGGTGTGAAGTTAAGAACGTTTTTTATCATTATGCTGATCCGAGCTTCAGCTGATTAATTAAATGCTTTGTTGAGTGAAGTTTTCCATGGGGTTTGATTTCTGGATGATTGTTCTTGTGGTTATATAATCTTGTAATTTTGTGAACAGCTTTTTCAATACCGACCAATTCATGTTCTTAAAGACCAATAATTCATAGTCATCATCTAATTAACACTTGTCATTTGCAGGTTTAATGGAGTTCCTGCTGAGGAGCGTTTACATTGACGGTCTTTCCTAGTTAAATTAGGAGCAGATAATCTCAAGGGCGTCAAAAATGACGAACTCCTGGTTGCAAGCCACAAGTATATGCCTTCTTATGATCTTGTAGTGCCTCACTATTCAGACTTTACTGTTATTCATGATCTATTTTTTGGGTTTCTCGTGCATACATATGGCTTAAAACCATACCGCTATACCTGAGTGTTTTGGTGTATTGCTACCCATCAGTGTCTCGCACATCTATGCACCTTTCTTGTTTGACAATTTTGTTTTAGTTCTATTCATGTCAATTCCCTTATGGTGAAATTGTCTGTGCCAGGTCAGTATATATTGTTTACACGGTTCTCGGAGATGTCAGTATCTACGTGGTTGGCAAGGATGAGTATGATGAGCTGACATGTAAGAGCACGTCTAATGAATTTGCTTTCATATTTATTTTTGAAGTTTACACATGGACGGTTTATATAAACCAAATTATTGATAGATCTCTTTTAAGCTAGAAGTCTTCATATATGTCAAGTGATAGAGGATTATCTTGCACAGTCACTTGAATAGTAGTGGTATTTGTGGGCCCTTACATATTTAAAATGCCTGGTCGGGCTAATTTAATGTTTAGCATCCTCTCTTCTCGGTACATGAATTAGTTGAACTACTAAAACAACTTGTTATTATCTTCCAGATTTGGTTCTTTTTTTTGGTTGAATTGTTGTCTGAAACTATTGTTATTTGTTCAAGTGTCAGAAGTCATTTATGTGATTACCCAAGCCATCAGAGATGTTTGCGGAAAGCCTCCAACTGAGCGCCTTTTTCTGGACAAGTATGGGAAGATTTGCTTGTGTTTGGACGAGATTGTTTGGAAGGTAGAAAACAAACCATATAAAGTATCCACAGTAAAACCATTCCATTGTAATTGTGTACCAGGGTGACATCAGGTTGATACAGCTCATTTATTTGTTTTATTAACATGCATCGCAGGGGTTGCTTGAAAACACAGAGAAAGGCCGAATTAAAAGACTAGTCAGGCTGAAGCCTCCAAATGACTTCTGAGAATATCTGATTTCATAAATACAAGGTCTTATTTTACTCCCAGTTTGGAACCTATTAACTTTTGTTGTGATACATCTTTGGAACGCTGTTTACTCGAGATTGCACAACCATTTTGCCTATCCAATGTTCGTGTTTATTATCGTGTCTAGTTTCATGTGTAAGTGTGAAAGTAGAAGAGGGGCAAAAAAGATGAGCACAAGTGCAATTGGAATCGTTTGAAATGCAAATTAGATACAAATTTGTTCAAGGAAGTGTCTTCAACTTAACACAGTCTGATCAATCTGTTCACCACTTCCAGAAAACATTAGAACCACACTTGTACTTGTCTTTCCCTTGGCACTCCAAATCAATATCGTCAGACAGGAATGGAACTTTCTGCTCAACCCAACCAGAACAAACATGGTAAGTATTTCATTCAGTTTTTGGCCACTAGCCTTATCAACCATGAACCACAGGAGATAAAGAAAGAAAAAAAGTTACCTTTGTCTTGGCAAGATCCTGGCAGCCAGTGAAGTTGTATGGGAACTTACAGGTACCGAATTGCACTGTGTAAGCCCTGGCAAAGTTGGCGCCGCTGGTGGCTAGTCTCTTCTTGTCGTTCAATTCCTGCAATGAACGAACATCTAAGTAAATTGTCCACAGCCTGGCTAGGAAAATTAGAGAGGGCGATAAATAAAATGAACCTTGTTAGCTTTGCTGATCTCCAGATAGTCATCGATGATTCCTGCACTGGCAGAAGAGGCAACAACAGAAGTGGAGAGGATGGTGGCTGCTAAGATAGCGAATGCAGCCTTCCTCCCTTGGGAACATCTATCTTCAGGTGCCTTAACTTGCTGAGCATTGATAGCCAGAAACTTAGTTTGGCCTGGGGCAGCCAATGTTGGCTTCAAGCCACGCTTTTGGTTAAGAGCAGCTGAGTTAGATATGGCGTAGCTGCATGCCAGTACACTCGAGTTTAAGCATGATGCCATTACTAGATACCTGAGAAGATATGGGGATGGTATGGGTTGCACCTCAAACTTGTTACTTCTGAAAAAAATATAAGTTATAGTGATAAAGGGAATCGTAGCAATAAGAGAAGATGAAATTTAATACAAAGTTGTGGTTGGAGTCTAGATAAGGTGAGATTGCCACACTGCTCTGTGGTTGTGGTGTTGGACCCACTTTTGGATTGAAGTCCTTTGCTTCATATCCTTCACTATGTAGTATGTACCCCCAATTTGTTGAATTAATTTGCCACATTTTGAGAAAATGGTTGAGAAAATGCCATCCAATCAAAGTTTATTTGGATTTTGTCGCAAATCGCTAATCATATTAGCGGTTTGTGACAAAGTCAAACTTATTACTAGCGTGAGTCAAGAAAATTTCCTAATTTATTCAAAATTCAAATTTGGCTTCCTTTTATACTCAATCTTCATATTTCATTCCCAGTTTACTCACGTTTTCTAAGACATCGTTTTAAGCCGCTCCTAGGGACGGCGGTTTAAGCTTCGTGACATACTTAAGCAAATCGATGTTGCTGTTTGGGCTCAAATTGCCAAGTAAACTAAGCAGCCTTTAGAAAGAGCGACATCGCCGACGCCTTCACACATGTTTGTCTCTTACCTTTGGACGTTGTTAAGACCAATTGCAAACCAAAGGCACTTCGGAGATGTATAAAAATGCGTTTGATGTGATTGTGAAGACGTTTTAGAGTAAGGGGATTCTAGGGTTTTACAGTGGTGTGTCGGCTGTCATTGTCGGACGACGGAAGGACAGCGACAAACGACGGATTACGGTGGAGAGTGACTGAGGATTGTAGGCGACTGAGAGTTTCGGGTAATGGAACAATGAAGAGAGTGATTCGAATCGAACGTTATTTTGACCTAAAGCGCTATCCCTAACAGCATCTTAGGCTTATGTGGCTTATTTTGCTGAGTCAGCAATGTTTATGTCGTAAAATAGTCACGGGGTCGAAAGTGATGTTGCCCACATCAGCTTATTGTTAAGGCGTCGTTGGCTACGACAGCTTAAAATAGTGAGTAAATTGGGAATGAAATTTGAAGATTGAGTAAAAAGGGAACACAAATTTTGTTGTAATATAATAGGGAAGAAACAACAGATGATAGAAATGTGTATGATGAATTGTATTGTTCTTTCATCTTTCTTCTTTACATAGACAGCAACTTATAGAATTACATGAGACAAATGAAAGGACATGACCTTGAACACAAATAAAGAGGGGTATTATGGAGTGATCTAAATAAGGATGTAAATGGGTCTAACCAAAGTTTAGACAACCAAAGATTGAGTGTGCATTCATAATGCCATAATATCATAACACTCCCCATGAATGTACACTTCCTTATTCTGTGAACTACCTCGTTAAAACTTTGACCTGAAAAAAACCCAAAAGGGATAAAAATCAAGTTAAGGAAAAAAGTTTATAAAACTCCCCTTCAAGTAGACCTGCACAAATCCGGGCCGGCCCGCCCGCCCGCCCAATCCGCCCGCCCGGTCAATAAAACGGGCTTGGACAAGCATACTAGCCCGACGGACCGGGGCCGGTCTGGCCCGTATTTTTTAGGGTCGGGCTCGGACACACATTTTGGCCCAAATCGGGCTAATTGGCCCGTCCATTAACCCACTACAAATTAAACCTTAATTTTTATTTTATTTTTTAAAAAGGAAACTAATACTTAATTGTAATTAGTAAGAAATAAAAAAATATTTCTAATCTGTGTTCTTGAATTTGAAAAGAAATAGACTCCAAAAATAAAATAGTTGAAAGTTTTAACAATCAAAATTACTCCCAACATTCCACGTTAAAAACTTTTCTGAAATATTTTATGATGCTTTGGAAATGTTTTACTTCAATGTGACGATTGTTTTGCATCCATCTATTATGTTACATCATTGTAATAGATTTTTGTTGTGCAAACAAATTATTGTATTTTTATTTAAATTATACATGAAAATTAAAATGTAGTGGTACATATTTGTAGCGGGTTGGCCCGATGGGTAACCCGGCCCGATACATCGGGCGGGCTTGGAGGCCCGAATTGATCGGGCGGGTTTTGCCCGACCCGACTATATGGGCTATCAAAAATAAAAAAGTCCAGCCCGAACCCGGCCCGAGCCCGCATTTGTGCAGGTCTACCCTCAAGCCGACAAATCCTTCAGACTGCACATCCAGGTGACATTTACAAGTTTCTTAAAAGTTCGTGTCGGTAATGACTTAGTGAACAAGTCTGCCAAATTTTTACTGGATTGTATTTGGCAAACATTGATCTCTCCTTCCACTTGAAGCTCGTGAGTGGAGAAGAATTTCGGAGATATGTGCTTTGTTCTATCACCTTTAATATATCCCTCTTTGATTTGGGCGATGCAAGTAGCATTATCCTCATATATTACTGTTGAGCTGTGTTTGCCTGATACTAATCCATAAGAGATCTTGACATGGTTGATAAACGATTTAAGCTAAACACATTCTCGTCCAGCTTCGTATAATGCATTGTTTGATGATGTGGCTACCAAGGTCTGTTTTGCTGAACGCCATGAAATGACAGTTCCTCCAAACATGGAATGAGTACCCCATTTGTGAAATAGTCTCGAGTGGGTCAGACAAATAACCCACATCGGCATAACCAACCAATTCACCATTTTGTACTCCATTTGTTCCTTCAAAAAAATAAACTCAGATCACTTGTTCCACGTAAATAACGTAGGATGTGCTTAACACCGCTCCAGTGTCTTTTAGTTGGCGATGAACTATACCTTGCAAGTAAATTAACTGCAAAGGATATGTCTGGTCATGTTGGCAAGGTACATTAAAGCCCCAATTGCACTAAGATAAGGTACTTCCGGACCTAAAATCTCTTTATTGTTTGACCGGGGATGAAAATGGTCCTTTTCGATGTTGAGTGATCTTACTACCATCGGCGTACTTAATGGATGTGCTTTATCCATATTGAAATGCTTTAGAACCGTCTCGGTGTAATTTGATTGATGGATAAAGATTTCATTATTTTTATGTTCGAAATGCAGGCCGAGACAATACTTGGTAGTTCCTAGATCTTTCATCTCGAAATCCCTTTTCAAATAATTTGCTGCCAATTGGATCTCTTCTGGAGTTCCAAATATTTAAATCATCAACGTACACAGCTATGATTATAAAACCTGATTCTGTACGTTTTATAAAAACACATGGGCATATTTTGTTATTAATAAACCCTTGCGCTAGTAAATATTCGCTGAGGCGATTATACCACATCCGACCAGATTATTTCAGCCCATACAATGATCTTTTCAATTTGATGGAGTACATATGACAACGTTTCACTTTCAATGCTTCATGCATTTTTAATCCTTCTGGGATTTTCATGTATATATCTTTATCTAATGACCCATATAGGTATGCAGTTACCACATCCATGCGTTGCATTTTAAGTCGTTTAACAACAGCCAAAACAACTAGAAACCTTAGATTTGTTGCATCCACTACAGGTGAATACGTTTCCAAATAGTCCAATCCAAGTTTATGTGGAAAACCCTGTGCAACCACTCTAGCTTTGTATCTTACAACTTCATTACGCTCGATACATTTTCGTACGAACACTCACTTATAGCCAACAGGTTTCACACCTTCGGGTGTTAGAGCTACAAGTCCGAAAACATCACGTTTATTCAAAGAGTTCATCTCTGCTTGAATTGCTTCTTTCCAGCTCTCCAAATCATTTCGATGTCGACATTCATCAATTGTTTGGGGATCATTGTCATCTTCTCCAATAACTTGTAAGGCGACTAAATAAGCAAAGATATCATTGAGATCTGCATCATCTCGAAACCAACCCACACCCGTGTTGGCATAGTTAATTGACATTTCAAAATTTTCATCAATATCTTTGTCTTTATTTTCAAATTCCTTAGATAAAGGCTCTTCGAGAGTCTTAACTTTATTGATGTTTGTATTTGACATCTCGACATCCGTTTTACATCTTTCGTATTCTTTCCTCTTTTGGGAAACTGTATCCTTAGACCCTAATGGTCTCCCACGCTTTCGATGTATTTGAGAATCACTTGCAATGTTTTTATTTGAAGTTACTACAGGAATCTCCAGAGGTATATGCGACTTTGTCACTTTCTTGGCATCAGTAAACGCATCTGGTAGCCTATTTGCTACATTTTGCAAGTGTAATATCTGTTGAACTTCAAGTTCACTTTCATTTGTTCTCGGATCTAAGAACGACATAGAAGGCGTATTCCATACAACCTCCTTATTAATCTCCTTTTCTTCTCCCCTAAAGTTGGGAATTTTGATTCATCAAAATGACAATCAGAATATTGAGCTCGAAATACATCACCAGTTAATGGCTCTAGATATTTGATAATTGATGGGGACTCAAACCCCACATATATTCCCAACCTCCTTTGTGGCCCCATTTTGGTTCGTTCTGGGGGAGAAATAGGGACATACACCGCACAACCAAAAAATTTCAACTATGAGATATCAGGCTCTCTTCTAGAGATAGTTGCAGTGGAGAATACTTATTATGAGCGGTTGGTCGAAGTCTAATTAAAGCGTCTACATGCAAAATTGCATGTCCCCAAGCAGATGAGGGTAATTTCAACTTCATTAACAATGGCCTTGCTACTAATTACAACCGCTTATCAACGACTCTGTTAGGCCGTTTTGTGTATGAACATGGGCTACTGGATGTTCAACCACTATACCAATTGATGTACAAGAGTCATTGAAAGACTTTGATGTAAATTCTCTTGCGTTATCTAGCCGGATTCTTTTGATTGGTTGATCAGGTTAATGAGCCCTTAACTTGATTATTTATGCTAAAAGTCTTGCAAAAGTAATATTTCGCGTTGCGAGTAGGCTTACATGTGACCATCGTGTTGAAGCATCTATCAACACCATAAAGATCTAAATGGTCCACACGGCGGTGCTATTAGTCGACATATGTCACCTTGAATTCTTTCAAGAAACATAGGAGATTCCGCGTTTACTTTTGTTATAGACGACCTTGTTATAAGCTTGCTAAGTGAACAAGCCGTGCATGTCTGGTCACCCTTTGGGAGGATCTTCAGGTCCTTAAGTGGGTGTCCGTGTGAATTTTCAATGACTCTCCGGATCATTGTTTCTTGGATGACCGAGTCTATCACGCTACAAGGAAAATAACTCTTTATCAACTAACTTCAGGTTAGTGACTTTATACACTTCAATGAGGTAGATTTTTGTGGCATTTAAACCATATGCATGTGCTCTCATTTTCTCTAAGTCTTGCTTCCGACCAGTCTTATAAGATATAAGAAGTAGGTATTCAATACCATCTTCACACATGGTTTCTACATGAAAATCATTTCTTCGAATATCTTTGAAACTGAGTAAGTTCTTTTGTGATTAACTGGAATACAATGCATCTTTAATATTTTTTTTCTTTTAGGTAACAAGATAGAAGCTCTTCCGGAGCCACTACTACAGACAGGATATTATGATCGGTTCAAAATTACATTAGGCATCGATTCCTGACAGAACCGCTCGTCGTCAAAGCGATTGTGCAAATAAATTTATAGTCCACTACTTGCAACTATACTACTGGGTAGTACTTGGTAAGTAGGGGTCGAACCCAAGGGAACTAGGGGAATAATTGTTCTTCGGGGGGAATTACGCAGCGTGGGAACGTGTTTAAGGTCGGTTGGTTGGTTTTAAAGCTACCAGCTATTTTGATTGATTGATTGGTTGGTTGATTTTAATACTGAAAGTAAATTACTATTTTAATGATTAAGAGAAATGTTCGGTTTCAGGGGACTTGTATTATATCTTGTTTATCATTGACCATTAGTGAATCATCTAAGTATTCAAACGGTGAATCGAGGCTAGTTACAGCACAAGACTTGCAACACCGGTTTAAAGCAACTCCTGTTCTATTTCAGTCTAGCGCCAATACCCTAAGGTATGCTAGCCTGGGTACATCCACCTGATCTCACAGTTACGCTCGACCAGATGGGATTTAGGATGAGTCGAACTCCTCAGATAGCTTTGCTTGTTACTGCTTCCACTACCTGAGTATGATCACGAATTCCCGCAGAAGAGCTTTGCTTGTTACAGCATCCACTCAACCTTGGAAACTCTGACTATATATGGCACATAGAACAAGTTTTGAATACTAAGACTAAACACTAAGTTAATAGTCTTAAAACATTTATAATACAAGTGCGCCCCTTAGACCGAACTACTAGTTTAGCTACTATTCATCGCGCTAAACATTATACTAAGGAAATTAAAGACAACAGTTAAATAAATTAATACTAAGAGAAACTTACAACCGTTGAAGCGCCAAGGGAGCTTTCCTTTATTTCCAAAGCAAGATTACAACATTACAAATGTTACAACTTCTAGAGAGAGAAGTGAATTATGGAATTGGTGTGTGAAATGAGGAGGAGGAGCTCCTCCTTTTATAGCCCAAAGGGGAGGAGATGGGTGGTGGAGATGGTGGACATGTGCATTTGATCCAAGGGAGGAGAAGAGGAGGAAGGAGGAGGAGACAAGTGGCGCAAGGAGGAGGAGCCGGCGGCTTTTGGTGGAGGAGGTTGGCGCCGCCGGTTGCCGGTCACCCAAGGGGGAGGAGCTCCTCCCTTGGCCACCTCCTTGAGTGGTGGCCGGTCATCCTTGCCCAATGTGTGATTTTGTACAGTTTTGTGCAGTCTTTTCACAAAACTGTCAATGTGTTCCTTCCCCGGTCTGTCTTGACTCCACTCCTGATTCTTCTGATTAATTTATTCTGGTCAATTCAATGTCAGGATCCTTGATATTTCTTCAGTCGGCATATGATCTTGACCTTGGATTGACTCTTGTTATCTTTTCAGCTTAAAATCCTCTCCTTAGCGTGTTTTCACTTCAGTCTCTAAAATACCCTGTGAAAATATATCGGGACTAACACGTAGACGTTAGATAGACAAACAGTCTAATTAAGGGGGGTTTTACTATGTTTCTGACTCGTATAACTTTGGTCCATCAGATTACCCCCCACTTTTAGTTGTTCGTCCCGAACAATGCTATTAAAGGGCGTAAGTTCTAATTTTGGCTTTGGAATATGAAAATTAGACTGTGGTACTCGATCTATCCTAATTCATGCATTGCTTACTTATTACCAAATTAAACTGCGTAAATAAATAGAAGAAACTTAATACTTGTACCTCCGTGCTGAGATGCAAATTATATTGTATGTCTCGGGAGATAGCCCTTTTTAGGTTCCTGGACTGCAACCTCGGGATCGTCTCTTACTATATGGTTTTTTGGTAGCTTTCTCTAGCACGTGATTCGATTCGGGTTTCAGTGAGTTGAGCCTTTTTGATTTTCTTCTTTGGCGAGGGACTGCTTTTTTGTTGTAGTGAATTGGCCTTTGGCCTTTGATTTGACTTTTTTGAGTGCTTCACTTTTGCTCGGTTAAAACCTTCACAATTTTGGGCCTTTGGCCTCTTTTGATTTGCTTCATTGAGCTTTTCGTCTTTTTGTGATTGCTAGTCCATTTTCTCGAGCCTTTTTTGGGAGGTCCAATCATCACCCGCAAGCCTATGGAAATACCTCCCCGCTCCTCTCGTCTTTGTCGTTTTGCGCGGGTCAAGATGAGGGTCGCTCATCTATTTTCTCGGCTATTTTGACTAGAGAGAGGACGGTCTGATTCCCGTCCTCGCCTTTGCATAGATGCTTCATGGCGGAGTTGACTTCAATTATTCACTGAAAACCCGAAGTGCAGCCTCCACTGACTTCGAAAACCATATAGTTTGATCTGATCCTTTGATTGCTTTCCAAGCCTCTCTAGGGCAGTTTATATCAACTCCACATCCTTAGTTATCTCAGCACAAAGGACAAATGGAAAGTTACATTCTAAGTTTTTAAACAGTTGAATTTTCACAAGGTTAATGCATGAATTATGATTTATCTTTTTCACATTCTTAAGTTAATATTTTCAAAAAGGTACTATTACTAAAAAAGAAAAAAAACAGCTGCATGTTATTTATGTACACAGGTGGTTCTCACCCCCCCACTTTTGAACGAAGGCGTGCCTTAGTTCAAAAGTCATGCAAGCTTAAAACTAAATACTGAATTTAAATGACAGAAATTAAAGTGCGGAAAAGTAAGATAGTGTCGGGTTACCTCCCGACCAGTGCACTTGTTTAACGTCGTTGGCTCGACGATACCTCGTTTGTGGTTCATTGGTTTGGGTCCCATGGGTGGCTGAGGTCGAACTTTGCCACCGTTCCAGTGTTGCTTCTTCCTGACTTCTTGCCGGATGTTGTGTTCGGGTCAGGACTCCTTTGTTTCGGGATTTTTTCCTTCCAATGTCTCTGATGAGGTGGGAGACCTTTGACCATAGCTACTGGTCTTGATACTTTTTTGGTCCCTAATGACAGGTCAGAAAACTGTGCACAGTGATCTGAGATAGGTGTTATGTCTAGCGGTTTCTTCGTGTCCGGGCGGCTCTTATTAATGTAGAAATGTGCAATTTTGCCGCCGAACTTAAGTGATAATGACCCCTTGCCCACATCGATTCTTGCTTTAGTGGCGTAGAGGAATGATCGTCCCAATATTATTGTCGGAGGATCGTCTTCGCTGGTTTCTTCTGTTGGTATTACATAGAAGTCTGCAGCAACGACGAGTTCTCCCACATGGAGTATTACATCTTCCAGTTCTCCAACCGGACGGATGCATGACTTATCTCCTAGCTCGATATTTGACCGGGGAGGTTTCAACGGACCCAGTCCTAGTAAGTAATACAAGGAGGAAGGCATGGCGTTGACAGCAGCCCCAAGATCGACTAAGCATTTGTGGATCTGGGTTTCACCAATACAGCAAGTGATTGTAAAGGCTCCTGGGTCTTTATCTCTTTCCGGTTGTGACTCATGGTCTGAAACGAGGGCTCTTTCTATTCGTTGACCAGTATGCCTATTCCTTAGCCTTAAATTGTTGTTGTCGTCCCATCCTGATGCTGGTACGTCGGTGTGTATAATAGGCGGTGGTGTTATGCAGACGGTGAATGCATATCGTCCATTGTCGGCATGTGTAACCCATGTTTTGCCATTATTGGGGCGATCTTCCTCTTGATTCCAATCAGGCCGATGTCTGCGGTTGAAGTGATTGTTCGAGAGTTTGTAAGTTGGGGATCGTGCTACCTCTCCTAGTGTACCCTTCATGCTTGACCTCTTTATCATGCTTATATTTGCCTTTGGATTTTGAACGGTCTGTGAAGGAAGTCTGCCAGGTTCAGTAGTGAGTGTAGACATGGCGGTGGCGAGCTGGGACATTTGTTTGGTCAATTCTGAGATTGCCCCGTCAGTTTTTGCCTGGTACTGGTGTAGCGAAGTTCCCAACAGATTAATGTTTCCCGTAAGCTCCTTCATCGTGTCGTTGAGCGACTTGCTTGGCTCCTGCTGATTGCTCGGTCTGGCTTGGTACTGATTTGGCCCTTTTTGGTGATATTGGCCTGCTGAAGGAGTGTTCTGGTGATATTGTCGGTGGGGTGGTTGGTAGAATGACTGCGCTAGTTGAGGGACAGCTGGTTGTGTCTCCGTCTGAAGATAGCTGTTGTTGTTACGCCAGTCTGGGTTGGACGTTTGACCGTACTGTCTATTTTGTCCAGTTCTGACGTTGTTGTATCCTTGATATCCTCCCACTGCATTCACATCAGCCGGTTCTTCTTCTATCAATGTTGGGCATGCGTCCGTTTTGTGGTCCGTAGAACCACAGAACTCGCAAGGTTTAACTGTAACTGGCTGTATACGTATGATCTCAATCATCATCTCCTTTAACTGTTTCATCTCTTCAGTTATGGAGTTTACTGATGCTTCAGTTTGTGCTACCCTTTTTGATCGAGAGAATTCATCTTGGCGAGTGGTCTCTTCTCTAAATCGAGCATTTTCAGCAACGTTGGCGATGAGATTTCTGATGCCACTTAATGACAGATTCATCATGGACCCTCCTGCTGAGGCATCCAAGAGCATTTTGTCTAGTGGTCTTAATCCATCAATGAGGTACTCGATGACGAGTTTCTCGGGCAGTCCAAGGGTACAGCAGCTCCTTTCTAGGTGATTGAACTTTTCCAGGTAATCGTACATGGTTTCATTGGGACCTTGTTTGATTTCCTGTAGTTGCTTCCTTACTTGAATTGCTCTTCCAGCCGGATAGTATTTATCTAAGAATTTCTTCTGCATCTGAACCCATGTTCTAATGCTTCCGGAAGGCAATGAAAGGAACCAGTCACTTGCCGAGTCAGTGAGGGAAAAATAGAACGCTTTTAACTTGAAGTCGTCCATATTTACTCGGTTGGGCTTTAGATTCTGGCAAATGCCATGTAGGCGTTGGAGGTGAGTTGCGGCAGATTCTCCTTGAGATCCTGAGAATTTTGGCAGGCTGTGTGCCACTGATGCGTTGATGGTTATATTTTCTAATTGAGGGCTCTCATAGATACACCACGGCTGTGTCTCGAAATTAGGGGCATTTAACTCGCCCATCGTCGGTTCACGGTAGTAGTTATCTCCGTAGTAGTCATCAAACGCGGGTTCTCTTCTTGGCATGTATCGAGGTTGAGGTTGTGGTCGTGGGGGATGGATAGGAGGTTGTACTGGACCAGCTGCATTTCGGTCCTCGGGTAATTCTTGGTTTCTTCTGACTGCTTCCCTATCACGAGCTCTCCTGTTTCTGATGAGTTGTTCTGGATCGTCGACGAATGGAAACGGTACCTCATCATTCTGATCGTACAGGTTTATTTCTTCGTCATCCTGGAAGTCATGGTGACTTTCTTCGCGAGACATGGTTGTTTTGAAGCGCGTAACGGTTCAAAGAACAGTTATCCGATGACTAGTTCCCCGGCAACGGCGCCGATTTGACAGAACCGCTCGTCGTCAAAGCGATTGTGCAAATAAATTTATAGTCCACTACTTGCAACTATACTACTGGGTAGTACTTGGTAAGTAGGGGTCGAACCCAAGGGAACTAGGGGAATAATTGTTCTTCGGGGGGAATTACGCAGCGTGGGAACGTGTTTAAGGTCGGTTGGTTGGTTTTAAAGCTACCAGCTATTTTGATTGATTGATTGGTTGGTTGATTTTAATACTGAAAGTAAATTACTATTTTAATGATTAAGAGGAATGTTCGGTTTCAGGGGACTTGTATTATATCTTGTTTATCATTGACCATTAGTGAATCATCTAAGTATTCAAACGGTGAATCGAGGCTAGTTACAGCACAAGACTTGCAACACCGGTTTAAAGCAACTCCTGTTCTATTTCAGTCTAGCGCCGATACCCTAAGGTATGCTAGCCTGGGTACATCCACTTGATCTCACAGTTACGCTCGACCAGATGGGATTTAGGATGAGTCGAACTCCTCAGATAGCTTTGCTTGTTACAGCTTCCACTACCTGAGTATGATCACGAATTCCCACAGAAGAGCTTTGCTTGTTACAGCATCCACTCAACCTTGGAAACTCTGACTATATATGGCACATAGAACAAGTTTTGAATACTAAGACTAAACACTAAGTTAATAGTCTTAAAACATTTATAATACAAGTGCGCCCCTTAGACCGAACTACTAGTTTAGCTACTATTCATCGCGCTAAACATTATACTAAGGAAATTAAAGACAACAGTTAAATAAATTAATACTAAGAGAAACTTACAACCGTTGAAGCGCCAAGGGAGCTTTCCTTTATTTCCAAAGCAAGATTACAACATTACAAATGTTACAACTTCTAGAGAGAGAAGTGAATTATGGAATTGGTGTGTGAAATGAGGAGGAGGAGCTCCTCCTTTTATAGCCCAAAGGGGAGGAGATGGGTGGTGGAGATGGTGGACATGTGCATTTGATCCAAGGGAGGAGAAGAGGAGGAAGGAGGAGGAGACAAGTGGCGCAAGGAGGAGGAGCCGTCGGCTTTTGGTGGAGGAGGTTGGCGCCGCCGGTTGCCGGTCACCCAAGGGGGAGGAGCTCCTCCCTTGGCCACCTCCTTGAGTGGTGGCCGGTCATCCTTGCCCAATGTGTGATTTTGTACAGTTTTGTGCAGTCTTTTCACAAAACTGTCAATGTGTTCCTTCCCCGGTCTGTCTTGACTCCACTCCTGATTCTTCTGATTAATTTATTCTGGTCAATTCAACGTCAGGATCCTTGATATTTCTTCAGTCGGCATATGATCTTGACCTTGGATTGACTCTTGTTATCTTTTCAGCTTAAAATCCTCTCCTTAGCGTGTTTTCACTTCAGTCTCTAAAATACCCTGTGAAAATATATTGGGACTAACACGTAGACGTTAGATAGACAAACAGTCTAATTAAGGGGGTTTTACTGTGTTTCTGACTCGTATAACTTTGGTCCATCAATTCCGCTTTACGCATTGGTTTTTAAAGGAACCGTTACACAAAAGACACATTATGCATCGGGTTTTAAATGAACCGTTATATAAAAGACCTTATGCAACAGTTTAATTTAACCGATGCATAAAGTACACTTTATGCAACGGTTCAGATAAAACCGATGCATAACATGTTTTTTATGTAACAGTTTAAAATGAACCGATGCATACGGTTTACGATTAAGCAACGGTTGTTTCTTAACCGATGCATAAAGTGAGATAAAAATAAAGCCTTAGGTTTTATTTAAAATTTTGTCAATCCACCTACTCGCTCCTCCGACTTAGGTTTCTCGATGCACTCCGTCAGTCCGTTGCTATCTTTCCTTGACATCATCATCGTCGCCCTCAGTCGCACATCTTGCTCCGTCGCCGTTCCTTTGCCGCTCACCGTTCCTTACTGTTGCTCACTCCTCGAATGTACGCGTATCTGGAACTCCCGGTAGTCGCCTTGTCTTCATTGCGTGACTGTTTGTGGTAATTGAATCGAAGTTGTTTATGGATTGATATGGATGGGCATATAAATCTTGTGTTTCAAATGAATCAGATTTTCATACAGGGGACGAATTGATATTACTGGGCATTGAAATCTTGCTTATGAATTATTTTATTACCTCGTGATCTGTATGCGGTTCAATTAATAGACAATGTAGTTAAGGATTTTTTAGTAGGTTAAGATGGTTGAGGTTTTTCTTGTTTGAATAAAGTAAGTGTTTGCCTAGCTTTACATAGTACAAATTTCATATGAAATTTTGAAGCAAAAAGTTGATTATGATATTTTCATGTGGCTTCGATCAGGAAATTGACTTATGTTCAGTACTTGTAGTCCTTGTTAGTTGATTTACAAGAGGAGGTTTCTCTTCTCCAACTTGAATTCGTTAAGCGAATCTCTTTTGGCTACTCGGCTTGGTTAGAAGTTTGTGACCCTTCCAACTTGTTTTGGCATTGTGATTGTTTGGATAAATGAAGGTGTATTTATAGCAACATGTTATTGAATCGATTTTTTCTAAATTTCTTACTAATATTCGTTCACTACTTGTAGTCCTTGTTAGTCGATTAGCAAGAGGAGGCTTCTGTTCTCCGACTTAAAATTGTTAGGAGAAGCTTTTTGGTTGCTCGACTTGGTTAGAGGTTTGCAACCCGTTATTTGATGCTAAATTATGTGTCTTTGCTTATATGTTATGTAGTATGCTAACGGTGTAACATAATTTTTAGCAGTCGTATCTTTTCATCCGGGCATTTAGGATTTGTAGCACCAAATCTTTTTCTTTGCCGCTTCTTCCAATTTTAAAGTATTTGATGGTTATCATTCTTTTATATTTTCCTATTAACATGGAGATTAAACTTTATTTCTTTGTTTACTAAGTTGTTTTTATTGTTTATAGATCTAGTCCGTACTTGTTGCACACCCACTATTTTATATTCTTCGCGAGCTTCTATTTTAAGGTAAATTGCCCGATTCAACTAGTTTACTACTTCTGTTTCCATTCATATTGGATATTTGATATTTCTTCGTTTACTAACTTATTTTTGTTGTTTATAACTTTAGAGCCGACGCTGCATCCAACCTTTGACTGTTTTCTGCGAGAGATTTTACTCTAAGGTAAAATGCACTATGAAACTCATTTACAACTTTTTAAATTGTTGGAGTGTGCTTTATGTAGTGGATTTATATGATCTCTTTCTAACAATAAGTATATCAACTTTTTTTAAAAGTGAGAGCCGCTGTTCAAAGACTATGCGTCATTTTTAGCCCTTTATCTAAGGTAGTTGATTCATCAGAGCTTGATAAAGTTCAGGACCACATAGTTGTTACACTATGCCAACTAGAGATGTTTTTCCACCAAGCTTTTTCGATATAATGGTGCATCTTACTGTTCAATTGGTGCGCGAGCTTCGAATTCTTGGACCAGTTCATATGAGATGGATGTACCCTTTTGAGAGGTACATGGAGATTCTAAAGAGCTTTGTGAGAAATAGACATCGTCCCGAAGGGTGTATAGTAGAAGGATACATAACTGAAGAGGCCGTTGAATTTTGCACTAATTTTTTAGGAAATACAATCACAGTTGGGATTCCAAGGCCACGTCATTTTGATCGATTTAATGGAAAGAGCACAAGTGGTCAGAAATTCAAGATCACATCATTTGATGAGACAAAGAAAGTTCATTTCTATGTATTGCAACATATACCTGATTTCACGCCTTTCATAGAGCAGCACCTAAACACATTAAGGAGTGCATTCTCAAGAAAATCCGAGCAGTGGTTGCAAAAAGAACACAGTCGGTCATTTTGTAACTAGCTGAGGCGTAATAAAGTTTTAAATAATCATGCCAACTCTGAAGAAGAGTCTGATGACTTGGTAAAGTGGCTTATGCCAGGTCCAAGATCAAAAGTATACACGTGGAAAGCTTATGACAATAACAAATTTTGTTTCCACACAAAAGATCAAGATGACCACATCGTTGTGCAAAATAGTGGTATCACGCTTTTTGCTGAAACCACTCTTGTTTCTAGCGCTAGAGATCAGAATCCAATATCTGTGCCTATTAATTATTTTGGAGTTATCGAAGAAATATGGGAGTTAGATTACGTAAAGTTTCGAGTACCTATTTTAAAATGTAAATGGGTTAACAATTCGGCGGTTCGTACTGATGAATATGGAATGACGTTTGTGGATTTTCGAAGAGAGGGGTACAAGAATGAGTCATTCATTATGGCTGAACAAACAAGGCAAGTATTTTACGTCAGGGACCCTTCTGATAATAACCAGTTTGTTGTCCTAGCTGAAGATCTAGCTGAGGAATGCATGCCCGTTTGTTCGATAGTTCCCATGGAGAACGACGACAATGAAGTTGATGAGGAAATACAATTACGAGAAGATCACGGAGAAGGAATATGGATTGAAAAAGCATATTAATTTGTGTATGTTATTTATATATGACCCGTGTTGTTATTTATTTATTTCATAAATTTATTTATTGATTAATTAATTTGACGTTTAATTTCATGTTTACAGGATCATGGCCGTTTCACATAGCAGCAACAGCATTGAGGATGACCATAATGTCACTTCAGACACAGTTAGAAAGAAGCAAGGCCCTGTATATACGAGCAAGTTGATAAAGAAACACAAGGAGTCTGGTACCAAGGCCACGATCACATTCAATAGAAGAGGGAATTCGAAAGGGAGGTATGCAGACCATTGGAGGAGCCACCTGAGTATGTTGGTTTGTTGTCGAGTTCCTATCACCTACACCGATTGGAGGAAGGTCCCAAAACATTTTTAAGGACAGTGTATGGAGAGATGCAACTGTAAGATTGTATTTGTTTCTAAAATGTTAACTAACTTTTGTATTAATTATAACTTGTTATATATAGGGGAGCGCTCGGTTGAGAACCCTTAAAAATTTGAGAACCTGAGACCCCAAATCTCACCATTGGATCAAGTTGTATCTTTGAATGCGGAGGTGACAAGTGTCCCACTCACTTTTTTCCTTCATTGTGCAGTTTCGAGCATTATTTTTGCCTAGATGCATTTTCAAGTTTCGGAAAGTGCACTTAGGCAAAAACAAAAATGCATAAAGACGGTTCTCAAGGTTCTCGAAAAAAGAGGGGTTCTCATTTGAGCGCTCCTCTATATGATATAGAGGAGCGCTCAAATGAGAACCCATTTTTCAATTTTCAGTAAATTTTCCGTAACTCATATGTGTGACATCCACATAATAGCCACATTGATAAATTTTTACATCAAAACAGACCGCTAATAGAATAGCGGGTTGTGGCTCTTGCGTATTGTTTCACGTAAACATTAAATTTGATTCCACCACGAACTACTAATCCTATTAGCGGTGTGACAAAACCCAAATAAACTTTGAATAGATGGATTAACAAAATGTGGCATATGTCAAACTACTTCCCAATTTGTTTTTCTGAATATTAGACGCAATAAAACTTTGCAGCAGTAAATAAAATCTCTGCACCAAATAAGAAAAAAATCAAAGGAAAAACTACAAATTCATTATCTGAATTACCACTCCATTTCAAAATAAGTACCGAACTTTTAATTTTTTCAAATCAAGGGGTCAAATTGTAAAAAGAAAAGTTATAAAATTAACACCGTTAAACCATATATTTAACCCTTTAAATGATTAATTATAAACAAAATAATTAAAATTGAATTTTTAGAATATGAATATTCTATCATTTAATTGAAAACATCATGTTGCTAATTATTTTTGACAATTTAATGTATAATTTAATTTTAAGAATTATATCCAAACAAACGCCGTTAAAATCTTTAAATGATTAAATTGAATTTTTTAGAATTTAAATATTTTATTATTCAGTAATAAAATTTTAAATGTATATTACTTATTATCTTTGATTATTTATATACTAAAACTTCAAAAATACACCCGAACGAACGGGTAAAGTTCAATATTGTAATTATATTTTTTCTCTCGATGAAATATATTGTAATTATATTTAAAATTGTACAATATTTTGTTTTAAATTTGATCATTAATTGATCGGATATTCGAATTCTAATCAATTTAGTTCTTAATCATTTTTATTATTGAAATTTATCTATAATTAACAAATTGAAAAATTGTAAATACTTTGAGGGTTAGTAATATGTGACTTGAGGATCGTTCAAATGAGGCACCAAAATTAGAATGAGGCAGTGATGCACGATCTGAGCCACACATCTAACCCCTCGTGCTTTGTAGGTGCGCCACATGTCCCACTACCAAAAATCCATCAGAAAGCAAAAAACAAATAGCAAACAACTATTCCCTGCCACATCATCTAAATGAGTGGCTCACAACGTGCCTCACGTGCCTCATTCTACCAACCCTGCCTCAACCAAGTGCTCCCCTATGTGACTTTGATTAAATATATAAATCTAATAGTGAAATTTTCCTATTTAGTTTGGATATATTTTTTATAATTTTATTATATAAAAAATTGTCAAAGATAATAAGCAATATGATGTTTTCAATTTTATCATCAAATGATAGAATATTCATAGGGTTGAGATCTGGTGAGAAGTGACATTAAGGTGAGAAATAAGAACTTATCCTGTCCATTCAAATTTGATAATCAACAGCCACGATTATTTGATAATATATACCAAAATCACCCTTATTTTCGGTTCCAGGGTTATTCTCGGCAAAGCGCACAAATTCTGAAAAACCAATCCCGTAGTTGTCGATCCAAACCCTAACCCTTTCAGAAAACGAATCTCGTCGACCATTCCGCCAACGACGAATTGCTTTGAAGCTACGGACGAATCGATTGCTTCGTTACGATTGCTACGGACAAAGCTACGGACGAATCGATTGCTACGGACGAATCTACGGACGAATCGATTGCTACGGATGAATCTAAGGAAGAATCGATTGCTACCGACGAATCGATTGCTGCGGACGAATCGATCCAAACCCTAACCCTAACACCTCCGCCGAAGATGCCGATTCAAACGTCGGGTGAGTTTTCGTTTCTCGATTTTCTTTTTTCGTTTCTCGATTGTTAACAGCGCGATTCCGTTTCTCGATTAGGGTTTGATTTTGTTCAGAAATTGTCGATTTTAGGGTTTGCTAATTTCAATTCAGGTTGTCGGAAAAATTATTGCACTTGTCGGAAATAACTGCCTATCATAATCCGTAGCATAACCCAGCAAAATCTGTAGCATAAAGTGGGTTTTGGAAGGAGATGAAACGTTGCCTTGTTGGTTGGTTGTGTATTTTGATTCGTAGCAAAGGGAGTTACAGATAATGGTATCATTTTAGTTTTTGTTCTAAATTATATGTTCAAATTATCCGTAGCATTACAACCATAATCCGTAACACATGGCTCATTATCTGTAGCGTCTAAGCATAATCCGTAGCACAGTTAACAGTTGAGATAACTAAAATATATTTACTTCATTTTAGCTGGTGCAAAAAAAGTCTCCCACAAGATGCATCCCACTGAAACCGAAAGCGAGGATGATTTCTTCCCCATGTGCTACAGAGTTGTGTGAAATTCACACGTGGCTGAAAACGGAGTTGCTAAGGTACTTTAGACCATTATTAGTAAAACAGATTCAAAGTAATTGTGTGCTACTATGATGTTTCTGCACCATTATTATATTGGATTGTGTATGTTACTGAGCAAGCAATTAGATGGTGAATGCTGTTAGTAGTTTAGATTTAAGAATGTAATGACTGCATAATGTTTGTGTCTTCAATGCTATGCGCTGATCTTTGTAATGGTTAAGAATGTAATGGCTGCACAATGTAAATATGGATACATCATACTATCAGTATGTATTTTTCATCGAGTACCCAATCTGTTGGCATTATTGTCTGAGTAACTAATAGTAATCGACTATGTATGGGTGATGATGAATAAGCAGACAAGGAAATTATCTAAAATGCCTAATGAAGTAAGGGCAAACGCGAGCATGTCTGTCTCCCCAAATTATCCAAAAAGTCCATTGTTCTAATGCAACCTGCTATATAAATTGACTGGTAATCGATTCACTGCTACGTATTATGATTGATATGCTACGTATTATGATATCACTGTTACGTATTATGATTGGTATGCTACGTATTATGATATCACTGCTACGTATTATGATATCACTGCTACGTATTATGATTGATTGACCTGCTACGATGTATCTTTTTAGGTATGCAAATACTACGCATTATGATACGTATTTTATTGGAAGGTGATCGGATAACTGCTGTTGCATGGGCATCAAATTTTAGAAGGTGATTGTCACATACATCTTCAATTACATTAACACACACATTTTTCAACCCATTAAAGGTTTCTGTTCTTTTCTCTACTAGTAACTCATTGTCAATACATCACTTTATTTTCATATATTATTCTACCAGCTGAGGCTGATAGGAATCTAAAAATGCAATTGGTAGAGGCTGATTTCTTAAAATAATATGCATGTAAATTATGGACCTATGGGTGAGTTTGAGTTTGACAGATTCGCTGCTGGAACTGAGGTATGGCAAAGAAACAATAAGTAAACTGCAACAACATAGCTAATTTATCATTTAGGGCAGACTAGAAGCTCTTTTCTGAGCATCATGTTGTTTTTCTTACTTTTTTCGGGGACTTTGATGAGTCGTATTTATACGACTCGTCGAATCAACTAATCCCGTCTATTTCGATACTTTCTTGATGCGAACAGTTACTTTTCAGTGTTGTTTGCATCTCAGGTGTTTCGGAAGCTCTGGAAGGAAAATGCGCTCAAAGACGGCGTTTCGGTGCTAAAATCATCACATGGAGTTCATGGAGTCGAATCGAGAGCCAAAGTCAAGACTGACGAGGAAAAGAAGAAATGCATCGCAGACCAGATCGCGGACGCAGGCCATTTTATCGGTGGCTTCCGCGGATGGTAATCTCTTAATGATCCGCGGCTCTAATATCTTCAGCGTCCGCGGCTGACGTCAGCAAATCGAAATTGGAAATCTGGCCCAAAACGAAATTAGAAACCTTTTCTCATAAATTAGGTTTTCGACATCAGTATCGGCAGCCATTATTCCCAGACCGAAAATTTGCAGAGGAGAAGACGGCTCGAGAGGAGATCAAGTTTTCAACCGAAGAAGAGAATTTCTATTGCTTTCACTCAAAAATACTTTTGCTATTTTGTCATGACTATGAGTAGCTAATTTCGTTATTCGGTTTAGGGTTCAATATATTGTGACGAAGTTTTGAGATTCTTTGCTTAATGCTATTTTATGTTCCACTAGTTTTTGTGCTATTTATCTCGGTTTGAATTGCGAAGCTAAGTGGAGACTTGAAACGGTAAAACTTAGCCGAGCAGTTCAGCCCTTATTTTTGCTGCTTGTTTGATACTGAAACGTTAGGACAAGTAGTCGCACGTTAACCTGATATAACCTGAAACGGAGTATTAGGTTTGCTAAAACTAGAAGTCTATAACCTGGAACAGGGAGGATTGTGGTGTAAGTGCTTGAAACGGCCTTACCTTAGGTTATAACCTGAAACGGAGTAACCACACTTAGGAACACAAAATTAGATTATTAGAAGTCGGTGATAAACGAGTCACAATAGAAAACCCTAGACCGAATGCTTTCTCTGATTGAATTACTCTATCGTTTAATTTTCTCGTGCACTTTTCAACAATTGCTCACACCAAACCCCCAATTTTATTATTTACAGAACGACTTTACCAACACCAGCTCTCTAGGGTTCGACCCCGCTTGCCGCTTTACTAGCTAATAGCAGGAGACATAAATAATTAAGTTTGACGCGTCAAACGACGCGCGTCAAATTTTGGCGCCGTTGCCGGGGAATGGGCTGATCCGGCATCCATCCTGGTGGGGCTGGGACTGGCTGAGCTCCCGGCATTACGTGGTGCAGCACTCTATAAATGTTGAACGTAATGTCCAACTGGTCCTGTGGGAGCTGTGCTGGCTGGGGAGCGGGCTGTGGCTGAGGCTGCTCTTGAGTGCGGCGACGGCGAGGCTCGGACGGACCTGCCTCCTGTGCACGAGTGCGTCGCCTCTCAGCAGGTAACGGCTGACGATACTCAGCCACTGCATGGTATGTCCAAGCAAACTGATCCGGGACGGTGGGTCTCTTCTTGATCGCCTTCATGGCGGAGAAGGCCCTCATAGTCAGAAACTCTGCAGGAATGATCTGATGGTCCAAAGCAGGCTGCTCGTGCAGACGGCGCAGCAAATACGTGATCATCCCGCCACAAACGATCGGTCCTGAGGGTGAACGACCATCCCAGAAGAGGCATAGCAAATGGCAGAAGTTTATCCGCCTCCCCTGGTCCATAGCGCTGAGGCAGATCATGTCGGTGAAGGTGAGCTTGTCTATCCCATTCACCCTAGCAAAGACAGCATTCCCCAGCAGCTTCTGAATGTAGAACAGTACTGGGTCTCGTATGAAATTCACTTTCGTCTTGCTCGGAATGAATGTACCTGTATCTGGGATTCAGAGCCTTCCCCAGGCATGCATCAGCGCAACCTCGTCACGAACCCATTCTCCTCCTGCCTCCCATCCGAACACCTCTCTGATCTGTGGAGGAGTAGTGGTGTGCCACACTCCTCGATGTCTGTAAGCGATCCCCTCATGATCTTGCTGCCCGATGTAGCGAAAGGAGGCTAGGAACTCACAAGTATCTTCTACATCGGTCTCGCTGTGGAGGGTCAAAAGTCCTGGCCAACCACTGACTGTCAGCAACTCGCGGACTCGGTCCTCGAATCCGGTCATCCCAAGAAACTCGGCGTCCACAAATCTGCTCGCCGCATGATCGCGGGCCACGAACCCCGCGTATAACTCTTCGAATGTGGGTTCTCGGGGTGCCATGACACTGCAAACAAGAAACATGGACACAATTAGACCAGGATAGGAAATTAAACCAAAAGATTGGACCGGTCAACCTGGTCAACGCATGCCGCGGATCAAGCACACTTTAAGTGTGTCATCCGCGGCAACAAACTCTTCTTCACCCGCGGCGATAAAATTCAAAGGATCCGCGGCGATACTGCAAACCCAGTTCGAAAGCTGGATCGATTCCTTCGATTCAATCCTTCAATCCACGACGAAATCGGGCATGATACACACTTATAAACCTCCAAGGGAATGAAGATAATACAGTTCGAACACCAATTGAGAAAGAACAAGCAACTCCACTTGGATTGAAAACCCTAACTATCCAACGAGAATAAACCCCAAAAATACCTCAATTCCGCGCAGGTTTGGTGGTGAATCGGGCACAAACGAGGCTAGGTGAAACTCTGATGGCGGGGATTGTAGCTTGGTGACGGTGGCGAGCGGTTGCAAGAGGTGGCCGGTTGCAATGTGATGAGGAGTTGGGTTTGGAAGAGTGAAAGAGAGAAGAGTGGGAAATTGGGTATTAGGGTTTCGCGTCAAACTACACCGCGGACTGTGACCATTTTATCTCCGCGGTCAACCAATAATCTGTTCTTCATCCGCGGACTTTATGTTCAAATGATCCGCGATCCTTTCTGACAAAAACTGTTTTTCCGGTCAAAACTACTCCGCGGACGATGTGCATTTTATAGGCGCGGTCAATACTTAATCTCTTCATCGTCCGCGGTAGTAACGTCTTCGTAACCCGCGATCCCGTCTGAGGAAAACGCCTCTTCCTGCATAAAATAAAGTTTTTTTCCACAAGACAATGTGTAAACACGACGAAAGACTCAAATAAACAGAACGTGAAATAAAAAATGAAAGAAACTAAAATAAAACAAGAAAAACGTAAAAATTTGCCGGGCTGCCTCCCTGCGAGCGCCTTTGTTTTACGTCGTTGGCTCGACGTTACCTCTCTTATGGTTCAGTGGGAGGTTCGGCCAAGTCGAACTGCTGAGTGGGTAGTTCGGCATCGCCGTGATAGTGCTTCACCCGTTGTCCATTGACCTTAAACGGTCGCCATTCTTCGGGTTCTCCAGCTCAAGTGCTCCATGGTTAAAAACCTTCGTAATTATGTGGGGACCTGTCCATCTAGAACGCAATTTGCCAGGCATTAATCGTAAACGTGATGAAAATACTAGTACCTGCTGGCCGACCTCGAAACTGCGTCGTAGAATGAACTTGTCATGGTACAGCTTAGTCCGCGCCTTGTAGTCTGATTGGCTCTCGTAAGCCTCCAGGCGCAGCTCCTCAAGCTCACTGAGCTGTAATTTCCTGTCCAATCCTGCAGCCTTCAAGTACCTGTATGTCCTCAAGAACATTTTTATGCAGGAAACAAATGCAACTCAGAACAGGTCGCGGACCACGTATACATTATCCTCCGCGGATGGAGTTCAGTTTAAGTGTTGACCGCGGCGTTAAAATGAACGTGATCCGCGGTTGACCTTTGACCAGCGTTGACTGACTCGTTTGACCAGAATTTTCATCTTCACACGACGAAACGAGGGGAGTACCTGTTCACTTTAATATCTTCCTTTTCCATTTGTTGCATGCATAGCTGTGTCTTTGAATTTCAGTCGTGCCGTGAGGACACGTCAGTTCAAAAGTGTGGGGTGGGAAAGTCAGTCTGTTGTGTCAACACGTTTATTTTTTTTGCACCTGCATAGTGTCAGCACGTTTCCCTTCAAAAAAAATTTTGAAAATATGGAATTTCTCTCTATTTCTTGGATATGCAGTATTGAATTTTGGTGATGTGAAATAGATGAGCTGATTAGATGCGTTTCTCTCGTGAAATTTGAATTGTATGACTACATGTGAATTTAACCCAGTACGTGTCCTTCTGAGTTGAGATAAACAGGGATGTGGAGTTGATAGAAATGTCCTAGAGAGACTTGACGAAGCATTCAAAGGACCGAACTCGAGTTATATGGTTATGTGGATTTCGTGGAGGCTAGCACTTCGAGGCGACATGGTTACGAGTCTGCTCCGCCACTGCGGTACTTTTGCGGTTGGTCGGGACGGGAATACATCACACCGTCCAAACTCTAGTCCAAGTAGCCGGGAAAATAGTCAAGCGACCCTTGGCTTGACTCGCGTCAAAAGGACAATGATGAGTGAGAGCAAGTAGGTTCGAGCAATCACAATCCGCAACACAAGGAAACAAATTCGATCAATTGTGAAATCTTACACCGCAATAAAGTGAAGTGTCCCATTGATACATCAAACCGAGTCACTACAAGCTGTCCGAAAAGTACTCAAACACCTTGAAGCTCGAATCAATCACGTGCAAGAAGAAGCAATGAAGCGTAACCATATAGCTAGAATTCGGGACAGAGAGTGCAGATCATGGGTCTAAAGAGGACTATCTCCCACTCATCCGAATTGATTTGGATTTCAGCTCTCAGGTAACATGTATCAAGTAATTCCATGTTGAGCATGATGATTTTAGTAGCGATTGAGTTATGCATAGAAAAGCGAGTCTAGACTAGCAACTCATATTCATGTAGCATTATCTGGGACGTCGAAGAAATTGTGGTGTTGCATTTATTTTCCTTCTATGACTTAGTTCTTGTTCGGGACGAACAAGCTTAAGTGTGGGGTGGTTTGATGAGTCGTATTTATACGACTCGTCGAATCAACTAATCCCGTCTATTTCGATACTTTCTTGATGCGAACAGTTACTCTTCAGTGTTGTTTGCATCTCAGGTGTTTCGGAAGCTCTGGAAGGAAAATGCGCTCAAAGACGGCGTTTCGGTGCTAAAATCATCACATGGAGTTCATGGAGTCGAATCGAGAGCCAAAGTCAAGACTGACGAGGAAAAGAAGAAATGCATCGCAGACCAGATCGCGGACGCAGGCCATTTTATCGGTGGCTTCCGCGGATGGTAATCTCTTAATGATCCGCGGCTCTAATATCTTCAGCGTCCGCGGCTGACGTCAGCAAATCGAAATTGGAAATCTGGCCCAAAACGAAATTAGAAACCTTTTCTCATAAATTAGGTTTTCGACATCAGTATCGGCAGCCATTATTCCCAGACCGAAAATTTGCAGAGGAGAAGACGGCTCGAGAGGAGATCAAGTTTTCAACCGAAGAAGAGAATTTCTATTGCTTTCACTCAAAAATACTTTTGCTATTTTGTCATGACTATGAGTAGCTAATTTCATTATTCGGTTTAGGGTTCAATATATTGTGACGAAGTTTTGAGATTCTTTGCTTAATGCTATTTTATGTTCCACTAGTTTTTGTGCTATTTATCTCGGTTTGAATTGCGAAGCTAAGTGGAGACTTGAAACGGTAAAACTTAGCCGAGCAGTTCAGCCCTTATTTTTGCTGCTTGTTTGATACTGAAACGTTAGGACAAGTAGTCGCACGTTAACCTGATATAACCTGAAACGGAGTATTAGGTTTGCTAAAACTAGAAGTCTATAACCTGGAACAGGGAGGATTGTGGTGTAAGTGCTTGAAACGGCCTTACCTTAGGTTATAACCTGAAACGGAGTAACCACACTTAGGAACACAAAATTAGATTATTAGAAGTCGGTGATAAACGAGTCACAATAGAAAACCCTAGACCGAATGCTTTCTCTGATTGAATTACTCTATCGTTTAATTTTCTCGTGCACTTTTCAACAATTGCTCACACCAAACCCCCAATTTTATTGTTTACAGAACGACTTTACCAACACCAGCTCTCTAGGGTTCGACCCCGCTTGCCGCTTTACTAGCTAATAGCAGGAGACATAAATAATTAAGTTTGACGCGTCAAACGACGCGCGTCAGACTTCTATATATACTTGTTTTTCTTGGAAAAGGGACGCTTCATCACACTAAGGAGGAAGCTGCTGATGAGAATTGTGTTTGAGAACTGATTAACCTATACGTTTTTTAGGCAATCGCTAGGAAATTAGCTGAGCTCATTGACAAAGGAGTGACAACTGACAACCATCATTGGAGGAGGTGATTCAGTTGCTGCAGTTGAGAAAGTATGTCTAGCCGAGAAAGAATCCAGACCCATATTATGAGAAAGAATCCAGACCCATGGATCAAAGCACTGACTGATGTTATATACTACGTGTTTTGGCTAGTATATTATGTAATACGTATTTTGGCTAGTATGGCTACTTTGTACTGCAGATGTTATGTACAACGTATATTGGCTAGTATGTTGCTCAACATCTTTTAAAGTAATAATTAGATTCAGGGCAATGTATGTTGCTCATGTGTATTACACATGGTAATTATTAGTCGTAGTAGCATGATCATAATCTGTAGTATAACGATCATATTCCGTAGCAGTACGATCATAATCCGTAGTAGTACGATCATAATCCGTAGCAGCACGATCATAATCCGTAACAGCACGATCATAATCCGTATCAGCACGATCATAATCCGTATCAGCACGATCATAATCCGTAGCAGTACGATCATAATCCGTAGCATCACGATCATAATCCATATCAAATCGACTTTGAATTTCCGAAATCAGGTGATAAAAAAACATGAGAAGTTTGTTGATATGAATTATGAGTGTCAATCTACGAATTACAAAGTCAAATACTGCATGTTTGTTTTTTCATCTGCCCATGAGTTCACATCTCTGATAACTTACGCATTCTGAAACACCAAAATCAATGGCACAATATAAATACCAGAAATCCAATGCAATACAAGTGCAAAGTGGGTATATGATTCACAAATATAACATTATTGGCTTGCAAAGTGGGTATCTCATTTTCAGAATCTTTGATATGGGTAGTAGCATCCTCATTTTCAGAATCTCATTTTCAGGCACTATATCAGTAACGGAATGAGCTCTGAACCAGCAATTTTTGCCCTGTGCTTCTCACCCACAAACAAATTTCACAATGTATATAAACTCTGCTCCAGCACCTGCAAAGATATATAAAATAAACTTAAAAAAACTATCAAACTAAACAACAACAAGATGAGAAGCAGACTCCAACCATGCAAGAATTCAATCAATCATACATGATCAACAGAATCGGTGGAACTCGAACAACGCAACAAGCAAAGTCCTACTATACCTGACCAGAATTTTCAATGTAGTATGAAAAAGGAACATCAGTTTCGTCTTCGAGGCCAGACTTCTACAAATCCTCATCAAACCAGGGCATTGCGATTAAACAAAGCTCTTTCCAACACTGTCACTGATGTGGCTTCACCATCGCATTCTTAGCGTAATTCCTCAAACCTGCATTCTTTCTAACTTAATTCCAAACACACCACTTATTCCCTACTAAGACTGCCACAACTGGCACTTGTTGCTTTCTCGCCAATTCTTGCTCAATTTATTAAGCCACCAGCAAGTAACAAAACAAACACACAGCTACCAAACGTCAATTAAACAAAACAAAATAAGATCCAAATTTACTGAAAGTGACTTTTTCTGAATATCTCATCGTTTGTTCCTGACAAAGTAAAGCCAAAGGAGATTAGACAATAAGATTTAATTCAACACTAAGGAAATTATTGTTCATACCTGCTTTTCTTCTTTATGCATATGCTTGCAGATTGCAGTTTGAATAGTTCCAATCTGGAAAACTAGTTCTTGATATGGTTTGGTGATGGTGACATCTTGTTCAACTTCAACTAGTAAACTCAAATAGCTGAAAAGTGAGCTGAAAAGATCATCTATGCTCCTATGTTCAAGCGAATATGTACATGCCACATTCTTTACACGCCCATCAAGAGCTAGGAAAATGACAAGAGCTAGGAAAATGACCTGCCATAAAGTTTAGCATCCGTTAGTAGCGAAACAACATAACTGAAATTATTTGATGCACGGGCATTTTTTAAGTTAAAATGAATCCATTGAAGCCACGAACGCTACTCATATTTCCCTTCATAGCTAATGGTCCAGATATCGATTCAACAATACTTCTTGGCCACCACTGAACATTGGTAAATTGTTCTTCTGGACAAGAATGTCTTTGACCTTGTCATTGAATGATCGAAAGGCCAACCAACCTCTTAAGTCATGATCTAACTTCATTTAGAAATTATACTCAACTGCTCCTCCAAAAGCCCCAAAACTAAACACGTATGATCATTCAGAATATAACCGATTGATTTCATCATCAAGATCGCATTCCAATAGCACAAGCTTCATTGAAAATCTATCCTCAAAATAAGCTAAAAACCTATGAAATCAACTTCAAAGCTACATTATGAACTCAACTATCTCCAACCCCGATCAACAAACAATTCCACCAAACCTCCAAACTCAAACCAAAATCCAAAACACATCTCACATTCACAAAACCTCAAAACCACAAAACCCTACCTCATCCTCGGCGGCACAACACAATGATGCTGAAAAACCACTTTCAAGAACTCAAACCTCCTCAAAATAGCATTGACCGAGACCGACACATCACGCCCTCTTCCACCGCCTCCACTCTCCACCACCTCAACCGCTACTCACGAAACCAAACCTGCTCCGTCTGTAAACCCTAGATTTCTCACCACATCGCCTCCGCTGCTATAACTCCACTTATCGGATCTCCCTCATCAGCTTGCAACTGATGAATTCGACGGACGATTAGGTCGTCTTCGCAATTTCGGTTTGGGTTTCGCAATTAAACGGAATCTCAGTTTTTGAGATTTTTGTCGGACTAAATTACCCCTACAAACCGTGTATTAGGTTATTTTGATAAAAAATTTGTGTCTAATCGTGATCGTTAATTAAGCAAAATGAATGGACCAAATAAATTCTTATTTCTCACAAAAATAGCAACTTCTCACCCGATCTTTTTCCATATTCATATTCTAAATAATTTTATTTCAATCATTTTATTTATAGTTAATCATTTAAAGGGTTAAATGATTTAACTGTGTTAATTTTTACAAATGTTCTTATTACAATTTGACCCATCGGTACTTGATTTGAAAAAAAAATAAAGTTCAATACTTAATTTGAAATAGAGTGGTATTACAGGTCATGAATTTGTAGTTTTCCCAAAATCAAAATCACAGTTGGTTAGGTCAGCCTCCACTGTAATGGCAGAGTACAAATTAAACATGCCAGAAGTTGGGAGTTTTGTTGTTGTTGCTAAACCTTTATACAAATAGGCCTCCAAAAAATACTTGCATGGAAGGCGATCTGAGCACGACATGTCTGAAGAAACATGAGCCTTATTGTAAAACATGTTACTTGCAAAGATAGTTGAAATTCATGTCTGCTGAAAAAACCACACCAGTGTGTTAGCCAGAAATAAATTGCGGCCAAGAGCAAATTTTAAGTGAAGGAAACTTTCAGCCACCCGACTTCCAAGATGATTAAAGTCGACACAAAGATGTCCTTAGATAAATGGCTACCTTAGCTGTGACAATCTTTTGCGTTTGCGGATTCTTTTCACTGGAGCAGGACTCCTAGAATTATTTGCCAGAGCGGATGAAGGAATGCCCACTGAAGTTCTTCCTTTCTTGGAAGCCCATTTCACTGGCAAGTTGTTTACCATACTGCCAATATCATTTGCACTGTTCAGCTCAACAGGTGTCTGAATCTGATCAAGCATCTGATGGCTCCACGCAACTGCTTGATCTAAGGCAACTGAGTCTTCCATAGGCAGAAGGTATAAATTTGTTAAGATCTCTCTGAACGACTGAAATGACATTGAAGGCTGATAACCTTTCCGATTCTCACATATCATATTAACCTTAATCACATGCTTGCAAAAATTGCCATGCAAGGACCAATCACAATCACAAAAGGCAAATTCTGAACTAGGATTCCACACCGTCCGGTTGATACTGCTGTCCTTTTGGCTAATAACCTTTGCGAAAAGACACTGTTTGTCATCAAAGCTAACAGAGTCATCTGGAATTTGAAGGGCCCGGTGCCATGATGTGGATGCAATGTATTCCTCTTTAACATTTTGAAAAGAATCACTTTCATCTGCATAGCGATCAAGCCAATAGCTAGAGTGCAGTTCCGTTGTCAGCTTGTGCACTAACCAATCCACCCTTTGGAGTGCACCAAGATGAGAATCGTCATACAACTTCAGTTTCAGCTTCACATGATATGCTTCTATAGCACCAGATGCTTCCTGACTAGCAAGAGGCAAAGACTTCATTGATTCAAGCCACATCTCTGCGGGAAACAAAAATACGCATTAGACGATTAAGGCATCGCAAGTAGAACAAGATTATGCTTTTGGACAACCAGTCTTACCAATCTTTGGCACCCAAAAGGCCTTAAAATATTCCATAAATGCAGTTTGATCACTGAAGTCCTGGATGAACTCTTCCAAAACAGCTGAAAAGTCCACTCCACTCCAGATGCTGTACACGACCTCTCCCAAGCGTTTAAACACTTCTCGCTGAACCGTAATACTGCTACACTTTTTAACAGTATTTCTGAGCCATGATCTTCTGATGCGCCAGAGGGAGAAGAGGACAGGGCAACCAAATATATCCCTGAGGTAATCAAAAGTGTAGAATAAATGATGTGAGGCAAACAACCCATGAGATATCAAAATGCCTTAGAAACTCATCATACCTTAAAGGATCAATCTCTGCTGCAGCATCATCGACCAGAAAACCACTGGCCTTCCATCCTATGTCAATGGTACGAGCTCTTTCAACTAGAGCTTTCATCCACTTATATACATCTGCCTTCGTAGAGCTGCGAGTAATGATCCAAGCCACAGGGAGGGCATGCTTCCTTGAATCAAACACGAGCAGTGTGCACAAGGGGTACTGGTGACAAAGTAGATTATCATAAAATATAATAAAATATAGAGATTATAGGACAACAAATAAAAAAAATCATAAATGTAGATTACTTTAAGTCTCTTTATGCCAAACGTTGAATCCACTGCCATGAGATTGTGATGACCAAATCTAATCATTTGCTGTAATTGCCATTCTGTTTGGATACCCAAAATGAAAGCATCGGTCGCTGAGGATTCCTGATGGAAGAATACTGATTTTTTATTGCGTTCAACCCACATACGGATGCTCACCTGGTTATCTAGATCCAACTCATGGGTAGACCATTTGATGACCATCTCAAGTTTATAGACATACTGAGATGCAAGGCTACTGGCGTTTGAATTAGGACCACAATACCTTTGAATCCCCTCTATATGTTTCTCCAACACATATTCCCCTGGAATGCCCAGGTAGATCATTGACATTGTTTGTTGTTGAATATCATTACCAATATATGGAACTGTCTTGGCACCAGGGCCAATGGCATCTTTATCAAGGGGGCCGTGGCAGACATATCCACACTTGTTTACATGACGTCTTTCATTGTATATAAGGAGTGCAAGAGATGGATGAGCATACAGACGCTTTACTACGAAACGACATGTACAACCTCGCATAGACTGGGGCCTAGCAGCACGATTTCTGGTGTTCAGTCGATATCTTCTACTTGGTAGAATACCTCCACCATCTCCATAGTTTTCAGGGCCAAATGAGCACCAATACCTTCAAAGTTCAAACGGAGGAATGCTGTTAAAGCTAAGATTGAATAACCTGTATATTTTTTTGTAACAAAAACCAATGAATTTGATATACTCTACAGAACATTAAAAAAAGAAACACCCAGCTTTCAATTGCAGTTATACTCGCAGTTATCCAACATACTACATTAAAAGGGCCACAAAAACTATAAACAAAACTATTACGACTTTCCGAGAAATGGAGGCATTAGGGGGTTAGAAGAATGGGCGCAACAGAATCAACTAGCTTAGTTTCTTGGCAAGTGAAAGGTAAACTTAAAAAGAAATAAAATAAGTATAACATTCACCATTTCATCCTCACTCGACTAGAATCCTTTAATTGACTGTTCTTACAAAAAAGAAAGAGGGGAAACAGTCAGTATATAATAAGCGGGACTTACATTCTATATTCCAAATACTCATCAGGGTTGTACTCCTTCAAGCTGCCTCGTGAACGTTTTCGCCCCCTTTCAATGTGAAATATCGTGGGACACTCAACATTGGAGCTTTCTCCCATAATAAAGTCATCAACTCGTGAATAGGGTATGAGGGCTACCTCATCTTGGTGCTCTGAGGTTCCAAACTTGCTCCAAATTAAATCAGCCGATGAAAACTCTTCAATGGGAGGATTTTGTAAGGAAAGGCTAGCTACAGACTCAACAATATCCATCACAAGCACCTCCAGCCAACCTTAATAAAGTCTCTCACTGCACAGTCCGGCTTAAATACCCTCCTGCATACATCAAACATGAAAATAATCAATACTCAACGAAGACGAGATCTTTTTCATTCAAAAATTTCCCACAACACTTCACAACAATATTCAACAAAACGTATAGCACTATTTAAGCAAAATATTACCAATTAAAACACAGCAGAATTGAATAACCAACCCTCACACGAAATGTTCACTGAGAAGATACTTGAAGATGAGGACGGAAAAATCCCACTTCAAATTATCAGTCACTGAAACAAAATTAAGGACGAGACGACGGCGGAGGATCAGGCTAGGAACAAGGGACTAGTGCTGTCGACTTACCGTCAGATTTTGCGGTGTTTTAACTCTTAAAAGTCCGGAGTAGCCGTTGACGTGGGCAGCGAGGCTGCAGAAGATGGCGGAGGTTGGTGGGATTTTCCTTCTGAGAGCGGTACAGAAGTCGCTTGAGGATCTGCTGGACACTGCTGACTATTCGATTTTGCTTTTGCGGAAGGGTGATATCTCCAAATTGCCAATGTGAAAAAAAAAACCCTAGGTTTTGTTAATATGGTTTGAGAACCATTTTATGCTGAAGACAAATAATATTGAAGTGCTGAGTTTTGCAGCTGAAAGAAACTCTTCAGGCGAGGAATATGTGGCGGACGCTTAAAATACCTTGAGCGTCGCTTCGATGGCCAGTAATGATGGAGAGCTGAGGGTTTATGCTAAGGGTTTTAGGAAGAGAGACGCCCATTTGCTATTTGGCGATGAAGTCTGAGATTTATATTTCTAGGGTTAACTTAGAGATTATACATTGAATTTCCAGGGCCAATAAGAGTAAACCACCTGTTTGGTATTTTTTTTTTGACTGGGACCCCCTGTTTGCTTGGTTTAAGGAAAATAGAGGGGAAAGAAACTGATTTGGAATTTGGATGGAAAATGAAAGTAGTCTAGCCTCTATCAGTATTAGGGTCGATGTGGAACGGTTTGGTGCGGTTTAAGAGTAAATTTACAATCGCACTGAAAAATTAAAACCAAATATGTGGTGCATCACTTGGTGCGGTTTGGTTGAAAAACCAATTTCCAAAGTTGACAAAAAATTGAGGTTGCACAGTAGAGATTACATACTTCATTTTTTTATAAAGATAAATTGAAGTCAAAACTTGAAGAGATTGAAAGCTAGTTTGGAGTCAACACAATGATAAAACGGTCGGTTAACCAAACACACATTTGCGGTGCGGTACAAGCGGTTTTTAGATTCGAAACGGTTTTTGCCCACCCCTAATCTGTATGGTTACAAAGAAATTGATGGGAAAGAAAATCAAAGAGAAAATTCAGGATATTTCGTATGAATCGGTTTCGAGCAAGAGGACCTCTCGCGTCCGCGATGAACAGTTATGAAAGAGCATTAGTAAATATGAAACCAAAACTGAAAACACAGCAGTTTCATTTCAAATTCGACTTTTAATCTTGACCATTATTTCTGTAATCTACTGCTAAAATTAACAAATGATGTGTTGGATACACAGTACAGATATAACAGACAGATATCGATGAAGTTGCTAAATAAATAGATATGCAACGCTGCTATTCAAATAAATTCAACAGTGGTAGTACAGATTCAATTTACTGCATAACATAAAAATTATGAATTGAATTGTAACAATTGCAAACCGAATTAAGGATCGAGTCACGTTGGACGCTGTCCTTAAAGCAAGATTACCGCCCTACTGTGCTTTGGGTCTCTCTGGCAGTATGCTTTCCAGGATAAAATGATCCACGGCAACAGTCTTAGCACTAAGCTTTGTCGATCAAACCTTTCTGTATCTTTGGCTATCAACACCGACTGACTGACTACTACGAAAGAGGAGGAGAGCTGTTTGCGTTTTTCTCTGTGTTTCTAGGTGAAGCGCAGAACCTTATTACATAGTGGTCCAGAGACTTGCCCAGCAAGTTTACTTGCCTCGCAAGTTGATAATGATTCCATACCTCTTATTGCAAGGTATTTTAATCCGATTTTTATCAACTTATTTTGATGTGTTCTCCACACTCAAATTGGGTCTCAAATTGAGGCGCACCTCCTTTTTCTTCACACATTCTAAACACAATTTTTCCAACAATCCCCCATATGAAGAAAATCGAGTAATAAAATGATAAAACAAAAAAAATTGATAATTATGACTCGACTCTATGTGGTGATAGCTTCTACGATTGATACCTGCATAGGATAGGTAGGCAGCGCCCTTGAACCTTCCCTTGGGAAAACATGTTCTCTTTACTGACTTTTCAGTAGACGTGATTGTCCTTGAACTGTTCGTCTTGTAATGTAAACAAAAGCCATGTCTCCCACAGATATCTTCCTGACCATACTTGGTTCTTACTGGTGGGTCCATTTTGGCCATGACACCCCGTTCCTGATTCTGCAAGAGTTTCTAAAGAATTAAGCCCTTTGAATTCTCCTTTGAAGCGGCCCCACTTCTCTCTCACATAGGTGATTCTTTCTTAAGTAAACCCGCGTTACCCATTTGAATCTCACTATTCAAATTACTAGAATCATTAAAAGCTTCAAGCTTAGCCTCGTGCGGGAGTCACTGTTTGATCTAGGAATAGGACTGGGGTGTTACCCCCACAGTGACCTCATAGTCTTAGCAGTTAGGTGGTCCCTTTGAACCAAGTTCTTGGGATCTCCAGTCATCGTGGTAGGGTTTTCCGCTGCCTCGACTTTATTTCCAAAAGGGCTTAAGCCTATGTTTTGATATTAACAATCAAAAGGCTTCAGTCCCATTCCCTTTATCGTCTTCTCCACTTGGTCCCTGTTTAACCCTTTAGTTAACGGATCCTCTATGTTTTCTTTGGACCTCACGTAGTCAATGCTTATGACTCCGGATGAGAGAAGTTGTTGAATGGTATTGGGTCTACGACGTATGTGTCTAGACTTACCATTATACATGACATTCTGTGCCCTACCAATTGTTGATTGGTTATCACAATATAAACATATTGGAGGCACATGGTTTTTCCATTCAGGAATATCCTCTAATAAATTTCTTAACCACTCTGCTTCTTCGCCACATTTATCTAATGCCACGAACTCAGCTTCCATCGTGGAACGGGTTATCAATGTTTGTTTAGAGGATTTCCACGACACGACCGCACCTCCGAGAGTGAATACATATCCACTGGTGGCCTTTGAGTCTTGTATATTAGATATCCAGCTTGCGTCAGTGTATCCTTTAATAACTTCAGGATATCTGGTAAAGTGAAGACCATAATTGCGAGTAGCTCGTAAATACTTCAGTATTCTCATGATAGCATTCCAGTGTATCGTTCCTAGATTACTCGTATATCTGGCCAGTCTGCTCACGGTATAGGCAATAGCAGGTCTAGTACAATTCATTAAGTACATTAGACTGCCTATCACTTTTGAGTACTCTAATTGGGAGATGCTATCTCCTTTGTTTTTAGACAGGTGTTAAGTCATTTCTATAAGAGTCCAACATACTCCTTGACTCTCTTTTCCAAATTTGTCCAAAATTTTATCAACATAATGAGATTGGCTTAAAACAAATCCATCTGATGTTCTCGTAATTTTAATCCCTAAAATTACATCAGCTCGACCCATGTCTTTCATATCAAACTTAGAGTTTAATATGGCCTTAGTGGACTTCACCAATTTTTCATTGCTTCCTACAATGAGTATATCGTCGACATATAAACACAAAATCACATATCCGTGTTCAGTGTTTTTGATGTATATACATTTGTCACACTCGTTGATTTTGAATCCGTTTGACAACAATGCTTTGTCAAATTTCTCATGCCACTGTTTTGGCGCTTGTTTCAGACCATAGAGAGACTTGACAAGTTTACAAACTTTTCTCTCTTGTCCTGGCGCTCTACAACCCTCAGGTTATTCCATATATATTTCTTCCTCAAGGTCTCCATTTAAGAAAGCAGTCTTCACATCCATTTGATAAATTTCTATATTGCGCAATGCTGCAATGGCAATTATCATTCTAATGGATGTGATCCGCGTCACAGGGGAGAATGTATCAAAGTAGTCAAGACCCTCCTTCTGTCTATATCCTTTAATCACAAGTCTCGCCTTGTACTTTTCAATAGTACCGTCTACTTTCAGTTTCTTTGTAAAGATCCACTTAGAGTCAAGTGGTTTACATCCATGAGGAATATCAACTAGCTCCCATGTATGATTTTGCATAATGGAGTCTAGTTCACTTTTTATGGCTTCTTTCCATAAAGGACCTTCAACCGAGCGAATTGCTTCATCATATGTACGAGGTCCTGCCTCGACCATAAAGGTTATAAAATTAGGTCCAAAGGAGTTTTCAACCCTAGCTCTTTTGCTTCGTCTAGGTTCCTCTAAATTCGTATTCTCCTCGAATACTTCTTCTTCTTCTTGTTGAGACCTTTCGGTAAGTTCTTCGCCTATCTCTTCAGGTGAACTCGGTCTCAATTTCTCAGATTGATAAGGAAACACTTGTTCAAAGAACGAAGCAGTCTTAGACTCCATAATGGTGTCTTTGTGTATATCAGGATTTTTCGATTCATATACGAGAAATCTATACGCAGTACTGTTCAGTGCATATCCAATAAACACAGTCAATTGTCTTTGGTCCTATTTTTATTCTTTTAGGACCGGGAGCCATTACCTTGGCCAAACACCCCCACACTCGCAAGTGTGCGTAGGATGGCATTCCCCCTATAAATAATTCATAAGGAGATTTATCTTTCTTCTTACGGGGTATCCAATTTAATAGATAAATAGCTGACAAGACAGCCTCCCCCCACATTTCCTTAGGTAACCCTGAACTAAGCAACATCACATTCATCATTTCTTTGATAGTGCGACTCTTACGTTCAGCTATACCATTCGTCTGAGGCGAATAAGGTGGAGTTACTTCATGTACGATTCCAGTTTGTGCACAAAGTGTCCCAAACAGTTCTACATATTCACCACCACGATCACTCCGTAATCGTTTAATCTTTTTATTTAGTTGGTTTTCAACTTCCAACTTGTACATGACAAATTTCTGTATTGCTTCATCCTTGCTCTTTAGCAAGTATATTGAACAATATTTTGAACTATCATCTATGAAAGTTACAAAATATTTATTTCCACCTCTGGTTGGCATGAATTTCAAATCACATAGATCACTATGTATTAAGTCAAGGGGTTCAGTATCTCTTTCAACACTATGAAAGGATGTTTGTGTTAATTTTGCCTAAACGCAAATCTCACACTTATGTTCGGAATCAATTTGAAGTTTTGGTATACAATCCAATTTCATTAGATTCCTTATTGAGTCATAATTCACATGACCTAATCTACCATGCCATAAATTTGAAAATTCAAGCAAGTAAGCAGAAGAACTTTCTTTATTAATAGACTTGATGACAATTACATTGAGTTTCCACATGCCATCTTTTACATAACCACGTCCCACATACATTCCGTTCTTTGAAAGAACAACCTTTTGAGACTTAAATACTATCTTAAAACCATGCGCATCAAGCAAGGCTCCAGATACTAAGTTCTTCCTACTGTCAAGCACATACGAGACATTAGTCAGCTTCAGCTCCTTCCCTGAGGTAATCTTCAAAACCACGCTTCCTTTCCCCTTGACTTCTGAGGTGGCAGAGTTGCCCATGTATACCTTCTCTCCAGCATCAGTTAATTTCAACTCTGAGAAGGCATTCTTGTCGGAACAGATGTGGTGGGTTGCTCCAGTATCCAGCCACCACTCCTTGGGGTTGGAATCCACCAGGCTTAGCTGAGATATTACAGCCACTAAGAGATCTTCCTCTACCTCAACAACATTCGCCTTTTTCTTCTTTTTCTGCAGCTTCTTGCACTCAGCAGCTCTGTGACCCTCTTTGTCACAGTTGAAGCACTTGCCAGTGAACTTTGGCTACACCTCTTCTTGATAGCCCCACTCTTGGGTCCAAGTTTGCTGAAGGGCTTCTTCACTTTGGAACAGCCACCATGCTCCACCATGTTGGCTCTCTCAGATGGGAGATTAATCCTCTTATCAGAAAGTCGATTATCCTCTTCATTCTTGAGGCGAATCACCAGGTATTCCATAGACATTTCCTTTCGCTTGTGCTTAAGGTAATTCTTGAAGTCCTTCCACCCCGAAGGCAGCTTCTCAATGATTGCAGCAACCTGGAATGGTTCATTGACCTTCATTCCCTCATAGTTCATCTCATGCATGATCAGCTGCAGGTCTTGCACTTGACTGGTCACAGTCTTCGAATCCACCATCTGGAATTCGAGGAAGCGCCCCATAATGTACTTTTTGGAGCCAGCATTTTCGGTTCGGTACTTCCGATCGAGTGACTCCCAAAGTTCCTTAGCTGATGTCTTTGTGCAGTACACCTTGTACAACACATCATTCAGGCTGTTAAGCACATAATTTCGGCAAAGATATTCAGCATCTTTCTAGGCATTGTATGCCATGAGCACTTGATGATCATTCTCATTCTCAGCAACCATAGGAGTTTTCTCGGTCAGATACCGGGCAAACCCTAGTTGGGTCAGATTGAAGTGCATCTTTGGCTGCCACGTATTAAAGTTCTGTCCATTAAACTTTTCGGGCTTTTCAGCTGCCATCACCGCAGCAGGCACTTTTGCCAGTGCGTTATTTGGAACTAGACCCACAGGTCCATTATCGGCCGTAGCCATCACAACTGGGGTTGTCGCAGCCGACTCAGCAACATCATGAGGAGGAAACTTGACACCCTCCATGTTCACTGACTGATTGTTTTGTCTTTGTTCAGAATTCATTGTCTACACAGAGAGGTAGATCTGTTAGTAACTTCAAACGAATAAATCTTGCTTTAAGATTGTTGGACACACAGTACAGATATAACAGACAGATATTGATGAAGTTGCTAATAAATAGATATGCAACGCTGCTATTCAAATAAATTCAGCAGTGGTAGTACAGATTCAATTTAACTGCATAACATAAAAATTATGAATTGAATTGTAACAATTGCAAACCGAATGAAGGATCGAGTCACGTTGGACGCTGTCCTTAAAGCAAGATTGCCGCCCTACTGTGCTTTGGGTCTCTCTGGCAGTATGCTTCCCAGGATAAAATGATCCACGGCAATAGTCTTAGCACTAAGCTTTGCCGATCGAACCTTTCTGTATCTTTGGCTATCAACACCGACTGACTGACTACTACGAAAGAGGAGGACAGCTGTTTGCGTTTTCTCTGTGTTTCTAAGTGAAGCGCAGACTCTTATTATATAGTGGTCCAGAGACTTGCCCTGCAAGTTTACTTGCCCTGCAAGTTTACTTCCCCCCAAGTTTATACTGATTCCATACCTCTTATTGCAAGGTATTTTAATCCAATTTTTATCAACTTATTTTGATGTGTTCTCCACACTCAAATTGGGTCTCAAATTGAGGCGCACCTCCATTTCTTCACACATTCTAAATACTATTTTTCCAACATGATGGGAATGCCACTGTAGTTGTCCCTTTTGCATAAGGAAAGCACAACCTTATTTTTCTTTAAGAAAAAAAAAACATAAGCAACAACACACTACAGCCACAACTGATGCTTTAGACTCAAATGTTTGAGCCACCTCCTACAGCAATTATATTCTTTCTATTTGCAAGAGGTATAATCTAAGCAACCTATTCTAATCACTTGTTTGACTGAAAAGTGATGTTATAATTTGGGTACTCTACGAAATACAGAAAATTGTCAATTGATGTTAAGATGTACCGGACATTTTTGCACACCATTCTACTCTATAAATCGCTACTGATTTTTCTTTTTCTAATCTTATATGGGCCAACAATGACCATTTTGACACTTGATCGCCCGGTGTTTTGATACTGTTCACTTTCATTATCATGGACTAATTATTTTCTCAAGCAACGGTAAATGTAAATCTCTAGAGCTAGCCGACCTTGGTTGGAGGTTCATTGTAAATGGTCTCCCGAGTAGTATACATTTCCAATCAAACCTTTTCCAACCATTAAAGCTGGACATATGCGGCAGCAGATGTCACATAATTTGATCTTTCCAAGTATGTTTTAAAAGATGATGATATCATTCAGTGGTGGATCCAGAGCTTCGTCTTAGGGGGGTTCCAAAATTTTTTTCGAACAACAATGATATATAAGTCGGATCCGGCAAAAATAAAAGATTCGCTAATGATCCGGCGATTTTTTTTTCGAACAACAAGGTCCGCTAATGATCAACCAACCTTCTGAAGCTCATAAAGGTGTCATCCGATGTCCATTGAAGATGATCTACATATGGATCGAAAGCTAGTTGAATGTTCTATAATTTTCATGTTTAACTCAAGATGAAATTCGGAGGTTAAGCCGATAAAAATAGCGACGAAAGATAGATGATTAATTGAAATTTGCCGAAATTGAGGGGTCCGAGTCAGTGTTCTAAAGCTCATAGAGGCGTCATCCGGTATTCGTTGAAGATGATCCATATATGTATAGAAATCTTACTGAATGCTCTACAACTTTCATGTTTACTTAAAGATGAAATGTGACAGTTAAGCTGATAAAAATAGTAACCAAAGATGGATGATTGATCGAAATTAGCCAAAATTGAGGGGTCCGAGCCAACCTTCGAAAGCTCATAGAGGCGTCATCCGGTGTCCGTTTAAGATGTTCTTTATATGGATAGAAAGCGAATTGAATGTTCTATAACTTTTATGTTGACTCCAAGATAAAATGCGAAGGTTAAGCTCACAAAAATAGTGACCGAAGATACATGTTTGATCAAATTTTACAAAAGATATATATAATATTATATATATATAATTTTTGAGCCAAAATCGAGAGGGGTCCTGGGCCCCCCAGGCCCCCTAGAACCGCCTCTGATATCATTAATCAAAAGAATACGTACAACTGCATCCCAAAAACACAGCGCAAAAAGGATTCAGAGTTCAGACTCCTCAGGCCCACTCGAAAAACCTCCACAAACATGTTTTAAACATCCCAACCCAATAAACTCCACAAAATTTTATCCCGCAAACTAAAGTTTATCCTATCTAATCCAGCGAACTTCACCTTCAAGCCCCAAATAATACTACTAGAAATATTTTGTACAATAAAACTTTCCTGTTTGAAGATGACATTTTTCCTAATGTTAGATTACAAATTTAAATCTAATCTTAAACAAAACATCTAATACTGATAGGTGTTGAACTTTGTGTAAAAGGAGTGTGAAGAAAATGCTTTTGATCTTTGAACCAATAGCTTGTTGTTCCCCATGCGATTGGAAGCTGAACCATCAGCCGCATTTGGAAGCTCAAGACGGTTTTTGATCTCCCAAAGCCTTTGGTTAATGAACCATTAGCAGCCTTGGAGTTATGAGGGAGGGCAGACCTCTCCTATAAATATAGGCTTCTTCTTCACTTCAAAATATGACGAAAAACACAAATCAACACTCCTTCACTGGTTCTCTATTTTCATTCGTGGTGAGTGATAGCCTAAGGCCATCAGTGGTTCGATTAGCAACGCTTTGGTGTTCAAGTGGTTGTTAAGGATAGTTTCATCCTGGGAAGCTCATTGCCAATCAGTCCCAAGCACCGGTAGGGCGGCAATCCAGCTTTAAGGACAACGTCAAAAGTGGCTCTATCCACACTTGGTTTGCAATCATTTGTTTACTGTTTATTGTTCATATCATATCTACACTCAGTGCAAATTTACAACTATTTAGTAACTCCGCTAGTGTATTTTGGTGCAATACTTCCAACAATCTTAAAGCTGGATTCGTTATTGTTTGAAGTTATCGACAATCTGCTTATATGTAGAAATATGAATATGGAAAACAATCTGTCAATGTTTATAGACAGAAGTGCAGATGAATAACGATACTGAAATGATCTGATAGGAAGGGCTGAGAAGGTAAGATCAGACGGGTCTGAATTACCATTGTAAGGTTGTAATCTCCTTTGATCAGCACTTACAAGCACAAATCAATAGGATTAGAATAGACATCAAGCAAGCATGAAGAGAACAGTTGAATCCCTGGTGGAACAAAAAAGATCACGGCAGTGGTCACGGTGGTGACAGGCAGATCACGGGAGTCACGACAGGGCCATAAACCTTCTGAGGATAAAAGTGGCCGTGACTGCCGTATCGTTACAAATGGTCACGGGCTGGAGGAAAGGGTCACGGTACCTGAAGAAGACTACAGTTCTAATTGGAACGATAGCGTATTTGCGTGGTGCGTTTTTCAGTTGGAGTTCGTTACAATTGAAGCGACACCGTCCAGCTTGATGAGAAAGGGAAAACGCAGCGTTTTGTTCATCCTCTCCACTTCTGCATAAATGGAATCGAATTGGGGATTAGGGTTCCTAATCTAAAATTCGAATTCGAAGTGCGACAGAGCGATTCTCCAAGATTGCAAAGTGAGTTCGAGTGATAGAGATTCGATTTGTCAGTGGCTGCTGGTGGCTCACCGGTTGCTCAGGAATCGAAGGCAGTCTCAGACGAGCGTGGATAGAGGCGGAGCGACGTTGCTGCGGCGGTTTTCGACCAGGGGCTATCGGAGGGGGCTTGAAAACCCTCCAGTCCATCTCTTCTATGTTCTTTGATTGCTTGCTTTGGTGTTTGATTGTATAGACGATTTGGTTTTGTGCTTGATTGAACTTTGGAGAGTTACTCCAATGCTTGTGTATTATTTACATTCAATCAATAAAGATAACCATTCCCTTATACATTCCTATAACATTGTGGTATCAGAGCCCGTGATTCATCGATAATTATTGATTTTGGTGGACATATGTGTGATTCTTGGTCAAAAATAGAGTTTAGTGTCATTGTCGGCCCCGCCTATAGCAGTAGTGGCCTGGACTGGCACTGAACCTCATTTGTGTGTGATATCTTGCATGAACTGTGACCTTGAATTGTGTACTTGTGAACTGTGGTGTGGAGCCTGAAGTTTTGCTTCTGAATTTCTGTGTTTTGAGTGCTCAAATCCTGTTGTCTTTCCTCCTTTATAATGACTGACATTAGGCTTAAGCCCTTTGATGGGCAGATGGATTTTGCTATGTGGCTTATGAGAATGGAAGGTATTCTAGTTAAGGAAAAGTGTTGGAGGGCTGTTAGTGAGGAATGGGTGAGCCCAACCTCAGACCAAATAAAAAAGGACCTTAAGCAATTAGCCTTAGCTGAGATTATGATGAGACTCACCGATGATGTAGCTAGACCCCTGATGAAAATCAAAGATCCTAAGGTCTTATGGGATTCCCTAAAAACCACCTATCAAACTAAGTCTCTACCCAATAGGATATTCCTACTTAAGAAGCTCTTTACCTTTAAGATGGAATTGTCCCTTAGTATCCAAGAAAATCTAGATATTTTCCTTAGGATAAACCAAGACTTAGAGAGGTGTGAGGATGCTATTAAAGAAGAACACCAAGCTGTAATTCTCCTTAGCTCCCTGCCCCACCAGTTTGATGGCCTTATTGATGTAATTCAGTTTGGAAGAGAGGATTTAACACTAGCTAAAATCACTGGGTTCATCACTCAGAAAAATGAGTCCTTGAGAGTTTTTAAGCAGAAAAATGGTCTAAAACAGGAGGTTAAAAGTGAGGTAATGTTTGCCAAAATAAAGCCTAAGTTTAATCCCAAATCCAACAAATCCCATAAGTTTAAAGCCAATAGCAAAGAATCTGAGAAAAAGCTAGAGAATGTCAAGTGTTTTCACTATGGTGAGATGGGTCATTATATGAATGGTTGTCCTAAGAGAAATAAAAAGGACCATAAGAAGAAAGAACAAACTAAAACAGATTACACTAATGTGTGTGAAACTCAATATCAACCTGAAATTCTTGTTGTTGCAAACTCTGAAAGTATGAGTGCTTGGATTCTAGATTCTGGATGTACTATGCATGCTTCTCCTCTTAAATCCTTGTTTGATGATATTAAACTTTGTGATGGTGGTGAGGTTAAGTTAGGGGACACTACTACTCTAAAAATCATGGGTATTGGGACTGTTCCATTGAAAATGTTTGATGGTAAAATAAGAATTTTGCAGAATGTTGCTTGGGTGCCTAATCTAAGAAGAAATTTAATTTCTGAATCTGCATTAGAAGATAAAGGCTGTCAAATAATTTCTAAGAATGGAACTAGGGATGTCTTAAGAGATGACCATGTTGTTATTAGGAGCATGAGGCTAGGAGGCTTGTATCATGTCTCTTTGTCCCCTGAACTGAATGTTGTGCATGCTAGTGATAAGAATCTTGATGAAACTAAGTTATGGCATGCTAGGCTTGGACATATTGGTAATAAAGGCTTGTTTCACTTGTTTAAAAATGGATTAATCAAGAAAAAGCCTTGTGATATTGAATTCTGTGAAATCTGTATACTTGGGAAGAAAACTGCACATGCTTTTGGTAAATCAAAGATGACTGTCAATAAAAAGCTTGAATATGTGCATTGTGATTTATGGGGCCCTGCCCAAGTATGTTCTGCTGGTGGTAGGAGTTATTTTGTCTCATTTGTTGACCATTTCACTAGAAGAGTATGGATTTACTTAATGAAATCTAAAACAGAAGCACTTGATTGTTTTAAGGCCTGGAAATTATCTATTGAGAGTGAAACTGACTTGAAAATTAAATGCTTGAGAACTGATAATGGCTTAGAATTTTGCAATAAACTGTTTGATGATTTCTGTGTTACAAATGGTATCAAAAGACATTTAACTGTTCCATATACACCACAACTGAATGGAGTGGCAGAAAGAATGAATAGAACACTTTTAGAAAAGGCTAGATGCATGCTAATTAGCTCAGGCCTCAAGAGTTCTATGTGGGGTGAAGCTGTGACTTGTGCTGCTTATCTAATTAACATATCACCTTGTTCAGATATTGACTTCAATGTGCCCCTTGAAATGTGGTTAGAGAAGAAAATACACTTAGACCACTTAAGACCTTTTGGGTGTACTGCATATGCCAAAGTTCTGAAGGAAAATTAGAACCTATGGCCATAAAGACTGTCATGTTAGGCTATCCTAGTGGTTGTAAGGGATATAAGCTGCTTGTTATACAACCTGGTGTATATAAAGTTATTAGAGCCAGAACTGTTACCTTCAATGAGAAGGACTTTCATTTTAAAAATCTGATAACTAATGCTCCAACTGTTGTTTCAGGCACTTCCCAAGACACCACAGACTTCATCCAAGCTGGGTATTTCCTGGGAAATCAGGGAGGACCAAATGAACTAGTAGGATCACAAGGATCAGGACGGCATTTGGACCTGCACACCCCTCCTCAGGTAAGCTTGGGAAACCAAGAGGAAGGAGGGAGTGATCAAGATGAGGACCATGGGAGTAACTTACCCCATCAAACAGATGGGGACCAGCTAAGTCCTCCCAGTTCTAGCACTAATAGGAACTTACCTGTTAGTTATAATGATATTGATGTGCAAGGTGCCTCCCAAAGCAACAGTGGTGGAGGCACAAATGCTGCTTGCACTGATCTGATTGTGCATAATTCTGCTATTTCTGCTGCCATGACTGATGACACTGCTAGTACTCATGCTGATAATGATTTATCTAATTATGTGCTAGCTAGAGATAGGGCCCCTAGGATCAGATTTCAAAACAAGAGATATGCTAATGTTGCTGAATTTGCTAACATTGCTGAATATGCTGTAAATGTTGCTGAAAAGGAGAAGTTTGTTGTGCCTGAAACTTATGATGAAGCTATGAAAAGTAAGGATAGTGATAAATGGAAACTTGCAATGAGTGAAGAAATTGAGTCTATGTTTAATAATGGGACTTGGGAACTTGTTCCTAGGCCTTCAGGAGCTAAAATCATTGGTAGTAAATGGGTGTTTAGGATTAAAGAACCTAATTCCCCAACTGAACCCCCTAGATTTAAGGCTAGGCTTTGTGCAAAGGGATTTTCACAAAGGGAGGGCATTGACTATAATGAGATTTTTGCACCTGTTGTAAAATATAAAACATTGAGACTTCTTCTTGCTATGACAACTGTTTATGATTGGCATTTACAACAAATGGATGTTAAAACTGCATTTTTACATGGTAACCTTAATGAAACAATTTATATGTCTCAAGCTATAGGTTATGTAGATCACAAACTGCCAGATCATGTTTGTTTGTTAAGAAAATCCATTTATGGCTTGAAACAATCACCTAGAAAGTGGAACATTAAATTTAATGAATGCACGATGTCTCTTGGATTTGCTAGAAGCAAATATGATACTTGTTTGTACTTAAAAAGACCCAAGTCTGGTCTGATTCTTTATTTGCTGCTGTATGTTGATGATATACTGATAATGAGCAATTCTGAATCTGAAATAGCTAAGATTAAAAAGCAACTGAGTTCAAATTTTGACATGAAGGATTTAGGCATTGCTACAAGAATTTTGGGCATTAACATTGTTAGGGACATACCTAAAAGAAAGATGTATTTGTCTCAAGCTGAATATATTGATAAAGTCCTTAAAAAGTTCAATATGGATGATAGCAAACCTGCCATGATACCCTTAGGAGGGCACTTAGTTCTAATTAAAGAAGATTGTCCTAAAGATGAAACTGCTAGGAAGAAAATGAGTTTAATTCCTTATGAGGTTGCAGTTGGCAGTGTGATGTATTGCATGCTTTGTACTCGGCCAGATCTTGCTTATGGAATAAGTGTCTTGAGTAGATTTATGTCTAATCCAGGGGAGAGTCATTGGAATGCTATGAAATTTCTGCTGAAATATTTGAATCATACTAAGAACCTTGGACTTGTTTTTGCTACTTTTGGGAACAAATCTGATCTAATAGGATATGTTGACTCAGACTATGCTAGCAATAGGGATACTAGAAAGTCTACAACTGGACTGTTTTTTACTTGGCATGGTAATTGTGTGTCATGGAAATCCCAGCTGCAATCAGTGGTAGCCTTGTCTTCCACTGAAGCAGAATATATTGCAGCCACTGAAGCAGCTAAGGAAGCTGTGTGGCTGAAAGGCTTGTCGTCTGAAATTGAACAATGTTCTTATGTGCCTTTGATCTATTCTGATAGCATGAGTGCCTTGCATCTTTGTAGAGATCCTGTTTATCATGAAAGAAGTAAACATATTGATGTTAAACTTCATTTTATTAGGGATATCATTGACAAAGGTGTTATTAGAATTGATAAAATTCTTGGGGATGAAAATCCTGCTAATTTTGGAACAAAGGTTGTGCCTTATGTCAAATTTGAGCTTTGCAAGAAAGCCCTTAATGTGGGCAGAGTCACCTGAACTGTTGCTAAAAAACTGGGAATGGAACAATGGATGATGGAATGCAGCTGTTGGAGAGCAAAGGATGGTTGAATGAAGATGCTCAAGATCAAGCAGACTAGGAGGACAATTGTAAGGTTGTAACACTACTACAGAACAGACCTTATGCAACGGTTCTGAGGACCATTATGCAACGGTTCCTCATCCGTTGCATAAGCTACCGTTGCATAATGTCATACTTTATGCAACGGTTCAATAAAAACCGTTGCATAAAGTATGACATTATGCAACGGTTTGTTGCTAGAACCGTTGCATAATGTCATACTTTATGCAACGGTTTGTTATTAGAACCGTTGCATAAAGTATGACATTATGCAACGGTTTTCCTTAAAACCGTGGCATAAAATGTGGAAAATTTTTGATATATTTTGGTTGTTTTATAGCTCAAATTCACATTAAAAATTAAACACAAAATGCAAACAAATGTAATTCCCTATTACTCATTTTCCAAACATCAAATACTTTCATTTCACTCAAAATACGACCAATCATTACATCATTCATACAACTTCACAAAACAATCAAATGTGAACACTACAATAATTTATCTTGCCAAAATTAGATCATGTTCAAACAAATAGTCGTGCAATTAGCCGACGAAGTCATTTCGCACGTCTTGTATCTTTCTTCTTGAATCTGTTAGACGCATGAGCATTCGATTTCAAGGAGTGAGCTGGAAAACAACGCAGGAGATGAAGTGTGCACAGTTTGGACTTATAGAAGCCAATCAGCTGAAAAGTATGAAGTTAAAAGAAAATATTAGCTTGAAAGAAAAACATCTGGAACAGGAAATAAACATAAATGGAACAGATCTTTACGCAGTGGATATGGAAGATTTTACCGAAATTTGTAGCCCAAGCAGCAGTAGCAATATATAGACAAGAGAGCAATATATGCCGTTTCCCGTTAAACAGACTTGTTTTGAAATATTTGGAAAAGGACAGGTCTGATTAATTAACAATTATTAACATTATTGTATGAAGGTAGGAAACACTATGCACTAACAGGCAATATCATGTTCTTTACCAATTATAAAGTACTGTGTAGCATTGCAATATAACTACAAAAGATATGAATTCAATGATTGGAGTGTATAGAGTTGAGGAAAGATGTGAAAAAACACACCTTTTTTACATAGAAGCAAGGCATGAGCTGCCTCAACACAGCCAAATGCTCATTCATCTGCTTCCTTCTGTTCCTTTCCACAGCAATATGAGAAACCACCTTGCCATTGTTGTTGTTACTGACACAAATAAACAACCAGACATATTGGAAAAAGGCAGAATGGTTTTATAAGAAATCAGAAATCAGAAATAAACAACCACATCATTTCTTCAGTTCAAAAAAAAAATCCTAACAAACAACTTTCATAAAAATCACCAAAAATAGCCACAAACTGCAGCTATTGAAGCTTAAAATAAGTCACCAATGGACGTACCAATGAGCTAGAAAATTCACCTATGCGGAGTAGTAAAGGCAGCACAAACTCAAACAGAAAGTTCCTCATATAGCTGATTCCATTCTCCTGCAAACTATGCAATTCCTAAACTGTTTAATCAATCATAAAAGTTAGGTCAAAATCACCCCCAAAATCGAACAACTGAATTCACCAAAATGCAAACTCACCCCTGGCAGATTCATCTTCGTTCCAGAAACCGCAATCTGCATCAAATACCGACACGTGAAACACCATCAGATCTTCAGTCTCGCAGCTCAACTCCACCTCGACTCCGATTTCCGGCACCATCAAAGAGCTCGCCTCCGTGATCTCCAACTTCATTTTCACTCCATTCCGCGGCGCCCTCGCTCTCCTAGTCACCTTCTAGTGCCAATCCGAACCGATAATCGCAATCGGCGACGGAGGAGGCGGAGGAGATCCGCATCCGCTCGTGACTTCTGGCCAACTGGTTCACGGAGTGGAACGCGTAGTCGGTGATGGAGATTCGGCCAGGGAAGATCGATGACAGAAGCGATTGATGAAGAGATTCACCAAGAGAAGCATCTGGTGTTAAGGACTCCAACAGTTGAGCGAATGACTGAACGAATCCAACCCGATGAGAGGGGATGAGAGCGAACGGCTGGCGAAGAAACAGTGTTTTAATTTTAGGGTTTAGTATATGCAACGCTTAACACAAAACCGTTGCTTAATGGTTATAGTTTATGCAACGGTTTGTGTAAAAAACCGTTGCATAAAGTATACATTATGCAACGGTTCATAAAAACCGTTGCATAAAGTATACCTTATGCAACGGTTTTGATGAACCGTTGCATAATGTATACTTTATGCAATGGTTCTTAAAAACCGTTGCATAAAGTCTACCTTATGCAACGGTTTTTTACACAAACCGTTGCATAAACTATAACCGTTGCGTAATGATAAATTTGAACCGTTGCATAAAGTCCCGTCTGTAGTAGTGTAATCTCCTTTGATCAGCACTTACAAGCACAAATCAATAGGATTAGAATAGACATTAAGCAAGCATGAAGAGAACAGTTGAATCCCTTGTGGAACAAAGAAGATCACGGCAGTGGTCACGGTGGTGACAGGCAGATCACGGGAGTCACGACAGCGCCATATACCTTCTGAGGATAAAAGTGGCCGTGACTGCCGTATCGTTACAAATGGTCACGGGCTGGAGGAAAGGGTCACGGTACCTGAAGAAGATTGCAGTTCTAATTGGAATGACAGCGTATTTGTGTGGCGCGTTTTTCAGTTGGAGTTCGTTACAATTGAAGTGACGCCGTCCAGCTTGATGAGAAAGGGAAAACGCAGCGTTTTGTTCTTCCTCTCCGCTTCTGCATATATGGAATCGAATTGGGGATTAGGGTTCCTAATCTAAAATTCAAATTCGAAGTGCGACAGAGCGATTCTTCAAGATTGCAAAGTGAGTTCGAGTGATAGAGATTCGATTCGAGTGATCAGTAGACGAGTGCGAACGTCAGTGGCTGCTGGTGGCTCGCCGGTTGCTCAGGAATCGAAGGCAGTCTCAGACGAGCGTGGATAGAGGCGGAGCGACATTGCTGCGGCGGTTTCCGATCCGGGGCTATCAGAGGGGGCTTGAAAACCCTCCAGTCCATCTCTTCTATGTTCTTTGATTGCTTGCTTTGGTGTTTGATTGTATAGACGATTTGGTTTTGTGCTTGATTGAACTTTGGAGAGTTACTCCAATGCTTGTGTATTATTTACATTCAATCAATAAAGATAACCATTCCCTTAGACATTCCTATAACAACCATGCCACAGGCCGGAAAGTCGACAAGCATGAATAAGCTTGCTAGCCACGCTTTTGCTTGGGTGAATTCTGAGTTTGTTCAACAAACAACTTTACCCATTCTCCATAAATTTGATTTCAGAACTGAAACTTGAAGTCACCAATTTGAGATTCTGAGTAAACCCGTCTCCTGACTCTTTGGGTTTTCTTTAGTGATGAAAATTGCAGGAAAATGGAAATCGTGAGATGGGGATGTCTGCCGTGCCATCGAGCGGAGAGGACAAGGATGACTCCCTCTGAGGTGGCATTGATGTGATAAGAGAAGCAATCAGGTTGTTTGAATTCATGATAAGTAGAGGCGAGGCTGCTGGTTTTCTTGGTGTTGAAAGAAAATCCTAATGCTTTGGGTTTATGAATTGTGCAGCCCATTATGAATTCTGTTAGCCCATGTATTTGATCTTTAAATTACTAACCCATTGACTGTGTACCAATGTGGTGTAGAAAATCACAGAGCAAAAATGTAAAGCTTCGGAAACCAAAACTCAGGTGGTAGCTGACGGTGATGTCGAGCTCTTTGCTGGAAAAGGGGGGGCTGCGATGAAGCCATTTTTTGGCGTCGAAATCTAATTGACTGCTTCGGAAACTATGAAAGAGCTGGCGGCTCAGTTTTCAAGATCAAATTCCTAAATTGGGTTTTAGTTTAATGAGATGAATTCAGTTGATTTATTCTAATTGGTTCAGCCAGGTTGGATTTTAACTAATTCAGATGCATCCGGTGCTAATTGGGTAGATTTAAGATGAACCAACTATTTATTTCACTTTGGTGATTCGATCAGGTACAATCTTATTAATATAAAATTAATCATAATTACTTCATTGGATTATGGTTAATAGAGATAAGCTGGGAGCTTGAATAGCGGAATTGGCTTGGATTATGGATTGTGTACTATTGTACACAAACCATATTATGAGGAGATAAAGAAGAAGGCAAACCTATTAAGTTAGTTTGATCAGGTTCGAGTATTTCGTTCAAATTAATTTATCTCATATGGTCTGATTAGAATCGTTGTATCCAAATTCCAATTTGGTTTTACGGTTTATTCCGATTTCATGAACCGATCATTTTTGAAAGCTGAACCAATGTGGTTAAATTAAATTGGTTATACTCAACTTGCATGTTTTATTGGTTCAATGGAAATACATGAGTTCATTTGTTGAATGGATGCATTTCGCTTTCGGTTCAATCAGACACGGAGAATCTAGACGTTGAATCTGACGTGAGATTATGATAGCTTCTCAATATGGGGCAGCACCTGCTGTAATAAGGTGTTGTACCACCTTGATACTGACTACGGCCAGGAACAGACTTGCAAGTCTGGTTCCAGGGATAGACTTGCGAGTCTAGTTCCGGAAATATACCTGAGGGTATAGTTCCAACTATTTGAGTGGCACGAGTGCCCATCATATTGCTTGATGAGATGAGTTCGTCCTCACAACTAACCAAGGTGATGTAGATCACTGGAAAATGTTGGATGGTGTAGTCTGATGCCTTGGAGTAGGATTAGTTGGAATTGTCAATTTCATTGAGGGTTACGGCCAAGAATAGACTTGTAGGTCTAGTAGTAGGAATATACATACGGGTATAGTTCCACACGGTTGAGTGACATGATTGTCTGTCGTAGTGCTTGACGAAGTTGGATTATGTTAATTCAAAAGCTCAAATGTAAATCTGCATTGAAGCAAATATAACAGTAACTCCTTTCATAGTGTTGAAAGTGTGAAATCCCTCGAGTCAATCCATAGTGAGCTATGTGATTTTAGATATAGGGTGATAACAAGTAATTTGTGACTTTCATTGGTTATAGTACAAATTATTGTTATAAATATTTGCTTAGATAGCAAAGCTGTGACAATTGAGGATAAATATGTCATGGGAAGTTGAATATCAACTTCATAGATTGAGTAGCAACTTGATGAGTAAGAGAAAAGTGATAGTGGAAGTGAGCATGATCACTTCATCACATTCTCTCAAGTCAGACAGTGTTTCGAAGAGAAAAAGTTGTACTCTAAAAGAGATAATGAATCTAATGATGGTAAGCTCCGTGTTATCCCAAAGAATGTGGGGGAGACCATCTTATCAGCAGAGTATCTTTTGAGTGAGATACCTCGCAAGGAACATAAGTATCTTTATAAGCGATTCAATGGAACGATGTCTTATTAAAAATACTTGTAAGTGTGGTTGCCTAGAATGGCGTCGCTGAACGTAAGAATTGCACTATCAAGGAAATGATGAATGCGATGTTGCTTAGTTCTTGATTACCTCAGGGAATGTGGGGGAAGGCCCTTCTGTTGGCTAATTATATCAGGAATAGGATACCCCGTAAGAAGAAGGAAAAATCTCCTTATGAATTATTCAAAGAAAACCTTCTTACACACACTTGCGAGTGTGGGGGTTCTTTAGCTAAAGTGGTGGCTCCCATTCTCAAGAAGTTTCGGGCAAAATAGGGGTTTCAGAGCAAAATAGGGTAGATTGACCTTTTCGGCTTATTTTGCATACCCAGGTCGCATACGGTGTCTGAATTGGTTGATCTATAGCTTGTTAGAAAGCTACTTCAAAGGGCTACAACTGTCTAGTTTATGCCCAGACCAAATTTGCACGTTAATACCACGAAAAAGCCCTGGGAATTGTTAGCTGGCTGACTGAAATCATCCAGCCGATCGACTGGAATAAAACTTCAGAAGCTGTCTGGATTTTACACAACCAGCCGACCGGCTAGGATTCAACTTAGAACCAGCCGACCTGCTGGATTGCTACAGTGACGGATTTTCTCAGTTGGGTCTATTTTTAGAAAGTGACTGTTTTGACCTAAAGGTGGAGGTTTTAGAGAGACATTGTGTGAGAAGAAGGCGAAGGAAGGACAACCATCATCAAAGGTTTGCTTGGGGAGAATGGAGAAGACCAAGGAAGGATCCTAGAGCTTGCATCTTGGGGGAAAATTTCCAAAAAAAGAGGGTGAATCAAGGTCATCAACAAGGATTCAACAAAAGAGAAGTGAAAATCAAAGGGAGACGTTAGGATTAACCATCCTACTTCTATCCATTTTCTATTCTCTTTTGTTGTTGCTATAAACCCTACTCACACCATGTTGTCTTACATGATGTGTGAGTAGTTCCCTTGTGTTTTGAGGGTGTTATAACCCTCCTTGGTACTCTTGATCATGTTCACACACATTGAATATTCATTCTATGGTGTTAATTTCATTTTCACTAAGTGCTCTATTTATGACATGTTGTCAAGTGTTTGATAAAATGTCTAAGTGACATGTTAGTCTTAAAACTTGATCTAAGTATTGAAAAATCTTAGTGATAGTTGGGATGTGGTGAAAATGATCATATCTAGTGTTTATGAGAGTAAATGCATGGATGTGAGGTTAACTAGAGCTTAAAGCCTATATCATTTATTACTTTGGGAGATGTTTCAAGGATAATAGTGCTATAGAGTGAATCAATATCTTGATAAAGTGAGGTTCTAATTAAGATGGCTTGACTAGGATATGATTCACATGAGAATTGGTCTATCTTAGTCTAAGTTAGGTTCTAAACCATTTGACACCTTAAAAGGACTTAACTATTGTGTACGTGATCATGAGAAATGCCAAGGAGGGGAATAACCCCTCGAAACTGATATTTGAATTGATATTAAACCCCTTGAAACCATTTCATTGTTAGTGATTGACTTGAAAACCATCTCATAATTGATTTGTAGGAATAGCTAAGTTGAAAAATTGATATCTCCTAGCGTATAATCCAATTCCTCCATTGGGTTCGACACCGGTCTTACCGGTTAATCTATAAATTTTTTTGACTAGAAAAAGTTGCAAAACTATAATTGTCAAAATGGCGTCGTTGCCGGGGAGCAACTAGTAAGCACATACCTAAATTAGATTGTGTGGAAGTTCCAATTATTCTTGTAAATATTTTTCTTTTTCTTATACTTGTATATTCTTTTCACTCTCATATCCCTTGCTAACTTTTGATTATCTTGTTTTGCAAGGATGGATCACTACAACCAACAAATCATGCACAATGCAGATTATGATGATGATGAGGAGCAACTAAATTCTTATTATCAAGAACATGGCTATCCGACAAGTTATTACACTCCGAATTGGAATTATAGTCAATGCTTTAAAGTTGAAGATTCCTACCCTCTATACCCTCAACCTCCTCAACACTCAAGTGAGCCCTCCAATGCGGACCATATGATGGTCATGCTCCTTGAGATGAGACAAGAATTGATGGATCTCATGGAAACCAATCGAAATATGCATGCTCAATGTGATAGATTGGAGGCTCAAAACCAAATGTTAGAAACAAATTGGTGCAACAAGCAATGAAAAATGAAAACTTGGAAGATGAAGATGAGGTTTCCGAAGAAGAAGAAATCCTTGAATCTATTGCCTCAAGGCAAGAATGGGATCAAGAAACGGAGGATGAGTTTTCGAGAGCTTTCTACAAGACATGTGATGGAGAATCTTGTAATGAGGAAGAGATATAATGTGACAGTGAAGCATCATTCAACACTAGCACATCTCAAGATCATTCGGATGAGAACACGCAAGTTTTCTATCCTTTTTGGGTGCTAGACACTGCGGTCAAAATGGTGGGGATCTTCAAAACCTTTTGGTTGCGCTACATAGGCTTCTTCACTCAGCAAACCATTTAGAAAGGAATGTTAGACATCCATCTAGAACAGCTTAAATTGGCAACTAGAATATTTTAAATATTTACCAGACGAGACTAAATTATTAATTTTTAACATATTAAGAGAATTACCGGTAGATGTACACCTACCTATTCTGACAATACTCGACTTATATGAAGAGCTAAGAATAATAGAATACGAATTAGCTGAACTTAACAACGAAACATATTCAACTGAGTTCTCAGACCCAGAAGAAGAATATGAGAGAAGAAAAGCTAAGGAAATTGGCAGTAGTAGCAATTGGTGGGAAGAGAATTCTGGAAATGAAACAGATTGATAATCTATCTTAATTACCATCATGGAACAAGGATCAAGCAGTAATGTATTATTAAATAATTGGAACATGAATGTTGGAGACATGTTTAGAACACAATTAAATGAAGAAAGAAAACTAGTAATTCTCCATGCACTTAAAGACTTACCAATCGAAATAAAAACACTAATCATTCAAGAAGTAGATATCTATTTAGATAACGAGCTAAATGATCTTGAAGATTATGAAGAAGAATATTGGTATAGAGATGGAGATCTATATTTCAATGACTTCGAGGAATATTTCGATCATCTAAAACTTAGAAATTATTTAGATACATACCCAGATTATGACTCATATCCAGATACGGATTGATGGACTTTGAGCAACAAATTAACGAGCTAAATGAAGAAATTAATAGAATACAAAGAGTTAGAAATGAAATAAAAAGAATGTTACAAAAAATAAGAATGATAATATATATCAAAAAACAAAAATACTTAAGATGGATATAAAAGAAGAAAAAGAAAATTCAGAAATTTATACGACAGAGTCAAATAACGGCTTTACAGCAGAATTAGTCTTACATAACGAAAAACTTAAACAAATCCAAAAAATGAAAGGAACCTTGAAAAAGGAAGAAATATTCAAAATACCCAGAACCTTAGTAGGATTCCTTAAGCGAAAAAATGAAATTATCTATTGCGTAACAACTAAAGAATTACCCATAGATATGAAAGACACAAGAGGAAATGTATACATACCCCTCATAACAAAACAAGAAATAAATAAAAAGTTAAATAGCTTAACAGATGAAGTTAGAAGAAAAATGACCACGGTACACTTAGGCGCAGTTAAAATAATACTTACAGCACACTTCCAGAATGGGATAGACACACCTATTAAAATGGCATTAATTGATAATAGAATTAACAACAGAAAGCTCTGCGTTATTGGCGCAGCCAAAGGAAATCTAGCATATGGCAAATTTATGTTTTCAGTTTACCCAAAATTTAGGATTAATTTAAATACGCTAAACTTAGACAAGACACTTAGTTTTATACATGAATTTGAAAACAAAGATTTAATGAACAAAGGAGATAAGGCATTTTCAGTCACCTACATGGTTGCATATGCAATAAGTAATTCCGTACATAGTATAGAATATGCTAAACAAGAATACATTGAATTAGATGAAGTATTCACAGATATTGGAAATATTGAGAAAAATGAATTCTGTGAATTATTTCCAGATGAAGAAAATTGGACTATTGATTTAACAAGAGATAAAAGATATTATAATCAACCTAGATCAAAATACGAACCAGAATTAATGAGACAATTATCATATAAAATGGATAAAATAGGAAAAGCAATCGGATTCATGGAATGACAGAAGAATTAATAGAATATCCTAAAATAAGTAACAAAAATAAAATAGATTATGACTTACAGAATACAACAGGATATAAAAAGTATTGGACAAGTAAACAAACTGAATGTAATTGGACAAGTAATTGCTTACATTGGCATCATTGTGATAAAGAAACAATGGAAAATATGAATAGCGGACTCCCACATATACAAAAAGTATTGATAAGTATTGGAAATACATTAACAGACTCAATTATACATAATGATAATGAGTTTCAAAAACTTAATACAATACTTAGTCAACAAAATTATGGGGAGGACAGAGAAAAAACTTCAGAAAATAGAGAACTTGTTGATAGAGAAACTTCACTTAAAGAACAAATAATAGATCTTCAAAACGATTTGAATAGTTTAAAAACACATGAACTCAGTAAATTAAAGAAACTTACAGAACAAAATCAACACATAATCAATATTATAAAACCAATTGATATTAAGAAATTAGAAAAAACAGTTCATGAACTAAACGAGAAGATACCAGATATAGAACCACTTTAAAAAGAATTTACAAAAATGTTCAAAACTCTAGATAATATAAGTAAAGCCATCGGAAACGAAGAATAATGGGAACTTCGAATGAATCTGTATTATATGACATAAAAGAAGAATTACAAAAAATTAAAGCATTCATTATTACAGAGGAAAAGCTAATAAGAATTCTCAAAGAAGAATTAAGCACACATGAAAATATATTTAGAAACGGACTTGACAAAATACAAAGACAAATTTTAAAAATGAAAATAAATAACATTCCAATAAAAAGCTCAGGACTAGATTTTACAGACTTTCAACCATCACCTAGTTTACCATGGGGAAAACCGTTTGAAGATAGTAATGAAAAAGATAAAACAAAACAAATTACAAACAATGAAAATTAAGAGCATTATTAAAAGAATTTTTTGTTTCTCACCCAAAATAGTTAGGTCAACAGTTAGTACGCAAGCCGTCATAGAATCGGAACTGCTACAAAATCAAGTTATGACCATTGAAACGAGAGAAACATCAGTTAATAAAGATAAATTAACCATAAGAACTGAATTAGAAAAGGAATTCGACGCGGGAATTAATATGGATAAATGCATCAAATTGTTAAGTTTAACAGATAATGAATTAAGTCAAGAAACACTATTAAAAAATGAAACGGAAGAAAATAAAATACACGAATATTCTTCAACTGAAGAAGAACCTGAATCACCTAAATTCAGAATTAATTATAAAGAACCTCAAATGCCAAATAAAGAAATATATATGGATCAAGGAGGACCAAGTGATTGGCAAGTAGTGCCTCAGCAAGGTGATGCAGAAATGTATGATGCATATAATACGACACATGAAGAAAGAAGATATAGGTACGACAATAGAGAAAGAAATTATAATTACAGAAAACAACCCTATAAAGGTTATAAAAATACTAGGATACCTTCAACAAGAACTATACCAGACGAATATCAACCAAGAGAAGTTACAAAAGTTAGGTATGACGTCCTAAACTCAGATTGCTGTAAAGATAGTACCAGGGTTTTGGACGATTGGGGAAACGCAATTGACGTAATTATACAAAGTAATAATGGACTTAAAGATAATATAGGAGCAGCAAAATCATTTATTTTACATAAGATATCCGGAAATGTAAAAGGATGGTATCAAGGACTTACAGAAGACAATAAAAAGGTACTAGAAATAGGGGCTACAACAGGAAGTATTTTACTAAAACATTTCATAAGAGTAATTTACGCACAATTTATTGGAAGAGAAGAGATAAATCATCAAGAAGAAGTAAGAAAAGCAGAAGAAAATGAGGCTAAATGGCATTTAGATAACATGATCATATGTGACATGTGTTATTTTAGCACTTTTGCATGTGAATATGAAAGGTACTACTATAAATTAAATGAAACAAATATGCCCACTTATAAAGAAATGTTTCTAAATAAATTACCTAAACCATCAGGAGATAAAATAAAAGAATTATGGAAATCAAAACCAGTTGATATACCTGATACTCTAGGAGGAATTATTAGAATTATAGAAATATTCTTAAGAGATATATGTACACAAAGACAAATGTACAAACAAAAGTATTATATAGGAAATAATAGGATCTGTTGTGATAAATCTCAATTAAACATACCAGGAAAATACGGATGTCAAGTCAACAGAACTCACTATAAGAAACCTAGATATAAAAGATACAGGAAGAAGTATAAGTTTAAACCTGTCCCTTATAAGACAAAATATACAAAACCTAAATACAGGAAGAGATATTTCAAAAAATATAATAAGAAGAGAACTTACAAGAAAGAAAAATATTGCCCAACAGGAAAAACGCAGTGTACATGTTGGTTATGCGAAGAAGAAGGACACTATGCAAATAAATGTCCAAACAAGGATAAAATAAATAAACAACGAAAAGAAAAAGTGAAACTACTTGAATATATTTATTCTCAAGAACTTACCCCTATAGAAGATAATGAATTAAGTGAAATAGAACAACTATTTTATCTAGAAACAGACACAGAAATGGAAACAGATACAGAATATGAAACATCAGATTCTGAGTAATATTACAAATCCAAATAGTAGTTATGTTAAAATAGAAATCAAATTACCCAATTATCATAAATATCACCTATTTGCCTACATAGACACGGGAGCAAGTATTCGTGTTGCAAGCAAATATATATTTCCACCAGAATTATGGATAGAAACAGACCAGCAATTTACAGTATTAGTTGCAAACAAAGCAATGGTTACAATAAATAAAGTAATTAGAAATATAAACATAAAGTTATGTGGAGAAAATTTTATGTTTCCAGCAATTTATCAACAAGAAACTGGAACAGGCCTTATTATAGGAAATAATTTCTTAAAATTAAATCATCCATTTATTTAGGACTTAGAATGGATAAGTATCACACACCATATAACTAAACAAAGGATATTTTGTCCTTTGGCCCGGTCAGTTATCAAAATTGCAAAACCGGACTTTTTAGATCAATTTAAAAAGACCAATCAACAAAAACGTGGTGAGGTATTGGAAGAAAAATTAGCAATAATAGAAAGAAATATTGAAGAAGAAGAATACTTACAATCAATAGAACAACTTGAAGAGCTAAAAAACTTATTAAGAGAAACTTCAAGTGAAAATCCTTTAGATTTAAAGATAAATAACTCAAAAGAATTAGCCGTTATAAAATTAAGAGACGAAACGAAAGTAATTAGAGTAAGACCAATGATCTATACTCCAAGAGATAGACATGAATTCTCTATACAAATAAAAGAACTTATTGATATGAATTTAATTAAACCAAGTAAATCGCCACACAGTTCACCTGCATTTATGGTTGAAAACGAAGCAGAAAAGAAAAGAGGAAAGAAGAGAATGGTTATAAACTATAAAGCACTTAACAAAGAAACAATTGATGACGGATAATTTTTACCTAATAAAGAAACATTACTGGCTCAGATAAGAGGAAAGAAATATTACACAGGACTTGATTGTAAATCAGGATTCTGGCAAATACGATTAAGTAAAGAGTCAAAACCACTTACAGCATTTAGCTGTCCACAAGGACATTACGAATGGCATGTTGTCCCATTTGGACTTAAACAAGCCCCAGGTATCTTCCAAAGATATATGGATAAAATACTTGAAAAATACAAAGACTTTTGTCTAATATATGTAGATGATATACTTATATTTTCAAATACAGAACAAGAACATTACGAACATGTTAAGACTATTCTTAAAAGATGCAAAGAAAAAGGCATTGTTCTTTCAGAAAGAAAAGCTAAATTATTCCAACAAGAAATTTCATTCCTTGGACTAGAAATTAAACAAGGACAAATTAAACTTCAAAAGCACATTATGGAACACATAGGACGATTTCCAAATAAGATAGAAGATAAGAAAATGTTACAAAGATTTCTAGGATGTTTAACATATGCAGAAGCTTATATTTACAAACTTGCAGAATTAAGAAAACCCTTACAAGCTAAGCTAAACGAAAATATCAGATGGTCTTGGACAGACGCTGATACAAATTATATCGCAAAATGTAAAAAGAAATGCACAAACTTACCTACATTATATCACCCACTAAAAGAGGACTATATGATAATTGAAACAGACGCTAGCAATTTATATTGGGGAGGAATCCACAAAGCTAGAAATAAAAGTGGAACAGAAAAATTATGTAGATATACATCAGGAACATTTAACGGACCAGAAACTAGGTATCATTCGAATGAAAAAGAATACCTTGCAATTAAAAAGACAATTAAGAAATTTAAAGCCTATATAATTGACAAAGAATTTTTAGTAAGAACTGATAGCAAGAACTTTTCTCATTTCAGAAAAGTAAATATCGCTGAAGATTACAAACAAGGAAGATTACTAAAATGGCAACAATGGTTTAACTATTATCAGTTTCAAGTAGAACATATTCCAGGAACCAAAAATTGTTTAGCAGACAGCTTAACAAGAGAATTAAATAACGCAGGAGAATTATTTGAATTAAATCATGAAATCAGCTTTTCTATACAGGTAGCACAGCAGAAAACATGGACGCATCACAGATTGCAATTCTAGAAAAAGAGTTAGAACTTGAGAAACTTCAAGCAAGCATCCTACAGAAGGAACTTATTCTACTAAAAGCAAAAGGAAATTCTTACGAAGCAGGTACTACTTCTACAGTTAAAATTGAGAAACCTATTGTCCCAGAACAACCTAAACCGTTCTCTCAGTTATTGGCTCCTCAAGTACCAAGAAAAACTTATGTGATATTTAGTGGACCAAGAAAGGGAATATACCCTAGTTATCCACAAGACATTTCTGAAAGGGATATAGTTAAAGAATTCGCTTCAGACTTTGAAGCTCGATATTTATTCAACCAGCAGCTTAACAATTACAAGGAAGCACTTATGACGGTCGCACCTACGACAAACTTGCAAGTTATTGGTTCAGTACCACAGTTAAGGTCTCCAATTATTCGAAAAGATATGAATGAATTCAATGAAGACTTATGGCTGGAAAACTACAATGCCTTACTCCTAGGAAAAACAAGAAGAAATATCTACCCTGTTTACAGATCAGGAATAATTAAGGTAAAGGTATATCCAGGCGCTAGCCCAGCAGATACGTATGAATTATTCTGCCAAGGTTTGGTCGATACCATCTACCTAAGCGAAGCATACACTGAATTAGATCATTTCAACTCTACCTACAAGAATGTTGTGACAAGCTTTGTTCGCAAGACAAAGACTCCTAAGGAAATCTATTTAAAAATAGAGTCCAGCGTCCCGGACTTCACTGAAAAAGAGACTTATGATCCGTATCATCTAATAAGAATTGGCCCGGTTGGAACTCATCCGGCACTTACTGAATTAAAACCTAGTCCACCTATTTCTAAAGCTCAAATTATGCAATTAAGACTGTTAGCCCTTGATAACATTGCCGCCGAGATATTCAGGATGAAGCCTGATTTAGATATAAAGGTAAATTTATCCAGCAAGAAGGTTCTTATTCACAGCCATTTCAACAAAAAACTACATGAAGAAGACTGGAAAACAATCAAGCAATGGCAAGATATTTTCCTAAATGGAAAAATAGATGTCTCTAAAGCAACCCAAGATGCATACACGAAGCCTATGGAAGAAGAAGAAAAGCCCAACTCTCATGAAGGCCCATCAACTTCGTCGGCAGCCAAAGACAAAGAAAATGCAACCTGAAGACAACTATCAAGACATGTAGGACCAATCAATTATCAACTCAAAGACTTAAGGACGAAGGAATCAGAAGAACTTGACAAAATTCACTTAGTGCGTTCTTCTTTATGTCATATTTTTATCTTTAGCTTTTGCTTTTCTTAGTGGCGAATATTATGAGGACGATGGGGCCCAATGCGCACCCGCTCATAACTTAGCTTCTAAGCAAGCTCTGCCTATATAAGAGGCAGTAAGATGTTTAGCAATGTATTCGAACTCTCCGCCCTCTCTCTTGTTCAATAAAATCTTCAAGCTTTCAACTCTTTCCAGTTATCGTTTATTAAGTTATCAATTATCTGTTCAAGGATTGATCCTGGACTACTCAAGGCTTCACAGTGGAACGCCAGGCAAGGCAAGTACAGCCAAAGCAGTTGTAGACCATCCATCCAAAAGAACGAAACTATCAACTACAAACGCAGGTATGAAGAAATTTTCTATCTTTTACTCTAATTAGGCCAAATGATGGCACCAGTTATAGAATCTGTTGAATCATTTGCTCAACGAATTAATAAATTAACCAAAATACAACTACAAGAATTATGCGAAGCAACTGACCATAATATAAAACACTATGACACACTCATACGAAGGCAATTAGATTTAACTAATAAAAACTATGAATTAATTGAAGAATTAATTTTAGATCTATTAACTATTTACGAGAAAATAAGAAATGACAGAACCAGGTTTTAGCTACTCTTTCTTCTGAAAAGAAAGATCTCTCGACGACAAAAAAGCACCGAGAATAAGTAGATATAGGTACGACAATAGAGAAAGAAATTATAATTAAAGAAAACAACCCTATAAAGGTTATAAAAATACTAGGATACCTTCAACAAGAACTATACCAGACGAATATCAACCAAGAGAAGTTACAAAAGTTAGGTATGACGTCCTAAACTTAGATTGCTGTAAAGATAGAACCAGGGTTTTGGACGATTGGGGAAACGCAATTGACGTAATTATACAAAGTAATAATGGACTTAAAGATGATATAGGAGCAGCAAAATCATTTATTTTACATAAGATATCCGGAAATGTAAAAGGATGGTATCAAGGACTTACAGAAGACAATAAAAAGGTACTCAAAATAGGGGCTACAACAGGAAGTATTTTACTAAAACATTTCATAAGAGTAATTTACGCACAATTTATTGGAAGAGAAGAGATAAATCATCAAGAAGAAGTAAGAAAAGCAGAAGAAAATGAGGCTAAATGGCATTTAGATAACATGATCATATGTGACATGTGTTATTTTAGCACTTTTGCATGTGAATATGAAAGGTACTACTATAAATTAAATGAAACAAATATGCCCACTTATAAAGAAATGTTTCTAAATAAATTACCTAAACCATCAGGAGATAAAATAAAAGAATTATGGAAATCAAAACCAGTTGATATACCTGATACTCTAGGAGGAATTATTAGAATTATAGAAATATTCTTAAGAGATATATGTACACAAAGACAAATGTACAAACAAAAGTATTATATAGGAAATAATAGGATCTGTTGTGATAAATCTCAATTAAACATACCAGGAAAATACGGATGTCAAGTCAACAGAACTCACTATAAGAAACCTAGATATAAAAGATACAGGAAGAAGTATAAGTTTAAACATGTCCCTTATAAGACAAAATATACAAAACCTAAATACAGGAAGAGATATTTCAAAAAATATAATAAGAAGAGAACTTACAAGAAAGAAAAATATTGCCCAACAGGAAAAACGCAGTGTACATGTTGGTTATGCGAAGAAGAAGGACACTATGCAAATAAATGTCCAAACAAGGATAAAATAAATAAACAACGAAAAGAAAAAGTGAAACTACTTGAATATATTTATTCTCAAGAACTTACCCCTATAGAAGATAATGAATTAAGTGAAACAGAACAACTATTTTATCTAGAAACAGACACAGAAATGGAAACAGATACAGAATATGAAACATCAGATTCTGAGTAATATCACAAATCCAAATAGTAGTTATGTTAAAATAGAAATCAAATTACCCAATTATCATAAATATCACCTATTTGCCTACATAGACACGGGAGCAAGTATTCGTGTTGCAAGCAAATATATATTTCCACCAGAATTATGGATAGAAACAGACCAGCAATTTACAGTATTAGTTGCAAACAAAGCAATGGTTACAATAAATAAAGTAATTAGAAATATAAACATAAAGTTATGTGGAGAAAATTTTATGTTTCCAGCAATTTATCAACAAGAAACTGGAACAGACCTTATTATAGGAAATAATTTCTTAAAATTAAATCATCCATTTATTCAGGACTTAGAATGGATAAGTATCACACACCATATAACTAAACAAAGGATATTTTGTCCTTTGGCCCGGTCAGTTATCAAAATTGCAAAACCGGACTTTTTAGATCAATTTAAAAAGACCAATCAACAAAAACTTGGTGAGGTATTGGAAGCAAAATTAGCAATAATAGAAAGAAATATTGAAGAAGAAGAATACTTACAATCAATAGAACAACTTGAAGAGCTAAAAAACTTATTAAGAGAAACTTCAAGTGAAAATCCTTTAGATTTAAAGATAAATAACTCAAAAGAATTAGCCGTTATAAAATTAAGAGACGAAACGAAAGTAATTAGAGTAAGACCAATGATCTATACTCCAAGAGATAGACATGAATTCTCTATACAAATAAAAGAACTTATTGATATGAATTTAATTAAACCAAGTAAATCGCCACACAGTTCACCTGCATTAATGGTTGAAAACGAAGCAGAAAAGAAAAGAGGAAAGAAGAGAATGGTTATAAACTATAAAGCACTTAACAAAGAAACAATTGATGACGGATAATTTTTACCTAATAAAGAAACATTACTGGCTCAGATAAGAGGAAAGAAATATTACACAGGACTTGATTGTAAATCAGGATTCTGGCAAATACGATTAAGTAAAGAGTCAAAACCACTTACAACATTTAGCTGTCCACAAGGACATTACGAATGGCATGTTGTCCCATTTGGACTTAAACAAGCCCCAGGTATCTTCCAAAGATATATGGATAAAATACTTGAAAAATACAAAGACTTTTGTCTAATATATGTAGATGATATACTTATATTTTCAAATACAGAACAAGAACATTACGAACATGTTAAGACTATTCTTAAAAGATGCAAAGAAAAAGGCATTGTTCTTTCAGAAAGAAAAGCTAAATTATTCCAACAAGAAATTTCATTCCTTGGACTAGAAATTAAACAAGGACAAATTAAACTTCAAAAGCACATTATGGAACACATAGGACGATTTCCAAATAAGATAGAAGATAAGAAAATGTTACAAAGATTTCTAGGATGTTTAACATATGCAGAAGCTTATATTTACAAACTTGCAGAATTAAGAAAACCCTTACAAGCTAAGCTAAACGAAAATATCAGATGGTCTTGGACAGACGCTGATACAAATTATATCGCAAAATGTAAAAAGAAATGCACAAACTTACCTACATTATATCACCCACTAAAAGAGGACTATATGATAATTGAAACAGACGCTAGCAATTTATATTGGGGAGGAATCCTCAAAGCTAGAAATAAAAGTGGAACAGAAAAATTATGTAGATATACATCAGGAACATTTAACGGACCAGAAACTAGGTATCATTCGAATGAAAAAGAATACCTTGCAATTAAAAAGACAATTAAGAAATTTAAAGCCTATATAATTGACAAAGAATTTTTAGTAAGAACTGATAGCAAGAACTTTTCTCATTTCAGAAAAGTAAATATCGCTGAAGATTACAAACAAGGAAGATTACTAAAATGGCAACAATGGTTTAACTATTATCAGTTTCAAGTAGAACATATTCCAGGAACCAAAAATTGTTTAGCAGACAGCTTAACAAGAGAATTAAATAACGCAGGAGAATTATTTGAATTAAATCATGAAATCAGCTTTTCTATACAGGTAGCACAGCAGAAAACATGGACGCATCACAGATTGCAATTCTAGAAAAAGAGTTAGAACTTGAGAAACTTCAAGCAAGCATCCTACAGAAGGAACTTATTCTACTAAAAGCAAAAGGAAATGCTTACGAAGCAGGTACTACTTCTACAGTTAAAATTGAGAAACCTATTGTCCCAGAACAGCCTAAACCGTTCTCTCAGTTATTGGCTCCTCAAGTACCAAGAAAAACTTATGTGATATTTAGTGGACCAAGAAAGGGAATATACCCTAGTTATCCACAAGACATTTCTGAAAGGGATATAGTTAAAGAATTCGCTTCAGACTTTGAAGCTCGATATTTATTCAACCAGCAGCTTAACAATTACAAGGAAGCAGTTATGACGGTCGCACCTACGACAAACTTGCAAGTTATTGGTTCAGTACCACAGTTAAGGTCTCCAATTATTCGAAAAGATATCAATGAATTCAATGAAGACTTATGGCTGGAAAACTACAACGCCTTACTCCTAGGAAAAACAAGAAGAAATATCTACCCTGTTTACAGATCAGGAATAATTAAGGTAAAAGTATATCCAGGCGCTAGCCCAGTAGATACGTATGAATTATTCTGCCAAGGTTTGGTCGATACCATCTACCTAAGCGAAGCATACACTTAATTAGATCATTTCAACTCTGCCTACAAGAATGTTGTGACAAGCTTTGTTCGCAAGACAAAGACTCCTAAGCAAATCTATTTAAAAATACAGTCCAGCGTCCCGGACTTCACTGAAAAAGAGACTTATGATCCGTATCATCTAATAAGAATTGGCCCGGTTGGAACTCATCCGGCACTTACTGAATTAAAACCTAGTCCACCTATTTCTAAAGCTCAAATTATGCAATTAAGACTGTTATCCCTTGATAACATTGCCGCCGAGATATTCAGGATGAAGCCTGATTTAGATATAAAGGTAAATTTATCCAGCAAGAAGGTTCTTATTCACAGCCATTTCAACAAAAAACTACATGAAGAAGACTGGAAAACAATCAAGCAATGGCAAGATATTTTCCTAAATGGAAAAATAGATGTCTCTAAAGCAACCCAAGATGCATACACGAAGCCTATGGAAGAAGAAGAAAAGCCCAACTCTCATGAAGGCCCATCAACTTCGTCGGCAGCCAAAGACAAAGAAAATGCAACCTGAAGACAACTATCAAGACATGTAGGACCAATCAATTATCAACTCAAAGACTTAAGGACGAAGGAATCAGAAGAACTTGACAAAATTCACTTAGTGCGTTCTTCTTTATGTCATATTTTTATCTTTAGCTTTTGCTTTTCTTAGTGGCGAATATTATGAGGACGATGGGGCCCAATGCGCACCCGCTCATAACTTAGCTTCTAAGCAAGCTCTGCCTATATAAGAGGCAGTAAGATGTTTAGCAATGTATTCGAACTCTCCGCCCTCTCTCTTGTTCAATAAAATCTTCAAGCTTTCAACTCTTTCCAGTTATCGTTTATTAAGTTATCAATTATCTGTTCAAGGATTGATCCTGGACTACTCAAGGCTTCACAGTGGAACGCCGGGCAAGGCAAGTGCAGCCGAAGCAGTTGTAGACCATCCATCCAAAAGAACGAAACTATCAACTACAAACGCATGTATGAAGAAATTTTCTATCTTTTACTCTAATTAGGCCAAATGATGGCACCAGTTATAGAATCTGTTGAATCATTTGCTCAACGAATTAATAAATTAACCAAAATACAACTACAAGAATTATGCGAAGCAACTGACCAGAATATAAAACACTATGACACACTCATACGAAGGCAATTAGATTTAACTAATAAAAACTGTGAATTAATTGAAGAATTAATTTTAGATCTATTAACTATTTACGAGAAAATAAGAAATGACAGAACCAGGTTTTAGCTACTCTTTCTTCCGAAAAGAAAGATCTCTCGACGACAAAAAAGCACCGAGAATAAGTAGATATAGGTACGACAATAGAGAAAGAAATTATAATTACAGAAAACAACCCTATAAAGGTTATAAAAATACTAGGATACCTTCAACAAGAACTATACCAGACGAATATCAACCAAGAGAAGTTACAAAAGTTAGGTATGACGTCCTAAACTTAGATTGCTGTAAAGATAGAACCAGGGTTTTGGACGACTGGGGAAACGCAATTGACGTAATTATACAAAGTAATAATGGACTTAAAGATGATATTGGAGCAGCAAATCATTTATTTTACATAAGATATCCGGAAATGTAAAAGGATGGTATCAAGGACTTACAGATGACAATAAAAAGGTACTAGAAATAGGGGCTACAACAGGAAATATTTTACTAAAACATTTCATAAGAGTAATTTACGCACAATTTATTGGAAGAGAAGAGATAAATCATCAAGAAGAAGTAAGAAAAGCAGAAGAAAATGAGGCTAAATGGCATTTAGATAACATGATCATATGTGACATGTGTTATTTTAGCACTTTTGCATGTGAATATGAAAGGTACTACTATAAATTAAATGAAACAAATATGCCCACTTATAAAGAAATGTTTCTAAATAAATTACCTAAACCATCAGGAGATAAAATAAAAGAATTATGGAAATCAAAACCAGTTGATATACCTGATACTCTAGGAGGAATTATTAGAATTATAGAAATATTCTTAAGAGATATATGTACACAAAGACAAATGTACAAACAAAAGTATTATATAGGAAATAATAGGATCTGTTGTGATAAATCTCAATTAAACATACCAGGAAAATACGGATGTCAAGTCAACAGAACTCACTATAAGAAACCTAGATATAAAAGATACAGGAAGAAGTATAAGTTTAAACCTGTCCCTTATAAGACAAAATATACAAAACCTAAATACAGGAAGAGATATTTCAAAAAATATAATAAGAAGAGAACTTACAAGAAAGAAAAATATTGCCCAACAGGAAAAACGCAGTGTACATGTTGGTTATGCGAAGAAGAAGGACACTATGCAAATAAATGTCCAAACAAGGATAAAATAAATAAACAACGAAAAGAAAAAGTGAAACTACTTGAATATATTTATTCTCAAGAACTTACCCCTATAGAAGATAATGAATTAAGTGAAACAGAACAACTATTTTATCTAGAAACAGACACAGAAATGGAAACAGATACAGAATATGAAACATCAGATTCTGAGTAATATCACAAATCCAAATAGTAGGTATGTTTAAATAGAAATCAAATTACCCAATTATCATAAATATCACCTATTTGCCTACATAGACACGGGAGCAAGTATTTGTGTTGCAAGCAAATATATATTTCCACCAGAATTATGGATAGAAACAGACCAGCAATTTACAGTATTAGTTGCAAACAAAGCAATGGTTACAATAAATAAAGTAATTAGAAATATAAACATAAAGTTATGTGGAGAAAATTTTATGTTTCCAGCAATTTATCAACAAGAAACTGGAACAGACCTTATTATAGGAAATAATTTCTTAAAATTAAATCATCCATTTATTCAGGACTTAGAATGGATAAGTATCACACACCATATAACTAAACAAAGGATATTTTGTCCTTTGGCCCGGTCAGTTATCAAAATTGCAAAACTGGACTTTTTAGATCAATTTAAAAAGACCAATCAACAAAAACGTGGTGAGGTATTGGAAGCAAAATTAGCAATAATAGAAAGAAATATTGAAGAAGAAGAATACTTACAATCAATAGAACAACTTGAAGAGCTAAAAAACTTATTAAGAGAAACTTCAAGTGAAAATCCTTTAGATTTAAAGATAAATAACTCAAAAGAATTAGCCGTTATAAAATTAAGAGACGAAACGAAAGTAATTAGAGTAAGACCAATGATCTATACTCCAAGAGATAGACATGAATTCTCTATACAAATAAAAGAACTTATTGATATGAATTTAATTAAACCAAGTCAATCGCCACACAGTTCACCTGCATTTATGGTTGAAAACGAAGCAGAAAAGAAAAGAGGAAAGAAGAGAATGGTTATAAACTATAAAGCACTTAACAAAGAAACAATTGATGACGGATACTTTTTACCTAATAAAGAAACATTACTGGCTCAGATAAGAGGAAAGAAATATTACACAGGACTTGATTGTAAATCAGGATTCTGGCAAATACGATTAAGTAAAGAGTCAAAACCACTTACAGCATTTAGCTGTCCACAAGGACATTACGAATGGCATGTTGTCCCATTTGGACTTAAACAAGCCCCAGGTATCTTCCAAAGATATATGGATAAAATGCTTGAAAAATACAAAGACTTTTGTCTAATATATGTAGATGATATACTTATATTTTCAAATACAGAACAAGAACATTACGAACATGTTAAGACTATTCTTAAAAGATGCAAAGAAAAAGACATTGTTCTTTCAGAAACAAAAGCTAAATTATTCCAACAAGAAATTTCATTCCTTGGACTAGAAATTAAACAAGGACAAATTAAACTTCAAAAGCACATTATGGAACACATAGGACGATTTCCAAATAAGATAGAAGATAAGAAAATGTTACAAAGATTTCTAGGATGTTTAACATATGCAGAAGCTTATATTTACAAACTTGCAGAATTAAGAAAACCCTTACAAGCTAAGCTAAACGAAAATATCAGATGGTCTTGGACAGACGCTGATACAAATTATATCGCAAAATGTAAAAAGAAATGCACAAACTTACCTACATTATATCACCCACTAAAAGAGGACTATATGATAATTGAAACAGACGCTAGCAATTTATATTGGGGAGGAATCCTCAAAGCTAGAAATAAAAGTGGAACAGAAAAATTATGTAGATATACATCAGGAACATTGAACGGACCAGAAACTAGGTATCATTCGAATGAAAAAGAATACCTTGCAATTAAAAAGACAATTAAGAAATTTAAAGCCTATATAATTGACAAAGAATTTTTAGTAAGAACTGATAGCAAGAACTTTTCTCATTTCAGAAAAGTAAATATCGCTGAAGATTACAAACAAGGAAGATTACTAAAATGGCAACAATGGTTTAACTATTATCAGTTTCAAGTAGAACATATTCCAGGAACCAAAAATTGTTTAGCAGACAGCTTAACAAGAGAATTAAATAACGCAGGAGAATTATTTGAATTAAATCATGAAATCAGCTTTTCTATACAGGTAGCACAGCAGAAAACATGGACGCATCACAGATTGCAATTCTAAAAAAAGAGTTAGAACTTGAGAAACTTCAAGCAAGCATCCTACAGAAGGAACTTATTCTACTAAAAGCAAAAGGAAATGCTTACGAAGCAGGTACTACTTCTACAGTTAAAATTGAGAAACCTATTGTCCCAGAACAACCTAAACCGTTCTCTCAGTTATTGGCTCCTCAAGTACCAAGAAAAACTTATGTGATATTTAGTGGACCAAGAAAAGGAATATACCCTAGTTATCCACAAGACATTTCTGAAAGGGATATAGTTAAAGAATTCGCTTCAGACTTTGAAGCTCGATATTTATTCAACCAGCAGCTTAACAATTACAAGGAAGCAATTATGACGGTCGCACCTACGACAAACTTGCAAGTTATTGGTTCAGTACCACAGTTAAGGTCTCCAATTATTCGAAAAGATATCAATGAATTCAATGAAGACTTATGGCTGGAAAACTACAACGCCTTACTCCTAGGAAAAACAAGAAGAAATATCTACCCTGTTTACAGATCAGGAATAATTAAGGTAAAGGTATATCCAGGCGCTAGCCCAGCAGATACGTATGAATTATTCTGCCAAGGTTTGGTCGATACCATCTACCTAAGCGAAGCATACACTGAATTAGATCATTTCAACTCTGCCTACAAGAATGTTGTGACAAGCTTTGTTCGCAAGACAAAGACTCCTAATCAAATCTATTTAAAAATACAGTCCAGCGTCCCGGACTTCACTGAAAAAGAGACTTTGATCCGTATCATCTAATAAGAATTGGCCCGGTTGGAACTCATCCGGCACTTACTGAATTAAAACCTAGTCCACCTATTTCTAAAGCTCAAATTATGCAATTAAGACTGTTATCCCTTGATAACATTGCCGCCGAGATATTCAAGATGAAGCCTGATTTAGATATAAAGGTAAATTTATCCAGCAAGAAGGTTCTTATTCACAGCCATTTCAACAAAAAACAACATGAAGAAGACTGGAAAACTATCAAGCAATGGCAAGATATTTTCCTAAATGGAAAAATAGATGTCTCTAAAGCAACCCAAGATGCATACACGAAGCCTATGGAAGAAGAAGAAAAGCCCAACTCTCATGAAGGCCCATCAACTTCGTCGGCAGCCAAAGACAAAGAAAATGCAACCTGAAGACAACTATCAAGACATGTAGGACCAATCAATTATCAACTCAAAGACTTAAGGACGAAGGACTCAGAAGAACTTGACAAAATTCACTTAGTGCGTTCTTCTTTATGTCATATTTTTATCTTTAGCTTTTGCTTTTCTTAGTGGCGAATATTAGAGGACGATGGGGCCTAATGCGCACCCGCTCATAACTTAGCTTCTAAGCAAGCTCTGCTTATATAAGAGGCAGTAAGATGTTTAGCAATGTATTCGAACTCTCCGCCCTCTCTCTTGTTCAATAAAATCTTCAAGCTTTCAACTCTTTCCAGTTATCGTTTATTAAGTTATCAATTATCTGTTCAAGGATTGATCCTGGACGACTCAAGGCTTCACAGTGGAAGGCCGAGCAAGGCAAGTACAGCCGAAGCGGTTGTAGACCATCCATCCAAAAGAACGAAACTATCAACTACAAACGCAGGTATGAAGAAATTTTCTATCTTTTACTCTAATTAGGCCAAATGATGGCACCAGTTATAGAATCTGTTGAATCATTTGCTCAACGAATTAATAAATTAACCAAAATACAACTACAAGAATTATGCGAAGCAACTGACCAGAATATGAAACACTATGACACCCTCATACGAAGGCAATTAGATTTAACTAATAAAAACTATGAATTAATTGAAGAATTAATTTTAGATCTATTAACTATTTACGTGAAAATAAGAAATGACAGAACCAGGTTTTAGCTACTCTTTCTTCCGAAAAGAAAGATCTCTCGACGACAAAAAAGCACCGAGAATAAGTAGATATAGGTACGACAATAGAGAAAGAAATTATAATTACAGAAAACAACCCTATAAAGGTTATAAAAATACTAGGATACCTTCAACAAGAACTATACCAGACGAATATCAACCAAGAGAAGTTACAAAAGTTAGGTATGACGTCCTAAACTTAGATTGCTGTAAAGATAGAACCAGGGTTTTGGACGATTGGGGAAACGCAATTGACGTAATTATACAAAGTAATAATGGACTTAAAGATGATATAGGAGCAGCAAAATCATTTATTTTACATAAGATATCCGGAAATGTAAAAGGATGGTATCAAGGACTTACACAAGAAAATATAAAGGTACTAGAAATAGGGGCTACAACAGGAAGTATTTTACTAAAACATTTCATAAGAGTAATTTACGCACAATTTATTGGAAGAGAAGAGATAAATCATCAAGAAGAAGTAAGAAACGCAGAAGAAAATGAGGCTAAATGGCATTTAGATAACATGATCATATGTGACATGTGTTATTTTAGCACTTTTGCATGTGAATATGAAAGGTACTACTATAAATTAAATGAAACAAATATGCCCACTTATAAAGAAATGTTTCTAAATAAATTACCTAAACCATCAGGAGATAAAATAAAAGAATTATGGAAATCAAAACCAGTTGATATACCTGATACTCTAGGAGGAATTATTAGAATTATAGAAATATTCTTAAGAGATATATGTACACAAAGACAAATGTACAAACAAAAGTATTATATAGGAAATAATAGGATCTGTTGTGATAAATCTCAATTAAACATACCAGGAAAATACGGATGTCAAGTCAACAGAACTCACTATAAGAAACCTAGATATAAAAGATACAGGAAGAAGTATAAGTTTAAACCTGTCCCTTATAAGACAAAATATACAAAACCTAATTACAGGAAGAGATATTTCAAAAAATATAATAAGAAGAGAACTTACAAGAAAGAAAAATATTGCCCAACAGGAAAAACGCAGTGTACATGTTGGTTATGCGAAGAAGAAGGACACTATGCAAATAAATGTCCAAACAAGGATAAAATAAATAAACAACGAAAAGAAAAAGTGAAACTACTTGAATATATTTATTCTCAAGAACTTACCCCTATAGAAGATAATGAATTAAGTGAAACAGAACAACTATTTTATCTAGAAACAGACACAGAAATGGAAACAGATACAGAATATGAAACATCAGATTCTGAGTAATATCACAAATCCAAATAGTAGTTATGTTAAAATAGAAATCAAATTACCCAATTATCATAAATATCACCTATTTGCCTACATAGACACGGGAGCAAGTATTTGTGTTGCAAGCAAATATATATTTCCACCAGAATTATGGATAGAAACAGACCAGCAATTTACAGTATTAGTTGCAAACAAAGCAATGGTTACAATAAATAAAGTAATTAGAAATATAAACATAAAGTTATGTGGAGAAAATTTTATGTTTCCAGCAATTTATCAACAAGAAACTGGAACAGGCCTTATTATAGGAAATAATTTCTTAAAATTAAATCATCCATTTATTCAGGACTTAGAATGGATAAGTATCACACACCATATAACTAAACAAAGGATATTTTGTCCTTTGGCCCGGTCAGTTATTAAAATTGCAAAACCGGACTTTTTAGATCAATTTAAAAAGACCAATCAACAAAAACGTGGTGAGGTATTGGAAGAAAAATTAGCAATAACAGAAAGAAATATTGATGAAGAAGAATACTTAGAATCAATAGAACAACTTGAAGAGCTAAAAAACTTATTAAGAGAAACTTCAAGTGAAAATCCTTTAGATTTAAAGATAAATGACTCAAAAGAATTAGCCGTTATAAAATTAAGAGACGAAACGAAAGTAATTAGAGTAAGACCAATGATCTATACTCCAAGAGATAGACATGAATTCTCTATACAAATAAAAGAACTTATTGATATGAATTTAATTAAACCAAGTAAATCGCCACACAGCTCACCTGCATTTATGGTTGAAAACGAAGCAGAAAAGAAAAGAGGAAAGAAGAGAATGGTTATAAACTATAAAGCACTTAACAAAGAAACAATTGATGACGGATACTTTTTACCTAATAAAGAAACATTACTGGCTCAGATAAGAGGAAAGAAATATTACACAGGACTTGATTGTAAATCCGGATTCTGGCAAATACGATTAAGTAAAGAGTCAAAACCACTTACATCATTTAGCTGTCCACAAGGACATTACGAATGGCATGTTGTCCCATTTGGACTTAAACAAGCCCCAGGTGTCTTCCAAAGATATATGGATAAAATACTTGAAAAATACAAAGACTTTTGTCTAATATATGTAGATGATATACTTATATTTTCAAATACAGAACAAGAACATTACGAACATGTTAAGACTATTCTTAAAAGATGCAAAGAAAAAGGCATTGTTCTTTCAGAAAGAAAAGCTAAATTATTCCAACAAGAAATTTCATTCCTTGGACTAGAAATTAAACAAGGACAAATTAAACTTCAAAAGCACATTAGGGAACACATAGGACGATTTCCAAATAAGCTAGAAGATAAGAAAATGTTACAAAGATTTCTAGGATGTTTAACATATGCAGAAGCTTATATTTACAAACTTGCAGAATTAAGAAAACCCTTACAAGCTAAGCTAAGAAAATATCAGATGGTCTTGGACAGACGCTGATACAAAAATTATATCGCAAAATGTAAAAAGAAATGCACAAACTTACCTACATTATATCACCCACTAAAAGAGGACTATATGATAATTGAAACAGACGCTAGCAATTTATATTGGGGAGGAATCCTCAAAACTAGAAATAAAAGTGGAACAGAAAAATTATGTAGATATACATCAGGAACATTTAACGGACCAGAAACTAGGTATCATTCGAATGAAAAAGAATACCTTGCAATTAAAAAGACAATTAAGAAATTTAAAGCCTATATAATTGACAAAGAATTTTTAGTAAGAACTGATAGCAAGAACTTTTCTCATTTCAGAAAAGTAAATATCGCTGAAGATTACAAACAAGGAAGATTACTAAAATGGCAACAATGGTTTAACTATTATCAGTTTCAAGTAGAACATATTCCAGGAACCAAAAATTGTTTAGCAGACAGCTTAACAAGAGAATTAAATAACGCAGGAGAATTATTTGAATTAAATCATGAAATCAGCTTTTCTATACAGGTAGCACAGCAGAAAACATGGACGCATCACAGATTGCAATTCTAAAAAAAGAGTTAGAACTTGAGAAACTTCAAGCAAGCATCCTACAGAAGGAACTTATTCTACTAAAAGCAAAAGGAAATGCTTACGAAGCAGGTACTACTTCTACAGTTAAAATTGAGAAACCTATTGTCCCAGAACAACCTAAACCGTTCTCTCAGTTATTGGCTCCTCAAGTACCAAGAAAAACTTATGTGATATTTAGTGGACCAAGAAAGGGAATATACCCTAGTTATCCACAAGACATTTCTGAAAGGGATATAGTTAAAGAATTCGCTTCAGACTTTGAAGCTCGATATTTATTCAACCAGCAGCTTAACAATTACAAGGAAGCAATTATGACGGTCGCACCTACGACAATCTTGCAAGTTATTGGTTCAGGACCACAGTTAAGGTCTCCAATTATTCGAAAAGATATCAATGAATTCAATGAAGACTTATGGATGGAAAACTACAACGCCTTACTCCTAGGAAAAACAAGAAGAAATATCTACCCTGTTTACAGATCAGGAATAATTAAGGTAAAGGTATATCCAGGCGCTAGCCCAGCAGATACGTATGAATTATTCTGCCAAGGTTTGGTCGATACCATCCACCTAAGCGAAGCATACACTGAATTAGATCATTTCAACTCTGCCTACAAGAATGTTGTGACAAGCTTTGTTCGCAAGACAAAGACTCCTAAGAAAATCTATTTAAAAATACAGTCCAGCGTCCCGGACTTCACTGAAAAAGAGACTTATGATCCGTATCATCTAATAAGAATTGGCCCGGTTGGAACTCATCCGGCACTTACTGAATTAAAACCTAGTCCACCTATTTCTAAAGCTCAAATTATGCAATTAAGACTGTTATCCCTTGATAACATTGCCGCCGAGATATTCAGGATGAAGCCTGATTTAGATATAAAGGTAAATTTATCCAGCAAGAAGGTTCTTATTCACAGCCATTTCAACAAAAAACTACATGAAGAAGACTGGAAAACAATCAAGCAATGGCAAGATATTTTCCTAAATGGAAAAATAGATGTCTCTAAAGCAACCCAAGATGCATACACGAAGCCTATGGAAGAAGAAGAAAAGCCCAACTCTCATGAAGGCCCATCAACTTCGTCGGCAGCCAAAGACAAAGAAAATGCAACCTGAAGACAACTATCAAGACATGTAGGACCAATCAATTATCAACTCAAAGACTTAAGGACGAAGGAATCAGAAGAACTTGACAAAATTCACTTAGTGCGTTCTTCTTTATGTCATATTTTTATCTTTAGCTTTTGCTTTTCTTAGTGGCGAATATTATGAGGACGATGGGGCCCAATGCGCACCCGCTCATAACTTAGCTTCTAAGCAAGCTCTGCCTATATAAGAGGCAGTAAGATGTTTAGCAATGTATTCGAACTCTCCGCCCTCTCTCTTGTTCAATAAAATCTTCAAGCATTCAACTCTTTCCAGTTATCGTTTATTAAGTTATCAATTATCTGTTCAAGGATTGATCTTGGACTACTCAAGGCTTCACAGTGGAACGCCGGGCAAGGCAAGTACAGCCGAAGCAGTTGTAGACCATCCATCCAAAAGAACGAAACTATCAACTACAAACGCAGGTATGAAGAAATTTTCTATCTTTTACTCTAATTAGGCCAAATGATGGCACCAGTTATAGAATCTGTTGAATCATTTGCTCAACGAATTAATAAATTAACCAAAATACAACTACAAGAATTATGCGAAGCAACTGACCAGAATATGAAACACTATGACACACTCATACGAAGGCAATTAGATTTAACTAATAAAAACTATGAATTAATTGAAGAATTAATTTTAGATCTAATGAGTATTGCGAGTACACAGGATCTTACGTTTACAAAATCCCTCTTAAACAACCTGAGCCTCGGACACTCTAGCAATCGCCAACTAGGTCTCCCCCTAGATCAGAGCGTCTCCTCCGTATCCACCAATATGATCCTCCAAGAGAATCAGCGCCTTCTCCCGAATGCGCAGTAACAGCAACATTGCGTGTATCGTCAAGTTGTTCTACGATCAGTCTGCCAAGCACTAGGACAGACTGAATCCGAGAGTGTTAGAGTTCACCAGAATAATGAACTTAACACCGATGACCTCCTCCAACCCTTCTCTGAATATCAGCGTGAATACTTTCTCCAACAGTGCTGAATTCTGTAATTCGTTCAATCGCCAGTTTGGAACAGCAACCTGGAACAACTGGACAGCACCACCGTGAGTTCACTAGAATAATGAACTCAAGGCCGATCGATCTCTCTCTTCTCTCTCTGAGTGTGTATCTGCGTTTAGCTTAATGATCGATGTTGAATTGAGAATCCCAGCGCTGCTTCTAAAGGGGGGTGAAATCCTAAACGATTAAGATTTCCAATCTTCAAACGCCCATCTCTTTAGGAAATCTTTCCTAATCTTTTAGGAAATATTCCTAATATCTTGCGCATCTCTTGTAGATAATCTTCCAATATTTCTTCAACTTCGTTTTAAGAAACTTCTTTGATTATCTTCTTCGGCAAGTAAACTTCAAGCGCAAGACTTCCCTAATTCTTCTCAACCAACTTCTTGATATGCATGAATATATTTGCGTCCACCGACTCCAAGATCTGCATCATATCTTCAATATGTCACAACACCGACTTTCCTAAATTGCCTTAGGAAATCTCTGCTGCGTCTGAATTGTTCCACGTCTGTTGAAACAAGTTGCCTAATCTGAATTAAGAAACTTCCATCTTCTGTCCTTCCATATGCAACCGCCTTGATCTTCAACGGTCGACTGTGTTTCCTAATCTGAATTTAGGAAACATTCCATCTGCTCTAACTTGTTTCAGGACAGTTGTCTCTTCCAATCTTGAACAACATCTTGAACAACTACACTAAGTTTAGCCAAATTACATGCCATAAATCTAACATAGTTAATGTGGTGCGATTGTAGATTTACCCTTAGACGCACCAAACCGCACCGCGCCCACCTCTAACAAAATCTGTCAATCAGCCTCATCCTTACTTCTTTATAAAAATGAAACTATTTCGGTATAATCTGGAGATATATAATACATTTTCATTTTATATGTTTAGAAATAGAAGGAAAGTGTTCGTCATTACAGTAACGTGTCCAATAATTCAGACAACAGAAAAACAAATCAAAATACTATATATGTGTTGGCAACGTGTTCATCAACCCAATCAAAAACAAAAGCATGATTATTTAAATTAATGCAGATGGTTTAGTTGAAGCTAAAAGCTTAATGAAAACACAACAACCAGAACACACCCACTACACTCTCATCGAATCACATGGCACACCCATCTCGATGCACTTAATTTTTTACTAACGAGATCATCATCTTCAACACGAACTCTCTCTTCTCTCCAAAAAAAAAAGGAAAAGGGCGGTGTGGGTGTTTCGATGCATGGAGTCATGAGCTAACAGCAGCTCGCCACGTAAACCAGGACACGTGTCCACCACTCATCACACGCGTCACTATCTCCTTTAATTCTCCACCCCTATATATTCCATCATCTTCAGCTCTCCTCAAAATCATCTCATCTTACAAAACTACTACTTTGAAGCTGATTCCATTTTCAAGAAATCGTCAAATACACACATTTTATCCTCATCAATGGCATCCAACCAGAGTCATCACACGAGCTACAAAGCAGGAGAAACCAAGGGACAGACTGAGGTAATAACACGCACTAACCGTTACATATGTACTGTAGATCAGTTATTCATATAATCATTTTTTTAAAAGTGAAAAAGATACAGCCTTTTTTATTAATGATGTTAAAAAAATGCGTTTCGTGCTTCCGCTTGGTCCTGTGTCAAAAACAGAAAGATATCAGTCAGTTTTATTTGATTTTGAACGATTATTTATTTATTTTTATATTTCTCTTATTTTATTAACTATATTGTGTGTGTGGAAGTGTATAACAATGGCGGTGCATGTGTGTAGGAGAAAACACGTCAGATGGCGGAGACAGTGAAAGACAAGGCACAGGCAGCAAAGGACAAGACCTACGACGCAGCTCAAGCGGCCAAGGACAAGACAACTGGGACAGCTCAGACGGCAGGGGACAAGACTCGTCAGTCTAAAGACGAGACCGGAAGCCTCTTGTCTGAGAAGGCCGGGGAGGCAAAAGACAAAGCTTCCCAGGCGGCTGACTACACGAAGCAGAAAGCGTCAGATGCGACGGAGTACAGTAAGGAGAGTGCGGTGGCGGGGAAGGAGAAGACTGGAGGGTTCATGCAGGCTACTGGAGAGCAGGTTAAGAGCATGGCGCAGGGGGCTGCTGATGCTGTCAAGAACACTTTTGGAATGAGTGAGGAGACCGAGAAGACCACTGGAACAGGGACCACAAAGCACTAAAGTGTGGTTTGGAAGGTTTGTATTGAATAAAGGAGTGGCTCGCTGAGCCAGTTGTTGTTGTTGTTGTTGTTGTTAATTATTTATGTTTTGTTGTTTGTGTGTTTGTGCATTATGCATGATATGCTTGTGTGTCATGATGTATCACAACTATAAGTTGGTTCTGGGGCTTCTCACTCCATTGTTTTATGGAGAAGTGGAGAGATATCAATGTATCTTCTGTTTTCTTTTCTTCTAATTGTTTGTGATATAATCAGACTGACCCCTGCTTGAATGTAAGAGGCCGGAGTTTCGGGTTGATATAAATGGAGTATAAACAGACTGCTTTGCTCTTTTATAAAATCAAGTTTCAAGTTGGGAGTTCATAATTACCGGTAGCTAGATGGCCAACTTAACTAGCAGGGCGGTGTGGGTTCTGGTGTCAAGGCATGGAATCGAGCAACCACGAAAATGGAAATGGGGGTAATTAAGCAGTGCTACGTACATCAAGCTTTAAGTGCCTCGGAATAGTAGACATAAGCTTCCATTTGACACGGACTCGGGCAGGTGAAGTTACAATTTGTTGGCAGTATTGTTGAATTAACCGATGGATATACGAAGTTATTAAACAAGGTAACACTACACCATTTGGCCCCATATGCAACAAGGCGTGGCACGCTGTTGCAAAATCCACGTTGCATAATCTCTATGCAACACACCCCCAGGCTATTGCTTATGTTATCTGTTGCATAAGACCACCAAGGCAACATGTAATTAAGCAGCATCCCATCTGACGTTGCTTGAATTACTTACGCAACAATATATAAAGCAGCATAATATCGTATGTTGCATAACAAAACCAATGCAACATGAAATAATGTTACATGTGATCTCGCGTTGCTTAAGATTATTTATGCAATGCATTCAAAAGCAACGAGTTTACCGGTGTTGCGTTGGATATCCTATGCAACACTCGTTGTGTAAAGGAAATTGTATGTTGCGTAAGTATTGCATTTATTTCAAAAGGACAGACTTTTATGAACCTCGTACAGCATTGATATTGGTAGTTGAGCTACTTTTAACCTATGCAACGAGCTTAGTACGGACGTGTTGCGTAAGTTATGAAAATTTGTGTTTTCTTGCCCCTCTCTGTTTCTCATTTTTCTGGACACCAGAGCTTTGCTCGTTTCTGCTCCTATCTCTGCTCATCTACAACCCAGACCAAGAATCTTCTTCCAATCTCCATAATATGAAGGCCAAGAGATCAACGAATCTACTGCCAAATATCATGTATGTTGATATTTATCTTTGTGCATTTTCAACAACTACGTACTTCAAATCTTTCATTCCTTTGTTTGTGCATTTTCAGAAGCAATCACTGGTAGATCCCTTTAATTTCCTCACCCAGCAGCAACACACCCCAGTATCTTGCAACAAAAAACATCTAGGTAAAGTATAAAAGAGAGACCTTTTGGTGCTTTGCTCGCAAATTTGCTACTTAATTGAAACAGGGGCTTCAAATGATTATTATTTTCCTTTTGTTGTGTATGTTGTTGTACAGGTATAACAATGGACAAAAGTTGGATGAAATTGTCAAGATGCGAGCGACGTTACTATGAGGGGATTGATATATTTGTCGAATTCGTGAAACAAAATATGGCGGAGTTCACATATCCATGTCCATGTAGAAACTGTAGATTGCACAGAGGGGGGATTACATTGGCCGAGATGCGTAGACATTTAATTCTAAACGGTATGATGTCGGAGTACACCACATGGTATTTGCATGGCGAACATGAACAATACAATTTGCAGAGTGACGGTGGAACAAGCTCCCATCCGAGTGGTGGCTGGTTGCATAACATGAACTGGACTATGGATATGTTACATGATTCCTTTCATTTTCCAAATCGGTATGGGCCATCTGAATATGACATGATGGATGATGTCCAAGATGATTCTTTTGGTAATGTTGCCCACGAGAAGTATAGTACGCTTTTGGCCGAGGCCCAGCGACCTTTGTATATTGGTAGTAGGCAAACAGTGTTGGAGCTTATTTTGAAGGGAATGCAGACAAAAGTAGAGTGTCGATGGTCGGATAAAAGTTTCACTAAATATTTGGAGGGCATTAAGGATGCGATCCTCCTGAAAATAATTGTCCTGGATCTTATAGAGAAGTTAAGAAAATTATGAAGAATCTTGGTTTGGACTATCAGACTATACATGCTTGCGAGTATGGCTGTGTATTGTACTACCAAGAACACGCTGATCGAGAGCATTGTCCTATATGCCACGAGCCACGATATGTAAATAGTGAATGTGGAAGTAAGGTTCCAAACAAGATTGTCCGCTACTTTCCAATTACTCCCAGATTACAGCGCCTCTACATGTCACCTTACATAGGCGAGGGAATGAGGTGGCATGCAGAAAAACGTGGGAAAGAGGGAGATAATGATCTTATACATCCAAGAGACGGAGAAGCGTGGGAAAATTTTAACAAGGAGTTTCCAGAATTTGCACATGAGATTCGTAATGTGCGTCTTGGATTATCCACTGATGGATTCAATCCTTTTGGTGTATCAGGTCTTTCACATAGCACTTGGCCTATTATGGTGATGCCGTATAACTTGCCGCCATGGATGTGCATGAAGAAAGAATTCAACATACTTGCAATGTTGATTTCTGGTCCCAAGTCCCCAGGAAAGTGTTTGAATGTTTTCATGAGACCACTTATCGATGAGTTAAAAATGTTATGGAATACAGGAGTGGCAACATTTGATCATTTTTCTGGGTCTTCATTCAATATGAAAGTCACGGTAATATCAACGATTAGTGACTTTCCGGGCCTAGGGATGTTGGGAGGCCTAAAAACAAAAGGGTATAAAGCTTGTCCACTATGTTTGGATGGAATTGATGCTACATATTTAAAGGGAAGAATGGCATACCAGGGTCATCGTAGATGGCTTTCCAAAGATCATGCATGGAGGAAAGCATCGGCTCAGTTTAATGGTCAAGTTGAATTGAGGGATAGACCACTTTCTTTGTCGGGGCACGAGATTTCAGATGAGATTCTCAATCACGACTTCCCTACAGTTAGCTTACATCCCAAATTCAAGGCTCGAGGAAATACCGAGAAACTTTGTTGGACACACAAAAGTATTTTCTATGAGTTACCGTACTGGTCAACATTAATACAACCTTATTCACTAGATGTCATGCACATAGAAAAGAATGTGTTTGACAATATAATTGGTACCATACTTGCTATTGAAGGAAAAACAAAAAATGACCACAAGGCACGTGCCGGCTTGAAGGAGCAAGGGGTGCGTAAGAATCTATGGGTCAAACTCAAAGGATCATCTTCAAAGAGAGAGAAAGTTACTCAAGCACCATACACTGTATTACCGGAAAACAAGGTTGAAATACTAGAAATGATAAAAGATGTTAAATACCCATATGGCTCTGCGGGGAGTTTGAGAAGCAAGATTAACTTGAATGATAAAAAGTTTAATGGCTTGAAGAGTCATGATTGTCACGTTATGCTGCAGCGTGTGCTTCCCGTAGTCATTCGACCGTATTTGCCGTATTATGTTGTAAGCCCACTTATATCCATCTCTCATTGGTTTCAAAAGTTATGTTGTAGGGAATTGATGAGAGGGGATGTCATGCAAATGAAGGAGGATATAGTGAAGATTCTATGTAGCTTTGAGCGAATATTTCCTCCAGCTTTTTTCACCATAATGGTTCATCTACCTGATCAGATTTTGCTCAAAGGTCCTGTACATTACAGTTGGATGTATCCTATAGAGAGGTACTTCACATGGATATAATTTTCTCTTTATTATCCATTATTTTAATGGTGTACTAATTCATGAAATTAATTTGCAGGCAATTAGGTGAGTATAAGAGGCATGTCAGAAACACACGTTATCCCGAAGGATGCATAGCTGAACAATACATTGTCCAAGAGTGTGTGACGTATTATAAGTTATATATAGACAGTCATGTATCTGAAGATGTCAAGCCACAACCTACCATAAATGTTGTTTCTCATCATATCAAGCCGTTAGGTTACATGCGGAGAAAAAAACTCACTAGAGAACAAATATCAGTTGCTCATTGGGAAGTGATAGTTCAATGTGAACAAGCAAAATACTATCTAAAGAAGCACCGGGCGCGGTTCGATAGGGAATTCCCTAATTGTGGCGATGACATTCGAATAAAACACTTTATCCCGTATTTTCAAAATTGGGTATGCTCTCATCAATTTTACCTTTTGTCATATTGACTATTTACACTCTACTGTTGCTTCATTCAACATTATTGGGTATGTTCTGAATAAATGGGAATTCCCTGATTATATGTGCCATTAAAATAACACTTAATTGTAATGCTCCATTATTATCTTTTATTTCCAACAGATGGCTACAATGCAAGGCACAGGGCATCCAAGATATAATGCAATGCTCCATTACTTGTCATGTCAACCTCAAGCTCATACTTGTTATTCACAATGTGATGTAAATGGTGTTAAATTTGTGACCGAGTAACGAGATCGGAAACTAAAGACACAAAATTGTGGGGTTATGGTTCAAACCGAGGGTGATGTCACATTGAACAGGCTTGTCGTCGTACCTGCGCAAAAACAATTTATATTTTTCCTCGCTCTTGGCTGTGGGTTAGTACAGTGGTGAGTAAGGGTCGAACCCTAGGGAGCTAGATGGTTACTACTTCGTTCTGAAATAGAGAAAAAACAAGAAACTAGTGTGAAAGTAAAGGTTAATGTAATGATCGAAAATTGCTAAGGGATTTATCAATCAGAGAAGATATTCAGGTTAGGGTATTATTCAATTGTGACTTCGTTTATCCTTGATTTCTAAGTATTTATTCTAGCTTTCTTAGGGTTACTCCTGGTCTGGTTATAACCGTTTAATTCTAGCAAACCTAATACTCCTGGTCTGGTTATATTAGGTTTCGTGCAACTACTTATTCTAACTGGGTCGGTATCAAATAAGCAGTGAAAAGATAGTAAGGATTACTATGTTAAGTTGTACCCTTTCGGATCTCCCCTTAACCTAATAAATTCAAACTAATAATGTGCACAAGAACTTAAATAGAAAGCATGAATAATGTTGAAGAACAGAATCTCAAAACAATCGTCACAATTATTTAACCCTAACCCGAATAATTGGATTAGTTACACATCGACATAAGTAAACAATGCAAATAATAAAAGGAAGAAACTTCACTAATTGACCGAGATGAAGAACAGGAGGAGCAAGGCACGGCTGTGTGTTGTGAGATCGATGGATTTCTCTGTGTTTTTCGCATGATTTGAAGACTGCAGGATCTCTTGTATTTATAGGGTTTGAGAAACCCTAACTTGGTGAATAAGCTACGAAACCCTAGCATCGCATGCAAATTGGGCCGGCTGCTGGACTTTGGACGAGCGAATGGACTCAGCATGAAATTTGGATTTTTCCCCGAAGTTACTGTTCACGGCCCGAAATCACTGTTCACACCGGATTTACTATTCACGCCGGATTTACTATTCACGCCGGAATTACTATTCATGCGGAGTTACTGTTCACGAGCCGAAAAACACTGTTCACGGCCTTCTTTTGGCTCCGTTCTTCCACTGCGATGTTTTTGGCTTCAAAAGCCGTCTTTTAAGCACGATTCCTCCTAGAGCTTCCAAATCACCTGAAATACGAAACAACACTAAAAAGTAACTGTTCGCATAATAAAGTGAATGAAATGGTGGGAATTAATGACTCTATGAGTCGTATAAATACGGCTCATCAAACCACCCCACACTTAAACTTGTTCGTCCCGAACAAGAACTAGGTCATAAGAGGAACGACTAATGTAAACATCACAATGCTTCGGTCATCCTAGACGAGCTACATGGACATGAATTAAGCTACTATAGATCTCGCCAGTTATGCATGCTTGCTACTAATATCATCGTGCGAAAAACATGGGGTTAATGATACGTGTTACCTTTGAGTCGAGATGCAAACCAATTCGGATGTATCGGGAGATAGCCCTTTTTAGACCCATGAACCCTCATTCTCGGACTCGAACTCGCTGCTATATGGTTATGCTTTGCCGCTTTTTCTTGCACGTGATTGATTCGAGCTTCAAAGTGTTGAGTGCTTTTCGGCCAGCTATAGTGTCATCTGATTTGGGATTTCAATGATGCTTTCACATGAGAAACGTGTGGACTATCACAATGGTGGTGGATTTGAACTTTTGTAGTGCGGATTGTGACTTGCTCGAACCGTGATTTCTTCTCCTTTTGACGCGAGTCAAGCCGAGGGTCGCTCGTCTATTTTCCCGGTTACTCGGATTAGAAACCTTCCTGCTCTCACTCATCATCGTCCTTTTGACACGGGTCAAGTCAAGGGTCGCTTGCCTATTTTCTCGGCTACTTGGACTAGAGCTTGGACGGTGTGAAGTTTTCCCGTCCCGACCAACCGCAAGGGTGCCGCAGTGGCGGAGCAGACTCGTACTATGTCGTCTCGAAGTGCTAGCCTCCACGAGCTCTACATAACCATACATCCTGAGTTCGGTCTTTGAATGATCTATCAAGTCTCTCTAGGGCGTTTCTATCAACTCCACATCCCTGTTTATCTCAACTAACAAAGGCACGTAAAGATTTTAAGATCACATGTTAGTCGCACAAATCAAGTTTCATCAAAGACATGCATGTAAAATCGGCTATATCTATTTCACCCAATCACTATCCAATACTGCAAGTCTAGGAAATAGTGAAGTATCATGTACAAAAATTTTAAAAATGACTCGAAACGTGCTGACTCTGTATGGTGGGCATGCTGACTCAATACTGACTCTCCCACCCCACACTTTTGAAATGAGCCGTGTCCTCACGGTACGACTTAAATCAAGACTCACAATGCATGCAAACAATAGATAAGGAAAGGAAGAGGGTAGAACAATACTCCCCTGGGATGTAGACGGCAGTCGGCTGAACTCGGATCTAAGGGCTCTCCCGGCGGACTAAAATGCGTAGCTCCGCAAGCAAAGTGCGTAACTCGCAAAGGGAATTTCCGGCCGACTAAGTCCAATCCCTACAAAATGAAACCAAATCCTTTCCAAGGTACAATGTGACAATTAAAGACTCATAAATAACATAGTAAATAAACAAACTGAAATGTAAAGACGTGCAAACCATGCAGGGCTGCCTCCCTGCGAGCGCCTTTGTTTAACGTCGTTGGCTCGACAGTTCCTCCTCTAAGTGTCAGGAGGCTCGTCAACTGCAATCTCATCAGTGGTGGTCTCGACTGGCTCGACTAGGTCAAACTGGTGAATGGTCAGGTCGGCCTCTCCATGGTAGTGCTTCACCCGCTGCCCATTGACCCTGAATCGGTCTCCTCCTGTCTGGCCTTCGAGTTCGACTGCTCCATGATTAAAAACCTGTGTAATGGTGTAAGGGCCGGTCCATCTGGACCTCAACTTCCCGGGCATGAGTCATAACCGTGATGAGAATAAGAGCACCTTCTGTCCGACTTCAAACGAGCGCCTGAGTATGAATTTGTCGTGGTAGAGCTTGGTCCGCGCCTTGTAGTCTGTTTGGCTCTCATAAGCCTCGAGGCGCAGCTCCTCAAGCTCACACAACTGCAATTTCCTGTCTAACCCGGCTGCCTGTAAGTCTGGATTGCACTTCTTCAGTGCCCAATACGCCTTGTGCTCTAGCTCCACTGGCAAGTGGCACGCCTTCCCATAGACCAACCGAAAAGGCGATGTGCCTATCGGGGTCTTGTAAGCTGTCCTGTACGCCCACAATGCCTCATCTAACCGCTGGCTCCAATCCTTCCTAGTCGGTCCTACCATCTTCTCCAGAATTCCCTTAATTTCGCGGTTGGAGATCTCCGCTTGCCCATTCGTCTGGGGGTGATATGCTGTGGAAGTCCGGTGATGAACATGGTAGCGCTTCAGTGTGGATGCCATGATGCGGTTGCAGAAGTGTGTCCCTTGATCATTGATAATAGCCTTAGGTACTCCGTACCTGCAAAAGATGTTAGTGCGCAAAAAGTCTACGACAGTTTTAGCATCAGCACATCTAGTGGCCTTGGCCTCCACCCACTTGGACACATAATCAACTGCAACTAAGATAAACTCAAAACCACATGAAGCAGGAAAAGGACCCATGAAATCTATCCCCCAAATGTCAAACACATCATTCACTAATATGGGGACCTGTGGCATCTCCTGTCTGGCCGAAATGTTACCTACTCTCTGGCATCTATCACATCTCTTACAATGATCGTAGGCATCTCTAAAAACATGTGGCCAAAAGAATCCACTATCCAATATCTTCCTAGCAGTCCTCCTAGGGCCGAAATGGCCTCCACACTCTAACTCATGGCAGAAACTAATAACTGAAGCAATCTCATCATCAGGGATGCACCGTCTAAGAATCTGATCTACACCTATTTTCCACAAGTACGGATCATCCCACACATAGTATTTAGCATCATGCTTCAATTTCAAACGCTGTGCCCTAGAATATGAGGGCGGGAACTTACCTCCGACCAGGTAGTTCACTATGGGAGCGAACCAGGGCAGCTTACCCGAAATAGCATACAAGTGCTCATCTGGAAACGTCTCGGTAATCTGCCCGGCATCCTCCTCTCTGACAAGACGGCTCAAGTGATCTGCAACTGTGTTCTCTATGCCCTTCTTGTCCCGAATCTCCACGTCAAACTCTTGTAGGAGCAGGATCCACCTAATGAGCCTCGGTTTCGCCTCCTTCTTCGTCATCAAGTACCTAATAGCTGCATGGTCAAAATAGACGACAACCTTAGTACATAACAGATATGATCTAAATTTCTCCAAGGCAAAAACCACGGCTAGCAGCTCCTTCTCTGTGGTCGAATAGTTCTTCTGGGCCACGTCCAGTGTCCTCGAAGCGTAGTAGATCACCACGGGCTTCTTGTCCACCTTCTGACCAAGAACTGCTCCTACGGCATAATCACTCGCGTCACACATAATCTCAAATGGCTGAGTCCAGTCCGGAGCTCTAATGATGGGCGTGCTGGTGAGGGCCTCCTTCAGCTCGTCAAATGCTGCCCTGCACTGATCTGTAAACTCAAAAGGAACATCTTTCTGCAAGAGGTTAGATAAAGGCAGTGCCTTTTTCGAGAAATCCTTAATGAATCTACGATAGAAACCAGCATGCCCAAGAAATGACTTAATATCACGGACTGTAGAGGGATATGGCAGAGTAACAATCAAATCTATCTTAGCCTTGTCTACCTCTATCCCCTCACGTGAGACGATGTGACCGAGTACAACTCCATGAGTAACCATAAAATGACACTTTTCATAATTGAGCACCAAATTCATAGAAACACAACGCGCAAGTACCATGCTCAAATTTTCCAGACATGCATCAAAAGTGTCACCATGCAAAGTGAAGTCATCCATAAACACCTCAATAAATGACCCTATCATGTCAGAGAATATGCTAGTAACCACCCTCTGAAAAGTACCTGGTGCGTTACACAAGCCAAAAGACATCCGGCGAAAAGCGAACGTACCGAATGGACATGTAAAGGTCGTCTTCTCCTGATCCTCGGGTGCTATGGGAATCTGGTTATAGCCTGAAAAACCATCTAGAAAACAAAAATAAGGCTTACCTGCCAAGCGGTCGAGCATCTGGTCAATAAATGGAAGAGGAAAGTGATCCTTGCGCGTAACTGCATTCAGCTTCCTGTAGTCTATGCACATGCGCCATCCATTCTTGACTCGTGTAGTCACCATCTCGCCCTCGGCATTCTTCTCCACTGTGATCCCAGTTTTCTTCGGTACAACATGTACCGGACTTACCCACTGACTGTCTGAGATCGGGTAAATCACATCAGCATCCAGAAGCTTCTGGATCTCCTTCTGGACCACCTCCATCATGATAGGGTTCAATCTGCGCTGAGGTTCCCTCGACGGTCTAGCTCCATCCTCCAACAATATCCGATGCATGCAAACTGCCGGGCTAATTCCCCTGATGTCGGCCAGTGTCCATCCGATGGCCAGTTTGTGCTCGGTCAGCACTCCAATCAACCTGCGCTCCTGATCTGCCTCGAGCCCACTCTTAATGATGACTGGCAGCGTGCTATCCTCCCCTAAGAATGCATACTTCAAGTGACTAGGCAGAGGCTTCAACTCTACTGTAGGTGCCTGCACAACAGAAGGCAAACACACTTGTGATTTGAATAAACGAACTGCATTAACCTCGTACCTCGGGGTGAGTGGCTGGGCAATCTCGAGCTGGTCTAGGGCGTCCATGATCGCCTCTGTATGCTCATAAGAATCCTCAGGCGAGTAAACTGCCTCCTCAATGACTTCCTCTAGCGGGTCGGTCCGTCTCTCTGGATGTACCTCCTGGACAAGGTCGTCCAAGGTGTCTAAAGCATGGACCGCCTCATACTCTGCGGGGTGCTTCATGGCCCCGAAGATGTCAAAGCTGATCATTTCGTCCTCAACTTCCATGGTCAATGTCCCAGTGTCACAGTCTATCTTCATCTTTGACGTCTTGAGGAACGGCCGGCCAAGTAGAATCGGTGCATGGTCTGTCGGGCCGCAGTTCTCCATCTTGAGCACATAGAAGTCGGCTGGGAACACGAGCTCTCCCACCTGCACTAGCACATCCTCAATCTTGCCCTCGGGCTGTTTCAATGACCTGTCCGCTAGCTGTATGGTGAGACCTGCAGGTTCTAGAGGACCAATGCGAAGACAGGAGTATATAGAATATGGTAAAACATTGATAGATGCACCGAGATCAAGCATGCAATTCTCTATTCTAATGTTACCGATAGTGCAGGGGATGGTGTAGGTGCCTGGGTCACCGCATTTTGGTGGCACCTTGCGCTGAATTACCGCTGAAACATTCCTGCTCAAGAGTTCCTGGTCGGGCAAAGTTCCACGCCGTCTGTTTGTGCACAACTCCTTCAGAAACTTGGAGTACCTCGGAATCTGCTTGATGGCCTCAAGGAGTGGGATGTTGATTTCTACTTTACTGAATAGCTCCCACACTTCCTTGTCCATCACATACTTCTTCGGAGCTCGAACCTGCACAGGAAAAGGTAAGGGTACCTGGACGTTAGAATTTTCGACAATGGGTACCTGATCTGGCCGTGAGACCTCAACTGATGGAACCGGGTCTGGTCTAGGCTCGTCCTGGACGAAGGCATCTGGCTCGGTCGCCCCTTGCTCTTGCTGATGCTCGTCCCCTACTGGTCCTGCTGTCCTTCGTCCACTCCTTAATGTGACTACACTGACATTCCCCTTTGGATTCGGAATGGTCTGCGAGGGGAGTCGTCCAGCGTTCAGATTGCTTGCGAGGTCTGAGACTGTCGTATTGAGCTGGGACATCTGTTTCTTCAATTCAGCAATGTCTCCTTTGGTCGTGGCCCGATCCTGGGTCACGGCTGAAGCCAGATCCTTTATCATGTCCTCGAGAGCTTTGTTGGGGCCTTGGTTGCTCGGACCTGCCTGATATGTGTTCGGCCCTTTCTGCTGGTACTGCCCTGGTGCATTCGGCTGGTACTGACTGTTAGGATGTCTGTACGGCGGCTGAGTCTGCTGATTCTGCTGAGGCACATTCGGTCGTGCTTGCTGAGGCTGATTCTGCTGATAGTTATTTCTCCAGGCGCCTTGATTAGGTGCTGCTGCGCCATACTGCTTGACTGGGCCTGGTTGGTTGCCATAATTCTGATAATTGCCTACTGCATTCACATCGCCCTGAACGTCTGTCTGTAAGGTGGGGCACTCGTCTGTCTTGTGATCTGTAGACGCACAGAACTCACATGGCTGGGCCTGGACCGGTGTCCTTCGGACTACATGCTTCATCAGCTCCCTCATCTCCTTGAGTTCTGCGAACACAGCGCTGATAGAGGGCTCAGCGGCTGATACGTTCTTGGTGCGGGCATACTCGTCCTCTTTTGTGGTCTCATCCTGGAATCGCTCACCCTCTGCCACTGATATGATCTTCTGCTTTACTCTGGCTGGGGTCATGTTCATGAGTTGGCCTCCAGCCGAGGCCTCTAGTAACTTCCTGTCCATCCTGCGAAGTCCGTCCAGCATATATTCTACGATCAACTTCTCCGGGAGCTCCAGATTGCAGCAACTCTTCTCCAAGGCAAGGAATTTCTCCACGTACTCGTACATGGTCTCGTTTGGGCCTTGCCTGAGCTCTTGCAACTGTCTCCGGACTTGCGCTGCACGCCCTGCTGGATAGTACTTGCTGAAGAACTGCCTCTGCATCTGCTCCCACGTATAAATACTGCCTGAGGGTAAAGATAGGAACCAATCTGTAGCGGCATCCTGTAGTGAGAAATAGAAGGCCTTTAGTTTGAAGTCATCCACTTCGACTCCGTGTGGCCTGAGGTTCAAGCATATCCCGTGAAAACGCGTCAAGTGAGACGTGGCAGACTCTCCCTTCCTTCCTGAGAACTTAGGCAAGTGGTGGACGACTGAGGTGCTGATTGCGATGGCTGCGATGTCTGGTCCTTCATGAATTGGCCATGACTGGTCTCTGAAACTAGGAACCGAGAGCTCGCCCATAGTAGGTCCTTCATCTTCGTCCTCCTCATCGTCTCGAACTACTTGCTGGCGTGGAGGTCTCTGAGGTGGTGGGTATGGATGTTGTGGATGATACGGTGGTGGTGGATATGGTGGTGGATATTGCGGGTAGGGCTGTTGCGGATACTGTGGGTACTGAGGTGGTGGGTACTGCTGATATGGTGGGTACTGAGGGTATTGTGGGTACTGTGGTTGGGGTTGTTGTTGGTTTTGAGGTTGATGGTTTTGAGGTTGTTGTTGTTGCTGGAACTGTTGAAGCTGATCAGGGATAGCCCCCCTGATCTCGCCATGTTGGATCATCGGTCCTTGAGGTAGTACTCCTTCCTCATTTCGAACATTCTGGTCTACTTCATCATTGTTTTCACCAACTCTACTTCCTGTGTGAGACATGTTGCAAGAAATAGCAAGCACCGAGTAGCAAACACCGTAATAGCAAAGACAGACTAGCAACAAAGGGTTCCCAGGAGATTGGAGGGGTCACAGTGGTCCCACTTAAAACCCAAAATCCTTAGACTCGTAAGTCTTGGTGACAGAACCCTCTGAGAGCTAGAAATTGGAAATCGAAAAGAATGAAAATCGAAAATCGAACAGTTGAAATTGAAATATCACCGAGATAAGCAAATTTCGAAATAATGCAAAGAGAAAAATAAACGAAAAAATAAAGAAGAACAAATTTCACCGTGCTTAGCTCCCCGGCAACGGCGCCATTTTGAACAGGCTTGTCGTCGTACCTGCGCAAAAACAATTTATATTTTTCCTCGCTCTTGGCTGTGGGTTAGTACAGTGGTGAGTAAGGGTCGAACCCTAGGGAGCTAGATGGTTACTACTTCGTTCTGAAATAGAGAAAAAACAAGAAACTAGTGTGAAAGTAAAGGTTAATGTAATGATCGAAAATTGCTAAGGGATTTATCAATCAGAGAAGATATTCAGGTTAGGGTATTATTCAATTGTGACTTCGTTTATCCTTGATTTCTAAGTATTTATTCTAGCTTTCTTAGGGTTACTCCTGGTCTGGTTATAACCGTTTAATTCTAGCAAACCTAATACTCCTGGTCTGGTTATATTAGGTTTCGTGCAACTACTTATTCTAACTGGGTCGGTATCAAATAAGCAGTGAAAAGATAGTAAGGATTACTATGTTAAGTTGTACCCTTTCGGATCTCCCCTTAACCTAATAAATTCAAACTAATAATGTGCACAAGAACTTAAATAGAAAGCATGAATAATGTTGAAGAACAGAATCTCAAAACAATCGTCACAATTATTTAACCCTAACCCGAATAATTGGATTAGTTACACATCGACATAAGTAAACAATGCAAATAATAAAAGGAAGAAACTTCACTAATTGACCGAGATGAAGAACAGGAGGAGCAAGGCACGGCTGTGTGTTGTGAGATCGATGGATTTCTCTGTGTTTTTCGGATGATTTGAAGACTGCAGGATCTCTTGTATTTATAGGGTTTGAGAAACCCTAACTTGGTGAATAAGCTACGAAACCCTAGCATCGCATGCAAATTGGGCCGGCTGCTGGACTTTGGACGAGCGAATGGACTCAGCATGAAATTTGGATTTTTCCCCGAAGTTACTGTTCACGGCCCGAAATCACTGTTCACGCCGGATTTACTATTCACGCCGGATTTACTATTCACGCCGGAATTACTATTCATGCGGAGTTACTGTTCACGAGCCGAAAAACACTGTTCACGGCATTCTTTTGGCTCCGTTCTTCCACTGCGATGTTTTTGGCTTCAAAAGCCGTCTTTTAAGCACGATTCCTCCTAGAGCTTCCAAATCACCTGAAATACGAAACAACACTAAAAAGTAACTGTTCGCATAATAAAGTGAATGAAATGGTGGGAATTAATGACTCTATGAGTCGTATAAATACGGCTCATCACACATACTATGGTGTCCTTGAAGAAGTTGTTTCCTTGAGGTATGCGGAAGGAATGTCGGTAATTGCACATGAATATGAAGATGATGAAGAGGGTTACGAAGAACAGGATGATTGTGAATATGAAGATGAAGATGAAGATGAATATGAATATGAATATGAAGAAGATGATGTAGATGATGATCAAGATATCGAATTGTTAGATGCCAATGAGGGTTATGAAGAACAGGATGATCATTCTAATGAGGAGGATGATGCCGATGGAGATCAATGGTGATCATATGGTATCTAATGCAACACTTTTTTTATGTACTCGTTGCGTAAGACCATTTTCACTTTTGGAGGTAAACTTTTGAAAACAAAGGGAATTGATATTTAGTCCCAAAATTTGCATTTGGGTTTCCCGCCATTACCTTACACAATATCATTATCTATTGTCGTTGCATAAGTCAAATTGTAAAAAAGGAGGGAATTATTTTTGTCCCAAAATTTTCATTTGGGGTTCCCGCCAATTCCTTACGCAACATACTAATCTATTGTCGTTGCATAAGTCAAAAACACAAATCATGAGAGGCAAATTGTAGAAAAGGAAGGAATTATTTTTGTCCCAAAATTTTCATTTGGGGTTCCCGCCAATTGCTTACGCAACATACTAATCTATTGTCATTGCATAAGACAAAAACACAAATCATGAGAGGCAAATTGTAGAAAAGGAGGGGATTATTTTTGTCCCAAAATTTTCATTTTGGGTTCCCGCCATTGTCTTACGCAACGCGGGGTTTCACATATGCAACGCGGGGTTTCATATTGCACATTTGAGGGTTTGGGTGGTATACATATAGGGTTACGATGGTTTATGGATAGGTTAATGAGGATTTTATGAGAGTGATATGCACCAATGATTTAATTAGATGGAACATTAGAGAGTAGTTATATATGTTATGAGTTGATTGCATTAGGTTGATCACAAGCATAGGATGTAACATTAGAGTAGTTATATGTTATGAGTTGATTCAATTAGGTTGATCAAAAGCATAGGGTGGAACATAATAGTCGTTATGTTATGAGTTTGTTGAATTAGGTTGATCAAATGCATAAGATGGAATATTAATTAGAGTAGTTATATGTTATGAGTTGATTGGATTAGGTTGATCAAATGCATAAGATGGAACATTAGAGTATTTATGTTATGAGTTGATTCAATTAGGTTGATCAAAAGCATAGGGTGGAACATAATAATAGTTATGTTATGAGTTTGTTGAATTAGGTTGATCAAATGCATAAGATGGAACATTAGAGTAGTTATGTTATGAGTTGATTCAATTAGGTTGATCAAAAGCATAGGGTGGAACATAATAGTAGTTATGTTATGAGTTTGTTGAATTAGGTTGATCAAATGCATAAGATGGAACATTAGAGAAACTTATATGTTATGAGTTGATTCAATTAGGTTGATCAAAAGCGTAGGGTGGAACATAATAGTAGTAATGTTATGAGTTTGTTGAATTAGGTTGATCAAATGCATAAGATGGAACATTAGAGAAACTTATATGTTATGAGTTGATTCAATTAGGTTGATCAAAAGCATAGGGTTGAACATAATAGTAGTTATGTTATGAGTTTGTTGAATTAGGTTGATCAAATGCATAAGATGGAATATTAATTAGAGTAGTTATATGTTATGAGTTGAAATTGGTGATCAAGCGTGGCTCAAGAGTCTGATCTTTAAGATGGCAGCTAACCGTTTCTGAGAATGGAAAAGCAAATGCAACAGATTTTATCTTAACAATCCAGATGAAATTCCGGAGGAGTTTGCCAATCGCCGGGATGAGTGGGACTGGCTTGTAACCCACTTCAATGATCCCGCATTTAGGGTATTATGACTTAATTAACCGTCTAATATACAGTACATTCATATGGTTATGAACATAAAACTAATCCATTTAAAATGTCCCCAAACAGGCAAAAAGTAAACAAATGAAGAAACTTAGAGACAAAGAAGATCGAAAAACTCACCATTCAGGGAAACTGGGCTTCAACTACAGGGCAGAGAGACATCTGAAAAATGGTCACAAAGCAGCTCATTTGGCTGCTTTTTTAGAAGTGTACGCTGCTGACCCGAATGCCGCACATTTGCTGGTAATTTTTTTAACTTGTTACTTGGATTTTTGGACTTTCATCACTTTAACTCATTTACATATTTGGTTTCTGTAATTGAATGTTTGCTGTGTGCAAGTGGCAGTGAAGTGTTTCAGTAATTTATTTATTTTACTTGTTACTTGGATTTTTAATTATTTGATGCCGCAGATAGCAGCTGATTGATTGTTTGATATGTAACTGTTCACTGTATAGAGTAATTGATTTCAGTATTGTTGTGGGATTCATATTTTTTGTTCAAACATTTGTTCATGCATATTGTTTAGAAATTGCAGAATTGCTCGAACATGTATTATGTTTAAGATGTTAAAGTCATGCTCGCCTTTATAGTTGTTTGATGTCTAAGTGGCTGTCATATAGTGATATAGTAACTGTGTTGGTGGGACTCATATATCAGTATTTGTGGTGGGATTCATTTTTTTGTTCAAACATTTGTTCATGCATAATGTTTAGAAATTGCAGAATTGCTCGAACATGTATTATGTACACTGTGTTTAAGATGCTAAGTCATGATCGCCTTTATAGTTTGATGTGTAATTGGCTTTGAAAATTGACGTATTATTATATATGTTGTTAGTGGCTGTGTATAATTTATCCATTGCTGCCATTTATTCATTGGATACATTTGCAGGATAAGATGAGGAAGAAGTTGGCGGAACTCTTGAATGGAGAAACTGACCTCGACGCTCTAGTAGATCCAATGCCGCTACAGACCCAAATGGACATCATTGACGAAATTATGGATCGTCGTAAAGATAAGGGTAGTCGAGGTCCACCTAAAAATATTCAAGCTTTTTTGGACATACACGAAGAGCTTGAGATGACCAGAGAGGAGCTGCGAAAGGAACAAATTGAGGCTGCCAAAAAGAGGAGGAGTCCAGGGCTTTGATACAAAGCCTCGCGGATAGAATCAAAGCCCTTGAAGACAAATCGGATGGTAATGCGACAGGGGAAAATGCTTGAAGAACTTTGTCAATTTAATTAGGATGACACTTATCTAACTTGCGAACTTCTTTTTGAGATTGGTGTTTTTTGAGGGTTGGATTGAACTTGTCATCCAAATCTGATGTGTTTTGGTATTGGAAATTGTAATCCAGGATTTTCTGTTGCATTTGTTTTTAGGATTTGTTGCATATTTGTTTGTACCACCTACGCCTATGTTTCGTTGCATAAAGTTCTGTTGCATCGTTTCAACTCTTATGCAATACTTCAGAAGTGTATGGTGTAGGTGTTACGCGTTGCGTATGTATTTTGTATTGCATAAGGACATGTTGCAATATCTCTGTTGCATAAAATATAGCAACGAACTGAATAAATGTGTTGCGAAAGTATACATCTAAGGCAACGCGTAATGTGTTACATAAACCATGTTGCTTGGTACTTGAGCAACGACAACATGTTGCATTATACCACGTTGCATTATCCCTGTTGCATAAACTTTGGCAACGAAGATGCATCTTGTGTTGCGTTAGATAATATCTTAAGCAACGTCCCAATTGCAACAAGTTTACCCATGTTGCGTTAGAAAACATCTTATGCAACACATTTTGAAACTCGTTGCTATATTTTAAGCAACAGCGATTACGCAACATGAGGTTATGCAACGGGCAATACGTTGCTCAAGTTCAAAGCAACACGATTTTAACTTAAGCAACGTTTTATTTTTTGTTGCATATGGGGCCAAATGGTGTAGTGTAAAAGCAATACTGATTCAATAAAACTCAAACGTAATTGCAAATCGTAGTGAATCAAGTTGCGTTGGACACTATCCTTAAAGTAAGATTGCCGCTACTGTGTTTGGGATTCGTTGGCAGTATGCTTCCCATGATGAAACGATCTTTGGCAACAGACTTAGCACCAAACTTTGCCGATCAAACCTTTATGTCTTTGACTAATATCGTACACACGCGAAGAAAAACTCAAACAAACATGTCGGCCGGTTTAAGCCTCCATGCCAGGAAAGTTAGAAAGTATTTAGGGTTTTTCTCGTCTCTAACTTTTCAAATAACGCACTGTGTTTTCTTTATATAAGAAAACCCACGTTATTGAAACCACCAATAATTGGCCCACTAATTAAAATCAGCCTGTATTGGGATGATAATAATATTAATTAAATAATCAAATCAATATTTAATTATTTAATTATCTTTACCCTTAAAGTGTCACATTGGTCACACTAATGTACAATTAAGCCATTACTTGCTTAATTTTCTTCACCATTAACACATATTTTTCCAACAATCCCCCACATGAAGAAATTCAAGTAATGAACACAAAAATCAAATCAACTCAATGCGGTGATAGCTACTACTTGATATCTGCAAAGGATAGGCAGGCAACGCCCTAGAACCTTCCCTAGGGAAAACATGTCTCTTTACTGACTATTCAGTAGACGTGATGTCTTTGAACTGTTCGTCTTATAACGTAAACAAAAGTCATGTCCCCCACAGATATCTTCCTGATCATACTTGGTTCTTACTGGTGGGTTCATTTCGGCCATGACACCCCTTTCCTGGTTCTGCAAGAGTTTCTAAAGAATTAAGCCCCTTGAATTCTCCTTTGAAGCGGCCTCACTTCTCTCTCACATAGGTGATTCTTTCTTAAAGTAATCCCGCGTTACCCATTTGAATCTCAATATTCAAATTACTAGAATCATTAAAAGCTTCGAGCTTAGCCTTGTGCGGGAGCCACTGTTTTATCTCAGAATAGGACTGAGGTGTTACCCCACAGTGACCTCATAGTCTTAGCAGTTAGGTGATCTATTTGAATCAAGTTCTTGGGATCTCCAGTCATCATGGTAGGGTTTTCCGTAGGCTCGACTTTATTTCCAAAAGCGTTTAAGTCTGTATTTTGATATTACCAATCAAAAAGCTTCAATCCCATTCCTTTGGACAACTTCTCTATTAGGTCTTTACTTAAACATTTGGTTAGCGGATCCGCAATATTCTCTTTGGACCTCATATAGTCAATATGACTCAGGTGCAGAGAAGGTATTTCATGGTATTATGTAGTCGATGTATATGCCGAGACTAACCATTATACAAACACTATGTGCATTACCAATCAATGATTGATTAACACAATGTACATACATTGTTAGCATAGGTTCTGTCCATTCAAGAATATCCTCCTCTATATACCTCAACCACTCAGCTTCTTCTCACGTTTATCTAATGCGAAGAACTCAATCTATAAATGACTTTGACTAGCACAGTCTGTTTGGAGGATTTTCAAGACACATTTGCCTCTCCCACGGTGAACCCATAGCCAATCGTGGCATAAACTCATTGAAACCCTCAATGACCTCCGAATATCTGGTATAGTGTAGACCATAAATACAAGTAAATTGTAGGTACTTCAGCACTCTCACGATAACCTTTCAGTGTGTACTTCTTGGATTACTCGTGAAGCTCACCAGTCTACTCATAATGTAAGCAATGTATGGTTTAGTACAATTCATCTTGTACACTAGACTGCTTATCACTCTAGCATATTCCACTTGGGAGATGTTCACCTTTATTCTTAGACATGTGTTGATTTACGTCAACATGGATTCTAGTCAGTCCTGAACTGTCTTCTTCTGATTTGGCTAAGAGTTTGTCAACGTAGTGTAACTGCTTAATACAAGCCCCTCTAACCTTCGTGTAATTGTAATGCCTAAAATTACTTCGGCAAGCCTCAAAGCCTTTATATCGAATTTAAAGTTCAATAATGACTTGGTGGACTTTAGTGTATTCTCATTGCTTCCCGAAAATGAAAATGTCATCAACATTAAGACACAAAGTCACATATCCGTGTTCAATGTTCTTAATTTATACACATTTGTCACACTTGTTAATCTTGAAGCCATTAGACATCATTACGTTGTCTAATTTCAGATGTCACTGCTTTGACGCTTGCTTCAGGCTATAGAGAGATTTATCAACTTTGTTCTCTTGCCCAGCAATAACAACGAAAACCTCAGGTTGTTCAATGCAACTCTCTTCCTCAACTTTCCATTAAGGAAGCATGTCTTTACATCCATCTGGTGAATTTTCAGATTGCGCAAAGCAGCAATGACCACTACCATCTTTGATGTTATTCTCGTCACTAGAGAATTTTTTTTAAAGATAACGAATACTCAGGATACGGTTTTCGAAAAAAAATTTCACTAGACTTCCACGTACACTTAAGTCTACGTATCATCCACTCATTTTTTAAAGATAACCGGATTTCGGGGATCCGGTTTTATATAATAATAAAAAGATCATTTTGTAAATCACAAACTCATAAAAAGATCATTTTGTAAATCACAAACTCACTTGGGTATTTGGGATATCCCAAACTCATTTGGGTCATTTATAAAAAAAAACCACCTTAAGCCATGGGAGTGGGCACGCCAACACTGCACCTCTGGAGATTGGAGAAACCGCGAAAGAGATTCAGATTTAGTTTTAGTGTCACAGCCTTTTTTAAAAAGTTCCATTCAGTTTCTTTCGACTCAAGGCACCACATCCAACCTTCCCAGACGTGAAACTAGCAACTGTAGGCCTGAGCAATTAAAACAAGTATAATGTATAGCCTACATTCTACACGTCGTGACAAAACCACTTTCATATATCAACCATCATATAAAAATTAAAATTATAGATGACTAATGGTAATAATACCTGGCCTGAACTAAATTCAGGAGGGAGTTTAACAATTTGATAACATCAACAGAGCTGAGCAGCCATACTGAATTGGCAATAACCTGCAAAACATCATGGAATGGCCTTAAGCAACCTGTTGGAGCATAGAGTGCCATCTAGGCAAAACAAGAATTTGTTCAAGAAGTTGTCAAAGTGATCTGTGCTAGCATCTGTGCAAGATCTCTTTTTCAGTTCCGAAAAATTAGCACAGATCCTTTAGTTCCGAAAAATCAGCACATCACCTAGTTTTTCGATCGGATGGATCTCAATCAAATATATCCGACTGCCCCATCATCAAATCAAATTCTTAAGAGATAAAGATATGCTTATCAAGATCAGATCTCATCCGAAATCTTTCCATATCTTATCTAGGGATTGAAGATCAAAACCCTAGAATCTCACGGCTATATAAAGGAGGCTAGGGCTCATTATTTCGTGTGCAACACTTGAGAGACGCCGTGTGGAGTGCCTACAATCCGCAAAGTAGAATTCGTGATCTGAAGCTTCTGGTCGTCAAGCTTTCATTGGAGGATTGAGGTTGCAAGTCGGTAAGACACTTGCTTTATCTGTTTCTTGAACTCATATATTGTTGTTGTGCACTACCACGTCCAGAGTTCAAGAAGGTGTTGTCACTGCATAGTTCCAATCTGGACTAGCAGATCGGCTTACACAGAAGGCGACCATCCACAATCTGAATCTATGAGTTGGATTCAATTCATCAGTCTCGGGAGGAGGTCTGATCATACAGACGGGAGTCTCTAGATCTAAGGGTAGCTTAGATCACTCAATTCACTTAGAGAGTAGTATAGGGGATCAGTAGTTTGAAAGGTTGTTTGAACGTCAATCTGTACTATACACCGTGCTAGTGAATTGTTCCTTGGACTTGGGAGAAGTCCCCAGACGTAGGCTACTTTGAGCCGAACTGGGTAACCAAGTGATCTGTGTCCTTTACTATTTTGCACTTTACTTTCAATTATCTTAGTCTGTGCAAGCAACTGTAACACAGTGTCTCCTACATAGTGCTGGTACAGTTGAGCTCATCTCACGCATAGCAGATTCATTTGGTATCAAGAGCAAGTTCTCAACATACGGAGTTGGATCTTGGGAAGCTAGCTACTGTTCTAAGATGAGCATCAAGGAAGGACAAAGCACTACTCGCCCGGTGCTGTTAGAAGGGCCTAATTATGGCTACTGAAAAGCCAGGATGAAGGCGTTCATCAAAAATGTGGATGAGAAAGCATGGAGATCTGTGTTAACTGGCTGGAACCCTCCCATGCTGGCAACTGATGACGGAAAGATTGTTCCTAAGCCAGAAACAGAATGGTCTGAATAGGAGGAGCGTCTCGCTATGGGAAATGCCAAAGCTCTAAATGCCATCTTCTCAGCTGTAGACGAGTCAATTTTCAAACTCATCCTGAACTGTGAAAGCGCTAAGGAGGCATGGGATACCTTGTCCACTCACTTTGAAGGAACTGACAAGGTGAAACAGTCCAGGATTCAGATGTTGACATCTAGATTTGAGGAGCTAAAGATGCAGGAGGATGAATCCATCAAGGACTTTAATGCCAGAGTCTGTGACCTTGTGAATGAGGCATTCTACCCTTGGTGAAGCTCTACCCAAAGAGAAGGTTGTGCAAAAGAATCTGAGGTCTTTGCCTAAACGATTTGCCATGAAGGTGACTGCTATAGAAGAGGCAAACAATACAAAGATCATGAGCTGGAAAGAGTTGATTGGCAACCTATGCACTTATGAACTGCAACACCTGACTGTTCCAGAACCCAAAGTTAAATCTGTAGGCTTAAAGGCTGAGACTGTGCTAGACGATGAATCATCCAATGGAGTAAGCAAGGAACTTGCGTTACTCATAAAGAACTTCAATAAACTGTTGAAGAAGATCAATCGTAAGGGTGCTGGTCAGAACAGCCTGAATCAGTCTAAATATCAAGAGACCAGGAGAGTGGATTTTCAACCGTGGGAGAGACAGTCTGACCAGAAGGAAAATGGCAAAAGCGGATGGACCAAAGGAATAAAGTGTAGGGAATGTGGAGGTTTTCGGCACATACAAGCAGAGTCTGCTAACACCCTGAAGAAGCAGAATAGCAAGTCCCTGAATGTCAGCTGGAGTGATGACGAGACTGAAGAGAGCGCAGAGGAGGAAGAGACAAGCAACTTTGTTGCTCTGACAAGCATGATAGACTGCGTCACAGACTGTGCCAGAACTGGTTCCAAAGACTGTGCCAAGAAAGAAGAAGCCAAGGTGGAAGATAATGAAACTGGAGAAAGTGATGAAGAAGAAATCACTGATGAATGCATTGCTGAGAAATACGCACTATTGTGCTCAAAGTGGACTGAGCTGGTTGACATCAACAGGAGGCTTAATGCGGGAGTTATCACTCTGAAACTGGAAAAGCAGGAACTGGAATCCAAAGCCAGCATTCTTGCACAGGAAAAAGAAAATCTGGAGAAAGAAGTAAAAGAGCTGAAACAAAAGGCTGAAGGAGACAAACAAGAATCGAAGCAACTCTTGGAGGAGATGGGGTCAATCAAGAAGCTCCTGATCAGCCTGAACACAGGGTCCAAGAATCTGGACGAGATCCTGTCTGTGCAGAGGAGAATAAAAGATACTACAGGGCTTGGATTCACTGGTGCGAAGAAAGGGTGTGATACTAGGTTTGTAAAAGCTAGTGGCACAGTTCCTCAAGACAACAAACACAAGACAGCGGATAAGTTCGTCTGTGCTAAAGAAAATTACAACCAGTTTCGTGCCCCAAGAGATGTAGGATGGCAACGTACTAAGGTGTGCTACTACTGCAGCAAACCTGGGCACATCAAACGTCATTGCTACCATTATAGACGTGACAGCCAGTACAAAGAACCAATAAGGAAACGAGGCGGCATGATGTGGAGACCCAGGAATGATCAATACTGCTGTGTCTCGTACAATTCAACTGACAAGGAGGATGAAGAAAGCTGGTTCTTCGACAGCGGCTGTTTAAGACACATGACTGGAGTTCGAGAATACCTAACTAATCTGAGACCGATCGACGGCCACCATGTGACATTTGGTGATGGAAAAAGAGAAAGAGTTCTAGCCAAGGGAACACTGAATGTGCCTGGTATGCCACATCTAGATGATGTCTATTGGGTTGATGGATTAAAGGCCAATCTGATCAGCATTAGTCAGTTGTGCGATGGCTGCAATCAAGTTCAATTCACAAGAAATTCCTGCCAAGTTTATGACAAACGTGGTATATGTGTGATGGAAGGAGACCGTGCAAGCAACAATTGTTATCTCCTAAGCCGTGCTACAACCCCAGCAGCAATTACATGCATGTTGAGTAGGTCCGATGAATTACATCTATGGCATCAACGCTTAGGACACATCAATTTCCGATCCTTGAAGTTTTTGGCCAACGAAAGGTTACTTGAAGGTATTCCTAATATTAGAGGAGATATGCAAATTATTTGTGGTGATTGTCAAGCAGGAAAGCAGACTCGAGCAGTGCACAAGAAAGTGGATAGAATCTACACCAAGCATCCTCTTGAACTACTGCATATGGATCTGATGGGACCAATGCAGGTGGAGAGTATTGGACGTAAGAGGTATGCTTTCGTATGTATAGATGACTACACCAGATACTCTTGGATCATGTTCTTGCGCGAGACGTCCGAAACTGTGCAAGCCTTTGTACAGCTCGCCACCTGCCTGATTAATGAAAGGAGAGCTTGAGGAGAAAATTTCTTGTCCATTCGAAGTGATCACGGGAGGGAGTTTGAGAATGAGAAGTTTTCTCAATTCTGTGATGAGCAAGGAATTGTACATCAATTCTCATCTCCTATCACACCGCAACAGAATGGAGTAGTAGAGCGGAGAAATCGAACTGTTCAAGAAATGATGAGAGTTATGTTGCATGCAAAGAACATCCCTTTGAATCTGTGGGCTGAGGCTCTGTCAACTGCTACCTACGTCCTGAACAGAGTCCTGATTCGACCAGGGATGGAAAAGACTAGCTATGAGCTATGGAGAGGAAGAAAACCCTCTGTTAAGCACTTTTATGTCTTTGGAAGTACTTGCTATATTCTGACTGAAAGGGAGCAAAGGCAGAAGCTGGACAAGAAATGTGATGAAGGACTGTTCCTGGGTTATTCTCCAAACAGCAGAGCCTATCGTGTCTACAATAAGAGAACTAGAGTAGTGATTGAGTCAATCAATGTGGTGATCGACGATACCAAGGATTCTCCTCTGAGGAAGGAACCAGATGATGATATGGAGACTCAGAATACTCGTCCTAAACTGATACAAGGATCTGTACCAGATGCAAATTCTGAAATTGGGCCTGAAACTATGTCAGATTCGATCGAGAAGCATAATGATGTACACATGCAAGATTCTGTAGATACTTGCCATCAGCCTGTGCAGGAGTATGTACCAGATGCAAATTCTAAAGTTGTGCCTGAGACTGTGTTAGACTCGGCCCGGGAGGATAATGACGTATACATGCAAGATGCTGATGAAAGTGAGGTGAATCAAACTCAATCACGAGCTGGTGAGACAGGCTTGCAATCCTCTAGTAGAATCCAAAAGAATCACCCTCTGTCCAGTATCATTGGCAACCCTCACGACAAGATCAAAACTAGAGGTAAACTGCATGTTAATTACAGAGATATGATTAACTATAGCTGCCATTTATCAAAGGTGGAACCCAAGAATGTGAAGGAAGCCCTGCAAGATGACCATTGGATCACGGCCATGCAAGAGGAGTTGGGCGAATTCACTCGCAACAATGTATGTGATCTTGTTCCTCGTCCAAGTGGAGTCAATATCATTGGAACAAAGTGGATATTCAAAAACAAGACGGATGAGAGTGGCAACATTACGAGAAACAAAGCCAGGCTGGTTGCTCAAGGGTACACACAGATAGAGGGGATTGACTTTAACGAGACATTCGCCCCAGTAGCACGCTTGGAAGCTATTCGTCTTCTACTTGTAGTAGCATGCTACCTAAAGTTCAAACTGTTTCAGATGGACGTGAAGAGTGCCTTCTTGAACGGTCTACTATGCGAGGAAGTGTACGTGGCACAGCCTAAAGGATTTGAGGACCCTCATTATCCAGATCATGTTTACAAACTGAAGAAGGCGTTGTACGGACTAAAGCAAGCCCCTAGAGCTTGGTATGAAAGGTTGACACAATTCCTCATGAGCATGGGTTACACTCGAGGAGGAATAGACAAGACGATGTTCGTAAAAAGGGATAACAAACACTTTATCATTGCGCAGATCTACGTCGATGACATCGTGTTTGGTTCTAATTCTCAGAAGATGGTGGATGAGTTCGTGGCCCAGATGCAAAGCGAGTTTAAAATGAGCATGGTGGGTGAAATGAACTACTTCTTGGGGCTGCAGGTTGTAGAGTCGAAGGAAGGGATTTTCTTGACTCAGGCCAAGTATGCGAGAAATCTAGTGAAGAAGTTTGGACTGGACAAGGCTACCCACAAGAGAACTCCAGCTGCTACACATGTGAAGATTACCAAGGATGATGCAGGAGCTTCAGTGGACCAGACCTTGTACAGAAGCATAATCGGGAGTCTGCTATACCTGACTGCTTCCAGACCAGATATTTGTCAAGCAGTGGTAGTCTGTGCTAGGTATCAGGCAGATCCGAAGGAAAGTCACTTGTTGCAGGTGAAGAGGATCATCAAATATGTAAGTGGTACTGTTGATTATGGTCTGTGGTACACTAGAGATACAAGTGGTTATATTGTTGGATACTCCGATGCAGACTGGGCTGGTAACATCGAGGACAGAAAGAGTACTTCTGGTGGATGCTTCTTCGTGGACAATAACCTTGTTTCTTGGTTTAGCAAGAAGCAGAACAGTATTTCACTGTCGTCTACTGAAGCAGAGTATATGGCTGCGGGGAGCTGTTGTGCTCAAATGCTTTGGATGAAGTAGATGCTCAAGGAAGTGGGACTGGAGCAGAATACCATGACGTTATACTGTGACAACATGAGTGCAATCAGCATCTCTAAGGATCCAGTACAGCATTCGCGGACAAAGCACATTGACATCAGACACCACTTCATTAGAGAGCTAGTTGAAGATAAACTCATCAGTCTGTTCCACATGCCAACAGAGAAACAACTAGCGGATATTCTGACGAAGCCGTTGAACGCTGAGAGGTTTGAGACACTAAGATCTGCACTTGGCCTTTGTGTCATGAAGAACTAGAAGGCTTTGACATCAGGGGCAGTCAGCTGAGCAGAACTCTTTTAAGTGTTGCTGACGTGTCAGGTAGTAAGGGGGAGTATCTAATAGTGTTCTTTTGCAGGCCTATATAAGAGGAACCTGCAGAAGAAGTGTTTTGCCACAGTCCCTTGCCACTTGAGGAAAAAAGGGGGAGTATCTGCATTAGAGTTGCGTGGTTGTGGATGGAACTCAGAGGACTCTGGGCGGTAATGATGTGTAACTGTGATGATGTGTGTTGTGTGCTGCTGCTGAGTTGGGTTGAAGTCAGATTCATCTTCTGGGGGAGTATCTACTGGTTGAATAGAGGTCATGCAGAAGAAGTGTTTTTCCTCAAATGTCAAGGGGGAGATTGTTGGAGCATAGAGTGCCATCTAGGCAAAACAAGAATCTGTTCAAGAAGTTGTCAAAGTGATCTGTGCTAGCATCTGTGCAAGATCTCTTTTTCAGTTCCGAAAATCAGCACAAATCCTTTAGTTCTGAAAAATCAGCACATCACCTAGTTTTTCGATCCGATGGATCTCAATCAAATATATCCGACTGCCACATCATCAAATCAAATTCTTAAGAGATAAAGATATGCTTATCAAGATCAGATCTCATCCGAAATCTTTTATCTTATATAGGGATTGAAGATCAAAACCCTAGAATCTCACAGCTATATAAAGGAGGCTAGGGCTCATTATTTCATGTGCAACACTTGAGAGACGCCGTGCGGAGTGCCTACAATCTGCAAAGTAGAATTCGTGATCCGAAGCTTCTGGTCGTCAAGCTTTCATTGGAGGATTGAGGTTGCAAGTCGGTAAGACACTTGCTTTATCTGTTTCTTGAACTCATATATTGTTGCTGCGCACTACCACGTCCAGAGTTCAAGAAGGTGTTGTCACTGCATAGTTCCAATCTGGACTAGCAGATCGGCTTACACAGAAGGTGACCATCCACAATCTGAATCTACGAGTTGGATTCAATTCATCAGTCTCGGGAGGAGGTCTGATCATACAGACGGGAGTCTCTGGATCTAAGGGTAGCTTAGATCACCCAATTCACTTGGAGAGTAGTATAGGGGATCAGTAGTTTGAAAGTCTATTCGAACGTCAATCTGTACTATACACCGTGATAGTGAATTGTTCCTTGGACTTGGGAGAAGTCCCCCAGACGTAGGCTACTTTGAGCCGAACTGGGTAACCAAGTGATTTGTGTCCTTTACTGTTTTTCACTTTACTTTCAATTATCTTAGTCTGTGCAAGTGACAGAACCGCTCGTCGTCAAAGCGATTTGTGCAAATAAATTTATAATAGTCCGCTACTCGCAACTATACTACTGGGTAGTACTTGGTAAGTAGGGGTCGAACCCAAGGGAACCAGGGGAATAATTGTTCTTCGGGGGGATTACGCAGCGTGGGAGCGTGTTTAAGGTCGGTTGGTTGGTTTTAAAGCTACCAGCTATTTTGATTGATTGATTGGTTGGTTGGTTGATTTTAATACTGGAAAGTAAATTACAGTTTATAATTAAAGATAAATGTTCGGTTTCAGGGGACTTGTATTATATCCTGTTTATCATTGACCTTTAGTGACTCTCCTAAGTATTCAAACGGTGTATCAAGGCCATTCCAAGCACTCGATTTGCGTACACTGTCTAGCCTATTCCAAGGACGTAGAACACTTATTCTATTTAGACTAATACTACATCCCGGTTATATTAGCCTATGTGCATCCATTTGATCAATCATTCCCGATCAACCAAAATGGTGTTTAAGATGAGTCAAACTTCTCAGATAAGCTTTGCCATTCCAAGCATCCACTTATCCGTACAAGTTTACGAACCCCGCTGTAGAGTTTTGCCATTCCAAGCATCCACTCTACCTTGGACGTTCTGACTTAATATATGGCACATAGAATAAGTTTTGAATACTTAGACTAGACACTAAGTTAATAGTCTTAAAACATTTTATAATACAAGTGCGCCCCTTAGACCGAACTACACGTTTAGCTACTATTCATCGCGCTAAACATTATAACTAAGGAATTAAAGACAACAGTTAAATAAATAAATACTAAGAATTACTTACAACCGTTGAAGCGCCAAGGGAGCTATCCTTTATTTCCAAAGCCAAGATTACAACATTACAAATGTTACAACTTCTAGAGAGAGAAGTGAAATGAGATTGAGGTGTGTTTTTGGAGGAGGATGAGCTCCTCCTTTTATAGCCCAAAGGGGAGGAGATGGGTGGCAAGTGTTGCATTTTGATTGGAGGAGAAATCAAGGGAGGAGATGGCCACATGTGGAGGAAGGGGAGGAGGCCGGCGGCTTTTGGTGGAGGAGGTGGCGCCGCCGGTTGCCGGTCACCCAAGGGGGAGGAGCTCCTCCCTTGCCCACCTCCTTGAATGGTGGCCGGTCATCTTGCCCAAATGTGAGTTTTGTACAATTTTGTGTAGTCTTTTCACAAAACTGTCAATGTGTTTCTTCCCCGGTCTGTCTTGACTCCACTCCTGATTCTTCTGATTAATTTGTTATGGTCAATTCAATGTCAGGATCCTTGATATTTCTTCAGTCGGCATATGATCTTGACCTTGGATTGACTCTTGTTATCTTTTCAGCATAAAATCCTCTCCTTAGCGTGTTTTCACTTCAGTCTCTAAAATGCCCTGTGAAAATATATCGGGACTAACACGTAGACGTTAGATAGACAAACAGTCTAATTTGGTGGGTTTACTGCATTTATGTTTCATACAATTATGGTCCATCAGCAAGCAACTGTACCACAGTGTCTCCTACATAGTGCTGGTACAGTTGAGCTCATCTCTCGCGTAGCAATTTCACAACCCAACCAGACACTGAAGGAATTGTAAAGCATAAAGACGTGGCAAAAGTAAAAAATTGTCAAATGATAAGCACCTTCTCATTCTGATTGTAAATACAATCCAACAACATAGCGCAGTCATCGGCACGGAGAGCCTGCTTCAGCAAAAGAATCAGCACTGGGAGGAACTGCTAGAGCAGCAGAGCTTCTTTCTTTTCATCGTCTTTATTCTTCTCAATCTCCATCAACTTCAACACCTCAAGCTTCTCACCCATCGTCGGCTCGTTGTCTTCATCCAACACTCCTCCATCCCCAAACTCTGAATCTATCGATACAACAACAATAAAAAAATACAACAAAATTACTCAATATTCAGAAAGATTGCATCAAAAAAAATCGGACCTCGATGTGGTAAATTCTAGCAAAGTTCTCAATTTCAACTCGTAAAAATACATTGGCTATTATTGGCTTGTAAAAGCTCTTTTTCACGATGCTTGCGCACCGACTTGGAGCTGCTACGGCTGCGTTTCTGACCGGAGTCATCCATATGGAAAGATTTGTGGGCAAAGACAAATTTAGGGTTTTGGCTTCGTCAGAGCTGCAGACTAGGGTTAAGGTTTATGTTACGAAGGTGAAGCGGAGCCAATTTGTGGCGTCGAATCACTACGCAATTTTGTGACTGAGTTTGCGTCAGCCATATAAGCAACAGTCACATAAGTGACCTTATACGACTGAGAAATGAAAGTTAGCCGGTTAAGGGAACTTATGCGACTGATACTTATGTGTCTGACCAAAGTGAACGACATAAGTAAACTTATGCGACTGAACCTTATGTGACTGACATAAATCCGCCGTATAAGTAAACTTATGCGACTGAACCTTATGTGACTGACACAAATCCGCCGTATAAGTTTCCCTATATGACTGAACCTTATGTGACTGTCTCAATATCGGTCACATAAGAGTACTTATGCGACAGTTGTTGGTATGACCCTATTAAATAATCGCATAAGAAATATTTGAGAAGTCTGGTGAAAATGCGATATTTGAAAAATGTTGACTATTTATATGTTGACCAACTTTTTGTTGCTTTGAAGGCGGCAGGTGGGAAAAATCTTACTTATGTGACAATGTATACTCAAAGTCAGTCGCATAAGGACTCGACATTAAATGAAAACATAAAGACTTCACCCACCTATATCATCTTCCCCACCCTGCCTTCTGATTCTCCCCACGGCTGAACAGCTGAAAAATGATTTTCTTCATCTTCAAGTACATCGTGCGAAGAGCAAGGGCGCCGGTAAGAACTTTGAAATGCTTTAGATGAATTTCCAATTGTTTTCTCACCATATACGTACACGTTGAGTTGTTTGCAAAAATAAGCTTATTCAAACACGATGCGTGTAACAACTCATGTGTATATATAGCTATCTGTTTGGCAGATTTACACACATTTGCCATCATCACAAATTCGCTATATATATAGCTAACTTGTTGATCTAATTTGTCTTGTTCAATGATCATTTGAAGGTGAATTTCAACTCACAAGAATGGATAAAAGTTGGATGGGGTTGGAGAGGGGTGATTCACGATACATTCAAGGGATTGTGGATTTCGTTCAATTTGCAAAGGGACGTGGGGAAACCGTACATGTATGTCCTTGTAGAAAGTGTTTCATGATCAGAGAAAGTATTAAAACGAAGGAAATGTTCTGCCATTTATTAACAATGGCATGATGAATGGTTACTATACATGGACTTCACATGGTGAAGAGTGTAATGACCCTTCGGCACATGTTTTGAGGCAAGAATGGCTTGCGGGGTAGAGGCATGGAGCAAGTAACAATAGTAGTGGAGGACATCGTCAAGCAAACCCGATAATAGATATTCTTCGAGTTGCTTTTCCTTTTCAGAATGAGATGAATATGGATACAGATGATGATGATTTAGGGAGTAGGATGGCTTATGAAAGGTACAACAATCTTATAGGCGAAGCCCAAACTCCTTCATACAATAGTTGTGACATCACCGTTCTTGAAACTATTTTGAAGGCAATGCAACTGAAAATCGAGAATCGAATGTCAGATAAGAGCTTCAACAAATATCTACATATCACTAAAGCAATTATACCGCGCGATAACAATTACCCAAGTTCTTATAAAGAAGTAAAGATACTTTTGAAGCATATGGGGTTGGGTTATGAGACCATACATGCTTGCGAATATGGATGCATATTGTACTACAAAGAGAATAAGGATCTTCTTAGTTGCCCCGTATGTAGAGAGGCAAGTTACGCTGAACGTGGAAGTAAAAGCAGGGTTTTGAAGAAGACGGTTAAGTACTTCCCTTTGACTCCAAGACTGCAGCGCCTTTATATGTCCTCATACATATCAGCCCAAATGCGTTCGCTCGCTCAAAGAAGTGTCGATGATCCAGAGTACATTAGGCACCCTGCAGATGGAGAAGCATGGAAAACATTTGATGAAGAGTTTCCACAGTTTGCAAGTGAGATGCGGAATGTCCGACTTGGATTAGCAACTGACGATTTTAATCCCTTTGGAGCATCGGGACTTTCTCACAGCACATGGCATATTGTCCTCATGCCCTACAATTTGCCACCCCATATGCGTATGAAGATGGAGATGAATATATTATGCATGTTGATATCTGGACCCAAGTCCCCCGACAAGTGCTTAACTGTTTTTATGAGACCTCTTATAGATGAGTTGAAAATGTTATGGGAAGAGGGAGTTCAGACTTATGACCAAACTGATGCTTCATCATTCATTATGAAGGCGGCGGTGATGTGGACTATTAGTGACTTGCCGGGTCTGGGCATGTTGGGCGGGATTAAGACAAAAGGGTACAAGGCTTGTCCCTTATGTCTAGATGAAATTGATGCTACGCATATAACGGGTAGGATGTCATATCAAGGACACCAAAGATGGCTCCCTAGAGACCACGATTGGAGGTTTGCAGCAAATAGATTCAATGGGGAAATCGAGCATAGGGAACCTCCCACATCATTATCCGGTACTGAGATATTTGCCCAAATATCGTCTCATGATTATCCAACGCTTAGCTTGCATCCCAAGTTTATGCAACGAGGGGTCATGGAGAGGCTTTGTTGGACACACGTGTATGTGTTCTATTTGTTGCCATATTGGCAATCACATTGTCAACCTTACTCACTTGATGTCATGCATATAGAGAAAAAATTTTTTGATAACATAATTGGGACCATACTAGGACTTGAAGGTAAGACCAAGGATTACATCAAGGCTAGGAAAGGTTTGGAACAACAAGGGGTGCAGAGAAAGTTATGGTACAAACCATCAGGGTCAACATCAAGGAAGGAAAAGGTGACTAAAGCACCATACACTGTCACTCCGAATGAGAAAGTGGAGATACTTGATTTGATAAAGGATGCTAAGTATCCTTCCGGATATGCAGGAAGCCTAAGGAACAAGATTAATCTAGATGACAAAAAGTTCATCGGGTTGAAGACACATAACTGTCATGTCATGATACAACGTCTACTGCCGGTTTTTATCCGACCTTACTTGTCGTTCAATGTAGTTAACCCTCTTGTATCATTATCCCATTGGTTTTGGAGAGTTTGTTGTCGAGAGTTCCAGAAGGAGGAGGTGCACCAAATGAAGTTGGACATAGTGAAAATCCTATGTCAGCTAGACAGAATTTTCCCACCGGCATTCTTTACAATTATGGTGCATCTGATGATACATCTGCCTGATTAGATTTTGATGAAGGGGCCGGTACACTACAGTTGGATGTACCTGACGGATGCACAGTCGTCGTGTGCAAAAGTCAAGAATAAATTTATAAGTCCGCTACTCGCGACTTCACTACTGGGTAGCAAGTGGTAAGTAGGGGTCGAACCCAAGAGAGTCAGTGTGGATTAGTTGTTCTTTAATGAAGCTTACACATAAATTAAAGTGCGATTGGGGTTGGGCTTGAGTGTGCTTTGAGAACTAAAAGTAAAGGAACAGTGATATTACAATTAAAGGAAAGATTCGGTTTTAGGGGCCTTGTATCATATTCTGTTTATCATTGACCTCTAATGATCATACTAAGTGTTCAAAAGTGTATCAAGGCCATTTCAAGCACTCGACTTGCCACACTGTCTAGCCCATTTCAAGGTATACTAGCCTGTGTGCATCCATTTGATCAATCATTTCCGATCAATCCAAATGGTGTTTTAAAGAGGTCGAACTCCTCAGATAAGCTTTGCCATTTCAAGCATCCACTTACCCGAGTATGTTCACGAACCCCACGGAAGGGTTTTTCCATTTCAAGCATCCACTCAACCTTGGAAGTTCTGACCTAATATGTGGCACATAGAACAAGTCTTGAACACATAGAGGCACTAAGAGTAGGGTCTAAAACATTGTATGATACAAGTACACCCCTTCAACCGAATGAAGGGTTTAGCTACAAATATTCATAGAACAGGACATCATAGCTAAGTGCGTTGAAAAGTAAAGTACTTTGAAAGACAGTAAAGTAAAGAAGAGAGTACTTACAAAAACCGTTGAAAGTGCTAAAGCTTCGATTCCCAAGTAAAGTGCTTACATGATTGTGCTCTCAATCTAGAGAGATAAGTGATTTGTGATTTTGGAATGTGTAGAGAGATGAGCTCTCCACACTTTGGGATGATTTACAAAGGGAAGGGATGTCTCTATTTATAGGCTAAGGGGAGGCAAGGGTGTGGAGGAGAAGCATCCACTTGGCAAGAGATGGGAGGAGTGTGGATTGAGATCACAACACATGGCAAGGGATGAGAGGGCAACCCAAAGCAGCCGGCTGCTCTCCCAAAGCCGCCGGGACAGGTGGCCAAAGGTGGAGGAGGAAGTGAGTTGAGTGGATTGAGATATTTGTCTCCAAAAAGCCATCGGTTCCCATACAACTCCTGATTAGAGATTAGTTTGCCTTCGGTTTGCTTTGGCCGGAATTGTCGCCGGAGCAAGAAATGACCGGAGCATGGTGGTGGTCGGAATTGGCTTGATCGGAGCATCGCCGGAGCTTTGCCGGAGTATGGCCGGAGTTCGCCGGAATTTGACCGGAATCTGACCGGAGCTTTGGCCGGAGCTTCTTGGATTTTGGAGAGTGTATTCTGAATGAAAATGTCATTCTAAGATGATCTCAAGAAGGAAGTTAAGCCAAATTCTGCCCCGAACATGGTCGAAATCCCAAATCGGCTGAAATTGCCCTTGTTTGGCCTTTACCGGGCTCGGTGCCTTTGCATTGCGTTCCTGTCCAAATGCCGACTGTTCTAGCATATTTGAGTGATTCCAAGTTGGTTCTTGAAAGTTGGAATTTGGTCGTGACCTGGAATGACTCGTAATTCATTTTCAGCTTTAAAACTCCTCCTTAGCATGTATTCTCTCTAGAATTCAAAATACCCTGTAGATAAATATCAGAACTAACAAGCAAAAGTTAAATAGACAAAGAGTCTAATTTGGTGGGTTTAACTGTGTTTATGATTCATACAATTATGGTCCATCAGTACCCCATGGAACGATATTTAACAAACTCTTTTCATCCCTTATATGAATATGAAAGTGTCACATATATAACTAGATTTTTGTATTTATTATACTTGCAGGCAACTTGGACAATACAAAAAATTTGTCCGAAATACAAGATATCCTGAAGGATGTATTGCTGAGCAATACATAGCTCAAGAGTGTGTCATGTACTGTAAGTTGTACATGGGGGAGATTGAAGATACATCAAAAAATCAGGACAATGAGGAGGAAGAATATTGGAACATATCAGTTGTGTCCAACCTCATCAAGCTGATGGGTTACAGTAGAAGGCAACGACTAAACAATGATGACATAGATGTCATTCATTGGTCTGTCGTTGAAAATTGCGAGGAGGCAGCCGAGTATATTAACCGACACATTAGGAAGTTTTACACGGAACATCATGACGGTGATAATGATTCAAGGATTGAAGATTTCCATTTCTATTTTCTTGATAAGGTAAAACTAGTTTACATCAGAACATGTCATCTTTATTGGGTATTTCTTCAAATTATGTGTCATTTAAATAAAGCTTTATCTGTAGATTATAGCATTACGCAACAAAGATCCAGATGAGTATAGAAAGGAACTTGACATATTGGCATATAAGCCATAGTTTCACACATGTTACACACATTGTTTGCAAATGGGTTGAAGTTCGTTGTATTGGTGAAGGACCAACATTTGAAACACAAAATAGTGGTGTAATGGTTAAAGCAGGTACTTATTTGCAATATTATACCAACAAACATGTTCAGAATTAGTTTGTATTGAAAATCATTTTAAAAGTTTGTTGATTGTTTTTTTTGTAGGAGATATTAACTATTACGAGATTTTGACCAACATTATCAAACTCAAGTATGCAGAGGGTATGCCGGTTGTTATCTTTAAGTGCAAATGGTACAACACGGATCCGGAAGAGGGTGGAAACATAAAAATGGACCTTGGAATTATGTCTATTGACATATCTAACACATGGTAGGAAAATGCTCCATATTGTCTTGCAAAATACGCACACCAAGTGTTTTACTTAGAAGATCCAAAGTTTGGAGATAATTGGAAAGTTGTCAACATGGTCACCCAAAGAGGCACTTATAGCGACTCATGTGTATCATACAATGATAAGTCGAATGTTCTAGAGGAAGCTTATCAAGAAGAAGGCACAACAAATATTCCACCTTACATGCGTAATGCAATGGATGAAGAGGATGATGAAATGGATGTGGGATTAGAGACTCCGCTAGTTGTTCCAGTTTTTTCTGATGACTATGATTCACAAAATGATGCTGATGCAGTGGAGAATGAAGAAGATACATCTGAATATGAGGATGACGATGAAGAGGATGATAGACTACATTATGTTAGTGATAATGAGTTAAGTGATCATAATGAAGATGAAGAGGATGATGATGATGATGAGTACGATGAAGAGTAGTTGCGAGTGACTACGTTGTCGGATATATGTGTTAATTTCATGTTCGGTGTATTTGTTGTGGGGTTGTAGGTTGGGACGTACGTATTTGTAAAAAAATTTGGTCCTACAAATTGGTTACTTATGTGACTAAGTATATGTAAATGTGTCATATAAGATACTGAAACTTCAGGCGGGAAGTCCAAAAAGACTGGGCGGGATATAGATATTGTAGGGGGAAATCCATTTTTCCATTTCATAATTGATTATATCTTATAAATGAACATCATATACACGTGTCCTAAAATATACAACGTGTTTGAATCTGAACCAACATGTTCAAATCCTCAGTGTGTTTTGACACTTAGGGTTTTTTTGCAATCGTTTTGTTTCTCTTCCTAAAATCGCCACTCTCTTCCTCATTTTCGTTCGTCTCCTAACACATCATCGCTCTTCTCCGTCAAATCGAGTGTCGGTATCGACAACGACTACGCCTCCAAAGAAGAAATCACTGAGTGAGGTGGCAGCGGCTACAAACAACACACAGAACATGAAGCTGCGGAGTCCGAGCCCAAGGAAACCAGCCAAGATCCATTTCCCTGAGCCGGCGGTGAAAAAGGCAGTGCCTTCCAAACAAGCAGCGAAGAAGCCACCGACCAAATCGACGACTCCTAAGAAGAAGGCAGCACCCATACCGGCTACTACTCCTAAGAAGATGTCAACCGTGGTTGCAGCCAAGGATGGTAAAGTTACTGGTGGTATGGTTAATCCTACAGAAAAAACTAGGTCAGTCCAAACTACATTACGTCGTTCCCTTAGGTGGCCGTCTAAGCTTAGAGTAGAAAAACCAACTAAGTCAGTCCAAACAAGTGCTCCCCAAACCAGAGAATCCCCCACTAGTGAAGAATGTCCAGTGTTAGTCCCATTAGTCGCCCCATCCAAATACCCTACTCGTACAGTTTCGTCCTCTGACAGACAAACAATCAAGCGATATCCATCCCTAACACCCTCACCTGCTGCCTCAAACCCTCTTGAAAAAATCACATCTCATGATCAAGAACCACACATTGTTGATGATGTTCCCCATGATCCTATAGATACTGATGATGAGTTGTTTCCTGATGATGATCTATTTCCTGATATGGAAAAAGAGTTTCCAACTGAAATGAGTGTCCTATTGATCCAGAGGAGTTCCCTGTTGTTGATGATGTTCTTCCCACTGCTGAAGCCTCTCAAGGAGGAGAGCTATCCGACGAAAACCTTCATCCAATTGACGAGGAGGAGGATGAATAAGACCACTTAGCATCAGGTGCAAGAAGAGGGAATCTTCTCCACCTCCAGGTAAAATGTTTGTTACATTATTTTACTGGTAATTTCACTAATGTACTAATTTACCTCTTGTACTAATATATTCCTTTTACCTTAATGCAAGAAGATGCGGAGGACGCTATCCCTGTTACTGAACCTGGACTGTCAAAGAAGAGAAAGCGTGGTGTGGTTTGTGGCACCAAGATAGCCACTCTGGTGCACCGTGCACCGTGCACGCCCTTGGGATGAAGATCAAAGTTGAGTTCTCCGTGGAGGCAAACGGGCCTGTGGTGAGGGAAGTGCGGAGCATGATCTGCCACCAAATTGGGGCATGTGTCAAACAGAAGGTCCCAATGTTACGACCGACATACGCTCAGTTAGATGAAGAGCACTGGAACATTGTCGTTAACTATTTGAGCGTAAGTCCTCTTTCTCCTTTTGTTGTTTGCATTTTGGTTATTTCATTTGTTTGTTGAACAGTTACACAACTTGACCCTTTATAATTGTTTGTAGCCTCATTTTCAATTGCCAAAAGATGACACTCTACTGTGGGAGTATATAACAAGAATAGCAAGTAAACGGTACACGGATTGGAAGTATGACTGTCACAAGCATTATCTAAAGAATGGTAATAAGGTCCCAAAGGAGTTCACCCACCGCAGGGAGGAGTGGAGATGGCTCCTTCAGCACTTCAACGAACCTGAACAACAGGTAATTTTTTTAAATTCTTGAATTTATTGTGCTAACTTTTATGTTATTTACGTAAGTTATAATATGAAACTTCCATTTTCATAATCAAGGCAAAATCTAAAAGAATGAAAGCTGCCCGAGACGCGAAGATGAACCATCACTCCAGGAAGACTCCGTTCCCCATGAGAGCAATCGATCACATGGAGAAAGGGCACAAAGCCCCTCATGTCGCAACATATGTGCAAGTCTATAGCCAAGAACCTGAAAGTGGGAAAATAGTGGTAATCCTTTATGTTATTTATTTCATTTATGTCTTCATAACTAAATGAAGTTTATTCGGTCCTTTGGATTATCATTGGTGTCATGCAGCATGTTGATCATTTTTGTACATGTATGATATCATGCTTTATGAATACTTGATGGATTTTGTGATTATGTGCAAGTGAACATATTATGTCATTCTCTTAAAGCATGTCAAAAGTTTGTTTGTCATCTCAGAATAATTGATTCCTGAGTTGAAACAATTGTAACCCTTTGGATTCTGATAAAGTGTAAGCTCATCCTTAATATGGATTTTGTTTGGTTTTTAGTCTTTTGGATTATGATTATATATTGCCATGATAGATAATGTTAAATGGTATCTTGTTGTCACTGTGAGTATTATCTTATAGGAGGTTTTGTTGTATCATTTTAGTAATTAATTTATTTATGCCTTGCCTTAGGAACAAATGAATGCAGAGGTGAACCAGTTGATACAAGAGCAGCACTCCGATGACCCAAGCGTTATTCAGGATCCTCTCCTCACGAGTACCCAGCTGGATATAATTGGCAGAGCGGTGGGGCAAAAAAAAGGTACTCTGGTTTCCGGAGCTGGTGGTAATCTAAGGAGGCCTCCAAAACCAAGAGGTGGGGCATCTAACCAATCTCTAAAGGAAGAGTTGATGGGGGCCAGAGAAGAGGCCGCTAAAAAAGAAGCAGAGTTCAATGATAGGCTACGGGCCATTGAAGAGATGGTGCGCGGGGGAGTAGGACCTTCAGGACATGGGGCTAATGTCTCGGATGGGGCGAGCTTTGCCCAGCCAACTCTCTAAATACTGATTATGTGGAACTCGTTTGATGATGCAACTTTTTGAAGTTGTCGCAATGCTGCAAACTTTTAAACTATTATGTTGTGATGTAAACGACGAATATTGTTGTAAACTTTTGACATGTTGTAACATGTTTTGACATGTTGTAACATGTTTTGACATGTTACAACATGAAGGACAGGAATGCATTACATTTTCATATGCAACCGAATTTGTAATTGCAATACCTAGATGACGTAAACAGGGATGATATATATTCTCTTATGTGACTGATATCTGATGATAATACCACATAACTGGACTTATGTGACAATACATAGTATCCTTGCAACACTTAAGTGACTGACCGGAATACACTAAAATCACTTATGTGACACAAAAATAGCATCCTTTATCACTTATGCGGCCGACCGTATTATCATTTTATATTTTCTTGTGTGACAGACATTGTACTACTGATACTTAAATGGCTAACTTATGGAATTTATTGATGATTTCTAAAATCTACTTACGAGAAAAACCACGTACTTATGCGACACTTTTTAGGTCAGCCGCACGAGACTTAATATGACTGGGGACAATTATTCTGTCGCACTACACTTAATGCGGCACAACTTATGTGACTGGTCCTTATGTGACTGACCGTTGTCACATAAGACCTTATGCGGCTAAAAACGAACTTATGCGGCCCAAAGTGGTCAGTCACATAAGAGGCCAAATGGTGTAGTGAATGTAAATTGAGATTTTATATTCATTCACGGAAAAGAGCCCAAGTTATATTGTCTTGCATTAAGAGCTCATAGCTTAATTTAATTTTACTTAATTGTAGTGCAGGGTTCTTGCTTAGCAAATATCATTTTCTTTTTTTTGACTTAATTTAACTAAAATTTAATTTAATTGTACTAAATTTTATATAACTTAATTTACTGTATCACAAAAATTTTATTATATCGAATTTAGTATAACTGTACTGAACATAATCTAATAGTATTGCCATGTACTTGAAAGCTCAATGTCTAAACTATCAAGTCACTTAATAACACACACCATAACAAAATTCAAGTCATTAATCATCACTTATGGCAATTTGTATTCAAATAAGTGTAAGAGACGATCTAAGTAATTAATACTGAATCATAAAATAATCAAAATGTGTTGTAATATAATGGAGAAAGAAACAAGAGATGATAGAAATGTGTAAAGAGAATGTATTCTTCTTATTCATCCTTCTTAACATAGGCACCTATTTATAGGATTACATGAGATAGATGAAAGGGCATGGCCTTTTAACATAAATAACAAGGGGTATTATGAAGTGATCTAAATGAGCCTAACCAAAAGTTAGACAACCAAAGGTTGTGTGGGCATTCATATTTGCATAATATCATAACACTCCCCCTTGAATGTACACTCCTTATTCGGTGAACTGCCTCGTTAAAACCTTGACCTGAAAATAAAACCCTAAAAGGGATAAAAACCAAGTTAAAGAAAAAGAGTACATTTATAAACTCCCCCTCAAATCGACAAGTCCTTAAGACTGTACATCCCAATGTCATTTACAAGTTTCTTAGAAACTTGTGTCGGTAATGACTTAGTGAATAAGTCTGCCAAATTTTTACTGGATTGTATTTGGCAAACATTGATCTTCCCTTCCACTTGAAGCTCATGAGTGGAGAAGAATTTAGGAGATATGTGCTTTGTTCTATCACCTTTAATGTATCCCTCTTTGATTTGGGCGATGCAAGCAGCATTATCCTCATATATTACTGTCGGGCTTTGTTTGCCTGATACTAATCCACAAGAGGTTTTGACATAAGTTATAAATGATCTAAGCGAAACACATTCTCGTCCAGTTTCGTATAGTGCAATCAGTTCTGCATGGTTCAATGATGTGGCTACCAATGTCTGTTTTGTCGAACGCCATGAAATGGCAGTTCCTCCATACATGAATAAGTACCTCGTTTGTGAGATAGCTTTATGTGGGTCAGACAAATAACCCGCATCGGCATAACCAAACAATTCACCATTTTGTACTTCATTTGTTCCTTTGAAAAATAAACTCATTTAACTTGTTCCACGTAAATAACGTAGGATGTGCTTAACAACGCTCCAATGTCTTTTAGTGGGCGATGAACTATATCTTGCAAGTAAATTAACTACAAATGATATGTCTGGTCGGGTATTATTGGCAAGGTACATTAAAGGCCCAATTGCACTAAGATAAGGTACTTCTGGACCTAAAATCTCTTCATCGTTTGACCGAGGACGAAAAGGGTCCTTTTCTATGTTGAGTGATCTTACTACCATCGGCGTACTTAATGGATGCGCTTTATCCATATTAAAATGCTTTAGAACCTTCTCGGTGTAATTTGATTGATGGATAAAGATTCCATTAGCTGTATGCTCAAACTGCAGGCCGAGACAAAACTTATTAGTTCCTAGATCTTTCATCTCAAATTCCCTTTTCAAATAGTTTGCTGCCAATTGGATCTTTTCTGGAGTTCCAATTATATTTAAATCATCGACGTACACAGCAATGATTACATACCCCAATTCTGTGCGTTTTATAAAAACACATGGACATATTTGGTTATTAATAAACCCTTGCGCTAGTAAATATTTGCTGAGGCGATTATACCACATTCGACCAGATTGTTTCAGTCCATACAATGATCTTTTCAATTTGATGGAGTACATATGACGAGGATTTGCTTGTAATGCTTCAGGCATTTTTAATTTTCATGTATATATCTTTATCTAATAACCCATATAGGTATGCAATTACCACATCCATGAGTTGCATTTTGAGTCGTTCAACAACGGCCAAAGCAACTAGAAACCTTAGAGTTGTTGCATCCACTACAGGGGAATATGTTTCCAAATAGTCAACTTCAGGTTTTTGTGTAAAACCTTGTGCAACCAGTCTAGCTTTGTATCTTACAATTGCATTACGCTCGTTACGTTTTCGTACAAACACCCACTTATAGCCAACTAGTTTCACACCTTCCGGTGTTGGAGCTACAGGTCCAAAAACACCATGTTTATTTAAAGAATTCAACTCTGCTTGAATTGCTTCTTTCCAGCTCTCCCAATCATCTCGATGTCGACATTCATATATGGTTTGGGGATCATTGTCATCTTCTCCAATGACCTCTAGGGCAACTGAATAAGCAAAGATTTCATTGAGATTTACCTCATCTCGATACCAACCCACGCCAGTGTTGGCATAATTGATTGACATTCAAAATTGTCATCAATATCTTTGTCTTTATTTTCAGTTTCCTTAGGTAAAGATTCTTCAAGAGTCCTTACTTCATTAATGTTCGTATTTGACATCTCGACATCCATTTTACATCTTGCGTGTTCTTTCCTCTTCCTTGGAACTATATCCTTAGACCCTAATGGTCTCCCACGCTTTCGATGTACTTGAGAATCACTTGCAATGTTTGTGTATGGAGTTACTACAGGAATCTCCAAACGAGCTGGTGCATTTTCAACAGGTATAATATGTGACTTCGTCACTTTCTTGGCATCAGTAAACGCATCTGGTAGCCTATTTGCTACATTTTGCAAGTGTATGATCCATTGAACTTCAAGTTCACTTTCATTTGTTCTCGGATCTAAGAACGACATAGAAGGTGTATTCCACACAACCTCCTTATGCATCTCCTTTTCTTCTCCCCCTAAAATTGGGAATTTTGATTCATCAAAATGATAATCAGAATATCGAGCTCGAAATACATCACCATTTAATGGCTCTAGATATTTGATAGTTGATGGGGACTCAAACTCCACATATATTCCCAACCTCCTTTGTGGCCCCATTTTGGTTCGTTGTGGAGGAGAAATAGGGACATACACCGCACAACCAAAAAAATTCAAATATGAGATATCAGGCTCTCTTCCAGAGATAAGTTGGAAAAGAGAATACTTATTATAAGTAGTCGGTCAAAGTCTTATCAAAGCTTCCGAATGCAAAATTGCATGTCCCCAAGCAGAGGCGGGTAATTTTGACTTCATTAGCAATGGTCTTGCTATTAATTGCAACCGCTTTATCAACGACTCTGCTAGGCCATTTTGTGTATGAACATGAGCTACTGGATGTTCAACCACTATACCAATTGATGTACAATAGTCATTGAATGACTTTGATGTAAATTCTCCTGTATTATCTAGCATGATTCTTTTGATTGGTTGATCAGGATAATGAGCCCTTAACTTGATTATTTGGGCTAAAAGCCTTGCGAAAGCAACGTTTCTCGTTGAGAGTAGGCTAACATGTGACCATCATGTTGAAGCATCTATCAACACCATAAAATATTTAAATGGTCCACACGGCGGTGCTATTGGTCCACATATGTCACCTTGAATTCTTTCAAGAAACATAGGAGATTCTGCACTTTTGTTACAGACGGCCTTGTTATAAGTTTGCCAAGTGAACAAGCCGTGGATGCCAGGTCACCCCTTGGGAGGATCATCAGGTCCTTAAGTGGGTGTCCATGTGAACTCTCAATGATTCTCCGGATCATTGATTCACCAGGATGACCGAGTCTATCATGCCACAAAGAAAATAATTCTTTATCAACTAACTTCAGGTTAGTGACTTTATACAGTTCAATGTGGTAGATTTTGTGCCATATAAACCAGATGCATGTGCTCTCATTTTCTCTAAGACTTGCTTCCAGCCAATCTTATAAGATATAAGAAATAGGTATTCAATACCATCTTCACACAAGGTTTCTACATGAAAATCATTTCTTCGAATATCTTTGAAACTAAGTAAGTTCCTTTGTGATTCACTGGAATACAATGCATCTTTAATGTTTATTCTCGTTCCTTCGGGTAACAAGATAGAAGCTTCTTCCAGAGTCTTCTATAATACTACTCATTCCAGTGATATTATTTAAACTTCGTGTTTTTCAATATAGAATGAGTAGTGGCACTATCAACGAGACATAGCTCCCCACCATTGATATTTCCGTTGAAAAAACAACACGCACTACTACTGGAGTACAAGATTGATTCATTATATAAAGAAATATAAGCAATATATATGACTAATTGAAATAAAATTTAATCTTGACAAAATCATAATAAATAAAATAATTTCAGTTACGGAAATTAGATCTATATCAATAACACTGAATTTAAAAAGTAACTACGAACATGAAAAATAATTATGTTCCCATGTACTACTGCTGGAGTACAAGGTTGATAACATGAGAGACGAATAATCTTTTCTCTAATTTATCTCCGTCTTCATTAGTCTCTTCACATAGTCTCAAGATTGAAACAATACAATATAGTTCAAAATTATAATCTGGGACCTAATTAAAAACTCATATCCTCAAGTGCATTCATTCATTTATTGCATGAGATACAATGATCATCCTCTAATGATTAAAATAATCATTTAAGCTCTTCCAGAGTATGAGGGGTCATTGACTGTAAAGTATTGAGCTTCAGGCGGCTCTCTTGAAGATGATGACAAATTAAGCACAATCCTGCTGGGATGCGCTGGAGTTTTGTTTTACAGAATCTCTCAAGTTATTGCTTGATAACTATTGTTCAAGTATTAATTCACCCATGTAAGATAGTTTCTTCAGGAAACATTAAGGCAGTAAACTAAAGTCTTGCAATGTAGACATGTATAGAATAGTTAAAGTATGGAATTAAGAAAATTAAATCACTAAGTATTGATCATACACATCCAACATATTTGATGAGAAATTTCATGGATCTATCACTTACAACGGAAAGTGATCTAATAATCATCTACTTCAGGAGAGATATGATCTAAATAAAAACAATTTCTTGGACCATTATTTTTCTTTCACTTACAACAAACGAAAATGATACATTACTCTCTTCTAGGAGTAAAATATATTTTACACCTATTCATCCTCTTCGGGGGACGATTTTAACTATCTCATTAGGATAAACATATATATGATGTGTGTTTATCCACTTCAGGGGATTAAGTGTGTATGATCTATATGAATCCGCTCCAGGGGATTAAATATACGAAATATGATATATGAATAAAAACGTACCATTATAAAAGTAAATAAATAGATGAATTTAAGAATGTGAATAATAACAATAACAACATAAATAAATAAAATAGAACTTTATCACTTTCAACAGGAAGTGATTTTATTTAGATTATAATCATCTACTTCAGGAGATGATATAATCACACTACAAAATATATGCTTGATGTTTTATCACTTACAACAAGAAGTGAATGTTACTCTCTTCAAGGAGTGAAATGAAACATCCTCTTCAGGGGATGAAGATAAAAGAAGAAAAAAATATATATTTGTATCCACTTCGGGTGATATATGTATATGACTCCACTCGAGGGAATCGAAAAACATGTACTATACATGTATCCACTTCAGGTGATGCATGTATATGATTCTACTTCATAACAGAAAGCAAAACATATAGTATACATGTATCTACTTCAGGTGATACATATATATGATTCCACTTCGGGGGAATAAAATGAAACATAAACTAAACATGTATCCACTTCAAGTGATACATGTATATCTATATGATTCCACTTCGGGGGAATAAAATAAAACATGAACTATACATGTATCCACTTCAAGTGATACATGTATATGATTCCACTTCGGGTGAATCAAAAAACATATACTACACATTCATACATCATGTGAATATAGAACCAATTACATGAATGAAGAATATTGAGTTTTTGAATGCTAGGCTATTTTGAGATTCTCTGCAAAGAGGACTCATGGTTGCCATCATCGCATTGTGAACAAGAATAGAAGAGAGGATAAAGAGGGATGATCACTACCTTTGAGCAACTCGTGCTGATAACGTGTTGTAATATAATGGAGAAAGAAACAAGAGATGATAGAAATGTGTAAAGAGAATGTATTCTTCTTATTCATCCTTCTTAACATAGACACCTATTTATAGGATTACATGAGCTAGATGAAAGGGCATGGCCTTTTAACATAAATAACAAGGGGTATTATGAAGTGATCTAAATGAGCCTAACCAAAGGTTGAGTGGGCATTCATATTTCCATAATATCATAACAAAATGTAAAATCTTTATGTTTTTTACTTGATCGACATGCTTTATAGTCATTATCATGCTTTAAATTTTCGATTTATAGAAATATCTTTACTAATTAACAATTATTTATTAGTTCAATTCATATAGTTGATTTGAAACACACAACCAAAGATTGAAGTCATATAAAACTTTGATTACAATTTGTTGGATCGTAGTTAGCGACCTGGCAAGTAATGTTCCTTGCCAGGTAAACGTGAAGCAGCGGAAATAAAAATATAGCAAGTAAAAATAACGCGACACGGCAGGTTATAGTGGAAACTCCAGCACTTAAAAAAGTACAGAAGAAAAACCACTACCTTCTAGCAGATTTAGAAGGATTTTGAAATAGCTATTGTATTTAGCGTTTTTCGGTTACACAGAGTTGATTACAACCTTACCACTGTCAAGGGTGTACAACCTTACAAACGGATGTACCTTCGCTGTAATCACCTCTGTAGTTTACCGCGCAACAAGCTGCTATCTCTGTCTGGCTCAGATTGCTCTGTTCGTTCCCTCATAGGTATGCGCGGAATGCGATAACCTTTGATCAACAATCTGTAGTTGTTACTTGATTAGAAGCTTCAATGCCAGCAGTCTCCAGAATGAACAAGTGCTAAAGGAGGTCGTAGCATCCAATTTATAGCTTGTCCATCTTCTCGGGAAACCCTAGAATATTTGTCAAGATTATCCCATAATAATCTTTCCAAATCAGCAACGAGAATATCCCATACTATTCGAGTTGCATGTGCACTGATTTAGTTTCCTTAAGAGAGCACCAAGGATCTTCAATCAATCATCTCGTCTAAATCTTGATTTTTCCCTTTTAGGCACTTTCCTAATTTGGTGATATACTTGATCGAATCTTTCCTTCGTCATCCACACGCTTTCCAGCTGGATCTTGAGATCTTTTGGGAACTAAAAGATCTTCCAGAATATCCACGAAGATATTCTCTCCCTGCAGTCACCAACTGAGGGAACGTTACCTCTAGATTACCTGTGCATTAACCTGCATGCTCAAGTAACACATCAGCAGGATGTTTGTCATATCAAAATTGGTGGAGTTCACATACTCCAACAATTTCCCCAGTTTTGATGATGACAAACATCCTCTTCACGAGAGATAATAATAGCATGACACACATGTATATATTTAACCTCTACAGAGATTTTAAGCTAATGAATCTTTTATGAGGGAGATTTCAAACTCCCAAACTAGTCCAATATAGTAACACATTTAAATAATTTAAGTTAATGAATCTTTGATGAGGGAGATTTCAAACTCCCAAACAGAAACAGGGTCACAGTTCACTTTATATTACCTTTGGCATACAAAGTTCCCCCTCAGATCAGCAATGCATATTGCTGAGGTAATGTTCCCCCTCAGAGCGAGCATGTCATCATCTTCCCCCTTTTAGCATCATCAAAAATCTCGACAAGTGTAGTCAGTGCACTAGTATGCATAGCATTGAATCGGCAAATTCATTAAACCGTCAGAGCATACCGAAACAAAACACTGCATTCACTAAACGAAGAGCATGACAAACTAACACCAAAACATTAGGGATGAAAAAGCGCCAAAAAATAGTACCAAGAAATGGGATTGATGAGCTGTGGAGTGAAAAAGGGGCTGACCACGGAAACGTTACTCAGTGCGTCTACAGCAGAGGTAAGGGACTTGGGAGTGACGATGGAGGCCACAGACGTCGGTTGGAGTGGTCATCCAGAGCATGTATATGAGTTGGATCATCTCCTTCGGAATATCAGCCAACTTATCACCCCTTTGAGGTGCACCCTTTTAGTGAGCAACATCATACTCCGTGTTGAAACCCTCCTAGAGGTTCCTCCACTGAGGATCTAATTTTTCCCTCCTTAATAATCTTCATACCACTGCATCTTTATTCCCTTCGAGTGTACACTTCATCCTTCTCACCGTACCCCTTTTTTTGTACGGGAGAGGATACACCTGAAAAAGGGTCATCATGATCTTCATGTTGTGTTACTGTTGTGTGCTTGTTAAGCTGCTGAATTTTGTCGAGCTTGTTTAGCAAGATGCAGTGCACTTCTGTCCATCCTGTAACGTTCCTTCTCAGGTAGATATAGAGTAATGAAATCTGATATTGCGATCTCTCCCATTGATTCACCGTACTAGATGGAGATCCGTAATATTAATGATATCTTCCTCATCCTTCAAGTAATGCACATGTCTTATTACATAGTGCCAAAGTTTCATGTATTACTTCGTCAAATCATTCTATCATCAATGACCACCTCTGTATAGTTATCCAATCACGTAATCCTGCGTCCCTTTCCCACGATACAGATTTCCTTCACTAATTCCCGTGGTCTTTCAAGGGGTGGTGTGATGTGGTAGGGTTACCCGAGTGGTATGAGATAATGTATCACACACAAAAGCAGATAACGGTATAGATGATAAGAAATGTGATGGTACCTCATGGGGATATCCTCGAGTATGTGGAAAATGACAAAGGGCTCATATGAGTGTTCCCCCACGGGTAAGCTAGGGACGGCTATAGATACCTTCCATCATATGGGCTTGTAATGTGGGATCAAAACATCCGGAAGGTTCTTTTGGGCAGGAAACAAAAGATTTATCATCCGTATGTTAGTGTATCATAAGCCACACAATCAGTCAACTTATACAGTGTATGTTCACAAGTATATTCCTAGGAGAGACTGAATAAGACCAAGACAACAACTTCACATAGTCATGCACTTAAACAAAGGTCAAATATTTCTCACCAATCATTGAGGGCCTCACGGGGGACACGTACTCAGTTGAGGGAAGTCATACCTAGATCCATGCAAAGCCTCTCAAGGGGAACCCTGTTGACTACCTTGGTGAATATGTCAGCAACCTGTTCTTTTGATCTGCAAAACTCTACACTCACCATTCCCTTTTCCGCACAGTCACGTAGGAAGTATGTTTTTTTTCCAATGTGTTTTGTCCTAGAGTGCGTAATCACTTAGCTGCTACTTTAGCCATAGGGGTTGTGCATGACACACTGCAGCTACAATGTATTCGGCTTTTGCTTATTACCTACAAAATCAGCATTCCTAGGATACCTTAGCCAGAGGGTATCAGTACTGATGTTCCCTTGAGTGGCATGTATTTGGCAAAATGTCTTTAGACAGTTCGATCAGAAGTTTAGGGGGAGTTCGAACACATCCTGGTACTCATGTACAGCGTAAAGCAGACGCAAGGATGTTTTCTGGAAGGTTCTAAAGACCGAAGATCTTTTCGAACTGAACTCAGCCAGCGAAGAGTTTGAGCAGGAGATATTCGAATGAATATCTACACATCAGATTAAAGGCGGCGTGGCTGACTTGGCAAGGAAGTCTTCGAATATTCTCCCTAACAATTTGATAAAGATACACATCGAATATTTAGGAATATTTCCTAAATATTTGATGAGATATCTGGAGCAGATTTGGAGAGCGCCTTGCATATAAATAAAATGCTAGGGCGACCACAATCTGCATCACTTTCAGAATTATTATACACACGAGTGCACTCTATCGATTGGAGAAGAAGAAAGAGACGGCCGTTTGTTTTTCCCCACTAGAAATTCATCGGTGCAAGTTCAGTCTGATCAGAGTGCAATTCAGACTGACAGGAGTTGATCCTACTGTTGCACACAACAAAGACCAACCAGCTTTCGAGAGAAAGCAACCGAGCTTCAAGAGAAGGTCGAGCACGTTCGGACAGAAGGTTCGGACGAAGGGGATCGTGGTGAACTGTGGTACACTGATGGACCATAAATGTATGAATCATAAACACAGTTAAACCCACCAAATTAGACTCTTTGTCTATTTAACTTTTGCTTGTTAGTTCCGATATTTATCTACAGGGTATTTTGAAGTCTAGAGAGAATACAGGCTAAGGAGGATTTTTTAAGCTAAAAATGAATTACGAGTCATTCCAAGTCACGACCAGACTCCGACTATACAAATCTCATGAACCTAACATGGAATTACTCAAAACAAGTCCAACTGAAGAGCAACCAGAGTCAGTCCGGAGCTGAAAGGACCCGATGGCTTTTGGAAAAAGTCACAAAATCACACAAACTCTCTTCTCTCCTCCACCTAGCCGGCGGCTCTTCCTCCTTGGTGACTCACCACCGGCGGCTTTGGGGAGAAAAGCCACATGGGCCGGCGGCTTTGAGAGCTTCTCCTCCCATTTTGTGCCATGTGTTGTGATCTAGATCCTTCCCTTGGCTATAAATAGAACTCATCCCTTCCCTTTGTAAATCATCCCACAATCCTCATTTCAAAACATCATCCTTCACAAAGCTCTAGCTTCTCTCTAGATTTTGGGCACTACTCTGGTAAACACTTGTTTTAAATCTATAATACTCATGTTGGTTCTTGAGTATTCTAGTTGTTCTTGAGTTTACTCCTGTTGGTTCTTGAGTATTCTCCCTTTACTTTACTGTCTTTCGAAAACCTTCAAGTACTTAGCTATGATATCCACCTCTATGGATATTCGTAGCTAAACCATTCATTCGGTTGAAGGGGTGTACTTGTGTCATAAAATGTTTTAGGCCCTACTCTTAATGCCTCTATGTGTTCAAAACTTGTTCTATGTGCCACATATTAGGTTAGAACTTCCAAGGTTGAGTGGATGCTTGGAATGGCAAAACTCTTCCGTGGGGTTCGTAAACATACTCGGATAAGTTGATGCTTGGAATGGCAAAGCTTATCAGAGAAGTTTGACCTCTTTAAAACACCATTTGGTTTATCGGGAATGATTGATCAAATGGATGCACACAAGGCTAATATACCTTGGAATGGGGTGTTAGTCTAAATAGAACAAGTGCTCTATGTCTTGGAATGGACTAGACATTGTGGCAAATCAAGTGCTTGGAATGGCCTTGATACACTTTTGAATACTTAGTATGATCATTAGAGGTCAATGATAAACAGACTATGATACAAGGCCCCTAAAACCGAAGACTTTCCTTAACTTAAAACATCACCTGCACTTTACATTTAGTCTAAATATCAACTGCTTACTTTTCGCAACACTTGCCCTTCAAGCAACCCACTCTCTGTAAGTCTTCTTTTTCAAGCAATTACTTTCAGTACTTTACTTTCAGTACTTTACTTTCTGCACTAAAATCACGACCAACCCACTTACTTTTCTGTACTAAAACTAAAACCAACAACCAACCACTCACTTTTCATCGCTAAAACCTCAATCCACCTAAAATCACGCTCCCTTTCAGTACATTCCTCAAAGAACAACTATCCCCTAATTCCCTTGGGTTCGACCCCTACTTACCACTTGCTACCCAATAGTGAAGTCGCGAGTAGCGGACTTATAAATATATTCTTGACTTTTGCACATGACGACTGTGCATCCGTCAAAATTGGCGCCGTTGCCGGGGAATTAGAGTTAGAAATTAACAATCGGATAAGTGTTCTTTGAATCGGTACTCGCTTCAATACAACCATGTCTCGCGAAGGAAGCCACCATGACTACCAGGATGACGACGAGATAAACATGTACGATCGAAATGATGAGGTGCCACTTCCATTTGTCGACGATCCGGAATAACTCATCCGAAACAGAAGAGCTCGTGATAGGGAGGCCATCCGAAGAAACCAAGGACCACCCGAGGACCGAAATGAAGCTGGTCTAGTACAACAACCCCCTAGATATCCACCACCCCCTCAACCTCGACAAGTGCCAAGACGAGAACCCATTTTTGATAACTACTATGGGGATAACAACAACTTCCGCGAACCTACTATGGGAGAACTCTCGGCACCAGATTTCAGAAACCAGCCGTGGTGCATTTACGTAGGCCCTGAACTGGAAGACATCGCTATCAACACTTCAGTGGCCCACAACTTGCCAAAGTTCTCAGGAACACGTGGAGAATCAACAATAACTCATCTCCAAGGCTTACACGGTATTTGCCAAAACTTAAAACCGAATGGCGTAAACGTAGACGACTTCAAGTTAAAGGTGTCCTACTTTTCCCTCATTGACGCGGCAAACGACTAGTTCCTTTCATTGCCTTCCGGTAGCATCAGAACATGGGCTCAGATGCAAAAGAAATTCCTAGACAAATATTACCCGGCAGGAAGGGCAATGCAAGTAAGGAGGCAACTACAAGACATCAAGCAAGGGCCCAATGAAACCATGTACGATTACCTGGAAAAATTCAACCACCTGGAGAGAAGCTATTGTACCCTTGGACTGCCCGAGAAACTCATCATCGAGTACCTCATTGATGGATTAAGACCCTTAGACAAAATGCTCCTGGATGCCTCAGCTGGAGGATCCATGATGAATCTATCATTGAGCGGCATAAGGAATCTCATCACCAACATTGCTGAAAATGCCCGATTTACAGAAGAGACAACTCGGCAGGAAGAATTTTCCCAAACAAAGAATGTGGCAAAAGCTGAAACACCGATGAACTCTATGCCAGAAGAGATGAAACAAATGAAGGAAATGATGATTCAGATCATACGAAGACAACCAGTTCCAGTAAAGCCTTGCGAATTTTGTGATTCTACGAACCACAAAACTGACGAATGCCCGACATTAATAGAAGAGGAACCGGTAGAAATAAATGCATTAGGAGGATATCAAGGATACAATAACAACGAAAAAAATGAACCAAGCCGACAGTATGGTCAAGCAACCAACCCGAGCTGGCGTAACAACAGCTATTATCAAGAAGAAACACAACCAGCTGTCCCTCAACTAGCTCAGTCATTCTATCAACCACTCCACCAACAGTACAACCAAAACGCCCCACCAGCAGGCCAATACCAACAAGAGGGACCAAACCAGTACCAAGCAAGCTCGAGCAATCATCAAGGACCAAACAAGTCACTTGAGGACATGATGATGCAATTGTCAGGTACTGTGCAGCAGTTGAATACTACTATGCATCAAAACCAAGCCGAACAAGGGGAGAATTATCAGACTTGAAGAAGCACATCTCCCAACTCGCTGCCTCAGTGTCCGCACTCACTAATGAGCCCGGCAGACTCCTTTCACAAACCATTCAAAACCAGCAGGAAAATGTGAATTCCGTGACTCTTAGGAGTGGAAAAACGCTTGTCGGCAAACCCATGGAGAAAAAGGAGGACAAAGACCCAAGGTTGCCCGGAGAAGAGCAAATGAGGCCCGAAACTCTAGAGGAAGACGCGGCCGATAAAGACGACGACATGTTTGAGGAAGAGCGGGACATAACCGAAGAAGAAGGAAATACGTCGAAGGAACACAGGCCTGGCCTGGTACCCAGAACCGAAACCCCCAAAATTAGCGCAACACTTCCATTTCCAGTACCTGCTCATGTGCAAAAACAACATGTCATGGATGAGGACGTGTTTGAGTTGTTCAGTAAAGTCGAAATCAACATCCCCCTTTTGGAAGCCATCAAGCAAATTCCTCGATATGCCAAGTTTTTAAAAGAACTTTGCACCAACCGGAGGAGGAGTACTAGATACGATCAAGAGCTGATGAGTAGGAACGTGTCGGCCGTCATACAATGAAAAGTGCCCCCCAAATGTGGAGATCCAGGAACTTACACCATTCCATGCACAATTGGCAACATCCGGATCGAGAACTGCATGCTAGACCTTGGAGCATCAATCAATGTTCTTCCCTTCTCTATCTACTCATGTCTTAGGATTGGGCCGCTCGAACCCACCGGTCTCACTATTCAACTAGCAGATCGGTCGTGCAAATAGCCCGAGGGCAAAATAGAAGACGTCCTAGTTCAAGTAGGCGAATTGGTATTTCCAGCAGACTTCTACGTCTTAAAATGGAGAATGGCGGACCTACAGACCATGCACCCATCCTTCTTGGTCGTCCATTTCTCAAAACATCAAAAATGAAGATAGACTGTGGAAGTGGAATGCTCTCAAAGGAGGTAGAAGGAGAGGTCTTCAGTTTCGACATATTCCGAGCAATGAAGCACCCCATGGAATTCGAGGAAGTACACGCTCTCGATACTTTGGATGACCTGGTCCAAGAAATTCTGCCAGAGCTAAGAGCAGATCCCTTGGAAGCCATACTCGATGGTGCCGAAAACTCTTACAAATTGACCGAAAGCTTGCATGAAATGGTGGCCCACTTAACAATCTCGGAACCTCTCACACCAAAATATGAAGTAAACGAGGTAAAATTATTCAAATCAAATACTTTTCTACCCTCGGTGATGCAAGCTCCCAAGATAGAATTGAAGCCCCTGCCCGGGCATCTGAAGTACGCCTTCCTAGGGGATAATAACACACTTCCAGTAATCATCAAGAGTGGCTTGGAAGCAGGCCAGGAACAAAGTTTGATAAAAGTACTGAAACAACACAAGTTGGCTATTGGATGGACTCTGGCCGACTTGAGAGGAGTCAGCCCGGCTGTATGCATGCACCGTATTCTACTTGAGGATGGAGCAAAGCCATCAAGAGAGCCTCAACGACGACTCAACCCAATCATGATGGAGATCGTCCAAAAGGAAATACAAAAGCTACTAGATGCGGACGTTATCTATCCCATATCAGATAGCCAATGGATGAGTCCTGTCCACGTGGCCCCAAAGAAAAGTGGGATCATGGTCGAGGAAGATGCCGAAGGAAAAATGGTAACAACAAGGATCAAGAACGGCTGGAGAATGTGCATCGACTACAGGAAATTAAACGCCGTCACAAGAAAAGACCATTTTCCTCTACCATTCATCGATCAAATGCTAGACCGACTGGCAGGCAAGCCATATTTTTGCTTCTTGGACGGGTTCTCAGGCTACAACCAGATCCCCATAGCACCTGAGGACCAAGAGAAAACTACATTCACCTGCCCATTCGGTACATTCGCCTTCAGAAGAATGTCGTTCGGCCTATGCAATGCCCCGGGGACTTTTCAAAGGGTAGTAACCAGCATCTTTTCAGACATGATCGGAGAATTCATTGAAGTCTTCATGGACGACTTCACCATCTATGGAGACACATTCGACGCTTGCTTAAGTAATTTGAGCACGGTTTTGGCACGATGTGTGTCCATGAACTTAGTGCTCAATTACAAGAAGTGCCACTTCATGGTAACACACGGAACAGTCTTAGGACATATTGTCTCACAAAAAGGCATGGAAGTGGACAAAGCAAAGATCGACATGATCATGACTCTACCATACCCATCCACGGTCCGAGACATCCAAGCATTCCTAGGCCATGCAGGATTCTACCGACGATTCATCAAAGACTTCTCCAAAAAGGCATTGCCTCTATCCACTCTTCTTCAAAAAGAAGTTCCTTTTGAATTCACCAATGCATGCAAGGAGGCCTTTGATGATCTGAAGAAAGCCCTCACTAGCACACATATCATCCAAACGCCAAATTGGGAACTACCATTCGAAATCATGTGCGACGCGAGCGACTTTGCTGTGGGAGCAGTTCTCGGCCAAAACATTGATAAGAAGGCAGGTGTGATCTACTACGCCTCACGAACCCTAGATTCTGCCCAACGAAACTACTCAACCACCGAGAAGGAACTCTTGGCAGTGGTATTCGCTCCGGAAAAATTCAGATCCTATTTAATTGGAGAAAAAGTGATAGTTTATTCTGACCACGCTGCCATCCGTTACCTGATGAAGAAGAAGGAGGCCAAGCCAAGACTCATTTGATGGATATTACTACTGCAAGAATTCGATGTGGAAATAAGGGACAAAAAGAGGATCGAGAATACTGTGGCCGACCACCTAAGCAGGATTGTCAGAAAGGAAGAAGAAGGGCACATAACTGAGTCATTTCCAGACGAGCATCTCTATATAGTCTCAACCAAGGTGCCATGGTATGCCTCAATCGTCAACTACCTTGTAGGAGGTACATTTCCTCCTTTTACTAAAGCACAATGTATGAAACTTAGGCATGATACTAAACATTACTTGTGGGATGATCCTTATTTATGGAAAATAGGAGCAGACCAAATACTTAGGAGATGCATCCCAGATAACGAAATAGCCTCTATTATTAGCTTCTGCCATGAGTTTGCATGTGGAGGACACTTCGGGCCTAGGAGAACCGCTAGAAAAATCCTAGATAGCGGCTTCTTTTGGCCAAGCATGTTTAGAGATGCCTATGAGAAGTGTAAAAAATGCGATACGTGCCAAAGAGTAGGAAATGTGTCAGCTAAAAATGAGATGCCTCAAGTACCCATACTAGTCAATGATGTTTTCGACATTTGGGGTATTGACTTTATGGGACCATTCCCAGTATCATGTGGTTATACTTATATTCTAGTCGCTGTAGATTATGTGTCAAAATGGGTAGAGGCTAAGGCCACAAGGTATGACGATGCAAAAACTGTCATAGACTTTCTGCGCACTAACCTGTTTTGTAGGTACGGGGTACCCAAGACCATAATAAGCGACCAAGGAACTCATTTTTGCAACCGCGTGATGGCTGCTACCTTAAAACGCTACCATGTCCACCACCGGACGTCCACGGCATATCACCCCCAAACCAATGGTCAAGCGGAGATCTCAAACCGCGAAATCAAAGGAATTTTAGAAAAAATGGTGAAGCCGGGTAGAAAAGATTGGAGTCAGAGGCTAGATGAAGCTCTTTGGGCTTATCGGACGGCATACAAGACGCCAATTGGAACCTCCCCCTTTCAGCTTGTTTATGGGAAGGCATGCCACCTTCCGGTGGAATTAGAACATAAAGCCTATTGGGCGCTCAAGCATTGCAATCCAGATTTAAGGGCTGCCGGACTGGATAGTAAGCTTAATCTGTGTGGGCTTGAGGAATTGCGGCTTGAGGCCTATGAAGGGCAAACGGACTACAAAGCACGGACCAAATTGTATCATGACAAATTCATCCTCCGACGCTCATTTGAGGAGGGACAACAAGTTCTGGTCTTCTCCTCACGACTAAAATTGATACCCGGGAAGCTTAAATCTAGATGGACCGGCCCTTTCACAATAACTAAGGTATTCAACCATGGGGCAGTTGAGTTGGAAAGCCCGGACAATGGAAGAAGATTCACGGTAAATGGGCAGCGAGTCAAACATTACCACGGCAAGGTCAACTTAACTCCGCTAAACTATGACCTAGCCGTACCTCCAGACATTGTAAATACCGCTGATCTCAACGCACTAATTCATGACCAACCAAAAGAGACCAAGAGAGTGACAAGATCAGCAGCTATGGTCAAAGGTCCCTCGCCTTCTGAGAAACAATGGAAGGAGAAACCACCAAAACCATGTAGTTCCAACCCAAGCACATCATCTCACAAGAAATCAGGAAAAGGCAAGGCAAGGCAAGAATCAAGGTTGGCACAATAGAGAAATACGACCTGAGCCACCCATGGGATCCAAACTTGTGATCCCCATGCGTCGAGCCAACGACGTTAAACAAAGGCACTGGTCGGGAGGTAACCCGACACCTATCTTACTTTCAGTCATTTATTTTCTGTCATTTAGTTTTTACCTTAACAGTCGCCCTCACCCACTTTTTGTATAGAAGGAATGACCCCTTGTAGGAATCGATTTTTGGAGCAAGATCAGATCAGCCAGGCAGCTTCCGAGAAATTACCGGGCCCGCGCTGAGAGTTCAAGGCCCCAGCCGAACTCCCTCGATTATCTAGCTCAAGCTATTACGTTCCACGACACGACACAGTAAAAGGGAGTTCAGTTCTTCTCTTTTCCTTAATGTCATTTCCTTCTCTTGTATATATTTGCATGACTTTTGAACTAAGTCGTGCTGAAAGGCACGCCTTCGTTCAAAAGTGTGGGGTGAGAACCGCCTGTGTACATAGTTAACATGTTTTTTCTATTTCCTTTTCCCTTAATATTATCTTTTTGAAAATATGAACTTGAGAATGTGAAAAAGATAGATCTAAATTCATGCACTTACCTTGTGAAAATTCAACTGTTTAAAAACTTAGAATGTAACTTCTCATTTGTCCCTTTGTGCTGAGATATACAGGGGATGTGGAGTTGAAATAAACTGCCCTAGAGAGGCTTGGCAAGCAATCGAAGGATCGAATCTAACTATATGGTTTTCGAAGTCAGTGGAGGCTGCACTTCGGGTTTCAGTGAAGATTGAAGTCATCTCCGCCGTGCAGCGTTTATGCAAGAGGCGGGACGGGAATCAAACCGTCCTATCTCTAGTCCTAGTAGCCAGGAAAATAGATGAGCGACCCTCATCTTGACCCGCGCGAAATGGCGAGGATGAGAAAGAGCGGGGAGGTATTTCCATATGCTTGCGGGCGACGATTGGACCTCCCAAAAAGGTTGAGAAAATGGACTAGCAAGTCACAAAGAACTAAAAGCTCAAAGAAGCTAATCAAAGGCCAAAGGCCAAAGGCCAAAATTGTGAAGGTTTTAACCGAACAAAAGTGAAGAAACTCCAACTCAATATCAAAGGCCAAAGGCCGATTCACTACAGAAGCTGTCCCTCGCCAAAAAGAAATCAAAGTGCTCAACTCAGTGAAACCCGAACCGAATCACGTGCTAGAGAAAGCTACAAGGAAACCATATAGTGCGAGTCGATCCCGAGAATGCAGTCCAGGAGCCTGAAAAGGGCTATCTCCCGAAACATCCAAATTAATTTGCATCTCGGCGCGAAGGTACAAGTATCAAGTTTCTTCTAAGTATTTACACGGTTTAGTTTTGTAATAAGTAAGTAATGCATGAATTAAGATAAATCTAGTCCAACAGTCTCACTTTCATATTTAAAAGTTTTTACTTAGATTGTGTTCCGCCCTTAAAAAGCATTGTTCGGGACGAATAACTAAAAGTGTGGGGTGATCTGATGGACCATAATTGTATGAATCATAAACACAGTTAAACCCACCAAATTAGACTCTTTGTCTATTTAACTTTTGCTTGTTAGTTCCGATATTTATCTAAGGGTATTTTGAAGTCTAGAGAGAATACAGGCTAAGGAGGAGTTTTTAAGCTGAAAATGAATTACGAGTCATTCCAAGTCACGACCAGACTCCGACTATACAAATCTCATGAACCTGACATGGAATCACTCAAAACAAGTCCAACCGAAGAGCAACCAGAGTCAGTCTGGAGCTGAAAGGACCCGATGGCTTTTGGAAAAAGTCACAAAATCACACAAACTCTCTTCTCTCCTCCACCTAGCCGGTGGCTCTTCCTCCTTGGTGACTCACCACCGGCGGCTTTGGGGAGAAAAGCCACATGGGCCGGCGGCTTTGAGAGCTTCTCCTCCCATTTTGTGCCATGTGTTGTGATCTAGATCCTTCCCTTGGCTATAAATAGAACTCATCCCTTCCCTTTGTAAATCATCCCACAATCCTCATTTCAAAACATCATCCATCACAAAGCTCTAGCTTCTCTCTAGATTTTGGGCACTACTCTGGTAAACACTTGTTTTAAATCTATAATACTCCTGTTGGTTCTTGAGTATTCTAGTTGTTCTTGAGTTTACTCCTGTTGGTTCTTGAGTATTCTCCCTTTACTTTACTGTCTTTCGAAAACCTTCAAGTACTTAGCTATGATATCCACCTCTATGGATATTCGTAGCTAAACCATTCATTCGGTTGAAGGGGTGTACTTGTGTCATAAAATGTTTTAGGCCCTACTCTTAATGCCTCTATGTGTTCAAAACTTGTTCTATGTGCCACATATTAGGTTAGAACTTCCAAGGTTGAGTGGATGCTTGGAATGGCAAAACTCTTCCGTGGGGTTCGTAAACATACTCGGATAAGTGGATGCTTGGAATGGCAAAGCTTATCTGAGAAGTTTGACCTCTTTAAAACACCATTTGGTTGATCGGGAATGATTGATCAAATGGATGCACACAAGGCTAATATACCTTGGAATGGGGTGTTAGTCTAAATAGAACAAGTGCTCTATGTCTTGGAATGGACTAGACAGTGTGGCAAATCAAGTGCTTGGAATGGCCTTGATACACTTTTGAATACTTAGTATGATCATTAGAGGTCAATGATAAACAGACTATGATACAAGGCCCCTAAAACCGAATACTTTCCTTAACTTAAAACATCACCTGCACTTTACATTCAGTCTAAATATCAACTGCTTACTTTTCGCAAGACTTGCCCTTCAAGCAACCCACTCTCTGTAAGTCTTCTTTTTCAAGCAATTACTTTCAGTACTTTACTTTCAGTACTTTACTTTCAGTACTTTACTTTCTGCACTAAAATCACGACCAACCCACTTACTTTTCTGTACTAAAACTAAAACCGACAACCAACCACTCACTTTTCATCGCTAAAACCTCAATCCACCTAAAATCACGCTCCCTTTCAGTACATTCCTCAAAGAACAACTATCCCCCTAATTCCCTTGGGTTCGACCCCTACTTACCACTTGCTACCCAGTAGTGAAGTCGCGAGTAGCGGACTTATAAATATATTCTTAACTTTTGCACACGACGACTGTGCATCCGTCATACACCAAGATTGCAAATCTGAGAGACGAAGGATTAGAGGCTAGGCAATTACGAAGAGTAAGCATAAGTCCACGTGTAAGCTCTAATCTCGTAATAAAGATTTGTGTCCCTTTAGGGTGTGGGAAACCCCCCAGAGTAGGCGAAGCCGAACTGGGTATCAATCTGTGTGTGCCTCTATTCTGGTCTGTGTGTGGAACTGTTTCACAATTGTTCAAGGTCTGTCTCATCTACACCTTGAACAGAAGCTTGAACAGGTTATAGAATTTCAATTGGTATCAGAGCAAACACTCGACACACTGAGTGGGATCCTGAACTGTTCAAGATGACTCTGAAGGAAGGACAAAGCACCACCAGACCCCCACTGCTTGAAGGATCAAACTATGCCTCCTGGAAGCCCAAGATGAAATCTTTTCTCAAATCTCTTGATGAAAGGGCTTGGAAGGCAGTCTTGACTGGATGGACTGAATCCACAATGGAAAATCTCGCTGGAGAAGCTGTTCCGAAACCAGAAGCTCTATGGACTAAGGTGGATGAAAAAGCATCCATGGGAAACTCTAAGGCCATGAATGCAATCTTCTCTGGAGTAGATGAAAACGTGCTGAAGCTGATCATCAACTATGAAGTGGCAAAGGAGGCTTGTGATATCCTTCAAATGGCTTATGAAGGCACGGACAAAGTTCGCAACTCAAGAATGCAGATTGTGACAACCAAGTTCGAGGAGATGAAGATGAAGGATAGTGAAACCATCCCTGAGTTCAACGCTAGAGTTCTGGATTTGTCAAATGAGGCTGCTGCTCTAGGGAAACCTATTGATGAAGAGAGAATGGCGAGTAAAGTCCTAAGAGCGCTCCCTCTGAGATTTGACATGAAGGTCACTGCCATTGAGGAGATGCATGACATCACCAAGCTGAAACTGGATGAGCTGATGGGCTCTCTCAGAACCTATGAGATGAACCGCGATGTCCAGCCCAAAGATGTGAAGGGAATTGTCCTAAAAGTAGAGGTGTCCGAAGACATACTGGAATCTACTTGCAGCACTGAACAACTTGCTATGATGGCCTAGAACTTTGGTAGGATGGTGCAGAAAATCAACAGACGTGGTCCTGAACAAGGTCAGTCATCCTCCAATAATTTGTGAAATTGGAAAAGCGGGAAGTCAAGGACCAGTGATATGAGGCAAGATTCTTCTGAAAAAGGGAACGAGATCCAGTGTCATGAATGCAGGGGGTTTGGTCACGTCCATGCTCAATGTGTAAACACCCTCATGAAGAAGAAGGCAATGGTTGCCAGCTTCAGCGACAGTGAGTCAGACGAAGAGAAAGAAGGGAGTGAAACCACCAACTTTGTGGCATTCGTCACAACTCTTGAAGAATGCAGCCACACCAGTGGAAGTGTGCCACCTCAGTTGGAACACTCGACTAACAACTCCTCAGATAAGGATGATGAAGAACTCACACATGAGACTCTGGCTGAAACTTATAAAGATCTGTATGAGAAGTGGCTGCTGCTGGTCAAGGTCAACAAGAAGCTGAATGACACTATTGCAAGCGTGACTATGGAGAAGGACAAAATGTGGGAGGAGGCCGAGATTCTGGTCACACAGAAAGTAGAACTCCAATGTAAGATTGATTCGCTGGAAACTCATCTAACTGAAATGAAGCAGGAAAGAACGTGTTTGCTTGCTCAGAAAACAGAACTTCTGGGCACTATCTCTTCTCTGAAAGTCGACAAGGATAAAGATCATGAAACTCATCCTGTAGGCATGGCTGGTCTAAGAAAAACGATCACTGATTTCAAACGCAAGGAGGTGTTCCTGCTAAAGAAGGTGGAGTCATTGGAGCTTCAACTGGAATCTGAAAAGATGGACCGCTCAACAGCTGAGAAGGAGCTCACTCGGCTCAAACAGTCGGTAAGAATGTTAAACTCTGGCTCAAAAAATTTGAATGAGATTCTCAAAGCTCAGAGGATGGAGTCCGGACATAGAGAATTGGGGTTCACATGAGAAGGCAGCTCAAAAGTTACAATGTTTGTTCAAGCAAAACCAGTGTCTAAACAGAATCCAGAACAGAAGGTAAGACAACACCCTAGACAGAGAGTGGATCTGTCCCATGGAAAACCCAAAGGTGGTCAAAGAATGACCCACAAAGATCGCTTCAATTCTTCTTCAAGTCAGAGGAAAGATTCCCGCACATGCTGGTACTGCTATCAGATTGGACATATTAGACCGAGGTGCAGCTTATTTCTTGCTGAACAAAAAGCCGTGGGACACAAGAATAAACCTCGACTGCGACAAGTCTGGGTTCCAAAGGCAAGCAAAACAGTATGTATGGCTGCGCTCAGCGGATCACGCCACATAGAGACAGATCACTGGTATTTTGATAGTGGGTGTTCTGCTCACTTGACAGGTAACCCTAAACTCCTTACGCACATTCGACCTATGTCAAAAAAACAGGTTGTCACGTTCAAAAATGGAGGAAAGGGTCAGGTGATCGGCTGTGAGACATTGAAGGTTCCGAATCTCCCTGATCTCCAAGATGTCCTCATTGTTGAAGGGTTAAAAATGAATCTTATCAGCATTAGCCAGCTATGTGATGATGGACACCATGCTAGTTTCACTCACGACTCATGTCACGTTTGGGATAAGGAAGAAGGCACCCTGATGAGAGGCTACCGGACAACCAATAATGGCTATCTCCTTGATTCAGCTGGAACCGTTGCTACACCAGCCGAGCTCACATGTCAAGTGGGTGAAATGAAACTGGTGCACGAGAACATGGGTCAACTGAATCCCAAGACCTTAATGAGACCCACTCGAGGAATGCCCCATACGAAAGTCGTCGTTGATGTGGTATGCGAAGAATGCCGGATCGGGCCCCAAACGAAGGCCTCGCACCCCATCACACCGCAGATCAGTACTAACAGACCGTTGGAACTATTCTATATGTGTCCAATGTGTCCGACGCAAGTTGGAAACTACGGCTTCAAGCAGATGCTCCACACTTGGGTTAAGCGTCTCACCGAGTTTCTCTTCGACCATGGATGTGTGCGAGGGGGAGTGATGCAGTATCGCACAACGTCCGATATCAGTATCGCACAAATCTATGCTGACGAGTTAGGGATACAGATACAGAAGGTTGAGACACTCGGACCCTCCTTGGGTCTATGTGGTGTCCATAACTAAGTGTTATGGAAAGTGATCAGTCACAGGCAAACCTCCAGCAAAATAGTTGGACTGATCACTCTTGCAAGAGTGCTGGAACAGAAGGTTATTTTTGGATTTTGTTTTCGAGCCATTGAAAGGATATTCTTGAGGATGGTTTTGGGAAGTTGAAACGACCGACTTTGAGGTGAAAAAGACCCTAATTTGAAAATCAAATCAGTCTGGTATGCGTCTCTACTCTCTTCCTTCCGAACCCCTAGAACGCCTGCCAATTTCAAGCTCTTGCAATCCTTCATCTGTTCGATAGCAATGGTGAACACTAGAAAATCCTCAAAATCCGGAGTCAAGTCCGTTGAGAAGAAGAAGGAGAGCATGCAGACCTCCAAGGCACTAGCGGCAAAGCCCAAAATTCCAAAATCAAAGGCTGCGAAAGTGAAAAAGGCGTCGTCTTTACTTGCCGACTCTGCAATCTTACCTGAAGCCAAGATCGTTGTCGAAAGAGCAGCGTCAGAAAACCCTCCTTCTGAAGCGGTGGAGAAGAATAGACCAGAACCTGCTGCAAAGCAGAAGACGGTGCCCTCGCCTCCCGCAGAGGCTTCGTCTAAACCTTCCGATGCTAGTTCAACATCGCCGAGTTTAATTCTTCCACCGGCTGTTCCCTAGTCTGAGGTAAATCCTAAATTCCAGGCTGTTTCTTCTGTTTCAGCAAAAGTTGCTTCTGTGGTGAAAGAAGGAGTGAGTATGGTGGTTGAGAAAGGTGGTGAAGCCAGTAGGGCTGTGACTGGTGAAGAAGCCGTCAATATTATGAAAGAAGGAAAACCCAGCAAGCCTGTGTCCAAGGTTGCTGGTGGTTCGAGGGCATGGAGGGAGAAGATCCATGCCACTGGTTATGTGCATCCATCAGGTGCTCGCAGGAAGTTTGGGAGACGTGCATGTGATTCCCCAAGGAAATACGTTGCCCAAATTTGTGCTGTTAGAGGTCGTCTTCTCGCAATGTCGGATGAGGAGACAGAGAAGTTTCTTGAATCCTCGAGGAAGAGGAATTTGGTGATTAATGAAGCTTCTGATGATGGGTCTGGTGAGAAACTTGGAGGTTCAGTTGATGAGCTTCACGAGGAACAAGTTAAGACTGTGACCAAGGAGACTGTTCATTCTGAGAAGGATGTCGAGTTGAATGTTGTAATGGCAGAAGGAACTGATCGTGTTGACAAGGATGAAGATTTGGACAGTATCTACAAGGTTATTGATGAAGTAGTCAAGGATTTGCAAGAGGAGATGGTTCTTATGTCTACTGTGACAAGTTCAGAACAGTCTTCTCAAGCCCAGGTTGTAGGGGCTGAAGGGTCTACACCTGCCCTCAATCCCGATGCTGTGAAGGAAGCAAGTGTTCCAGCAGTTGAACCAGGTGATCAGCAGAGAGCGTTGCCCCAGAGACAGTCTCAGTTGAGACAGCTGACATCCCAGTCATTTTACAAGATGATCATCGTAGTAAAAAGGTGGAGTTTGAGTTCTCAAACGTTCGTGATACAAGCAAGGAAAATGTTGCTTGGTCAAAAGAAGGAACTATGTCGGATGATGATCAAGACTTCGTCCCTCTTGCTGACCTCAAGAAGGCAAAGAAGGAAAAAGAAAAGAAGAAGGTTGTTTCTGAAAACCCTGCTAAGGGCTCCGCACGGGAGGTTGCTGAGGAGAGCAATGTTGCAGGGGGAGCTGAGACCTCCAAAAAGAGGAAGCGTGTCGTACCGATTCCTGTGTCAGAAGATGTGTGGACCCATCTCCTGTTCTCGACGATGCTCCAACCGGGTTGGTCAAGAAGGGGACATGGTTCTGTAATCGAGATGCTGCGAGAAAATGGGCGTGCGTTCTGAAAAGGAAGATCATCCCAGAAAGGGTCCTGGAGGAGTCTCGCTACAACGGGAAGGAAGTCATTGATGTGCTGAAGTAATCTGACTTACTCTGGACGCTGAACAGAAGTAAACCATTCAATGAACAACTTGTTCGAGAGGCCATTGCAAACCTTCCTCCTCAGTTTGGTGTTCTTGAAGACTCGGAATGTGGTTTATTCTTCGTTCGAGGAAGGAAGATCAAAATTGACCCCGAGCTCATCAATGTGTATTTCTCCATGGATGACCCGCTCGTTGATGAAGAGGAATCAGACTTTGGAAAGATTGTGGACACCATCACTGCTGGTTCAGTTCGTTGGCGGCCTGACACCGTGGTGCATACAGCTGATCTCTCAACGTTCTACTCAATGCTGTACTTCATCGCTGTGTTCAACTGGAGACCCTCTACTCATCGATCCACGGTCAACCGAGATATGGCGCATTTGATATATCAGATCGGGAACAAGTTGAAGTTCAATCTGGGAAGAGTAATGTTCAAACAGATTGCTGACCATGCTACCTCAAAAACAACTCTCCACCAGATCTGTTTCCCTTCCCTGATATATGATCTGATCATCTATCAAGCTCCAGACTTGAAGACCTCAAGTGATCACCTCACCAAGGCTCCTCAAAAATTCTCTGTGGATCACAAACTCTTCAAAGGCCGACATGTGAACGATCTCAATAGACCAAACCAGAAAGGGAAAGATGTCCCAGAGTCTTCAAAGCAAGGGGGAGCGAGGATGGCCGTGATGAGAGGAGTAAGGTGCTCAAAGATCTGAATGCCATCATTGCCGCTGACAAGGAACAACGCAGGCGCATCAACAAGCTAGCTCGTGCCCTCAGCTATCCAACCGAAGGTGAAACTGAGGCCACAGATTCTGATGATGACACTGATGATGAGTCGTCTGCATGAAGGTCCTTGAATTCAAACTCTCTGAACTATGTTTCAATTAAACTTGCATTTTGCGTGTGCTTGTTCTGGCACTGTTTGATTTGATGTTCGAACTAGATTGGACCCCTTGCCAGTTTGTGGCAAAAAGGGGGAGTATTTTGAGGTGACCAATTTTTGTTCCCTCAAGTGTGTCTAAAGTCTAGATAGTTAGATACCTCTAATCATCTAGTATAGATTTGGTTTTGCCAAAATGCCAAGGGGGAGATTGATGTTCCCTTGAGTGGCATGTATTTGGCAAAACATCTTTAGATAGTTTGAGCAGGAGTTCAGGGGAAGTTCGAACACATCCTGGTACTCATGTACAGCGTGGAGCAGACGCAAGGATGTCTTCTGGAAGGTTCTAAAGACCGAAGATCTTTTCGAAATGAAGTCGGCCAGCGAAGAGTTCGAGCAGGAGATATTCGAATGAATATCTACACATCAGATTAAAGGCGGCGTGGCTGACTTGGCAAGGAAGTCTTCGAATATTCTCCCTAACGATTTGATAAAGATACACATCAAATATTTAGGAATACTTCCTAAATATTTGATGAGATATCTGGAGCAGATTTGGAGAGCGCCCTTGCATATAAATAGAATCTAGGGCGACCACAATCTGCATCGCTTTCAGAATTATTATACACACGAGTGCACTCTACCGATTGGAGACGAAGAAAGCAACGGCCGTTTGTTTTTTCCCACTGGAAATTCATCGGTGCAAGTTCAGTCTGATCAGAGTGCAATTCAGACTAACTGGAGTTGATCCTACTGCTGCACACAACAAAGACCAACCAGCTTTCGAGAGAAAGCAACCGAGCTTCAAGAGAAGGTTCGGACAAAAGGTTCGGACGAAGGGGATCATGGTGAACTACGGTACACCAAGATTGCAAATCTGAGAGACGAAGGATTAGAGGCTAGGCAATTACGAAGAGTAAGCATAAGTCCACGTGTAAGCTCTAATCTCGTAATAAAGATTTGTGTCCCTTTAGGGTGTGGGAAACCCCCCGGAGTAGGCGAAGTCGAACTGGGTATCAATCTGTGGGTGCCTCTATTCTGGTCTGTGTGCGGAAATGTTTCACAATTGTTCAAGGTCTATCTCATCTACACCTTGAACAGAATTTTGAACAGGTTACAGAATTTCAAGTACCCTTTAGGTAACGTAGTATCCTCTTTACTACTTTCAAATGTGTCTCCCAGCTATCTACCTGAAAATGTGCACATAGACAAACACTATACATAATATCAGGTCTACTTGCAATGAGATAAAGAAGTGAACATATCATCCCTCGGTAGAGTGTCTAGTCTATCTGTGGGGGAACCTTCATCCTTCCCTAGTGACTCGTTTGGAGAGATTGGAGTGGTCATAGTGCTCGAGTCCTTCATGCCAAATTTGAAAATCATCTCACGAAGGAATTTCTGCTGATGGATTCGGGTGTCGTCACCTTCTTGTGCCACTTGAATTCCTAGGAAGAATTTAAGCTCTCCGACCATACTCGTCTCCAACTCGCTCTCTGTGAGTTTAGAAAACTTCCTTCAAAAGGAATAGTGTCTTGTCGACCTCTCCTCTTACATATCCATGCGTGAGGAGGAATTGAGACAGTCTTTCATACCCGGTACGAGGTGCCTGTTTCAGACCGAAGAGAGCTTTGTCCAGAATGTACACGTTTCTGGGATGCTTGATATCCTCGAAGCCAAGGGTCTGTGCGATGTAGACTTCCTCCTTAAGTATCCCATTGAGGAATGCGGTCTTTATGTCCATCTGCTGCAGTTTAAAGCCATGGTAAGCAGAATACGAAATTAATAATCTAATGGCTTCTAACCTGGCTACCGAAGCAAATGTCTCATCGTAGTCGACTTCTTCCTGCTGGTTGTATCCCTTGACTACCAGCCGTGCTTTGTTTCTGACCACTTGTAAGCGAGTATAATTTTGCGATGTTATATCACTTCACAAGTAAGTTATGAGATGAAAATATCATCAGTAAGATTATGGAAAAAATATAACATTGGGGTCGTATTTTTCGTACTTCCGAACACCTTGATTTTTATCAAGCCTCTTTGAAAGTAAAAGGTGTCAAAATATATTTCACTGAATAAACGGATGATCATAAGGATCTCGCCCATTTGGACCTATAAATGAGTCTCACTCATTTGGATGTTTAAGAATATTTTTAAGAGGCCAATTATGAAAGACGACATAAGAGATGATGTCATACTTATGAATATCTAATTCAAAGTATTTGCATTTGCATTTTCATATTTTATAAAAATATTCTACTTTTATGTATTTGTCCTTCGAAGAGACATGAATATTATCATCACAATAAGATGAAAGATGATGGTCTATCGCTATGTTTAGCGGATAGTGCAACAACACGCACAATTTTGAGAGACAAAATGTATTTTTCGCTAATGTTAATATCTGGTGCATCAAATCTTATTTAAGGCTATGGAAAGTCCCAAATAGTGTAACCTAATGGTACACGATTTTATCATATAAGATGCAATGTTTTCTCAACAAGATAAAAAAGAAACCTATTGAGTTTCAAAGATATACGTCGAAATAGATATCATGTTGAGATAACAAATGAAAATGACGTTGAATATTTATATATCACGTCAGTGGTGTCAGGAAAGAAAAAAGTGATGGAAAAACTTCTATCACACAATTCTAGTTTATATTATACTTTCATAAATCTAGTTGAATCATATATGGTGATAAATCAGAATTCAATAGACCCGATAAAAATTTCTTATATGGCATGATCGATTAGGCCATCCGGGTTCAATAATGATGCGACGAATTATTGAAAATTTACATGGGCATTCATTAAAGAGTAAAAACATTCGATTATCCAAAGATCTCTTGTGTGTTACTTATTTTCAAGGAAAACTGATTACAAGACCATCTCCACTGAAAGTTGAGTCTGAATGTCCAACATTTTTAGAACGGATTAAAGGAGATATATGTGGGCATATATCCCCATCGAGTGGACCATTTCAGTACTTTATGCTACTTATTGATGCATCGACCTGTTGGTCGCATGTTTATTTATTGTCCACTCGTAATATGGCATTTGAACGTTTGCTTGCTCAAATTATTCGATTACGAGCACAATTTCCAGATCATACAATTAAGAAAATATGTATGGATAATGCGAGAGAATTTACATCCCAGTATTTTAATGACTATTGTATGTCAAGTGAAATTATAATTGAACATTCGGTTGCTCATATTCATATTCAAAATGGTGTAGCAGAATCTTTTGTCAAGAGACTAAAATTGATAGCTAGACCACTACTAATGGGATCAAAATTGCCAACATCTACATGGGGACATGAAATTTTGCATGCTGCATCACTAATTCGTATAAGATCAACTGGAAATAATAAATATTCCCCTTTGCAACTTGTCAGTGGCCAAGAACCAAATATCTCTCATTTAAGGTTTTTGGGTGTACAATTAATGTTCCAATATCTCCACCCAACGTACTAAAATGGGACCCCAACGAAGATTGGGGATTTATGTGGGATTCGAAACTCTATCAATTATAAAAACTTTGGACCTATGACAGGTGACATATTTAAGGCACGATTTGCCGACTGTCAAAATGATGAGACAAATTTCCCAGCATTAGGGGGGGTAAAATAAAGTCTGAAAAAGCAATAAATATCTTGGAATGCAGAGTCATTGTCACATTTTGAGCATCGTATAAATCACTGTGAACTAGAAGTTCAAAAGATTATCCACTTGCAAAAGATTGCAAACACATTGTCAGGTGCATTTACAAATGTTAAGACAGTGACAAAATCACATATACCAGTTATCAATGCTCCTTGCAAATAATCTTCATGATGAAGATATTGGAAGTAAACAAGCAAGTGAGTCTAAAACACGATAGAAGCGGGGTAGACCAATTGGATCCAAGGATAAAAATCCTAGAAAAAGATAGGTTAAAGATAATCAAATTAATGCATCAATCACTATTCCAAAAGAAATAGATGTGATACATGAAGAAACATCTTCAAAAGATAATGAGACACCTGAGAATGGTGACAATAAAGAAATTTCGATCAATTATATCATTTAAGGGGAAAGGTGGAATAGAAAAGAAATTATAGTGGATAATGTATTTGCCTATTCTATGGCTCTAGATACTACTGAGGAAGATGAGGATCATGATCCAAGATTGGTTAAGGAATGTCGACAAAGAAATGATTGGCCAAAATGGAAAAGTGTCATTGAGGCAGAATTGAATTCACTTGAAAAACGCCAAGTCTTTGGGAAAATTTCTCTAAAACCTGATAATGTCAAACCTGTTGGTTATAAATGGATATTTACGCGCAAACGAAATGAGAAAAATGAAGTCGTAAGATATAAAGCACGACTTGTAGCATAAGGCTTCTCGCAAAGACCAGGCATTGATTATGAAGAGACATATTCACCGGTCATGGATGCAATAACATTCAGATTTTTATTGAGTTTATCAGTCTTAGAAGGACTCCAAATGAATTTAATGGATGTCGTGACAGCTTATTTATATGGGTCACTTGATAATGATATTTATATTAAAATTCCCGAGAAGGATTAAAATTACCTGAAGCGTGTAGCTCAAAACCTCGGGAAGTGTACTCAATAAAGGTACAAAGAGCTGTATATGGATTTAAGCAATCCGGTCGAATATGGTACAATTGTCTAATGAATATCTTTTGAAAGAGGGATACATCAACAATGCAATTTGCCCATGCGTTTTTATTAAAAGGACGAAATTGGATTTTCTATTATCGCGGTTTATGTTGATGATTTAAATATCATTGGGACCCCTAATGAACTCACTGAGACGATTGCATATTTAAAAAGTGAATTTGAAATGAAAGATTTGGGAAAAACAAAATTATGCCTTAGCCTACAAATTGAGCATTTATCAAAGGGCATTTTTGTTCATCTGTCCTCATACTGAAAGGATCCCCAAACAATTTAATATGGATAAATCATATCCTGTGAGTTTGCCTATGGTTGTTCGATCACTTAAATGTGACAAAAAATCAATTTCGTCCTCGAGAAGAGGATGGAGAACTACTTGGTCCTGAAGTACCATATAAATGCTATTGGAGCACTAATGTATATTGCTAATTGTACACGACCCGATATTACATTTTCGGTTAATTTATTAGCAAGATATAGTTCTTCCCCAACTCGAAGACATCGGATTGTCGTTAAGAAAATTTTAAGTTATCTTCGAGGAACAACTAATATGGGCTTATTTTATTCAAAAGACTCAAAATTAGAATTAATTGGATATGTCGACGCCGTGTATTTATCTGACCCTCATAAAGCGCATCTCTTTGAGGATACTGTCATATTTGAGGATAATGCTGCTTGTATAGCTCAAATTAAAAATGGTTATACAAAGGGAGATAGAACGAAGCACATCTCTCCAAAGTTCTTCTTTACACATGAACTTCATAAGAATGAAGAGAATGATATTTGTCAAATTCGTTCTTGTGACAACTTAGCTGATTTGTTTACAAAGGCACTTCCCATAACTCCTTTTGAGAAATTGGTCTACAATATCGGCATGCGAAAGCTTAGAGATTTATGTGAGGGGAGAATACGTCTTACACTTTTTTCCTTATTTTAGGTTTTATCCCTTTGGGTTTTCCTAAATAAGGTTTTTATGCGTAATATACAATTATGTACTCTTTTTCCTTCACTAGGTTTCTCACACAGGGTTTTCCTAGTAAGGTTTTAATGAGGCATAATATGTATACAAGTCATCCAAAAGGGTAGTGTTATGATTATTACACTTATGTTGGATGACCCTTTAGCCTTTCATATAACAATGTCCCTTAGCGATTCATGTGCCCCATAAATCTTTAGCTTTAATTTCCTATATTGATTTCTAGTCTTTCCATATGTCCATGTACCCATATATAAAGGGATGATTTGTAAAGATCAAAATCAATGAAAATAAGAAATACTCTTCCTCTCTACTTTCCTCTCTTCACATATTCATGTTCTTCTTCTACCTTCGAATTTCTTCTCCATATTCAAATATTTCACAACAATTTAATTATTTATTCGAAATAAAAATTCAGACATAATATTAAGTCAAATAATTAGAAAATAAACTTTGCCTTTTTGATTAGTGCCTAGTGGGTACTTGAATTGAAAAAAAATTAGTAGTTTTGTACTTGAATTGAAAATTTTGATAATTCGATATTTGAATTGAAATAAAGTAGTAGTTCAAGCACTTAAAATTTAAACTTCTGATAGTTCGTTATTTTATTTGAAATGGTGTTACTTTGAGTAGTGTTTTTGTTTTTTTAATCCTCACTTGACTCTCTTATTTAAACTTTTCAGGCCACTTATTTTTTTGACAAATGTTGACCATTTTTTTTATATTGGGTTTTTACATCTCATACATATCAATCACCATACGAATACATATATCTTATACATCTTGTATGAGAATTCTTTATCAAGTACACACGACACCACCCGAATTTGACGCTTGAATTGTGTCCATTGAAGCACGGACCATAAGGTACCTTTGACTTTGAAACCTCCGCGAGGGAGGAACAACACGTCCATGCCGAGGCGGAACGAATAACACCTCCGCGAGGGAGGAACAACACGTCTATGCCGAGGCGAGACGAAAACACATCCACAAGGTATGAATAACACTCCTCACAAAATTGAGGAGAAAATGCTACTCAAGGGTGTCAAACCCTTAACTTCTTGACAATTCAGTCACTCAACCAACCCCTCTTTCGCCCGTTGGCCACTAAATTTAGTACCTTTATTAAATTAATTCTAACTAAATGATTGATAATTTTTACTCAAAATTCAAGTACCATACTCAAATAGTCAAATTCTCAAAATAATTCAAATCACATGTCACTTCAATTCTTCTATTTAAATCAATTTAAAGTTTTTAAATTCTATTCAATTTCAATTCAACACAAAAAATAAAATAATAATCTGACTCACAAGACTCAAAAGACATGGATTTGGATTAATGGTTTATGCATCAATCAATTTGATAAGTTAGGGCATGGTACAACACAAACCGAAAGCCAACGTTAATATAACAGATATGAAAATTTGACATACTGATGACACATGTAACTATAGCACCTACCAAAATTGATGGATACATGAGGGAACAAAGAGGCAACATTGCTACAAGCAAACTCTTGAGCAGTCCTGACACAGAGACTGCTTCTACTAGCATCTCCACATGGTTTGATTATATGACTCACTCACTGCTGCTGTTGGATGAGCATAGATATTGGAGCATGTACTCATTAGAAGAACATGTGTTGGCAAGATCCTGGTGTAATCTGGTGATGGACTTTTGCAAGGATTTCAATGACGGAAGCAAGCTTCTAGAGTTTGATTGGATAGAACTTCCATGGACTTTGCATAGCTCCTGCCGGACCAATAAACAGTCAATTCATACAAGTTCACAACAATTTGGGAAAGTGTAGCAAAAAAGGACATTGTACACAACCTGGCACCAACGTAGAACAAATTCCAAGTGAGGGCAACTGTCCAGAAGATCTGCAAATGCATCTACCAGTCTCTGCAAATACTTGAAAGGTACTGACGAAACAACAGCAGGAATGTCTGTGGGGTTGACACCAAATATGCATTTTTTTATTATTGAATCTTCATTCAACCTCAGGCTTAGGATTAATGCTCTACTCGATTGACCTTCGTGCAATGCTGCCTCAACTGCCTGCAGAACAAAAGGACCCTCTATAAACATGATTTATAATATGATCTTCGAGCATCAATGTTTAAAATGACTTGTGCCACACTTTATATTAAGTTAAACAAGGTATGCACACATATCTGCATAGTTGCACAAGCACTAAAAGACCATACATCAGACATTTTATTACCTCTGGTGTAACGTCAATGTCAAGATCAGTTGGATCAAAGATAATTGAATCATCTATTGAATAGATTAGAACTCCTTCTGTTGTTGCTGCGGCCCAGTTACGGCCAGTTGGAGCAATTCGAAGACATTTTGTCTGGATAATAGGTCTTCCACGATTAGGCAAAGATCCAGGCAAACCATATCCTAAATTTCCATGTGTTTGTTTTAGGAGACCATCTTCCTCGTCACTGGCACCGTCATCAATCAAATCCAGTGGGCCAGCTTCAGACATATTCTTTGAATTCAATACGTCAAGCACTCCATCTAGGGATAAGTTAAGGGTTATTTGGAATCTACGGATCAATACCTGTGGAAAGTGGAGGACAGATGGTTGATAACTTGGTATGGAGTGCAACAAATAAATATCTACATAGCAACACGTGGAAAAAGAGTAGAAAACAAACCTGTTCGGCAACATCATACATGCAAATGTATTTGCTGCGACCCCCAGCTAGTATGTAACTACCATCAGCCGAATAACACAAAGATGTGAAGCACTTTCCAGAACTTGAATTAGCAGATGATCTACGATCGGTCATTAGTCGCCCTCCAGATATGTCCCTCCTTCCCTCAATTGTGTACATCAACATGCCATCAATTGGATCCCAGAAATATATCTGCCCATCCAATGAACTGGAAGCTATTTGCTTTCCATCTGGCCGATATACTACAGTAAGGACATCATGAGTGTGTGAAAATGTTTCAACTGCGCCTTTACCATCAAAAACATCCCATAATCTAACAGTTTTGTCCCAGGATGATGAGGCTAGAATAGTCTGCAAATGATCAGCAAATGGCGTATATGAGTAACAAGAAAGCATGTCTGACCTCCAACCAACAACTGTTCAAATTTTGCGAGGTCAAAATCCAAGGAAAGCCATCAGTGGGTGAAATGGAGTTGGAATTCAGGGGTAAACCCCTCTAAATACAAATTTAGAGTGGCTAACACAAGCTTAAGTGTTTCTAGAAGAAACTCACTCTGGCCCCATCAAGGATTCAAACCTACCACCCTCGGGACTCGATTTTTTTACCCCTACCCCTTGACCACTAGACCCTGCCTTGACGGACACTTAAGAGTGAATTTATGATACCAGCTATTTAAATTTGGTGATATTGCTACCAAAAATCACACTACCATTGTAGTGAATTGGTTAGAGTTTTCATACTAAAAAATGTATGAGAAGAAGATAAAACATATCGACTACAAAAGACAGGCTCTAGTGGAACCATATGTATTTATAAGAGCTACGTGCGTCAAGTGCCCGAACATCGAGAGAACTTACATTTGAAGGAGAAAATTGCAATCCATGCACTGGACCCTCATGCCCGCTAAGACGATCCAGGCATTGGCCAGTCTTCATTGACCATACATAAATCTAAGAAACCCAGACACAATCAAATGAAAAGAATGGTTAGGAAGGATCCTTGAATGAATATAGGCACATCAAATGAATAAACAATCACTGTTCTTTTCAGTCAAGATATTACCTCAAATGAATCTAAAGTTCCTGCACATATCACCTCACCACTCTGATCTGCTGTTAAGGAAACAAACTGTGTAGGATCTGGAGTGGTAAATGTTCTAAAATTTCGATAACGAATCAAATCCCATGCTCGAACTGTGCCATCCAAAGATGCACTCAAGAGGCTGTGGTTATTGGCCATAAAATGGAGTGCTGTCACAGCATTGGTGTGCTCAGAAAAAGTAACATAACAGAAACCAGATGAAACAGTCCACACCTACCAGAAGAAGTGCTATGATCAGTCAAAAATCTTAGGGTAAACAAAATCATCAAGCACAGATGTAAATAGAATGATGTTGCGTGAGCACTGAAAATAAAAATGCATTAGCCTATCTCACTTAATGTACATAGCCATACTAAAATGGGAACATTTTTAAATTCACCTTGACTTTGTTATCATCGGCTCCAGTCGCCAGCAACTGAGAATCAGGCGAGTATGCGAGGCAGTTAACATCAAAATAGTGTCCCTGTTGCTTTATAATATAACTCTCTGAGCGCCATTCCCACACAAGTAACTGGCCAAGTCTTCCACATCCAAAACTTAACCAATTACCAAGATCGTTAAAGATGGCTGTTGTAATTTTTTCCCTTGATATTGACAAAGAATGAATGCATATAAAGTCAGGCATCTGGTATAGTCCAAACACTCCATTTGAGAAACCCACAACCACAAGGTCAAGACCCCTATGATAATCGCATGCTGTCAATTTTGCGGGCGACTGATTAAAACAATCTTTCCTCGCCAACTCCCACTTCTTTCTATGCAACAAACTACCAAACTCTTCTTCAAAATCCCCCACATCCTTCGCAAAAAGTTTCCTTTTCCTCCCCGGACCATCAATACCACCATCTATTTCTCCTTCACCTCCTTCACCGTCAATATCCATCCCTTTCTCCGGGGTTTGAGGCGCCAAAGGTTCAGAATGTGAATCTTCCATTTCATCATACCTTCCCTCACTTCCACAAACCCAGCTAAATATGTAACAATCATGTGTTATTGTATATGCCTTACAAACCCTATCTGTCTTCTTATCAACTCCGAAAAACACACCAGTAGCGTAATCTCTATTCCCCAACAATAAATATGGCTTGAGAAGACTCCTTTTCTTTTCGATGCTCAGTTTAATATCTTCATTACTAAACTTCTTCAAACAAAACAACCTCACAGCCAAATCCTTGGATCCAACTAGCAAATAATCCGAGTCTGGACTCCAATCCAAACTAGTTATACGACCTCTAAACTCAGAAAATGTCTTCACCAACTGAAATGGAAAAAACTCCATACTAAAATTTGGTGATCTCCAAATTTGCACCAGCTGGCCAGTCCCAACCGCAATTAGGTCTCCATTCGGACTAAACTTCAAAACCGACACTGAATCCTTAAACGTTATCCGATGCAGCACCACCCGCCGACGAAGATTAATAAACAAGCAACGCTTATTATCATCAACAGTGAGTAGAAACACGCCATTCGGACTCACAGCGATACGCGAGATATTAGAAGATGACTGGCAGGGAAGCGTTACAGTTTCGGACTTGACTAAGTCGACGACGGAGACGCGATTGCCAACCGGGGATATCAGCTGCGTATTGTTGTTTATGACGACGTTGCCGCCTCTGTAGGGCGCGCCGAGGAGGTTGTGGAAGCGGTAGTTCATGGCTATAGTGTGAGACAGCGACGAAGAACCGTTTTTAAGGATTTTTTGCGGGAAGGGGGTTAAAGCTAAAAACCCTAATTTTCGGCCATTGATGAATGCTCGAGGGTCTAAAACCCTAAGTAATTGGTCGGATGGTGTGAGATTGGGCTTTTAGTGAGCTCTTCTGTATGGGCCTGATGAGTGGACGCAATCCACGATTAAGATAATTAAGTAGTTCTGAGTAATTGGTTATTGATGTGAAGAGATCACTCAAATGAAAATTTCTTTAAATTTTAAGAATTTGATATTCGAATCTTTATATTTCAAAATGTAAAATGCATTTTTTAAGATGTGTGTTGGTGATGACACGCGTTTCATGTACATTTTTCAAGATGCATTTAATGTAAAGTCAAAGCTACCTTTTTTTACTTTACTTTTTGGACATGTGACACATCACTACTACAGAACAGACCTTATGCAACGGTTCTGAGGACCATTATGCAACGGTTCCTCATCCGTTGCATAAGCTACCGTTGCATAATGTCATACTTTATGCAACGGTTCAATAAAAACCGTTGCATAAAGTCATACATTATGCAACGGTTTGTTGCTAGAACCGTTGCATAAAGTATGACATTATGCAACGGTTTTCCTTAAAACCGTGGCATAAAATGTGGGAAAAATCTGATATATTTTTGTTGTTTTATAGCTCAAATTCACCTTACAAATTAAACACAAATTGCAAACAAATGTAATTCTCTATTACTCATTTTCCAAACATCAAATACTTTCATTTCACTCAAAATACGACCATTCATTACATCATTCATACAACTTCACAAAACAATCAAATGTAGACACTACAATAATTTATCTTGCCAAAATTAGATCATATGTTCAAACAAATAGTCGTGAAAGTAGCCGACGATGTCATCTCGCACGTCTTGTATCTTTCTTCTTGAATCTGACATTTTCAACTTTCCTTGAACCAATCCGACCTTTTGGAGCTGAAGATAACTTGCACAAATAATAATTCAATCACCATCCAAAACATTTCAGTGTTGCATTTGAGGCTTATATTTCAACTGTTTACACAAACCTGTGATGCGATATCGACACCAATTTCATCCAGCACCTACATGGTCACCCGAAATTAAAACAAAGAAGGTAACATGCCATCAGTGCCATATGAAGGAAAGTCTAATGAACATTAACAAAGGTGGATATACATTACCTGGTTAGTTAGCTCCTCTGTTTCTTCCTCTGCCTCATCCTTGTCCAGAGTTTCATCAATGGACTCTGACATCATTTCGATCTGAGAGCCATAATTCAGACCTTAGCAGATAAAAAACAGGAAAGAAAACAGCTTCACAAGAGTATCCATATGAAACGTCAACAGAATTTCAAGTTTCATCACAAGAGCACCAAATCTGGCTGCAAATTCAATACAAATCTGGCTGCAAATTCAATACAAATTCAATACATGTAAAGGTTTGCATTACTGAAGGTTAAATTCAACAACAACAACAAAAATTGACTTACGACTTTCTTTCTTTTCTTCCACGATCAAATGAATGAAATAACGGAACCGTGATAAGAGAGGGTGTGCTAATTGATTCAACTCCTGGAGTAGGGAAAAACAACACAACAAACAATAGAGATTTTATATAAGCTGAAAAACACTCAAAAACATCTTCTGTTAATCAATTTCAAAATGCACGGAGACGCTTCTCCCAATCCCAAACAACTTATATGGCAAATCCATTCTCAGAATGATCATCATATTCATCTCTGAACACTGTACAACCTTAAGAGCAAACAAAATAGAAACAAACAACAAATCCAATCAGTATCTGTAAATAAAACTCTTCAACCAAAACCACACTTATTCGTTCACGCATTACGATTCATCGACATAAGCAATAAGCAACTTGCCTGAAAAGCAAGACGGTTCAGTAACAACAGATCCAAGTCGAAATCCAATCTCTTCTATCAACAACTGTTCGGAACACAATCCGACTATTCGGAACACGATCCGTGCGGCGATTACAGCCACGAGAATTTCCAGCTCGGATTAATGGAACTAAGCAAGTCTAGTTTCGATCTGAATCTGCGGTCTTCGTAAATCCGAAACGTATCGAAGGTTGAAGAAGACTGGAAAAAAAGAGAGAAGAAACGGATAAAGTAACGATGGCGATACGAACAGTGCGACTCATCTGCAATCTGCTAGTGGTAGAAGACGAAGAGCATCGAGTAGATGTAGATGGATGAATACAGTGGGAATGATGGAGAAGGAAACCGATGAGAGCGGATGAGAGCGAAGAGCGGACGACTGGTGAAGAAGGACTTTTAAATTTTAGGGTTTCCTATATGCATCGATTCATATGAAACCGTTGCAAAAAAAATAAACATTATGCAACGGTTGGTTTAAAAGAACCGTTGCATAAGGTATACTTTAAGCAACGGTTCTTAAAAACCATTGCGTAAGGTAGACTTTACGCAACGGTTTTTAAAAATAGTTGTGTAAAGTCCACCTTATGCAACGGTTTGTCTAAAAAACCGTTGCGTAATGATAAATTTGAACCGTTGCATAAAGTCTTGTCTGTAGTAGTGCATACCGATTCAAATATGCATCATGATCTAATGGTGAGATTTGAGTTCTCAAGTTCTCGATTTTTTAAGGGTTCTCAGCCGAGCGCTCCCTTTGCTGTCAAAATATGGATGTACGCGGAGGAACTCAAATTAAGAATAAGTACGCACGAAGAAATAATAGAGAAATGTAGGGAGGGGATTCGGATCCAGTGTAGAAAAGTTATTTGCTGCGAGTGCAAAAACAATGCCTTTTCATTTAAAACCGCATCGTTTTGATTAGAATAAATTTTTTAACAGAAACGGCTTCGTTTGGATTGGAACGGCTTCGTTTTGATACTCGCAGCAAATAGCTGCGCTACACTGGATCTTTTTCCGTAGGGAGGAATATTATTGTTTGATGATTGATTTTTCTTTTATTTGATAAAATTTGATGATTGATTTTGATATTGATATTTTGTTCTACACATGACCTCTATTTATAAGGTTACATGGAGACAGGTAATAAAGACAGATATAATTGACACACTGTTAGGATCATCATGAGACACTTCACAGGGCATACCATAAGACACATCAAAAAGTTAACAATCATCCAACATAAATGATAATATTTATAACACTCCCCGTTTGGATGACCTGTACAAATACTATGTCAAATTAAAAGCTTACTAGGAAAACCCTGTGGGAAAAAAACCTAGTGAAGGAAAAAGAGTATATAATTTGAATACTACGCATAAATGTCACCTCATTAAAAACCTTATTTAGGAAATCTCAAAGGGATAAAACGTAAAATAAGGAAAAGAGTGTAACGCGTATTCATTTTCTCATTCTGTTTACGCACAAATACCCATTTATAACTGATGGACCACAATTATACAAATCAAAAACACAGTAAAACCCCCCAAGTTAGACTGTTTGTCTATCTAACATCCATCTGTTAGTCCCGATATATTTCCACAGGGCATTTTAGAGACTGAAGTGAAAACACGCTAAGGAGAGGATTTTATGCTGAAAAGATAACAAGAGTCAATCCAAGGTCAAGATCATATGCCGACTGAAGAAATATCAAGGATCCTGACGTTGAATTGACCAGAATAAATTAATCAGAAGAATCAGGAGTGAAGTCAAGACAGTCCAGGGAAGGAACACACTGACAGTTTTGTGAAAAGACTGCACAAAACTGTACAAAATTCACATATGGCAAGATGACTTGGTGACTTGATGAAGAGGTGACCAAAGGAGGAAAACCTCCCCATTCCACCACCCACTACCGGCGGCGCCACCCCTCCTCCTCCTTGGTGACCGGCTACTTGCCTTGGAGGTGGAGGAAACAACCCATTGCTCCTCCACCACAACCGGCTACCGGCGGCTGAGCTCCACCACTCCTCCTCCGCCACTTGGTGGCTCCTCCTTGCCTCCTCCTCCTCCCTTGGATCAAACCAATCTCCACCACCCATCTCCACCCATTTTTCCTATAAAAGGAGGTGCTCCTCCTCCTCATAAATCATCCCAAAAATTGTAATCACTTCTCTCTCTACATTTTGTTACTTGTAAGTTTGGTTCGGTTTTGAAATAATACTCCTGTTTGTTCTTGAGTATTATACTGGAAATTATAATACTCTTGTCGGTTCTCGAGTATTATAATACTGTAGAGAATACTCCTGTTGGTTCTTGAGTATTCAGTAGGAATTAGGAATACTCCTGTTGGTTCTTGAGTATTCCACCCCTTTCCCTCTTACTGTTTTCAAAAACCCCCGAGTATTTAGCTATGGTATCCATCTCTATGGATATTCGTAGCTAAACTCTTTATTCGGTGGAAGGTATTTTCTTGTATTATATAATGTTGTAATATCTTTTAGTTTCATTTCTTTGTATTCAAAACTTGTTCTATGTGCCATTTATAGTCAGAATTTCCAAGGTTGAGTGGATGCTACGAAAGGGCAAAACTCTTCCGTGGGGATTCGTGAACATACTCGGGTAAGTGGATGCTACGAAAGGGTAAAGCTTATCTGAGAAGTTCGACTCATCTAAAACACCACTTGGTCAATCGTAACTGTGAGATCAAGTGGATGCACAAAAGGCTAAGATACTTCGAAAGGAGGAATTAGTCTGAAATAGAACAAGGGTTGCTTTAAACGATGTTGCAAGTCTTGCGCTACGAAAGGGCCTCGATTCATCTTTGAATACTTAGAAAAGTTACTAACAGTTTATTATATACATGTTATAATACAAGAGTACCTGAAACCGAATGCTTTTCTTTTACTGTTAAACCGCAATCACCAACTGCTGATCTACCGGAGGAATTACAATCACGCATCACCCATTGTAAGTCTTCTTTGTATTTACAGCATTTTAATTTCTGTATTTACTTTTCCGCAATCAAAACCAAAAACCCCCAAAAAATCACGTAGTTAATTAGAGCGCTAAAATCTCAATCAACCATAAAACACGCTCCCCCCAGTTCAATCACCCTAAAAGAATAGCCTATTCCCCTAATTCCCTTGGGTTCGACCCCTACTTACCACTTACTACCCAGTAGTGTAGTCACAAGTAGCGGATATTATAAATTTATTTGTACAGAGGACACTGCACCTTAACGACAGTGCGGTGGCCCTCCGTCAAATTGGCGCCGTTGCCGGGGAACTAGCCATCGAATAAGCTATTCTTTCGTTCCCTCCCATGACCTCATGACGCAACCACCTTCATATGCATGGACAACACGGCACCTTCCACTGTTCGGGGCAACGGGTGCAGAAGATCCAGTACTACACTGTCGGAGCTTTCACTACGTTTGCTGCCACATTAAACCTGAGACTGAAACGTTAGAAGAATTTAAGCTTAAATGCTTTAAATTCTCTCTAACGGATTTCGCAACAATCTGGTATTACACATCACCCGCTAGTAGTGCGGTACGTTTCGTGGACCTCTGTGCACCATTCCTGAAAGAATTCTCCCCACCATCTTTACGCCAAGAAACCCGCGAGAAGATCCTGAACCTTCAACAATCCCGGGATGAGACTTTGGACGAATACTACATGAACTACGATGCCATCGTCTCAAGCTGCCCGCACCATGGGTTTACGAAGAAAATTCTTCTCCAAAAATTTCTTCGTGGGATGAGGGCCGAAGAGCTGGGAAGAGTTAACGAAGCTATGAGAAGGTCTGCCATAAACTTCACCATTGCAGACATGTGGCACCTTATAATCGGCTTGGCCGCTGCCAAAAGACGAGCACCCCAAATTGACGAGGAAATGCAGACAGAAGAAGCTGACCCAGAGGCTGATGAAGGAGAAACCACCGAACCTTCAGAAGAGACTCCTGAACCATCTGAAGAATCAGACATGGAAAGCACCGGAAGCAACGAAGTAGGAGTCCAGAACACCACTGACGAATTTCCCAGGCCTTCCCGACTTTTCCCCTCGATCAATAGGCAAATCGCTGAAAACCATGTGATCAAAGAAGAGGCTAAAAAGAGGATGGGAAAAGGGCCTGAGCAGAATGACTCCTACATGGAGCACGCTTTCGCCATGACTGGACAAGGCAGCCCTAAATAGGAGAACACCCAGTTCAAAAAGCTGATAGTGAAAGGTCCCTCGCCTTCTCAGAGACGTTGGAAGGAGATACCATCAAAACTGGACCCAAACCCGTCATCTGCTAAAAAATCAGGAAGACTCACCGCAAGAATCAAGGTCGGTGGAATCAAAAAGTTTGACCTCAGCCACCCATGGGACCCAAACCAGTAATCCACAACGAGGTATCGTTGAGCCAACGACGTAAAACAAGTGCACTGGTCGGGAGGTAACCCGACACTATCTTACTTTCCGCACTTACTTTCAGTACTTAGTTTTAAGCTTGCATGACTTTTGAACTAAGGCACGCCTTCGTTCAAAAGTGGGGGGTGAAAACCGCCTGTGTACATAAATAACATGCTTGCTGTTTTTCTTTTTTAGTAATAGTATCTTTTTGAACATATGAACTTAAGAATGTGAAAAAGATAAATCAGAATTCATGCATTTACCTTGTGAAAATTCAAACTGTTTAAAAACTTAGAATGTAACTTTCCATTTGTCCTTTGTACTGAGATAACTAGGGATGTGGAGTTGACATAAACTGCCCTAGAAGGACTTGGGAAGCAATCAAAGGATCAGATCAAACTATATGGTTTTCGAAGTCAGTGGAGGCTGCACTTCGGGTTTTCAGTGAATAATTGAGTCAAACTCCGCCAAGAAGCATCTATGCAAAGGCGAGGACGGGAATCAGACCATCCTCTCTCTAGTCAAAATAGCCGATAAAATAGATAAGCGACCCTCATCTTGACCCGCGCAAAACGACGAAGACGAGAGGAGAGGGGAGGTATATCCATAGGCTTGCGGGCGATGATTGGACCTCCCAAGAAGGCTGACAAATGGACTAGCAAGTCACAAAGAAGCGAAAAACTCAAAGAAGAAAATCAAAAGAGGCCAAAGGCCCAAAATTGTGAAGGTTTTAACCGAGCAAAAGTGAAGCACTCGACAAAGTCAAATCAAAGGCCAAAGGCCGATTCACTACAACAAAAAAGCAGTCCCTCGCCAAAGAAAAAAATCAAGAAGGTTCAACTCACTGAAACCCGAACCGAATCACGTGCATGAGAAAGCTACCAGAAGACCATATAGTACGAAACGATCCCGAGGCTGCAACCCAAGAACCTGAAAAGGGCTATCTCCCGAAACATCCAATATAATTTGCATCTCAGCACGGAGGTACAAGTATTAAGTTTCTTCTATTTATTTACGCAGTTTAATTTGGTAATAAATAAGCAATGCATGAATTAGGATAGATCGAGTACCACAGTCTAATTTTCATTCGCCAAATCTGAACCTAGAACTTACGCCCTTTAATAGCATTGTTCGGGACGAACAACTAAAACTGGGGGGTATTCTGATGGACCACAATTATACGAATCAAAAACACAGTAAAACCCCCCAAGTTAGACTGTTTGTCTATCTAACATCCATCTGTTAGTCCCGATATATTTCCACAGGGCATTTTAGAGACTGAAGTGAAAACACGCTAAGGAGAGGATTTTATGCTGAAAAGATAACAAGAGTCAATCCAAGGTCAAGATCATATGCCGACTGAAGAAATATCAAGGATCCTGACGTTGAATTGACCAGAATAAATTAATCAAAAGAATCAGGAGTGAAGTCAAGACAGTCCGGGGAAGGAACACACTGACAGTTTTGTGAAAAGACTGCACAAAACTGTACAAAATTCACATATGGCAAGATGACTTGGTGACTTGATGAAGAGGTGACCAAAGGAGGAAAACCTCCCCATTCCACCACCCACTACCGGCGGCGCCACCCCTCCTCCTCCTTGGTGACCGGCTACTTGCCTTGGAGGTGGAGGAAACAACCCATTGCTCCTCCACCACAATCGGCTACCGGCGGCTGAGCTCCACCACTCCTCCTCCGCCACTTGGTGGCTCCTCCTTGCCTCCTCCTCCTCCCTTGGATCAAACCAATCTCCACCACCCATCTCCACCCATTTTTCCTATAAAAGGAGGTGCTCCTCCTCCTCCTCATAAATCATCCCAAAAATTGTAATCACTTCTCTCTCTACATTTTGTTACTTGTAAGTTTGGTTCGGTTTTGAAATAATACTCCTGTTTGTTCTTGAGTATTATACTGGAAATTATAATACTCTTGTCGGTTCTCGAGTATTATAATACTGTAGAGAATACTCCTGTTGGTTCTTGAGTATTCAGTAGGAATTAGGAATACTCCTGTTGTTTCTTGAGTATTCCACCCCTTTCCCTCTTACTGTTTTCAAAACCCCCGAGTATTTAGCTATGGTATCCATCTCTATGGATATTCGTAGCTAAACTCTTTATTCGGAGGAAGGTATTTTCTTGTATTATGTAATGTTGTAATATCTTTTAGTTTCATTTCTTTGTATTCAAAACTTGTTCTATGTGCCATTTATAGTCAGAATTTCCAAGGTTGAGTGGATGCTACGAAAGGGCAAAACTCTTCCGTGGGGATTCGTGAACATACTCGGGTAAGTGGATGCTACGAAAGGGCAAAGCTTATCTGAGAAGTTCGACTCATCTAAAACACCACTTGGTCAATCGTAACTGTGAGATCAAGTGGATGCACAAAAGGCTAAGATACTTCGAAAGGAGGAATTAGTCTGAAATAGAACAAGGGTTGCTTTAAACGATGTTGCAAGTCTTGCGCTACGAAAGGGCCCCGATTCATCTTTGAATACTTAGAAAAGTTACTAACAGTTTATTAAATACATGTTATAATACAAGAGTACCTGAAACCGAATGCTTTTCTTTACTGTTAAACCGCAATCACCAACTGCTGATCTACCGGAGGAATTACAATCACGCATCACCCATTGTAAGTCTTCTTTGTATTTACAGCATTTTAATTTCTGTATTTACTTTTCCGCAATCAAAACCAAAAACCCCCAAAAAATCACGTAGTTAATTAGAGCGCTAAAATCTCAATCAACCATAAAACACGCTCCCCCCAGTTCAATCACCCTAAAAGAATAGCCTATTCCCCTAATTCCCTTGGGTTCGACCCCTACTTACCACTAACTACCCAGTAGTGTAGTCACAAGTAGCGGATATTATAAATTTATTTGTACAGAGGACACTGCACCTTAACGACAGTGCGGTGGCCCTCCGTCAATAACCAACAGGTTTGACATTCTCGGGTGTTAGGAAATTTTTCCAAAGACTTGACGTTTTCAAGTGAATTCAATTTTGTCTCGATGTCACTTTTCCATTTTGGACAATCATTTCTTCATCGACATTCATTAACCAATCTTGGCTCATGATCCTCATTTTCCTCTATAATGTCCAGAGCCATAGTATAGACAAATATATTATCCACGATAATTTCTTTTCTATTCCACCATTTTCCTGAAATGACATAATTGATCAAAATTTCTTCATTGTCATCATTTCCGGGTATCTCATTATCTTTAAAGATGTTTTCTTCAAGTATCCATCAATTTCTTTTGGAATAGTGGTTGATGCATTTATTTGGTTATCGTGAACCATTCTTTTTATGGGATTTTTATCATTGGACCCAACTAGCCTGCAACGCTTCCGTCGCATTTTAGAGTCACTTGCTGGGTTATTTTCAATATATTCATCAGGAATATTGCTTTTTCATGGAGCATTGACAGGTGGTATATGTGACTTTGTCATTGTTTTAACTTTTGTGAATGCATTCGGCAATGTGTTTGCCACTCTTTGTAAGCGGATATTTGAACTTCTAGTTCACATTGATTTGTACAAGGATCAAAAGGAGACAATGACTCTGCATTCCAAGATATCTCTAGTCTTTTTTTCAAACTTTATTTTATCTCCCGTAATGTAGGAAAATTTGTTTATCAAACTGACAGTCAGCAAATAGTGCCTTAAATATGTCACCTGTCATAGGTTCCAAAAATTTAATAATCGACGGAGATTCAAATCCAGCGTAAATCCCCAATCTTCATTGAGGTCTCATTTTAGTATCTTCTTGCAAATATATTGGAACATAAATTGTACAGCAAAAACTCTTAAATGAGAGATATTGGTTCTTGGCAACTGACAAGTAGCAAAGGGGAATATTTATGATTTTCAGTTGGCCTTATGCGAATTAGTGATGCAGCATGCAATATTGCATGTCCAATAGCAGAATTTGGCAATTTTGATCTTTAAGTAAGAGGACGTGTAGTATTTGGAGCGTCAAAAATAATTTGTAATGCCGGTAAGAACCGGATCGTCCAAGGGAGAAAGTTTAAACTTTTGTATTATTTAAGGTTGTATTTCTACTTATCCTAATCCAAATCAAGTTTTGATTGGTTTCTATAATTGAAAATAAACGAAAGTAAGAAAAGGTTTTGTCGATTTCAAGAGATATTTCGGGGAACTACTTCACTCACCTAACATTTGAATCGAGTTTTTTTTATCAAGCATGCATGATTTGCTTGGAAAATAGTCGTACACTCCAAGTATAAGCCTCACCCTTTCGGCGCTATTGGTTTATATTGGATATGTACCTTTAACTACGAACCTCACCCTTTCGGCGCTATTGGTTCGAATCAAATAACTTGCTGATGTTTACCAACTCTCGTCGCGTAAACATGGGGAGTCTTTGTCATAAAACTAGCCTTTCCCGTTATAATCTCAGGCTACTCTCATAGTCACCGAGTTTATAACGTGAATTTTATTTAATAGTCAGATATTAAGTCTCACCCTTTCTACGCTATTGACTTAATATCTCAACGCAATGCACTTAGACATTTCGTCAAACACCTAATATGCATCGCTTGAGTTTAAGCGCTAAGTAAAATACAAATCCAAGTAGACAATCCAATTCATGCAATTTTCTATTTTACCCAACGATTCATAGTTAGGAAAGATTCATGGGACTTAAAAATAGGGTCACTACTCACTATCCATGATGGTGAACATACAAATCATGATTTTGTTCGAAACGAAAATTACAAGTTTTTAACGAAGAACAATCACAACCTTGATGTGGATGATGATGTTGTTGATCTTTGATTTGTAATTCCTTGATCTCGATCAATTCTCTTGAGTAGAATTTCGTGCTCCTCCCTTGTTGATCGACTCCAAAAAAAACCCAGTCTCAATGACGGCTGAAGACTCTTTTTTTCTTTTGTTAAAATTCTACCTCTTCGCATTTTTCCAAAACTTAGCCAAAATTGCATTTTCCCGTCTGGATGTGTCACTAGTGTCACCTGTTAGGTGACACAAGAAAAACCAGAGATCTGAAATTGTCTGGCCAGTGTCACCTAAAAAGGCGAAACGGGTGACATGACACTAACGCATAGTGAGCAGGTCTCTTGATCTCAAATTTTGACATCCTTAACAACTGAATCAGCCCTTGGTTCAAACTATAAAATCGTAGTCCTTCACTTCAGCTATCCAACAAGCTATATATCAATGGATTCAGACACCGTATAAAATCTAACCGTGCGCGACTAGTAGGGATGTCAATCCACCTCTTTTGTTCTATTTTTGCCCAAATTTTCAAAAAACGCTTTAGTTTGCCTATGAATCATTTTCACCTGAAAATCATTGAAACATAAAGTGAGAGCTCATATAAATACGGAAGGTGATTAAAAATCGACTAAATGTGGAGCATAAATATAATACAAATTTATGCTCAGCAAAGAGTCTAACTATCAATTTTAGTCTCTTAATAAAAGATTCTGCTAGACTATTTCAAGTATGAACATGAGCAACCGGATGTTCCATTGTAATTACAGTTGACATACAATAGTCATCAAAAGATTGGAATGTAAATTCTTCCGCATTATTCATACAAATTTTATTAATTGTATGATCTGGAAAATGTGACCCTAATCGAACAATTTGAGCAAGTAGCCTTGCAAATTCCATATTACAAGTGGACAATAAACAAACATGCGACTAATGTGGCGATGCATCAATTAGTACCATAAAGTACTGAAAAAATCAACACGATGGGGAAATAAGCCAACATATATCTTCTTGAATCCGTTCTAAAAATGTTGGACTTTCAATAACAACATTCATTGGAGATAGTTTTGTGATCAATTTTTCTTGAAAACAAGCAACACATGAGAGATCTTTGGGCTAGAGAATATTTTGACTCTTTAATGAATGTCCATGTGAATTTTCAAATCGATCATGCCATATAAGAAAAAAAAATCGTGTCTCTTGAATTCTGGTTTATCACCATACATGATTCAACTGGATTTTTGAAAGTATAATACCACTAGTACATAACATGGAATAGACAACGCTTCAAATAAGTGTTGTCTTTAAAATTAGATCATTAGACAGCGCTTGTTTCCAAACGCTGTCTAAAGTGGACTTTAGACAACGCTGTCTAAAGTGGACTTTAGACAACGCTTATTTTAGAAACGTTGTATAATGTGCCACACTTTAGACAGCGCTTGTTGCCAAATGATGTCTAAAGTGGACTTTAGATCGTGCCTATTGCCAAACGTTGTTTAAATTAGGGGTGGGCATGAGACGGGTTTTGCTCGTTCCTAACCGACTCGAAATAGTGACCGAGTCATTTATTTGAACCCTCACCCGACCCGAAAGACTGGGTCAATCATGTGTACCAAAACCCGACCCTAAAAGTAACATTTATAATATACATAAAACATTCAATATCATCTATCGTAATACAAATACTTTGAAAATATGAGCTTTAATCACTGATTTGTGATTTAAAGTTTAGTATTACGGTTTTATTTTTCATTGCAAATCAATTACTTATTCATATATGATGTGATATTTCCCGAGAACACATAAATTAATTAGTATGTGTAGTCACATTATTCAGATGAGGTGTAAGGTTCGAATCTTATAAAAAATCTAGTAGTTTTAATATTACTTATGAAATCGGGTAACCCGATCCTCAACCCTAACCCGACCCGAAACTCATACCGGGTTGGGTTAAACCCGACATTAAGTGGACCAAGCCGGGTTGTCGAGCCGGATCGGGTTTTGTCCACCCTTAGTCTAAAGTGGACTTTATACAGTGCATGTTGTCAAACGCTGTTTAAAGTGGACTTTAGACAGTGCATGTGCCAAACGCTATCTAAAGCGGACTTTAGACAGCGCCTGTTGCCAAACACTGTCTTAATTAAACCCTAATAATCCCTATCTCTATATAATCAATGGAATCAGATCCCGTGCTGCGCAGCAATATGCTGCCAGCACAAAACAGTGCCGTTTTGATGTTTTAAAGAATTGAAAATTCCAAACTACCCTTGTCTACACGCACCTAAAAATGAGTTAAAAGACTGAACCTGAGAGTAATAAATAAAACTGGCTGGATCGGACATCGGAGTGATGCGCACGAGTTTATCTGATAGAAACCGTAAGGGGGTCACCTTTAGAATCGGATTGAGGTAGGGTTGAGGAGTGGATGGCTATGAATTTCCTGGATAGATGATGATAACTTTGTAGCCATTGCTATTACTGCTGTGTTACCAGTAGCTTCTTTCCAATAAGCCCCAAATTTGCAACAAGAGAAGATTGAAGGAACAGCAGCCCAAATCCCCAAATTCTGCTCATAAATTCGACTACTTGCCGTCGGGATTCGACCAGTCTCCGACCTCATCGCCGACACTCAAGTTGAGCAATTTGAACATTGAGGAATTAAAGGTTAAATGTGCTGCGTATGTAAGGAACAGCGTGTATGGGACGATAGGGTTTGAGGAGCTGAATTGGGGGAGAAAGTGAAAGTAGGGTTTGAGGAGGTGAGTTTGGTGTCGAGCAATCCATCTCTCGGAGACGAGCAGTAGAACTTTTTTTTATTTCTTCCGAAACAAGGGTAGTTTGGGATTTTCATTTCTTTAAAACATCAAAACGACAGTGATTTGTGGTGGCAGCATATTGTTGCGCAGTACGGGATCTGAGTCCATAATCAACATTTTTCTTAGATTTACAACACCCACCTAAAACCCTTTCCCCTTTTTCAACTTTCTCCGTCTTTGCCTTATCAAAAAAATTTCTCTGTCTTTCCAGCATCGTCTTCCTCCGTCTATACCTTCGCTTCTTACTCTTCGCTGGACTCCAAATCTTCATATTCAGACGACGACGCTGACGGCGGACACTCCATCATTGGATTTCGATTGACTGAGTAGTGGGAGCGATGCGACTGGACATATTAATTAGGCTGGGAAGGTTGTGCAGTCCAGTGATGTGGTTTAAGTTTTCTTCAATTTGAAGCAAGTATGTGGTTATGTGGTTTGAGTTTTCATATTAGTGTGATTTTGATGTGTTTCGGGGAGGATTTTTTTGGAGTAGATCTGAAGTTGTACTGTGGATTGTAGAACTTGTGGATTGTAGATTTTCAGTTTATGAGGAAATAATGTCTAACAACCGATACCTTGTGGATTGTATATTAATATGAAGTTGAAGATATGCTAAGGTGATTCACTTAAGAAGTTGTTGAAGAAGCTTCCTGATTCTTGTGACTTGAAGGCTGTTTTTGCATTAAAGTTTCAATGAGTATATCAATTGTATTAGCTTGTGGATTCACTTAAGAAATTGTTGAAGAATCTTCCCGATTGAAGCTTATACACATCTTGCAATATAAATCTTCATAATCTGAGACGACAAAAAGAGCATTGTTCAATGTATTATTTGTTGAATGTATTATTTGTTGAGAATATGAATGAAAATGTATTATTTTGGATGCTTCAAATTTTAAATTGAATATAATGCTTTTGTGATATGTGAAAATTTGCAAATTCAATGTAATAGATGTTGAATTGAGAATATTTTATCAAAAAAATACTCCACATTAGACGGGTTTTTAAAAAAAAAGTGATGTCTAATGTCAGGACAAAAGACATCGCTTTTTTGAAAAGCGCTGTCTAATGTAGAGAAAAGACATCGCTTTTTAATATTAGGACAAAAGACAACGCTTCTTATAAAAAAAGTGATGTCTAATGTCAGGACAAAAGACAAGCGCTTTTTTAAGGAGCGCTATCTTTTGTCCTGACATTAGACAGCGCTTCTGGACAAAAGACAAGCGCTTTTTTAAGGAGCGCTATCTTTTGTCCTGACATTAGACAGCGCTTGAAGAAGCGCTGTCTAATGTCCAAAATAAGTGTTGTCTAAAGTCTTCTCTGTACTAATGTACAATCCAAAAATGTATGATGGAAGTTTTTCCATCACTTTTTCATTTCCTGGGACCATAGACATGATATATAAATATTTAACGTCATTGTCATTTGTTGTCTCAACATGATAGCCATTTCGGCATATATCTTTAAAACACAAAAGGTTTCTTTTTTATCTGGTTGAGAACATTGCATCTTCTGTTGTAACATTAACTGGTGTAGTCTTATCATAATAATATTTTCCCGTATCTGGCTTATCTACACATTTATAAATTTTATTAATCCGGTCTTCTTAAACTTGCTTATAATCATGTGTTTCTATTAGTTTCTCTTAATTTCTTCTCAAGAATACTATTTTTTTTCTTCTGGGAATTTTTCTAACTCCCTGATGGTCTTAAGTTAAATTATGTTATTGTAGGTGGGGATTGAATACTTGGTGTAGCTATTTCCACATGCTCTCCTTTGGCGGTTCAATCATCATGGGGATTGTTTATTCATTATATTTATTAAATGTTCTACTTTGCTGTGTAATATAAAAATTTATTCTCCTATAATGTTCAAATACAAATTCGTATAATTATTTTGTTCTAGTAATATGTTGATTTGTTGACACGTTGCTGGTAGCCAGCAGTTTAGCAAATGCTAGGAAACTATTAACTTTTTCAGTCTTTTCAATTTGAAAAGATTGTTGCGGAGGATATACTTGTGTTATAACTTTTCCCTTACTTAACTTATAATTTCGTTCTAGAGTTAGGATCAAATGAGAAGCGATAGATTTGATGACAAATGAGAAGTAATCTTAACCACATGATCTTATTATCAATGGCCCTAATAATTACTGTTTATTTATAACTAAAAATTTGTTTTATAGGGTACCAAGGATATATTGGTCATTTCATTCCATTAAGATTACAACTTCAAGAATAAAAACCCTAAACTCCCCGATCAAAACTCACGGCTTATCTGTCATCGCCATCGCCGTCGATCATGTCTGCAGTTGTGCGCAAGCTCTTGTGTATAACTTAGGTGATTATCGATTGCATCTTCAACTCGTTTGATTGGTTTTATGTGTTGTTTTAGTGCGCAATCCATTGCGCATAATCTAGGCGTCCAATAATTGCAACAACCAGCCTAAGTGGATTTTCTTCCGTCATTCTAATTGCATATAAATTCAAAAAACGTAGATTTATGGTTTTGGGATTACGGAATGCTTTTCGGCCAAAATTTGTAACAATTATAAACAAAATTCATAAAAATTACGAACAAAATTAGTAATAGTCACTAATAACCAAAATTCGTAACAGTTTTGAACAAAATTCGTAACAGTCCTTGATGACCTTTGTAACAGTTACGGAATTACTGACAAATATGCTACAAATAATGCAACGCATTAGTGACAATTATACTATGAACTACTGAGAAATTATGCTACGAATTAGTGACAAATATGCTACAATTATGCAATGCATAATTAGTGATCAATATGCTACGAATTTTAGATTTAGTAACTACAAATTTTATCATAAATCCAGAACCAATGTTGTTCAGTAAAAGCTACGAATTTGGTTTTATTGACTACAAATTTTATCATGAACCCAGAATCAATGTTGTGCAAACAAAAGCTACGAATTTTATCATGACCCCTCTTATGAACTTTGTTGTCCTCGTATCCATCGGATACGCACCGTAGTTTCAAAACCAGTTAAAAACACTAAATTATTTCTTCCCTCGCTTTTGATTCTGGACTCCAATTTAACAATCCGATGGTTGGGATAAGTTGAGCAAGTTCAGAGCATTCAACTCTCTGCTACTGGTACCATTATTCAATAGTGGAAATTTTATTAACGAAGCGCTTTTGAATTCTGCAGTGGGTTCGAATCATATTTGAATCAGTCGTCAATGGAAGGTAGGAAGGTAGTGTTTTTGGTGATTGATTATGTAATTAGGGTTAATCAAATTTTTTATTAGACGATAATACCCTTGTTACGGATTAAAAATGAATTATTAGTATTAATTAGGTATAAATTTGAACCATTGATTGAATTAGATTTACGACCAAAATGAATTATCATTTCTCATGACATATGAGCTTTTCACAGGATCTCAATCCTTTCTTTCCAATACAGAAATATATTGTTCTACATGGAAAAGGATCAGGTGAGAACCATGCCAATTTTTGAGAAATAAGAATTTATCATGTCCCTTTATTTTAACAATCTAATGGCTGTGGTAAAATAAAATATATTTAATATATTTAATAATAAATACGGTTAAAGGGTATATTTGGAAATCAATTTAGCATCAGTCGTGTGTTTCGACCTATTCATTCCTGTACGGATTCGACACTCTCAGCGAACATACAACAAATCAATTCTCTGCGGTTCGGCCTTCCGATAGAAGAATCGCCTGTAAGAAATCGCTTTGGATTATTTTTTAAGCGTCCAACTTTGATTCGGTTTTTGTGCGCAAGTGATGAATTGTGGCTTGTGAGCAGTAGTGTGGAATGTGATTTTTAGGGTTGTGTATGTGTCTATACTCGGCTAGTTTTTCTGCTGTTTTGAGGATGCGGTGTTTGATTATGGTGTGATATTCAGGTTTGGCTGAACTGAGGTGATTTTTGATGACATGGTTTAGGAGAGAAATGAATTTGATTTGTTTGATTATTGTAAGGGATTAGGATTTTGTTGGTTATTGAGATGAAGAGGTAGGGCACTAATGGGAAATTGATTTTGGAAGCTGAGGTTGATCTTTGCAGGACGCTGCATTTTTTCGTACCTTGAGAGGTTGCTGAATTTTTATGTGCATAGTCTGTAAATTTAGCGTGTATTGTGTTATCAGCTCAGACGTGTGTTATATTTTAGATGTTGAATTGTGCGTCATGTTGTAAATTCGGTTGGTTATTCAAGTCTGTGTATGTGGTTGGGTGATAAATCGTTTGGGATTTTCAGTTGATTGAATCCAAAAAAACAAAACAAATATAGTTGTAGCCGCAGATTCACTTGTTTTCTGTTAGTAATTTTTTTTTCATTTTGAAGTATGTGAAATGAAGGGCGATAATTTAAGGGAAAAGATGACAAAAATCTAGCCAAGTAATTTTTCTTATCTTAATCTTAATTAAGATACAAAAAATGATCATTATACATTGAAATTTATCTCTACGCAGAGTGATGGGGATGGAGGATGCAGATGCATGTCTGGACAAGGAGCCTGACTGTGTTATTGTGTCTTATAATGGAGACTTTGATACTTCAACTAAAGGAACAGATGTAATCCATCATGCAACGGTGGACTCTTTGAACCAGCTCAGTTTTAACGCTGACACTACTGACACACGGATGCTGGAAGAGAATAGTGACTCAACGGAATATGAAGTGAAAGAATGCACAATCGAAACTTCAGAACCAGCTGTGGTAGAACGTGCAGTGGAGGGTACTGAGGAACAGAAAGCGTGCTTCTACTGCTGCTTGCCTGACTACGGAAGGTGCTACAATTCAGGAGCATAAGTTCTCTCCAATAAAACCATTTATACAGATTTTAACGAGGCATTGTAATTATGTTTATTTTGTTACGGATCATATTCACAATTATTCGGATTATGTGTTGACCATATGTATTATGCTGTGATTGGTACGGACTATGTTGTGATTACTACGGACTATGTTGTGATTACTACGGACTATGCCCTGTTATATACAGATAATGATATGACTCCTACAGACATGTTGCGTTTTATACGGATTATAATATCATATACGGATTATGCTAGAAAAGTAACCTGTGATTTACAAATGTGGGTATACACTACCCATTATCTGTTCACATATCCAAAACGGTTGAAGAACAGTTCACGGCAACACATTTCATACCCTACTGGCAAAAAAAAAGGTACCCACAACATGTGGTACAAAATACGTGAATCGTAGCTATCAAGTTTCATGGTTTTCCTACAAATCAACAATAGGTGCTTTTGTTTGGCTTCCCCTTACAATATTCATCTGGATTATCTCTCAACCATTCATTGGCTTGCTGCAACACTCTTTACCGATTATTGTTGAGTGGTGACTGTATAATCAAGTTGGTGTAAATGCCACGCAGCGCATTTAGTTGACCGTCTTGCTGCAATGTTAATGTAGTAATGTTAAGTAAACAGTAAATCACTCGATGAAATTTATAATTCTGAGTCTTGTTTACCTTTGGTCCTTCGACTGCTTGACCACCAGTCCAGATAATGACAGCTACGGATATTTACAGCATTGCTACAGATAATGACAGCAATGATACTGATAATGACAGCAGTGCTACGGAAAATGACAGCAGTGCTACGGAAAATGATAGCAGTGCTACGAATAATGACAAAAGTGCTACGAATAATGACAGCATTGCTACAGATAATGACAGCATTTCTCAGATATTGACACCATTGCTACAGATAAGGACAGTAGTGCTACGTAAAACGACAACTGTGCAATGAATAATGACAAAAGTGCTACGGATTATGACACCAAATATACGGACTATATTAACAATGTATACACACTGTGATACTTGCACTTGGGGAAAATGGTGTAGAATGAACCTTGGCAAAGTTCCATGGCTGCACGAAGTGCCTGGCCACATCAAGGCAAGGTGGACCCCAGAGAGCACAATGAACATCATGCCATGGCATGCGAGGATCATTTCTGCGGTTCAGTTCATCGTCCATTGTGTCCTCCCACGAGTTTGGTTCAGATTCTCTACATCCGAAATAATATTCGACAATTACTTTCCGAAATTATGAAACTATAGTAAAATTAATACTTATTGTTTTCACTTGCCCCTAATTTGTATGGCCTTCGTGCAAATAAGGTTTCGATGTACTTAGGCAGATAGATTGCGTAGATAGATTCTAACCTCGGATTATAGTAGTCCTTCCCAGGCCAAATGATAGGCGGACAATCATCCATCTTGTGCTCTACTGTATCATATCGACCGAAGCACAAATCCAATCCTCCGACAACTGGAATTGAAACTAGCGAACCTACTTCGAATCAAAGAGTCGCACTGCGAACAAACAAGTAACAAAATCAAAAATCAAAATCGGTAAACTGACCCGTCGTTTGAATCGGCCGCTTGGTCGGAGGATGTCCCATGGGTTTTTCGGTGGCGGTTCTTCTAGCCATGACACTCGGTCACTAACTCGTCAATTTGGGCGTTCTTCGCCTTTGGTCGCAGCGGCGTGTGTTGTCGTCCGTAGCGTTCCTTCGTTCAAAGAGATTTTAGGGTTTGTTCGCTTAAACAACGTAGCAGTTTGTTTGAAATGTATTTTGACGATTCTAACCCTCTATGTGTAAACTGACGTGATTTTGATCACAATTCTAATTTAATCTTGGTCGTCCATTAGTAATAATCTATGGATATGAATAATTCTCATTTCTCACCTTATAGTCACTTCTCACCGGATCTCAACCCTGTTCTACATATATGTGGAGACGAACCAAGGAACAAACAATAACATTTTATTTTCTTGTTCACATATTCTATAAAATTCTTCACCTATGTCTTTTAATTCTCTTGAATTAAAGTTTTCGTACAACTATTTTCTAAATGGTTTCCATTTTGATGATTCAAATTCTTGCATAATATTTTTTCCCTGAAATCCAGGGTTAAATCTGTAATTGTTTTAGGCATCATCATATAGGGAAATCTATTTTAGACTCGGTTATTTCCGGACCTTTAGTATTTATTCTACAAATAATTCCTTTTACGATATTATTTTGATCAATTATGAGTTTTTCAATTTTGTCAGTGTCTCTTATTTGAGACGTTGATGGTCTTGAAGACTCATAAGGTTGTTCAATCGTATAGTGTAAGGGAGAAATATAAGACTACATTGAATTTGATATACGTCTTCAAATTCTTGATTATAAGATTCACACTTAGATTAATGTTAATGGTTTAAAGGTTAAACTCTCATGTAAAACTCATAAGCCATTTGTACTAAGGTTAATGGTTTAAAAGCAATTTGCACTAAACTAATATGGATAAATTTGTGAGTATTTTTATATGAAGGAATATCACTTTCATCAAGTAATTTAATTGTTAATTCTTCATACTATAAATGAATTATTTTTTCAGTAGTTTTTATTATTTGTTTGATTTCCAATTTTTCACAAGTTACAAATTTGTATATTATACAGGGTTCAATTTTTTTTATTGTCCACTTATTAAGTGCTTCTAAGTTTTTAGGTATTTAATACTCTTCTTTTATGTTATTTTAACCATATTTTATTTTCTGATTGTATTCATTTTTTTTCTTTGTATAATATGTCATAAATAATAGTCTTCACCATAAAATAGTTGTAAACATAAACTTAAGTTTTTATTTACACTTATAAAAGATATTCATATTGTATAATTAAATGTTATATATTCATTTTTTAGAAATATTATTTAATTTTTACAATACTTTTAAGCTCACCAGCTTGACTTAGATGAGCTTAAATTAGCTTAGTTTAGATTGAATGACTTAGATGAGCTTAGATTAACTTAACTTAGCTCATTTGACTTAAAAATAAGTTCAAAAGAACAGAGCCTGAAGGGAAAAATCGAGTATTTAGTTCATCAATCTAGTAATGGATCAAGGTATGTTTATTTAGATTCACTATTTGATTACATGTAAAATTCGTCATTCTAAATACCTGTTAGTTAGTGATTAGATTGAATCCCTTAAGCTAACATCATAACCCCACTAATGAAACAATATTAATAATTTGAATAATGTGTAATCTAATATCATGTCAAGTTCGGTTTAACTACATTCTAATTTCAAGATACATTCAAATACAAACCCCATATAAATATGTTAACTATAAATCCTCCGAGAATTCAACACGCGGATTCTCCAACCAATCGTAACTCTGGATACTTTTTGTAAAGAATAAAAATTAAAACAAACTTATTTAAGAATACATAACAAATGTAAGGGTATAAACGTCCCAAAAAAACTAACGATGTTTAGCAACGTCCAGGCAACGTCCCACCCAGTGACGGACGTAGGATCAAAATGTATGTTGGGCAAAAAAAAATATTTTATGAAATTCATTGGGCATATTGTAATAATTATACACTTTTTTTAAAAATTACTCTTCAAATTATAAAAAAAAAATTTATTTGCACCCAAAACTACTTGGGCTTAAGCCCAAGATGCCCTTGGCATGGGTCCATCCCTACTCCCACCTAGTCTAAACATTTAGTCTTAAGTGTAAATATTTAGTCTTAAAATTGACCATTAGGTCATTTGGTGTATTGCTAATCATTTTGCATTATTTTTTAGCACGTAGTTATTCACTTGAACAAATTTTTTTCATTCACGACAATATGAGCAAAAAACTCTTTATTTTGCTTCAATATCATTACACAACACATTGTATAAGCTTTATGATTGCTAAGTAATACATTTTATGGATGCACATTTAGTCTTAAGTCCGAACATTTAGTCTTTCTAAGTCTAAACATTTAGCCTTCAATCTGAACATTAAGCATAAAGCATGAGAAATTTATTTCATTCAAGACCAATATGAGCTGAAAATTCTTTATTTTGCTTCAATTTCATTACATCATACACGGTATAAACTTTATGATTGCTGAGCAATACTTTTTAAGGCTGAGCATTTAGTCTTCAGTCTAAACGTTTAGCCTTAAGTATAAAAATTAAGCGGAATACGTGAGAAATTTATTGCATTTACGGCCAATATGAACTAAAAACTCTCTATTTTGCTTCAATATCATTACACAACACACTGTGTAAGTTTTAAGGCTGCTGAGCAACACTTTTTTATTGTTGAACATTTAGTCTTAACTCTTAGGTCTGAACATTTAGCATTAACCTTAAGTTTGAATATGCCAACAAGGGTGTAGTCTAGTGGAAGAATTACAACCTTATTTTCACAAGGTTGAGGATTCAACCCCCACCCATGACACTTTTCTCACAATTTTGTGAGAATTTTCTCTTCCTCTTCATTTTCCTCTTCCTGGTCCCGCCTCGCGGGTGGATGCTTTCTACATCTCTCGTGGATGATTCCTTCGGCCGACAAGATGGACGTGTCGTGTCTTACAACAGTAAAGGTGTCCAAGGTGGCCTGAGCTCCAAGTATCGAAGAACGTACCGATGATTTGGGGTAGATGTGCGGATCCATACATGGTAAAGGTATCAATGTGTCGAACCTGGCCTGCGCTTCAAAAGTGGGGAAATGTACCACATGATTACGAATCGATCGAGACGCCTTGCTAGAGCTTCAGATATCAATAAATATATGTACTAGATGATAAGGCATCATATGTGACAGAACCGCTCGTCGTCAAAGCGATTTGTGCAAATAAATTTATAATAGTCCGCTACTCGCAACTATACTACTGGGTAGTACTTGGTAAGTAGGGGTCGAACCCAAGGGAACCAGGGGAATAATTGTTCTTCGGGGGGATTACGCAGCGTGGGAGCGTGTTTAAGGTCGGTTGGTTGGTTTTAAAGCTACCAGCTATTTTGATTGATTGATTGGTTGGTTGGTTGATTTTAATACTGGAAAGTAAATTACAGTTGATAATTAAAGAGAAATGTTCGGTTTCAGGGGACTTGTATTATATCCTGTTTATCATTGACCTTTAGTGACTCTCCTAAGTATTCAAACGGTGTATCAAGACCATTCCAAGCACTCGATTTGCGTACACTGTCTAGCCTATTCCAAGGACGTAGAACACTTATTCTATTTAGACTAATACTCCATTCCCGGTTATATTAGCCTATGTGCATCCATTTGATCAATCATTCCCGATCAACCAAATGGTGTTTAAGATGAGTCAAACTTCTCAGATAAGCTTTTCCATTCCAAGCATCCACTTATCCGTACAAGTTTACGAACCCCGCTGTAGAGTTTTGCCATTCCAAGCATCCACTCTACCTTGGACGTTCTGACTTAATATATGGCACATAGAATAAGTTTTGAATACTTAGACTAGACACTAAGTTAATAGTCTAAAACATTTTATAATACAAGAGCGCCCCTTAGACCGAACTACAAGTTTAGCTACTATTCATCGCGCTAAACATTATAACTAAGGAAATAAAACAGTTGAATAAATACTAAGAATTACTTACAACCGTTGAAGCGCCAAGGGAGCTATCCTTTATTTCCAAAGCCAAGATTACAACATTACAAATGTTACAACTTCTAGAGAGAGAAGTGAAATGAGATTGAGGTGTGTTTGAAATGAGGGGAGGAGCTCCTCCTTTTATAGCCAAAATGGGAGGAGATGGGTGGTGGAGATGGATGCACATGTCTTTTGATCCAAGGGAGGAGAAGAGGAGGAAGGAGGAGGTGCCATGTGGAGGAGGAGCAAAGCCGCCGGTCACCATGGGTGGAGGAGCCGCCGGTTGCCGGTGGTGGAAGGAGGAGGAGCTCCTCCTTTGGCCACCACTTCTTCAAGTGGTCGGTCATCTTGCCCAAATGTGAGTTTTGTACAGTTTTGTGCAGTCTTTTCACAAAACTGTCAATGTGTTTCTTCCCCGGGCTGTCTTGATTCCACTCCTGATTCCTCTGATTAATTTGTTATGGTCAATTCAACGTCAGGATCCTTGATATTTCTTCATTCGGCATATGATCTTGACCTTGGATTGACTCTTGTTATCTTGTCAGCATAAAATCCTCTCCTTAGCGTGTTTTCACTTCAGTCTCTAAAATGCCCTGTGGAAATATATCGGGACTAACACGTAGAAGTTAGACAGACTAACAGTCTAATTTGGTGGGTTTAACTGCATTTATGTTTCATACAATTATGGTCCATCAATATGCGTTATAATATTTCGAGTTATTGTATCCCATTATCAAAAAAAACCTTAAGTCTGAATATTAAGCGGAATACGTGAACAATTTGAAATTTGTTAATGTATAATGTCAATTGTCAAGTAATATTTTGGTTACTTTTTATTTATTTATGAACTTTACATGACTAAATTGAATTGAAATTAATTATGATAATACGAAAAGACTAAATTGTCCCTCCATGTTCGATTATGAAATTTTTGCTGATTTGACACATACCAACTTCTTAGACAGTTTACATAAATAAAGTTGGTTTGAACCGGAACGACGCTCTCTATATACACCTTAATTTTTGTTTTTATTTTACAAATATTTCATTATAAAAAGTTGCATTTATATATTATAATGTCATATATGAAATCGGGCTAAAATTGAAGCCCTATACGCAAAAATCTGAAGAAGTTTTGGTGGTCGTAGGGGAGGCCAGAAAAGCGATGTTGCGTCACCATCGTATACATTTGATCTCTCCTTAGAGTTTCTCTATACTTTGCCTTTTTTTTCAAACTCAATTCTCTAAAATACACCGCTTGAAACTTGAATATCCGGATTGTTCCGTTTCAATTAATACTGATTCCCCGAAAACTGGTATTAAGCATTTTTTATAATACCGGTTCCAGAGAAGCCGATATCTTAAAAAATGCAGATGTGGCTCGATTTGGAGCCTACATGGACCAACTGGGAGAAGATTCAAGCCAATGTGGCGTACACGTAGGATACCAATTCTAGGGGTATCTGTATCATCTGCAATTGAAAATTGAGGGTTTCTTTCTTCCTTCTCCCTCAGCCGAACGGTCCACCCTCCGTCTCATCACCGGAATGGTCCGCAAAGATGGATTTTGTGACAAAAGGCGGAGGATCGGATGAGATGGAGGGTGGAGAGTTTGGCTGAGGGAGAAGGGAGAAGGGAGAAAGAAATCCTTAATTTTTAATTGCAGATGATACCGGTACGCCTAAACAAGTATGATAGTGATACCGGCTCCTCTCAAACCAGTATCCTACGTGTTTGTCTTCGAGAAAGTTGTCCGAACTATCACCTTGCCGTCCAAATCATCTCCTTTTTGTTCAGAATGGTGTATTTGATTGAGAATGTTTTGCTGATTTGGACTGTGGGGAGTCATGGAATCGAACAAGGGTTTTTTGTTTGGAGAAGGAGATGAACTGTGCTTGAAATTTTCAAAAATTTCAAATTAACCCTTAAAGTTATAAACTTTACTATTAAATGTTTGTAATTTAAAAACTATTTTCTTTTGATCCAATAAAATTAGATTCTTGTACCATTAAATCCCAATTCTTATATTATACAATAAAAAACAATCACTACAAATTTAGGGAATTTTATACGAGAACCAGATATGAGAGTTTGGTTATCGCACAGTCCATCTACGTGAGAACGTTACGGTAATAACGGGTGTTATTGCAATTTGGCTTATCGTAAGGTATGTGCGATAAGCGTACGTTAACTCAGTGCGAGAGACCTACGATAACGTTGCGATAACGCACACCTGGTTATCGTAAATGTCTAATAACGTTATCGTAAGGCCGCTGCGATAACGGAACGATACGGTTGCTATAACAAAAATACGGTAGTCGCAACGTTCTCACGGCGTTGTAGATAATCCTCCCATGTTCAGCTAGCTGTAAAAAGCAGTCACTTAAATACTACGTTTCTTAAATAGAGCCTGATTTGTGTCAAATAAAAAATTCTTAATTCAGCAGCACTTACCATTTCAGCGTAATGAACACCTGTAGCTTTTGTTCCTCCCCTATCAAATCAGAATTTTGTGCCTACCAGATTAAACCAGCCTCAACCTCATGTCGCTTCAGAAATGTCAGCCCCTCCGCACTCCTCTCATGTCGCAGATTGTACCAGCCATTAGCCAGCGTTGTTCGGCACTTCTCGAAGAAAATCCTTCTGATATCTAGAGTGTGTTTTGCGTCCCTCCTGGCTTTTGCCTGGCACATAAACATGTAGTAATTTGGCAGTAAAAAATGCAATAACAACCTATTAAAAACTTGTAGACAGAATAAAAGTTGTGGACATAAAAAAACATACTAAACATGTAGTAAACAGGTAAAAACATCTGACATAAAACACTGTAAACATTAATATAAATCACCTAAACAAGATACATACAATTTAAATCACAGAATTGTTGACAGAAATATTGGTCAAGTAAACTGTTAGAAATTATCATCAAACTACTACCTTAAACTCTTCGAACCATTTCTCTTTAGCCTCCTGATCACAATGAGAAATGGTTGTCCACCCGGTGACCCAATGCTTTGCCATGCAGTCTAACCCAATATCGATGCCATATGAAGCTGGAAAAAAGCTACCACATACAAAGTGCATAAGGAATACTTGCATAACATATCAAATTATAATACATTAGAAATTAAATTACGCCCGGGTTCTTACTGATTAGGTAAACGAGGTCTGATCAAGATTTTGCTAGTGTCCTCATCTGTGACGCCATTGGAATCCCCTGCTGATGTTCCCTTCAATGGCATATATTTAGCAAAACGTCTTTAGACAGTTCGAGCAGGAGTTCAAGGAGAGTTCAAGCGCACACTGGAACTTATGGATAGCGTGGAGCAGACGCAAGGATGCAGCCGGAAGGTTATAAAAGATCAAAGATCTTTTCAGATGAAGTCGGCCAGCAAAGATTTAGAAATTTAGATATTCAAACGAATATCTTCTCAAAGGCGGATTGGCTGACTTGTCGAGGAAGTAATCTCGGGATCCTCCTAAAAGATTAGGTTGAAGATACACATCGAATATTTAGAAATATTTCTTAAATATTTGATGAGGATATCTGAAACAGATTTGGATATTGCCCATGCATATAAAAAGAATGCTAGGGCGTCCTCATCTGCATCGCTTTCAGAGAGAAATACACACGAGTGCGTATTACCGATCGGAGAAGAAGAGAGTGATAGCCGACTGACTTTCTCTACTGGAAACTCACCGGTGCTGATACAGTCTGTTCAGTGTGCTGTTCAGACTGTCTGTGATTGATCTTACCGCTGCACACAACAGTGACCACTGCTGGCTTTCGTGAGAACGCATCTGAGCTTCAAGAGAAGATCAAGCACGTTTGGACCGAAGGTTCGGACAAAGGGGATCAAGGTGAGCTGCGGTGAACCGAGATTGCAAATCTGAGAGATTGAGTGATAGAGGCTAGGCAATTACAAACAAGGAGTTGTGTAACCGTAAGTCCACTTGTAAGCTCTATACTCGTAATAAAGATTTGTGACCCTTTAGGGTGTGGGAAGCCCCCCAGAGTAGGCGAAGCTGAACTATGTATCATATTGTGTGTGCTTCTGTTTTGTTCTATTTGCGGTACTATTTCCAAAGGTGTTCAACAACTGTCTGAACACAACCTCGAAGAGTAGCTTGAACAGATAATAGTATTTCAATTGGTATCAGAGCAAATACTCGACACACTGAGTGGGATCCTAGTACTATTCAAGATGACTCTGAAGGAAGGACAAAGCACAACCAGACCCCTGCTTCTTGAAGGTTCAAACTACATGTCGTGGAAGCCCAAGATGAAGTCTTTTCTGAAATCTCTCGATGAAAAGGCTTGGAAGGCAATCTTGATTGGATGGACTCAACCCATGATGGAAAATCTCACTTGAGAACATGTCCCTAAACCAGAAGCTCTATGGGATGATGCGGATGAAAAAGCATCCATCGGAAACTCAAAGGCTATGAATGCAATCTTTTCCAGAGTGGATGAGAATGTGCTGAAGCTGATCATAAACTGTGAAGTCACAAAGGAAGCTTGGGATTTTCTCCAAACAGCTTATGAGGGCACAGACAAAGTACGCAATTCGTGAATGCAGATTGTGACAACAAAGTTCGAGGATATGAAGATGAAGGACAGTGAGACCATACCTGAGTTTAATGCAAGAGTTCTAGATCTGTCCAACGAGGCTGCTGCACTGGGAAAACCCATTGATGGAGAAAGAATGGCCAGCAAAGTGTTAAGATCTCTCCCTCCGAGATTTTCCATGAAAGTCACTGCCATTGAGGAGATGTATGATATCTCAACTCTAAAACTGGACGCACTCATGGGTTCACTCAGAACTTATGAGATGAATCACAAGGCCCAATCCAGAGAGATGAAAGGAATTGCTCTAAGAGCTGAGGTGTTCGAAGACATGCCTGAGTCTGACTGCACCACTGAGCAACTGGCGATGATGGCTCAGAATTTTGGCAGGATGATCCAAAAAATCAACAGACGTGGCCCTGGGTAAGCTCAGTCATCCTCGAGCAACTTCGGTAACTGGAAAACAGGCAAGACAAGGACCAATGAAAAGAGGCAGGACTCTTCTGAAAAAGGGAAAGAGATTCAGTGCCATGAATGTAGGGGATTCGGTCACATCCAGGCAGAATGCGCTAACACCCTCAAGAAGAAAAAGGCAATGGTTGCAAATCTCAGCGATAGTGAGTCAAATGATGAGGAGGAAGGCAATGAAACTACCAACTTTGTTGCATTTGTCGCAACCGTAGGAGAATGCAGTAAAACTAGTGAAAGCATGCCACCTCAGTTTGAACACCCAGCAGACAACTCCTCAGACAGTGATGATGAAGAACTCACACAGGAGACTCTGGCCGAAACTTACAAAGACTTAAATGAGAAGTGGCTACTGGTGATCAACCTCAACAAGAAGCTCAACGAAACAGTTTCCAGCATGAGTGTCGAAAAGGACAAAGTATGGCAGGAGGTCTAGATACTAGTTACACAGAAGGTGGAACTCCAAGGTAAGGTTGATTTGCTGAATACTCAACTTACTGAAATGAAACAGGAAGTTTGCTGGCTCAAAAAATGGAACTCCTGGGTACTATCTCTTCGCTGAAAGTTGACATGGAGAAAGATCGTGAGACTCATCCAGTAGGCATGTCAGGCTTAAGGAAAACTATTACAGATCTAAAATGGAAGGAGGTGTTCCTCTTAAAGAAAGTAGAGTCGCTGGAGCTTCAGCTAGAATCTGAAACAATGGACCACTCAACCACAGGGAAGGAGCTCAATCACCTCAAACAGTCGGTAAGGATGTTGAACTCTGGTTCTAAGAATTTAAACGAGTTTCTCAGGTCTCAGAGAATGGAGTCCGGACATCGAGGTCTGGGGTTCACGGAAGAAGGTAGCTCAAAGGGTACAACCTTTACTAAAGCGAAACCAGTGGCTGAACGGCACCCTGGACAGAAGGCAAATCAGTACCAAGGAACAACTCTAGCCAAGCAGAAGAAAGACTCTCGCACATGCTGGTACTGCTACCAGATGGGACACATCAAACCTAAGTGTCGGTTGTTTCTCACTGAACGAAGGGCTTTTCAACAAAGGACTAAACCACGACTGAAACAGGTCTGGGTACCAAAGACAGGCAAGACCGTGTGCATGGTTGCGTTCAGCTCATCGAGCCACATGGAAGAAGATCGTTGGTACTTCGACAGTGGTTGCTCCACCCATATGATAGGTAACTCCAATTATCTTACACATATTCAACCTGTTAAGAAAAAGCAGTTTGTCACTTTCGGAGATGGAGGAAAGAATCAGGTGATCGGCTGTGGGACATTGAGGGTTCCGGATCTCCTTGTACTCAAGGATACTCTCCTGGTTGAAGGATTGAAGGTGAACCTAATCAGTATCAGTCAACTGTGCGATGGCAGACACCATGTGCAATTCACCCACGACTCATGGCAAGTTTTGGACAAGGAAGGGGGCACACTGATGAAAGGAAGCAGGGCAGCCAACAATTGCTACCTCATAGGTTCTGGTGGAACACTTGCTGCATCAGCCTGTCTAACGAGTCAAGCGGACGAGATGACCTTATGGCATAGGCGCTTGGGTCATTTGAATCTCAAGACCTTGAAGAAGCTCGCCTCAGCTGGACTTATTGACGGATGCACAGTCGTCGTGTGCAAACATCAAGAATAAATTTATAAGTCCGCTACTCGCGACTTCACTACTGGGTAGCAAGTGGTAAGTAGGGGTCAAACCCAGGGGAATTAGGGGGATAAGCAATTCTTTGAGGGAATGGTACAGCGAGGGAGCGTGTTTTTAGGTTGATTGAGGTTTTAGTGCGGAAAAGTAAGTGTTTTTTTTGTTGGTTTTGATTTTTAGTGCGGAAAAGTAAATACTGAAAATAAAAGAGAAGACTTACAGCGATTGATGCGTGATTGGCAAGTCTTCCGGAAGGTGAGCAGTTGATAAGCAGTTTATACTAAGAAAGTAAATGCAGGTGGTGTTTAAATCTAAGGAAAGCATTCGGTTTCGGGGGCCTTGTATCATAGCCTGTTTATCATTGACCTTTAGTGATCCTACTAAGTATTCAAACGTGTATCAAGGCCATTTCAAGCGCTCGATTTGCACACACTGTCTAGCCCATTTCAAGGTCGTAGAGCACTTGTTCTATTTAGACTAGCACCCCATTTCAAGGTATACTAGCCTATGTGCATCCATTTGATCAATCATTTCCGATCAAACCAAATGGTGTTTAAAAGAGGTCGAACTCCTCAGATAAGCTTTGCCATTTCAAGCATCCACTTACCCGAGTATGTTCACGAACCCCCACGGAAGAGTTTTGCCATTTCAAGCATCCACTCAACCTTGGAAGTTCTGACCTAATATATGGCACATAGAACAAGTTTTGACAAAGAAGAGGCACTAAGAGTATAGCCTAAAACATTTTATGATACAAGTACACCCCTTCAACCGAATGAAGAGTTTAGCTACGAATATCCATAGAGGTGGATACCATAGCTAAGTACTCGAGGGTTTTTGAAAGACAGTAAGTAAAGGAGAATACTCAAGAACCAACAGGAGTAAACTCAAAAACTACTAGAATACTCAAGAACCAACAGGAGTATTATAGATTTCAAACAAAAGCGTACAAAAGTGCCCAAAAGTCTAGAGAGATAAGTGATGTGTTGTGTGAAGATGGGATTGTGGATGTTGATTACAAAGGAGGGAAGGCTTGTATTTATAGGCCATGGAGAGTGAGGAGAGGCCAACACATGGCACAAGATGAGAGGGGGAGGGGGAGTGTGAGAGGGGAGCCGCCCATGTGAGGAGGAGCCTCCCCTCCATGTGGAGGAAGGGGAGAGGAGGAGAGGTTTGTGAGAAGGAAGCCGCTGGCCACATGTCCAAGGAGGAGTGGTGGCTTGGTCTCCAAAAGCCGTCGGTCACATGGCAATGGGAGGAGGTTTTGTGATTTTTGTGATCTTTCACAAAAGCCATCAGTCCATTTCAGCTCCGGACTGACTTTGGTTGCTCTTCGGTTGGACTTGTTTTGAGTGATTCCATGTCATGTTCATGATATTTCTTCAGTCGGCATCTGGTCGTGACCTTGGAATGACTCGTAATATCTTTTCAGCTTAAAAACTCCTCCTTAGCCTGTATTCTCTCTAGACTTCAAAATACCCTGTAGATAAATATCGGAACTAACAAGCAAAAGTTAAATAGACAAACAGTCTAATTTGGTGGGTTTAATTGTGTTTATGATTCATACAATTATGGTCCATCAGATTACCCCACACTTTTAGTTGTTCGTCCCGAACAATGCTATTAAAGGGCGGCACACACTATCTAAGTAAACTTTTAAAATATGAAAGTGACACTGTGGGACTAGATTTATCCTAATTCATGCATTACTACTTATTACCAAATTAAACCGTGTACATAAATAGAAGAAACTTGATACTTGTACCTTCGTGCCGAGATGCAAATTAATTCGGATGTTTCGGGAGATAGCCCTTTTCAGGCTCCTGGACTGCAATCTCGAGATCGACTCGCACTATATGGTTTCCTTGTAGCTTTTTCTAGCACGTGATTCGGTTCGGGTTTCATAGATGAGTTGAGCCTTTTGATTTCTTTTTGGCGAGGGACAACTTTTTTGTAGTGAATCGGCCTTTGGCCTTTGATTTGACTCTTTGAGTACTTCACTTTTGGTCGGTTAAACTTGCACAACTTTGGCCTTTGGCCTTTTAATTAGCTCTTTGAGCTTTTGCCTTTTTGTGGCTTGCTAATCCATTTTCTCAAGCCTTTTTGGGAGGTCCAATCATCGCCCGCGAGCATATGGAAATACCTCCCCGCTCTCTCTCATCCTTGCCGTTTCGCGCGGGTCAAGATGAGGGTCGCTCATTTATTTTCCCGGCTACTTTGACTAGAGATAGGATGGTTTGATTCCCGTCCCGCCTTTTTTTCTTTTTGCATAAACACTGCATGGCGGAGATGACTCTGACTCAACTGAAACCCGAAGTGCAGCCTCCACAGACTTCGTAAACCATATAGTGAAATTCAGTCCTTTGAATGCTTGCCAAGCCCCTCTAGGGCATTTTCTATCAACTCCACATCCCTAGTTTATCTCATCACAAAGGGACAAATGTGAAGTTACATTCTAAGTTTTTAAACAGTTGAATTTTCACAAGGTTATTGCATGAATTATGATCTATCTTTTTCACATTCTCAAGTTCATATTTTCAAAAAGATAATATTAAGGGAAAAGGAAAAGGAAAACATGTTATGTACACAGGCGGTTCTCACCCCACACTTTTGAACGAAGGCGTGCTTTTCAGCAAGACTTAGTTCAAAAGCCATGCAAGCAGACAATTATAAGAAGGAAATGACATTAAGGAAAAGGGAAGAACAGAACTCCCTTTAAAGTGTCGAGTGAACGACATGGCATGAGGCTGGATAATCAAGGGAGTTTAGCTGGGGCCTTGAACTCTTGGCATAGGCATGGCTGGCTTGATGTTGCACCCATAATCGATGCCTGAATAGTCATTTCATTCTATGCACCAAGTGGGTGAGAGCGATTTATTGGTAAAAACTAAATGACAGAAAATAAATGACTGAAAGTAAGATAGGTGTCGGGTTACCTCCCGACCAGTGCCTTTGTTTAACGTCGTTGGCTCAACAGTACCTCATTCCTGGATCACTGGTTTGGATCCCATGGGTGGCTTAGGTCGTATTTCGCCACCGTTCCTGTGTTGATTTTTGCCTTGCCTTTCCTTGATTTCTTGTGAGATGATGTGCTTGGGTCCTGTTCCCATTGTTCTGGTGATTTCTCCTTCCAACGTCTCTGAGAAGGTGAGGGACCTTTTACTACTAGTTTCTTGAATCGGGTTTTCTGGTGTTTAGGGCTGCCTTGTCTAGTTATGGCGAAAACATGCTCCATTGAGGAGTCGTTCTGCTCAGGCCCTTTTCCCATCCTCCTTTTAGCCTCTTCATGGATCACATAGTTCTCTGCTATTTGCTTATTGATCAAGGGGAAAAGTTGGGAAGCTTGCATCTTAAGGCTTGGTTCTGCCTCGTCACGTCCATCTGTGAGGATTTGGTCGTAGATAGTCTCTGCTGCTCTGGTAATGATAGTTGGGTATGACTCGGGTAGCTTGCCAGTGGTGTTTTGGACTTCTTCTTTTGTTGGCATCGCCTCGAGTTCTGATGAGGGTTTTTCCTCGTTGCTTCCGATGCTTTCTATGTCTGATTCTTCCGATGGCTCGGGAGTATTTTCTTCATCTGTCTCTGGACCAGCCTCTTCTATCTGCATTCCTCTTTCAGCTTGGGGTATTCGTTTTGTGGCTGCGTCCAGGTCATTTATGAGGTTCCACATGTCTGCCATGGATAAGTTCCCGGCTGATCTTCTCATTGCTTCGTTAATCCTTGTCAGCTCATCGGCCCTCATCCCACGAAGAAATCTTTGAAGAAGAAATTTCTTCGTGAAACCATGGTGCGGGCAGCTTGAGACGATGGTGTCATAGTTCGTGTAGTGTTTGTCCAAAGTCTCATCCCGGGATTGTTGCAGGCACATGATCTTCTCACGGGTTTTTTGTCGTAAGGATGGGGGGAGAATTCCCTCAGGAATGGAACGCAAAGATCCACAAAATGTTCTGCACGACTAGCGGTTGATGTGTAATACCAAATCGTCGCAAAATCAGTTAAAGAGAATTTGAAGCATTTAAGCTTAAATTCCTCTAACATTTCATTTTCAGGTTTTATGTGGCGGAAAATGTAGTGAAAGTTTCGGCAATGTTGTACTGGGTCTTCTCCATCCGTACCTCCGAACAGAGGAAGATGTCGCGTTGTCCATGCATACATAGTGTGTAGCGTGATGAAGAAACGAGAAGGGAAAGGAAAGAACAACTAATCCGACGGCTAATTCCCCGGCAACGGCGCCAATTTTGACGGATGCACAGTCGTCGTGTGCAAACGTCAAGAATAAATTTATAAGTCCGCTACTCGCGACTTCACTACTGGGTAGCAAGTGGTAAGTAGGGGTCGAACCCAAGGGAATTAGGGGGATAAGCTATTCTTTGAGGGAATGGTACAGCGAGGGAGCGTGTTTTTAGGTTGATTGAGGTTTTAGTGCGGAAAAGTAAGTGTTTTTTTGGTTGGTTTTGATTTTTAGTACGGAAAAGTAAATGACAGAAAAGTAAATACTGAAAATAAAAGAGAAGACTTACAGCGATTGATGCGTGATTGGCAAGTCTTCCGGAAGGTGAGCAGTTGATAAGCAGTTTATACTAAGAAAGTAAATGCAGGTGGTGTTTAAATCTAAGGAAAGCATTCGGTTTCGGGGGCCTTGTATCATAGCCTGTTTATCATTGACCTTTAGTGATCCTACTAAGTATTCAAACGTGTATCAAGGCCATTTCAAGCGCTCGATTTGCACACACTGTCTAGCCCATTTCAAGGTCGTAGAGCACTTGTTCTATTTAGACTAGCACCCCATTTCAAGGTATACTAGCCTATGTGCATCCATTTGATCAATCATTTCCGATCAAACCAAATGGTGTTTAAAAGAGGTCGAACTCCTCAGATAAGCTTTGCCATTTCAAGCATCCACTTACCCGAGTATGTTCACGAACCCCCACGGAAGAGTTTTGCCATTTCAAGCATCCACTCAACCTTGGAAGTTCTGACCTAATATATGGCACATAGAACAAGTTTTGACAAAGAAGAGGCACTAAGAGTATAGCCTAAAACATTTTATGATACAAGTACACCCCTTCAACCGAATGAAGAGTTTAGCTACGAATATCCATAGAGGTGGATACCATAGCTAAGTACTCGAGGGTTTTTGAAAGACAGTAAGTAAAGGAGAATACTCAAGAACCAACAGGAGTAAACTCAAAAACTACTAGAATACTCAAGAACCAACAGGAGTATTATAGATTTCAAACAAAAGCGTACAAAAGTGCCCAAAAGTCTAGAGAGATAAGTGATGTGTTGTGTGAAGATGGGATTGTGGATGTTGATTACAAAGGAGGGAAGGCTTGTATTTATAGGCCATGGAGAGTGAGGAGAGGCCAACACATGGCACAAGATGAGAGGGGGAGGGGGAGTGTGAGAGGGGAGCCGCCCATGTGAGGAGGAGCCTCCCCTCCATGTGGAGGAAGGGGAGAGGAGGAGAGGTTTGTGAGGAGGAAGCCGCTGGCCACATGTCCAAGGAGGAGTGGTGGCTTGGTCTCCAAAAGCCGTCGGTCACATGGCAATGGGAGGAGGTTTTGTGATTTTTGTGATCTTTCACAAAAGCCATCGGTCCATTTCAGCTCCGGACTGACTTTGGTTGCTCTTCGGTTGGACTTGTTTTGAGTGATTCCATGTCATGTTCATGATATTTCTTCAGTCGGCATCTGGTCGTGACCTTGGAATGACTCGTAATATCTTTTCAGCTTAAAAACTCCTCCTTAGCCTGTATTCTCTCTAGACTTCAAAATACCCTGTAGATAAATATCGGAACTAACAAGCAAAAGTTAAATAGACAAACAGTCTAATTTGGTGGGTTTAATTGTGTTTATGATTCATACAATTATGGTCCATCAGATTACCCCACACTTTTAGTTGTTCGTCCCGAACAATGCTATTAAAGGGCGGCACACACTATCTAAGTAAACTTTTAAAATATGAAAGTGAGACTGTGGGACTAGATTTATCCTAATTCATGCATTACTACTTATTACCAAATTAAACCGTGTACATAAATAGAAGAAACTTGATACTTGTACCTTCGTGCCGAGATGCAAATTAATTCGGATGTTTCGGGAGATAGCCCTTTTCAGGCTCCTGGACTGCAATCTCGAGATCGACTCGCACTATATGGTTTCCTTGTAGCTTTTTCTAGCACGTGATTCGGTTTGGGTTTCATAGATGAGTTGAGCCTTTTGATTTCTTTTTGGCGAGGGACAACTTTTTTGTAGTGAATCGGCCTTTGGCCTTTGATTTGACTCTTTGAGTACTTCACTTTTGGTCGGTTAAACTTGCACAACTTTGGCCTTTGGCCTTTTAATTAGCTCTTTGAGCTTTTGCCTTTTTGTGGCTTGCTAATCCATTTTCTCAAGCCTTTTTGGGAGGTCCAATCATCGCCCGCGAGCATATGGAAATACCTCCCCGCTCTCTCTCATCCTTGCCGTTTCGCGCGGGTCAAGATGAGGGTCGCTCATTTATTTTCCCGGCTACTTTGACTAGAGATAGGATGGTTTGATTCCCGTCCCGCCTTTTTTTCTTTTTGCATAAACACTGCATGGCGGAGATGACTCTGACTCAACTGAAACCCGAAGTGCAGCCTCCACAGACTTCGTAAACCATATAGTGAAATTCAGTCCTTTGAATGCTTGCCAAGCCCCTCTAGGGCATTTTCTATCAACTCCACATCCCTAGTTTATCTCATCACAAAGGGACAAATGTGAAGTTACATTCTAAGTTTTTAAACAGTTGAATTTTCACAAGGTTATTGCATGAATTATGATCTATCTTTTTCACATTCTCAAGTTCATATTTTCAAAAAGATAATATTAAGGGAAAAGGAAAAGGAAAACATGTTATGTACACAGGCGGTTCTCACCCCACACTTTTGAACGAAGGCGTGCTTTTCAGCAAGACTTAGTTCAAAAGCCATGCAAGCAGACAATTATAAGAAGGAAATGACATTAAGGAAAAGGGAAGAACAGAACTCCCTTTAAAGTGTCGAGTGAACGACATGGCATGAGGCTGGATAATCAAGGGAGTTTAGCTGGGGCCTTGAACTCTTGGCATAGGCATGGCTGGCTTGATGTTGCACCCATAATCGATGCCTGAATAGTCATTTCATTCTATGCACCAAGTGGGTGAGAGCGATTTATTGGTAAAAACTAAATGACAGAAAATAAATGACTGAAAGTAAGATAGGTGTCGGGTTACCTCCCGACCAGTGCCTTTGTTTAACGTCGTTGGCTCAACAGTACCTCATTCCTGGATCACTGGTTTGGATCCCATGGGTGGCTTAGGTCGTATTTCGCCACCGTTCCTGTGTTGATTTTTGCCTTGCCTTTCCTTGATTTCTTGTGAGATGATGTGCTTGGGTCCTGTTCCCATTGTTCTGGTGATTTCTCCTTCCAACGTCTCTGAGAAGGTGAGGGACCTTTTACTACTAGTTTCTTGAATCGGGTTTTCTGGTGTTTAGGGCTGCCTTGTCTAGTTATGGCGAAAACATGCTCCATTGAGGAGTCGTTCTGCTCAGGCCCTTTTCCCATCCTCCTTTTAGCCTCTTCATGGATCACATAGTTCTCTGCTATTTGCTTATTGATCAAGGGGAAAAGTTGGGAAGCTTGCATCTTAAGGCTTGGTTCTGCCTCGTCACGTCCATCTGTGAGGATTTGGTCGTAGATAGTCTCTGCTGCTCTGGTAATGATAGTTGGGTATGACTCGGGTAGCTTGCCAGTGGTGTTTTGGACTTCTTCTTTTGTTGGCATCGCCTCGAGTTCTGATGAGGGTTTTTCCTCGTTGCTTCCGATGCTTTCTATGTCTGATTCTTCCGATGGCTCGGGAGTATTTTCTTCATCTGTCTCTGGACCAGCCTCTTCTATCTGCATTCCTCTTTCAGCTTGGGGTATTCGTTTTGTGGCTGCGGCCAGGTCATTTATGAGGTTCCACATGTCTGCCATGGATAAGTTCCCGGCTGATCTTCTCATTGCTTCGTTAATCCTTGTCAGCTCATCGGCCCTCATCCCACGAAGAAATCTTTGAAGAAGAAATTTCTTCGTGAAACCATGGTGCGGGCAGCTTGAGACGATGGTGTCATAGTTCGTGTAGTGTTTGTCCAAAGTCTCATCCCGGGATTGTTGCAGGCACATGATCTTCTCACGGGTTTTTTGTCGTAAGGATGGGGGGAGAATTCCCTCAGGAATGGAACGCAAAGATCCACAAAATGTTCTGCACGACTAGCGGTTGATGTGTAATACCAAATCGTCGCAAAATCAGTTAAAGAGAATTTGAAGCATTTAAGCTTAAATTCCTCTAACATTTCATTTTCAGGTTTTATGTGGCGGAAAATGTAGTGAAAGTTTCGGCAATGTTGTACTGGGTCTTCTCCATCCGTACCTCCGAACAGAGGAAGATGTCGCGTTGTCCATGCATACATAGTGTGTAGCGTGATGAAGAAACGAGAAGGGAAAGGAAAGAACAACTAATCCGACGGCTAATTCCCCGGCAACGGCGCCAATTTTGACGGATGCACAGTCGTCGTGTGCAAACGTCAAGAATAAATTTATAAGTCCGCTACTCGCGACTTCACTACTGGGTAGCAAGTGGTAAGTAGGGGTCGAACCCAAGGGAATTAGGGGGATAAGCTATTCTTTGAGGGAATGGTACAGCGAGGGAGCGTGTTTTTAGGTTGATTGAGGTTTTAGTGCGGAAAAGTAAGTGTTTTTTTGGTTGGTTTTGATTTTTAGTACGGAAAAGTAAATGACAGAAAAGTAAATACTGAAAATAAAAGAGAAGACTTACAGCGATTGATGCGTGATTGGCAAGTCTTCCGGAAGGTGAGCAGTTGATAAGCAGTTTATACTAAGAAAGTAAATGCAGGTGGTGTTTAAATCTAAGGAAAGCATTCGGTTTCGGGGGCCTTGTATCATAGCCTGTTTATCATTGACCTTTAGTGATCCTACTAAGTATTCAAACGTGTATCAAGTCCATTTCAAGCGCTCGATTTGCACACACTGTCTAGCCCATTTCAAGGTCGTAGAGCACTTGTTCTATTTAGACTAGCACCCCATTTCAAGGTATACTAGCCTATGTGCATCCATTTGATCAATCATTTCCGATCAAACCAAATGGTGTTTAAAAGAGGTCGAACTCCTCAGATAAGCTTTGCCATTTCAAGCATCCACTTACCCGAGTATGTTCACGAACCCCCACGGAAGAGTTTTGCCATTTCAAGCATCCACTCAACCTTGGAAGTTCTGACCTAATATATGGCACATAGAACAAGTTTTGACAAAGAAGAGGCACTAAGAGTATAGCCTAAAACATTTTATGATACAAGTACACCCCTTCAACCGAATGAAGAGTTTAGCTACGAATATCCATAGAGGTGGATACCATAGCTAAGTACTCGAGGGTTTTTGAAAGACAGTAAGTAAAGGAGAATACTCAAGAACCAACAGGAGTAAACTCAAAAACTACTAGAATACTCAAGAACCAACAGGAGTATTATAGATTTCAAACAAAAGCGTACAAAAGTGCCCAAAAGTCTAGAGAGATAAGTGATGTGTTGTGTGAAGATGGGATTGTGGATGTTGATTACAAAGGAGGGAAGGCTTGTATTTATAGGCCATGGAGAGTGAGGAGAGGCCAACACATGGCACAAGATGAGAGGGGGAGGGGAGTGTGAGAGGGGAGCCGCCCATGTGAGGAGGAGCCTCCCCTCCATGTGGAGGAAGGGGAGAGGAGGAGAGGTTTGTGAGGAGGAAGCCGCTGGCCACATGTCCAAGGAGGAGTGGTGGCTTGGTCTCCAAAAGCCGCCGGTCACATGGCAATGGGAGGAGGTTTTGTGATTTTTGTGATCTTTCACAAAAGCCATCGGTCCATTTCAGCTCCGGACTGACTTTGGTTGCTCTTCGGTTGGACTTGTTTTGAGTGATTCCATGTCAGGTTCATGATATTTCTTCAGTCGGTATCTGGTCGTGACCTTGGAATGACTCGTAATATCTTTTCAGCTTAAAAACTCCTCCTTAGCCTGTATTCTCTCTAGACTTCAAAATACCCTGTAGATAAATATCGGAACTAACAAGCAAAAGTTAAATAGACAAACAGTCTAATTTGGTGGGTTTAATTGTGTTTATGATTCATACAATTATGGTCCATCACTTATCCGAGGAATGCCCACTGTGAAGGGTAATGTAGATGTACTCTATGGAGAATGCCAAATTGGGAAACAAACAAAGGCTTCGCATCCCAACACCTCGCAGATCGGTACCAGCAGACCGTTGGAACTGATCCACATGGATTTGATGGGACCGATGTAGGTTGAGAGCTATGGCGGCAAGAAATATGTTCTAGTATGTGTGGACGCTATACCAGATTTACCTGGACTAGTTTTCTTCGAGACAGGACTGAGGTTGCTCAATAATTCATTCAGCTTGCCACGTTACTTCAAAGAAAGAGGGAGGACAAAGGAGAACACCTGGTGAGTATTAGGAGTGACAACGGCACAGAGTTCAAGAATACCACTATGGCCACCTACTGTGCAGAACACGGAATTGCCCATCAGTTTGCATCTGCCATCACACCCCAGCAGAATGGAGTTGTGGAACGCAAAAATCATACGATTCAGGAGATGGCTCGCGTGATGATTCGTGCCAAGAAGGTTCCTCTGAAGTTCTGGTCAGAAGCTTTGAATACGGCGTGTCACATCATAAATCATGTGACGATACGCACGGGAACGGATATGACCTGCTATGAACTTTGGAAAGGAAAGAAGCTCATTGTCAAGTACTTTCACATCTTTGGGAGTGAGTGCTACATCCTGAATGACCGTGAGTACCAATAGAAGCTAGATCCGAAGAGTGATGAGGGTTTCTTTCTAGGATATTCCTCAAACAGTCAAGCATATTGGGTGTTTAACAAACGCACAGGATCTATCATGGAGTCAGTTAATGTCAAGGTGAAGGATGAAGTGATTGAGACGACTATCTCAGACGATGCTGACGAATGAATTGGAACAGCACCTGACACACCACCTTCGTCTCAGCCAACTGACATAGATCCGTCAGGTGAAGTTTCATCAGCGGAAAATCCTAACGCCATCACTTCATCAAAAGAGGCTGACGGCGTCAATCACTAAGAGGTCATTGTTGTGCTACAACCTTCTCTACGAATTGCCAGGGATCATCCAATCTCTGAGGTTATTGGAACTCCAAGTGCAGGAATAAGGACTCGCCAGAAGCAGATCAACTTCAGAGACCTAGCTGTCTGCTCGTGCTTTTAATCTACTATAGAGCCGAATAATGTAAAGGAAACACTGCTTGATGAGTATTGGGTCCTAGCCATGCAGGAAGAACTGGAAGAGTTTGCTCGCAATGATGTATGGGACTTAGTTCCAAGGCCTGATGGTGTGAATGGCATCGGCACAAAATGGATTTTCAAGAACAAGTCAGACGCCTCAGGAAATATCACAAGAAACAAGGCTCGCCTGGTGGCACAAGGCTATACCCAGATAGAAGGGATCGACTTTGACGAGACCTTTGCCCCTGTCGCACGTCTTGAAGCCATTCGCCTGCTTCTTGGATGTTAAGATTGTGTTCCTGAACGGATTTCTGAATGAGGAAGTCTATGTGGCTCAGCCGAAAGGATTTGAGGATCCATGATGGACCATATTTATATGATTCATCAAGACAGTTAAACCCACCAAATTAGACGCTTTGTCTTAACAACTTTTACTTGTTAGTTTCACTTTTGTTCTACAGGCTATTTCGAGGATTAGAGATTAAACGAGCTAAAAAGGAGTTCTTAAAGCTAAAAATGGATTACAAGTCATTCCAGACCACGACCAGATTCTGGCTTTACAACCTTCATGAACCCAACGTGGAATCACTCAAACATGTCCCAATGACTTGTTCCAAACCTCAACAAAGATCAAGAACTCAAGTGAATGCCAAGTCTAGCCACCCATGTGCAAGGCTTGTGCCTTGTCTTTTGATTGCAACCAAGAAGCAACCATGATGCAACCAAGGTCTAACCGGAGATTGTGGGGGAACCGATGGCTTTTGAGAAACAAATATCACAACCCACTCACTTCCTCCTCCACCTCATGGCCGACGGCTTTGCTTGGGATGATGCCACATGGCCGGCGGCTTTGGGAGGAGCTCCTCTCCCTTTGCCATGTGGTTGGACCTCCTCCTCCCCCTTGCCTATAAATACAACATCCCCTCTCCTTTGTTCAATGTCCCATAGTCCTAGTTTGAGTCCCATGTTCCATATTCTCTAGTCCTTGTAGAAAATCTCTCTAGATTTTAGGCACAATCCTTGTAAACACTTTACTTTGATATTGAAAGCTCCAAGTTTGTTCTAGAGTACTCTTGTTGGTTCTTGAGTACTCTTGTTGTTCTTGAGTTTACTCCTGTTGGTTCTTGAGTATTCTCCTCTTTACTTTCTTGTCTTTCAAAACCGAAACCCTCTTTGTTATTTTCCTTGTCTTTGATTTCAAAACCATTTACTTTTAAGCACTTAGCTATGATATCCTCTTCCATGGATAATCGTAGCTAAACCCTTCATTCGGTTGAAGGGGTGTGCTTGTATCATAAAACGTTTTAGACCCTTTTCTTAGTGCTTCTATTGTGTTCAAAACTTGTTCTATGTGCCATATAATAGGTTAGAACACTATTGGTTGAGTGGAGGCTCGAAAGAGCAAAGCTCTTCCATGGGGTTCGTGAACATACGTGGTTAAGTGGAGGCTCGAAAGAGCACAGCTTTTCTGTGGAGTTCAACTTCTTTCAAACACCATTTGGTTGATCGGAAATGATTGATCAAATGGATGCACATAAGCTAAGATACTTCGAAAGGAGGAATTAGCCCAAATAGAACAAGTGTTCTATGTCTTGAAAAGGACTAGACGATGTGGCAAGTTGAGTGCTAGAAATGGCCTTGATACATCTTTGAACACTTAGAACGATCATTAGAGGTCGATGATGAACGGACTATGATACAAGGCCCCTAAAACCGAATCTTTCCATTAATCAATTCACAACCTGTCACTTTACTTTCAGTCCTATTATCAACTGTTTACTTTCAGCACATTTACTTTCAGTACTTTACTTTTTGCACATTTACTTTTCAGTCATTTACTTTCAGTACGCTTACTACAGACGCTTTCAATATTAACCCAATATATCTTTGGTACGCATTACGCTTATAGCGTGCGGCCAGTACCAAAAGTATATTGATCAGTTGATATTGAATTCGACTGTTCCAGCAATTTACTTTACGCACTTTACTTTTACGCCCTTATTTTCAGCACTTTATTTTCCGCACTTACTTTTCAGTATTTACTTTACGCGCTTTATTTCCAATAATTTACTTTTCAGTACTAAAACCACAATCAACCCCAATCGCACTTACATTTCTGTACAAATTCCTCAAAGAATAACTATCCACTAATTCCCTTGGGTTCGACCCCTACTTACCACTTTACTACCCAATAGTGAAGTCTCAAGTAGTGGACTTATAAATTAATCTTGCGCATTGCCTCATGACAAGGCTGTGTGTCAATCCACATCACCCTGCTCATGTGTATCGCTTGAAGAAGGCACTGTACAGTCTCAAGTAGGCGCCTAGTGCATGGTATGAGCGTCTCACTGTGTGTCTCGTCAACCATGGATATGTGCGAGGGGGAGTGGACAAGACCCTGTTCGTGAAGCACACACGGTCAAATTTTATTATCACACAAATCTATGTTGATGATATTGTGTTTGGGTCGAACACCCAGAAGCTGGTGGATCAGTTCGTGGAACAGATGCAGAAAGAGTTCAAGATGAGCATGGTTGGAGAGATGAACTACTTTCTGGGACTCCAGGTGATACAGAAGGATGATGGCATCTTCATCTCACAGAGCAAGTATGCCAAGAATCTAATAAAGAAATTTGATCTTGAGAAGGCAAGTCACAAAAGAACGCCAGCTGCTACACATTTAAAAATCACTAAAGACGATGCTGGAACAAAGGTCGACCAGACAATGTACAGGAGTACGATTGGAAGTCTCTTGTATTTGACAACCAGCAGACATGATATAGCGTATGCGGTAGGCATATGTGCAAGGTACCAGGCGGATCCGAAAGAAAGTCATCTTCTGCAAGTGAAGAGGATTATAAAGTATGTATGTGGAACTGTTGACTTTGGGATCTGGTACACCAAGGACACCAACCCATACCTGGTTGGCTACTGCGACGCTGACTGGGCAGGAAACGCTGAAGATCGAAAGAGCACGTCTGGAGGTTGTTTCTTCTTGGGGAACAACTTGGTCTCCTGGTTCAGCAAAAAGCAAAACAGCATCTCGCTCTCGACGGCCGAAGCGGAGTATATTATTGCAGGAAGTTGTTGCACTCAATTGCTGTGGATGAAGCAAATGCAGTCTGAATACTGAGTGGAACAGAAGGAGATGACCTTGTACTCTGACAATATGAGCGTGATCAGCATATCCAAAAATCCAGTACAGCACTCCAGAAGGAAGCACATTGACATCAGACATCACTTTATCAGAGAACTGGTTGAACAGAAGGTGGTGATCCTAAAGCATGTGACAACAGACAAACAATTCACAGATATCTTCACCAAACCGCTGGATGCTGCACAGTTAGAGATAGTCAGATCCTCCTTGGGTCTGTGTGTTGTCAAGAACTAAGTGTTCCAGGCAGTGGTCAGTCATAGGTGGAACTCTAGCAAAATAGTTGGACTGATCACTTAAGGAAGAGAGCTGGAACAGAAGGTGCATTTTAAAAGGTGAATATTTTTAAATATTTTTGAAGATTTGTTTGTGCCGTTATGAGGAAAGAGAGGATATTACTGAAGACGTTTTTGGGAAGTTGAAAAGGCCGACCTTGATTTGAAAATCAAATCTGTTTCGTCTGCTTTCTCACTCTCTCCCAAACCCTAGAACGGTAACCTGCTGCGAAATCTCTCGTTTCTTCATCTGATCGACGACGATGGTGAACACCAGAAAAACCTCCAAGTCCATTGTCAAGACTTCTCCAGAAACAAAGAAGGCGGACATGAAATCATCCAAAGCCTTGGCGGCAAAGCCTCAAATCTCAAAATCGAAGATGCCAAAGATGCCGAAAGAGAAAAAGGCATCTCCTTTAGATGTTGAAACTGCAACAATCTCTACTGTCAAAGTATAAGATGGAATAGCGGTTCCAACAAACCCTAAAGTTGGGGTGGTGGAGAAGAAAGGACCAGAACCTACTGCAAAGCAGAAGGTGATGCCCTCGCAAGCTGCGGTGGGGACTCCTAATCCAATCGATGCTAGTTCGACATCAACAAGTCGCATTCCTCCACAGGGTGTGCCCCAATCTGAGGTAATCTCAAACCCTAATGTTCCGGTTGTTATTTCCGTGCCTAAGAAAGATGCGGCTGTTGGAAATAAGGAGGTTGAAAAGGGAGTGAAAATTGTGGAGGATACGAATGGTGAAGCCAGTAGGGCTGTAGTTAGTGAGGTTGATGTTGGCGCTGTAGAAGAAGGGGATTCTAGCAAGTTTGTGTCTAAGGTTGCCGCTGGCTCAAAAGTGTGGAGGGAGAAGATTCATGCTTCAGAATATGTGCGTCCATCCGGTCTTCGCAGGAAACTTCGTAGGCGTCGAATAGACTCCCCAAGGAAGTATCATGCTCAGATTAGTGATGTTTGAGGTCGTCTCATTGCAATATCAGATGAGGAGACAGAATAGTTTCTTGAGTCTTCGGGGCAATAGGAAGGTGGTTATTGATGAAGGTTCTGAGGATGGTTCTAGTGAAAAGCATGAAGGTTCAGGTGGTGAACATCATGGAAGGCAATGTGATACTGTGGCCAAGGAATCTGATCCATTAGAGAAGGATGATGAATTGGATGATATTTACAAGGACATTGATGATGTCGTTAAAGATCTGCAAAAGGAGGAGGTTTCAGTTCCTTTTATGGCGAGGACAGATCGGTCTTCAGAAACCTAGGCTGTAAGGGTTGAAGAATGTGCACCTACCAACAATTCAGAAGCTGCAAAGGAGGCAAGTGCGCCAGCAAATGTTGTATCAGGCTGTCTGCAGGGAGTTGAGACAGTCGTACCTCAAAAGAACCCTATTTCAGACAGTCAGTGGACAAGGTGGAGTATGTGATGATGATCAGGTGAAGGATACCCGTGTGGAGATGGATCCCCCAGCTTGTTCTAATGTTGAGATGGAGGATGCTGCTCAGGCTGTCATCTTATCAGATACCCTTTCGGAGGATGCTCATGATTCTGTCCCTCTTGCTGAACTCAAGAAAGCAAAGAAGGACAAAGGGAAGACAAAGATTTCAGTTGAAAGCCATGCCAAGAAGGACTCTGCCTGGGATGTAGAGGGGAGAAAATGGAGCCAAAAAGAGAAAGCGTGATGCCCCTTCACGTGTTACAGAAGACCCTCCAGCCAGGATCGTCAAGAAAGGCATTTGGTTCGTGAACAAAGATGCTGCAAGGAAGTGGAGGTATGTTCTGAAAAGGAAAATAATTCCTGAGAGAATTCTTGATGAGGCACGGTACAAGGGAAAGGAAGTGGTCCATGTTCTGAAACAGTCATGCCTGACCTGGACCTTAACTAAGTCCAAACCATTCAGCGAACAACTGGTTTGAGAAGCTATTGCAAACCTTCCCCTCAGTTTGGTGTTGTTGGGAACCCAGAATATGGAGTGTTTCATGTTCGAGGAAGGAGAATTGAAATTGAACCAGATCTCATCTACAAGTACTTCCAGATGGATGACCCTTCGGAAGATGAGGAAGAACAAGATTATGATAAGATTGTGGACACTATAACTGCGGGCACGGTCCCATGGTGGCCCGAGACTGTTGTTCCTACAGCTCACCTATCAACGTTCTATTCAATGCTGTTCTTCATAGCTGTGTTCAACTGGAAGCCTTCCTCTCACCGCTCCACGGTCAGCCGAGATGTGGCTCAACTGATATACCAGATTGGGAACAAGATGCTGTTCAATCTAGGGAGAGTCATGTTCAAACAGATTGCTGAGCTGCTACCTCAAAATGTTCTCTCCACCAGATCTATTTTCCATCTCTCATATATGAATTGATCATCCATCAAGCACCAGAACTGAAGACACCAAATGACTATCTCTCCAAGCCCCCGCAGAAGTTCACTGTTGACCACAAGCTCTTCAAAGGTCACCATGTGAATGACCTCAAGGAACCGGGAAATAAATGGAAGGACCTCCCAGAGATGTCAAGGAGAGGGGGGGCTAAGATGGGTCGTGATGAGAGGATCAAGCTAATCAAGGATCTAGATATCATCATTGCAGCGGACAAAGAGCAACGCAAGCACATTAACAAGCTGGCTCGTGCACTCCGCTACCCGAGCGACGATGAAGATGATGATGCAGAGTCTGATGGTGATTCTGATAATGGGTCGTCTGCTTAAAGGTCCATGACTTCAAACTCTCTGATCTGTGTTTTGGTTGAACTTTCATACTATTTGGTGCTTGTTCTGGCAGATTTCATTTTACTATTCGAACTCGATTGGACCCCTTGCCAGTTTGTGGCAAAAAGGGGGAGTATTTTTTTGGACAAAGTTTGTTTCCTCAAGTGTGTCTAAAGGCTAAATAGACAGATAGTTAGATCTAGTAGATTTGGTTTTGCCAAAATGCCAAGGGGGAGATTGATGTTCCCTTGAATGGTATATATTTGGCAAAACATCTTTAGACAGTTCGAGCAGGAGTTCAAGGAGATTTCAAGCGCACACTGGAACTTATGGACAGCGTTGAGCAGATGCAAGGATGCAATCGGAAGGTTATAAAAGATCGAAGATCTTTTTGGATGAAGTCGGCCAGTAAAGATTTAGAAATTTAGATTTTCTAACGAATATCTTCTCAAAGGCGGCGTGGCTGACTTGTCGAGGAAGTAATCTCGTGATCTTCCTAAAAGATTGGGTTGAAGATACACATCGAATATTTAGGAATATTTCCTAAATATTTGATGAGGATATCTGGAACAGATTTGGATATCGCCCATGCATATAAAAAGAATGCTATGGCGTCCTCATCTGCATCGCTTTCAGAGAGAAATCGTATTACCGATCGGAGAAGAAGAGAGCGACGGACGACTGACTTTCCCTACTGGAAACTCACCGGCGCTGATACAGTCTGTTCAGTGTGATGTTTAGACTATCTGTGATTGATCTTATCGCTGCACACAACAATGACCACTACTAGCTTTCGAGAGAACGCATCCGAGCTTCAGGAGAAGATCAAGCACGTTCGGACGGAAGGTTCGGACAAAGGGGTTTGAGGCGAGCAGATTGCAAATCTGAGAGACAGAGTGATAGAGGCTAGGCAATTACAAACAAGGAGTTGTGTAAGCGTAAGTCCACTTGTAAGCTCTATACTCGTAATAAAGATTTGTGACCCTTTAGGGTGTGGGAAGCCCCCCAGAGTAGGTGAAGCCGAACTGGGTATCATATTGTGTGTGCTCCTATTTTGTTCAGTTTGCGGTACTATTTGCAAAGGTGTTCAACAATTGTCTGAACACAACCTCGAAGAGTAGCTTGAACAGATAACAGTATTTCACCTGCAGATGTTTGGCCCCTCACATACTCACGAGCAGGAGCAACGTGTGGGTAAGGCTGAGACCTAGTTGATGGCCTGTCCTCCAAAGGTCTGGATACAGTAGGTGAGCCTATATGGGGTTGTTGAGAAGGCGAACCATCTTCCATGGCATTGTGTTGGTCCGCAAATGGTTGGCCTCTAAAGTTATATGAACCATTGGTGAATAATGGACTGACGTTCATCATAAAAGTATGGTCGTCAAGGACTGCATCACCTTGTATAGGGGCAGGGCGAGGATCACGGCTAAGGGATGTTATACGCATAGGTCTGTTCGATTCAGAGGGTGAATCATACCGAGTGACATAATCGGTAGGCTATGGAAGTTGTGGCGAGGGTGTTGGTTGTGGTTCTCTAGGTGGGAGTACCCGTCGCCCTTATGTATGCGTTTGCGCAATAGGTGAAGTGGGCACAGGTAGTTGCTGTTGTGGAGGTTCAGTAGTTGTAGGTCTGATTATTACTAGGGGAGAGGTTTCAATGGTAGGCGTTGCATCAACTCCGATAAGGCCAGCATCATACTTCTCCCAAAATCTACCAACAGCCCCTTTATTGGAGCGCGGGAAAGCTGTCCTCGCAGGTGGCTGTTCTTCAGATAAATAAGTTCGATCCATTTGTTCTGGAGGGTCACATGAAATGTAGAAGATGTAAGTTAGTAGACAAAAATTAAAATCACTACTTAGTGTAGATGAATGTGCTCCGATTAGTACTGTAAAGAACATCAGAGTACACAAAAACACAATCACAGTATCTTGCATTAGCAATAACATAACACCGCTAGGACTACAATTCAAAAATTTAGGAATCTAACATTTGCAAAACCTAACCTAGAAATGAAAAAGTAGCACAATAAATTAGAAGAACAAACTTCAATGTCTCGCCGTTTGCAAAACCTAATCTACAAAAGACACGATTTCATAGAAAACCAAACCCTAGATCTACGCTCCGGTGATAGTACCTCTTTCGTAAGTGTATGGATGGTCATTCGCGGTGAAATAAGAAGCACAAAATGATTGGGAAGGGTCGTCTGTCGATTGCGTATCAAAAGGTTAAAAGTAGAGAAGTGAATTTCGCCTAAGTTTGAGAGACGTGAAATGGAAACAGCTAAAGTCTTGAAGCGGTGAAACCAAAACAAGTAAATGGATTAGGCGTTCAAATGAAAACTTTGGAAATTAACTTGGGAAAAAATATTTGTCAAATATATAATAATTAACAATGGCAAACCGTGGTACTTGATATGTCAAATATTTTGCGTTTTCAATTTGGGAGTGTAGTTTAGTTTAGTTTGTGTTAGGTTAGCTTAGGTAAATATATATATATTGTTACATTAAGAAGGTAAATATTAATTATTACAAAATATAATACAACAAACTTATTTATTTGGCAAACTTGACAATGTCAGTCACTTTCTGATTCCGAGTAGTCTGTACCAATTGAAACCTCCAACTGTGAATCGGAAGATTGGTCGTTTTCATCTTCTTGGTTGTATACATTCACAACCTCTGCCGCTAAGTTTCCTAAATTGCCTGACTCCTCCACTATGGGTAACACAGAACTTGACTCACCATCATCTTGAAATGGAATATCAGCTACGGACAGATCGATAGCATTTGTTGGCTTCACTCGACACACCGCAACCCAGCCTTCATTTGTTCTTTGTTGTTGGCCTGGGAAATCAACAAAATAAACTTGATCGCTTGTTGTGCTAATATGAATGGATCATACGGTTCGTAAACTCTGTATTTGTTTGCCTCAATCAAACTTGTGGATAGGAAAGAGTTAACATATCTAGGGGTCAATCCAGCGCCATTTAAACAACACAACCTTCAAGCTGGAATTGTGCAAACAACACATATTGAATATTTCCTCGATGACCCCATTAAAAAATCGACCTCCTTCCACTCTCAACTACACTTGACAGTATGTCTTTCTCTTTCCTTCATTAAAACCTTCGGTGCAGAACTTGTAGTTGTTCACCTTATACGTGTTTGTACAGGTGACTCTGTAGTTGAATCCTAGAGAGTGGTGTATCCATTCTAAAACTTCGCAGTTAGCTCGTATTTCCCAAATCTGCAACAAATAGATGAGAAAAAATAAGTCACGGTTGTACATGTAATTTATTGTCTAAATAACAGGAATATTATTGACTACTTGTCTTACATGTTTCTGGAGCCATGCGAGTAGGTCACTACGTATCCGCTTGTACAACTGGTTCTCGCTGTTTGTTGGATACCTTTGTCTAATATAAGCGTCGAAATCTCGAAGGTGTATATCCATATTTGGTGTGTTGCTGAGGACGTAATGCGTTGCTTTGAAAAATTCCTGATCAGATAGTCTCCTTGTACATGTTCGTTTACCTCCGTGACCAGGATAATTGTAAATAGATATATGTTCGTCATCTAATGCGTGGGGAATTATTTCATTTCTTTTTATTCGCCTTTCTTTGGTCTTGTACTCAGGGCCAATATAATCACTACCCAAGAAAGTGATCTCCAATTGTAAATAAGCCATAACAATGCTTGATGAAACCTGACTTTTGTTACCCACCATATTCTTAAGCCGGTAAATAAACCGCTCAAAAGGATACATCCATCTTTAATGTACCGGACCTCCAAGGAGTACTTCATCTGCGACATGGACGGGTAGGTGTTCCATAGAGTCAAAGAACGATGGTGGGAACTAAGGGAGAGCAAAATTTGGTAATTATCATTTATCGTCGGTAAATTTACCGTTACCGAATCAATTCGGTTCGGTAAATCGGTAAATTTACCAACGGTAAAACGGTAAAAATAAGTCGGTAAACGGAATAAATTCTGAAATCGGTAAATTTACCATTTTACCGAAAAATATAAATAAATAAAAAAAATTATATATTATAGAGAAAAAAATTAAAAAAATATTTATATATATTAAAAATCAACATATATATTTATAAGATTTATAATATATATTTAAAAAATTAGAAATATAATAATTTTCGATAAACTCGGTAAATTTGGTAAATTTACCAAAATTTACCGTTTTACCGAAATATCGGTAAAACGGTAAATCAGTAACGGTAAACGGAATAGAATTTTACATTTCGGTAAATCGGTAAACTGTAAAATGGTAAACTGTAAAACGGTAATTTACCGTTTGCTCTCTCCTAGTGGGAACATAGTTTCAAGCTTGCATAACGTCTCTGGTATATTCTGCCACTGAGTCATGCGCACTACGTCCAAGGAGGGAGGTTATAAAGAGTAACCATGATAGGCCAACATGAGTAAGATTTGGCATTATTCTTGAAAGGATTGAATCCATCAGAACACAAACCCAACCTCACATTGTGTGTTTCGACAGCGAAATCAGGATAGCAAGAGTTAAAATATTTCCATGACTCCCCATCAGAAGGGTGGACCATGGTGTTTGGGTCACGTGCAGTTGAAGCATGCCAGGACATATGTTGAGTCGTGCTACTCATCATGAATAATATCTCCAGTCTTGGTATAATTTCTAGGTAAAACATAGATGATCGCGCTACTCTTACGTAACGACTAGTATTCTCTGAAGCACCTGGTTGATATCTATCTTCACCACAAAAAGTGCAGTTACTCATTCCCTCAGCTTCAGCATAATATATCATACAACCGTTGACGCACATATCTATACGCTTATACCCCATTCCGAGGTCATTAACAAGCTTCTTTGAGTGGTTGAAAGATCTAGGGATTCTGTTATCGCAGCTGGCCAAACTCTGCACGTAATCGCATATAGAATTGTAAGCAGGAACTGAAAATCTGTAGTCAGCTTTTGTTTGGAGTAACTTCATATGAGAAGACAACTCCGTCTCGGTGGTGCGTGTGCATCCTTCGTAAGCGGGGTTGTTGCTCGCACAAAACAAATTGTAAAAATTTTGTGCAACATGGTTAGGATCCTCGATGACTGGTTCTTCGGGGTTTGGAGTGTCCCATTTATAGGCAGCAACTTCGTTTACCATCTCAGTATATCAACTGTCTATCATATTAGGCGGGAAACCAAAATTGTCATTGTTTTCGTGGCCCACGTCTTGAAATGGAACGGGTTGCTGCTGGTACGGTTGTTCACCAAATGGTATTTCAGAGTTTTGCTGGTTAGTAGAAACAACATAATTGACTTCTACTCATGTTTCCCCGTGGTGCGTCCAGTTATAGTAATTTAGGGTGAAACCACTTTTGTACAAATGATTTTCGACCATACCAGCCACATGACATTTTCTATTTTTGCAATGCTTGCATGGACAATGCATTTCAGTAAGAAGTTCACCTCTAACAATAGCTACTTCAACGAAATTTTGAACCCCCCACATGAAAGTGTCGTTGTTGAATGATTGTCCTTCATAGGGCTGTGCATTATTCGATAATTACCGATTACCGAATTAAATTTACCGTTCCCGAATTAATTCGGTTCGGTAGTTCGGTAATTCGGTAGTTCGATAATTTACCGATCGGTAGTTCGGTAAAAATAATTCGGTAATCGGAATGATTTTTCTTATTCGGTAATTTACCGATTACAGAATTACCGAAATAATATTTTTTTAATAATATTTTTTATAAATATAAAAAATTACATATTTTAATTAAGTTATTTTTCATATATTTTAATAACTTTTGTGATGAAATTTTGTTGATAAATCATTTTGATTTTGAATTGTTCGATTTCTTTTATTTTTGAGTCACTAGATGATTAATTGATATTTATAGAATTCTTTTACTTTTTTGCAAAAATATTATAAAATAAATTCGGTAATTTATCGGTAATTCGGTAATTACCGATAATTTACCGATTACCGAATTAATCGGTAAATAGACTAATTCGGTTCGGTATTCGGTAGTCGAAAAACGAATTCGGTATTTCGGTATTCGGTAATTCGGTATTCGTTAATTCGGTTATTTACCGAATACTCACCCCTAGTCCTTCATCACGACGATTGTACATCCATGACCTTTGTTCAATCAAGGATTCCATTTGATGAGTCTGTTGGGGACACAATTGTAAGGATAAGACACTTACGTAATATAGGGACAATTTTTACAAAAACTTCACCGTATTACATTATTAAGCAAACATACTAAACATAATATTAACGAAAGCTCATACGTTGTTCCATTTATTAATTTGTCAAAAGCTCCAAACAGTCAACCTTATTGTTTTTTTGCTACGTCCCTATTTTTTCCAGTATCCTCTGAATGCTTATGGGAAGGTTGATGACTACGACCTCGTCCCCTGGTTGTGCTTCCTTGTTGGTTTCTACACCTTCCACAGTTGATTCCTCATCATCCTCTCTGTATTTTGCAAAACTATAGCTATGAATTCCGCAACAATCGGGGCTCCATTCGCATTCATATATCCAGCCTTGAGAAGAGCAAGTGTAAACATCTGATTCGCCGGTTCGTCTACTCATATCCTACTAGAGCATGTCATCGTCTTAGACGGATGTCGTCATGTACACCATTTCGGACGACACGTAAGTGTCGGCTTATATAAACTATATATGTTTCACATTTACTTTTCACATTCATAATAAATTGAAAATTGGCTTCTAGTTACTCAATTGTAAATATGATGCGAGGGGTATATTACATTCATCTGCAGCAACAACAACAACAACAACAACAACATGTGTTTAAATTGTATATTATTGAAATTAAACATAATTTTTATCAAAAAAAGAAAACAAATTAAAATAATTAATTATATTTGTTCCAATTGTGCAATAAAATTTGACAGATAATGAATATGACAATTCATGCAAAAAGAATATGACTCTATCAGTAATTAAGATTCGTAATCAACATACCGAAATTGCAATGAATACGAAATTCGAAGCTCTGCGTCTTGGTGAAGATTTTACGAAAAAAGAAATCGTTGAAAGGAGTTCGTATCTTGATATGGAGAGATGCCTTGTTGAGTGATTATGAAGGAAACAATGCCTGATTTTATAGCAAAATTTCCATTCTATTATGGTGCTTGAAATGACTAAAGTTTGAGTGACCAATATAAAGCTGCAATGTTTTTTTTTCTTTTTTTTGATGGAATGAATAAGGCTGCAATGTTGGGTCTTTCACCGGTGACAATAATGGAAAATGACGAGGGACGTGTCAGCGGGGGACTGTACGACAATAGTGCGTGATTAATGCGATAACATTATGTTATCGTACGCTTATCGCTGATGTTATCGTACAAAAATTTTTAATTTTCTGTTATCGCAAAGTTTATCGTACAGTTAGCGTATGAATCATACGATAACCTAAGTTATCGTAAGCTTGTTCTCGTATAAAATTCCCGAAATTGGTAATGAATAATTCTTAAATTGGTGAGGGAATTAAAGTCAATCCTTTTTTTTAGGAAAACTTTCTAATTCTCAGTTTTTTAATTATGTATTATGATATATATCCCCCCCCCCATGAGCTTCTGGATCCGTCACTGGATGCATGTGATTAAGTCCTAATGCAAATGTGCTTTGTATAATGAGACGATTGTGCTTTGACGACAACAAACATAAATAAAAAAAGTAAGTCGAAACGAATTCGTTTCGGTTGGTGGCAGCAACAAATCCGATCAGGAAAAAAATCCAATGCAACGCAGTAATTTCCTGCGAGTGGAAAATGGCATCGTTTTGATCAATACGACGTCGTTTTGGTTTTCTAAAAATAACAAAACAACGTTATTTTTATTAAAACGACATCGTTTTACCTCTCGCAACAAAATGCTGCGCTGCACCGAATCCGGTCCATCTGATCATTCGAGGCATACTTATTTGTATAATCCAATCAGACACTGTTAATTCAATAATAATAAAGAAACTGAATGAAAATCTAACTAAAGGTAACACACGTTTTTGATAAAGTTGAATCCGGCCAATAAAATCGGGAATTAAACGCTCTATTTTCGCGCCAAGCAATCTTTTTTTTCCGCGAGTCGATCTCATCTTTTCAAAGATGTGTCAACCCTAAAGATCTCCCTC